>NGZP02000025.1:1200000-1800000 GCA_004353285.2 Xylaria grammica
TACTATAGGACCTGGACGCCAAGATCCGCCATTCCTCATGATGATTTAATGAGTGGTGAGACATACCTAGGTACCTAGGTACCTGGTGGATCCTATCGGCGCTAGTACGTAGGTATGTAGGTACCTAACCTAAGATAGGTAGCTTTTTTTTTTTATTTCTTCTCGTCATCGTGCACATCTAGTGTGAAGTGCCTGAACCGTACCTGAAGCCAAGTTGTGGGTACAGACCAAGTACCTACAGGAAGGCAGGTACTTGGCGATACAAGCCTCTTCCCCTCCCCTTCCTCCTACAGTTAGTTACCTACAGTAGTGGAAAAGTGTCCGGCTGCCTCTCAGGTACTGTCAGCCTTTAGGTCTCTTGTGGGAAATTTTCGCATTTTTGGCCATGCCTCTATTACTAGTATTATTATTATTGCTATTACAGATGGATGACAGACTGCCTTTTTACAACTAAATATGTAGCTTTGTCAGCTCTTCGCCCCTTTTTTGACGACATGCGTAACACAGAGTATATATGACACTTGAAATAATCGACGGGTGTGAATGAAAATTACAGACACCCTCACTACTAAGTCGACTCTCGTAATACTCAATGTATACACTCGGCATGATATTTCAAGATGGTGTCTCTGTGTCCGACTTAAACTTGTTGGCTGCACTTGGATATGCTGCATTGTCACCAACATGTCATCACATCAAATACGGGGACAAGTAGGTCTCGCAAAGGGCCTTTCTTTTACGTATACACACAACAGTAAAACGTATTTTCGTGAGGTATACAACGCAAATATGTAACAGCTTATGTAACTTGATTTGAAATGAGTGATGTGAATACCTGTCTAGCTGGGTAGGTAGTGTACACTGTACGGCTGGTTGTATATACTATGGGCACGGAACGAACCCTCTCTCTGATATGTCGAATTGGAACCACGGGCATGTCGCATTTCCCTCTCTCTCTCTCTCTGCCTGTGTGTGTAAGTTATATCCGCATACATATCTCCCTACACGTAGATAAGCACGAGCACCGTATCAGCGCCTCCTGACCGTATTCTACTTAGTATGCATCATTTATTGTATTACTACTTGTTCAGTCTTGGTGTGAGCTACATACCTAGGTACTCCATGTAAGGTTGGGTAAGTACATAAGGTAAGGGGAGAGAGAGAGAGGCGGAGAGAGATGCCTGTGCGCGTCTTCTTGCCCTATAGGTAATACACGCGCTACTGCAGGTCATTCCCAGGGTGTACTCAAGAACGAGTAAACATGTCATATGTTCCGGTGAGCACAAACAGCCTAGGTCTGGTGTATAGGCCTCTCTGTAGGTCTTTCTATGTGCGGTATGTGCGGTATGACTTGACCTAACCTGATTTAAGTTAAGACTCAAACTGACCGCTTGTGTAGGTACGTGCCTAACGTTTTAAAACATGAGATATGTAGTGTATCTGTGCTCATAAAACAAGTGGGAAAAGAATGGAAAGGAATAACGGTAGCCAAAAAGATGACCTGCATGCTACTTACATATACTACCTTGCTACTACCTACCTTAGGGCAGTGATGGTAGTAATATGTAGGTACGTTCTAGCATGGAAGATGATTTCCCATTACCGTGGATTTCCGGCCCACCTACGTTGGCCGCCCATGCTGCCTACGGTGGCCGCCCGTACCACTCACCTGTTCTACAAGTACTAACTTAATAGTACTATTATTTATTTAAAAAGATTTACTACTATAAAAGCTTACTAATTAATTAAAAAATTAAATAAATAAATAAATATAAATATTAAAAATTTAATAATAAAAATTTTAAATTTTTTAATATTTTTATTTATTTATTTATTTAATTTTTAATAAGATGCTTGTATTAAGGCGTTTATAGGGTACATAAAAGCAGGCAGACTACGCTTAATCTGCTTTTAGTACCTCCACTTAATACCTGTTTAGGCAAGGTGGGCGGCCACCGTAGGCGGCATGGGCGGCCAACGTAGGTGGCCCGTGGATTTCAGCTATGAAATTAACCAACCTGGGCATCTGCAGCGCCTGGATAGGAATGGTGGATGAAGAGGCGTTATCCACTTACGATGCCCAGTTCTGCCCAGATAGTAGTAAAAAAGCTGCGCGCGCGCGTACACACGAAGGTTAGTGCAGTTTCTGGTGTCGTTCTGGTGCAAGTAGTGCAGGTAGTGCAGGTAGTGCCGTGGGTTAGCGCCTCCCGTCCCGCCGCTCGTCTCTTTGCGTTTCGGCTACACCCATGTGTAGTGTGGTGCCTACCTAAGACAGGCCTACCTAAGAGACAGTACCCAGGTGGTTACCTACCTAGGTAGGTAGTGTGTTAGTGTGATTTTCTGGCGTCGTGGTACCTAGCTGCACTATGTACAAGTTTGGGTGGTTCTAGGGTGCCCAGGTGGGTATACTACCTCCAAGATATACTAACTCCTACAAAGGTACGTAGTAGTACCTTACCTTACCTAAGGTAGTATGTAGGGCAAAAGCAGGGGGGTAAAGTAAGGCAAAATGGAAAATACCTACCTATATGTAGGTAGATACCTAGGTAAGGTACCTAGTGTAGGTACCTCTATATGTACACCATCTACCCCCCTAGCTACAGCTATAGGTACCTAACCTAAGGCAGAAAACTACATGTACCTTAGTAGTTAAGGGGAGAGGAAGGTGGTCGGTCCAGGACTTCGTCGACTTACTTAGCCACCCTCTCGTCCGAGCTAAGCCCTGTTAAGTCAACACCTTTTTTTGTCGCACCGCGTCCCGTCATTGTACTTAGGTACTGATTGTACTCCGTTGGTCGCTGTACCTATGCTGCACCCCGAATTTCCCACCGCTACCTTTTTGCTACCTTTACCTCTGATCTACCTGGACCTCTACCTTGTCTACCTTGTCTACCTTGTCTACCTTGTCCACCAGCTCGTCCGTCTCTACCAACCATCGCCTCCCCCACCGTCACCACCAAACCCAATCTTTTCCAACAGTTCCTTTCTCGAACCTACCTTTTGGCTCTTTTGGCCCTTTTTTGCGACCCCCTACCGGCTACCGGTACCTCTACCTCTACCTCCTCTACCTACCTACTCGGCATAATAATACCACGCCTTCTGACTTTGTACTTAAATATTAAACTTCTCTCCCTCCGGCGTCCAACCCTTCCACTCTTTCGTCTGTCTCTGTTCTCACATGACTCGCGACCCTCCTTCGAGCGTCTTCTTCCGTCTTGCTTCTTCTTCTGCCCTTCTCGCTGCGCCGCTTGCTCCCAAGTCCTTCATGTCCTGGTCTGGCCTGTCCTAACTCTGTACCATACGTACCCTCGCGATCGATCACCCTTTTGCGGCTTCTGCCCGCTTCTGCCCCATGCATCGCCTTTCTATACTCGTGCTTGAACGACATCTTCGAGGCTTTCCTAGCTGGTGTATGGATTATTCGAGGCCAATTTGACCTCGCACGGGCTCTGCTTGAGCTACTTAGACACATACGACCGCTCCTAACCATTTCTATATTTACCGACTTTGTATTGTACGAGTAACGCTAAAGCGCATGACGAAACTGGGCGTGCTGGATCTGATCTGGCCATGGCTTATAACGGCATGAACGGGTACGCTGATTTAAATACGTAGTTATAGTCTTCCATCATCATTTCCCTTGCTGATTTGGCCCGAATACCCGCAGTTCCTCAACCACAACGACTATTGACCCGCTCGATGATAGGAGAGACCCCGACTGGTGGCACAAGTGGTACACTCTTCGATGGGGAAGACACTATGGTACATTTAAGCAGGGCCGGTACCTGCTCCCTTGCGATGATGTAGGCTTGAGACACCCATACTCCGTACATATTCTCGGTTCCCTGCTAACGATTCTATTGCAGATCGAATGCGATAGATTGGATATCATGCACAAGTTTTTCTTGGTGGTCAGGGAATACGAAATTACGGCCTTTAGAGGCCTTTATACGCACCGACTGCCAGACCGGCCTAGAATTTTGGATCTGGGTTGTGGCACTGGTATCTGGGCCATTGACGCAGCTGAGTTAGTGAAATTGGCCTATTTTCCCGAGCTCGTTCTAACCATAGCTAGTCGCCTTGGTGGGCAAGGGAACTACCACATCGAAGGCTGGGATCTTAATCTAACACAGCCTGAAGCGTAAGCCAAAATAACCCTATTACTTAGCTCCATACTAAGAAAGTCACAGAATTCCGCCCAGCCTCTATTTTTATCGCCGTGATATTGAGGAACCTTGGGAGAGGGTTGATGTCAATTCGTTTGATTTAATTCATATGCGTACCCTCAATGGTAGCATAGAAGATTGGCCGCGCCTTTATTTCCAAGCGTTTAGGTATGATTCTTGTTCTGCATGTGTTTTGTCCTGATGTTTCTCTCTTAACACTCTACCAGACATCTAAAACCCGGCTCTGGGCTCCTAGAACAGGTAGAAATTGATTGGCGCCCTCATTCTGATGGCGACCCAAGACCATTGGCCAACTCAAAGCTTGCGGAATGGTCTCAGAAGGTACACCAGGGTTTCGCACGTGCCGGGAGGAAGTTGGAGATGGACCCTAATACGAAGGCAATTCTTGAAGACATTGGCTTTGTTGATGTCGAGCACAAAAAGATACCCATAGCCTTTAACCCTTGGCCAGAGGACGAACACAAGAAGGAGACGGCTAGGTGGTTTAATCTCGGTTTAACTCAAGGTCTAGATGCATTGACGTTTGAATCCGTCATACACTGGCTGAACTATCCAGAGCACGAGGTGCGCGAGCTCCTGGATAGAGTGAAAGAGGACATCTGCAAGCGTGAATGGCGGACGTATTGTACACTGTGAGTATATCGCGCCATTAGCCCCCAACCGTCTATGCTAACGCAAAATACCAAGGCATATTTATGTGGCTCGGAAGCCGCCATTGCCCGGTCGACGAGTTTGAAGGACTTGCAGACACTCGCGATTTGCTCGCCGGGTTGACTTGTATCGCGGCCAATAGCCCCCTCGAGCTGCAGATGCTGTGGGGCCGGCTGCTAAGATCAACCGTTGCTTCAGTCTTTAAGTCCACTCTTCGTCTTATCGGACTGGCATGCCGGATGGATTCCGTGGCGAACAGAGAACGAACAAACACTAACCCCCACAGTCTGTGGCTGATGGAAGAAGTCGGGCCAACGCGCCAGAACACCTTCGTGGCAAGATAGTGGCCGTACTATGTCGGGCATAAGAACGTCGAGGTTCCCTCGAAACAGCATACACACTATCGATACGCGATTCGCCCTGGCTGGATATGCTAATACGCATTTCTCAATGGACGTTGATACGCTCCTCTCCATGCGCGATATGCGGTCCCTCCCAGCGGTGCGACCACACAATGCATTTTACCGTCACCACTTCGGACCAGCGAAGGATCAAAGCAGTGTGTGATGCTACATGGTTGCATGAGGTGGAATCAGCATATCCCATCGGAACGAATCACGTTGCTTCAGAGGATGCACTGCCCCTCAGGATCCATGGGTGAATATCTGCAATTCCCCATGCCCTTCAAAGGGTGGCAGGGTCGGGATTGGAGAGCCGGAGCGCGTACGTTACGTTGGCTACAGCTATAATTATTCTGGTGGCATTCGGCGCAGCGTCCTAATGTACTTTTGGCGTGCAGCGTTGAATTTCCGCCGTTGCTACCGAAGCGTCTTCGAAATGAGATGCGGTACGAGTCGGTCTAACGAAATGATCCTCACTGGGTAATCCAATTGCGCTCGAAATTTCATTCGAGCAAATGAATACCCACATTATCTACAAGCACAGTTTTGAATACTGTCGGCACGGGGCACTTCGCATTCAAAGCCTCTAGGCCTGTTGACCCATCTAATAATGTGTAGTTGATTGCCGTCAACCTGATGCTAGGGTCCATAATTGCCACGACGCCTACGAATAGGCCCCTTATGTCCGTATTAATAAAACACATTTTGGCCTACAGCCTGTACACTCTGATCTGGTCAAGTCAACGTTCTTGCTCTCCCGTCCTCCCGCTTTATTGTGTCGATGTGATTGGACCGTGTCAATGCATTGGAGGTCTTCGTCACCGGACTGTTGGGTTTAGCAAGTTTCCCGGCCGTGCCTGTCAATGACAACGTGGTGGAGCTCGTTCCGGACCTCTCTTGTTGTAGAGTAAGTAATTCTCGGAACCCTGACAACTTGGAGAACTGCCAATCACCGCTCGTAAATGCATCACTTGGCGGCACCATAGGACGCTTCAACCTCCCTTTGGATACCACTCTGCTGCATGCTTTATACCCTAGTTGCTACATATTACTGGATCTTCCATCAGTACCCACCAACTTGCTTTTAGCGTGCATTTGAGATGGCACTCGGAACTATCAAATGCCTAGGCAAATCATCGACTGCTGTATATTCGTGGAACAAAATCGCGAGGGCGACATCTCAGGCCCTAAGTATCGACAAGCTGAGTTGAGCCCAATGCCCGTTTATGTAACAAGTAGCTCTCGACAAAGGGTTTAACATCCCTGTGTTCCTAGGGTGAGCTGGTGAGCAACGCTCCCTTTTCAAGCCATGAGAAAGGCACTTAAGCCCCTATTCTGCCGGCACTACGACACTTTATTGTGGTTGGGAAGAAAAGACAACATCCTTCCCTGCATTGTCCGGCCTTGAGCTCGGTTATCGACGCCTACATGTGCTACTAAGCTCCATAGGGGAGCTACATAGCCGAATCACCTCATCATAGGCATCATGGACTCCTACATATCTCTATAGCGTCGTGTTGCAGCTTAGCTTTGGGGCTAACCGGCTTATATCGTAATTCGACGGCCGGCCAATCGCTTTCATCGAGAACCATATAGCTCTGCCTTTCCGCTCCATGCTCCAATCCAACCCAACCCCCCTCCCCCTCTCCCTTCTCCCCCAGGGCCTCTCGCAATAATCGAGTTACGTGTTAGTTTATAATATATTTGGTCCCTTTCTCCATGTGTAAATTTCTACAACACAGCCTATGTCCAGCACGCGCCAGTTTAGGTTACAAACACTGTACTACTGTGGTCACGACCACATCTGACCGACACATCTGACCGACATATCCCACAGGATGCTCGTGCATGCTTCCAGTCCTGTTAAACACCCTATCCTAAATACACACATCATTCCGCCTCCACTTTCCTAGCCTGGTCGATGTAATGATGAGTTGTTCCCTTATATGCAGATGCAGTTGGTCTGCTCCAACACATATAATACACTACTCCCCTTCCACTAATTCAGGAGCATCCTTCTTATTTTATGCAGTTGGTTCAAGGTTGCACTTGCATTCTCATCGGACGGCATCGACCCTTCGAGGAATTTAGGCCGGACGGACAACGTTTAGTTACTCGTGGTGGACGAAGAAGACCCGGGCTACCGTGGGGTGGATTCGATCTACACGTACACCATCGCTGCTAGGGACACATGACGCGGGTAAAGGGACCAGGAACCTGCTGGAGGACGAAGCAAAAAAATAATGGGAAATATAAGGGCTAGACGGGGTGCCTTCAGATCCCTTCTAGATTGGTCGATTTCCTCGACGCTGACATTCAACCCGCTTTCGTTACAACGTACAACGTCTTGGGTACAACAGGCGAAGGGCGAAGGTTCGGCCCGCTCTCCACGTTTCGCTCCTCTCCGCATTCCTTTTGCCTAGCACATGGCACGGTTATTATCTACGATTCAAAGCCTCGGTGGGAGGATCTTCGGTCGCCTCTCAGGATGGCATGCACAACGACAAATCCGGACGGGCAGATCGTACCTTATACATCCAAGCGGACGAGTCGTGTAACGTGGGCGGGCTAGCACAGATAGAGGTAAGCCGAGTCTTACTATGTTTTCTTGACCCTTTCCATCAATGTACAGCTTTTCTTTCTTGGTGTGCTTATATCACTTTCCGGAAAGAGACAATAATAACAGTGTGCTATAAGACTAGTATAATTCGTATTTTTGCTACCGGAAATGTGCTACCGACTCCCCAACTTGGACCCAGTCATTCATGTGTACCCGTCAGCAAACCAACCTTAGCCGTTAATTAGCAACGGCCGGCCCATTGACCTCCGTCTTGTTCTTATCTCCATGCAATCGGAGAAAGACGGGCAATGTGCACCCACGGAGTCTGATGCGCAAAGGGCGGGAAGACCTTATTCTTCGACGAATGAGGATACATCGTGGGTAACGATAACGCAACCCACGTGAACGGGGCCCACGACGACCACAACAAATACGGCCGAGGGACTGGCTATACGATGACGACGATGATGATAACGACGGCCGACTGGTGCCATTTCACGACTATCATGGCAAACGCACTAACACAGGAGACACCGCCGGCCGAACTCGGTGGCGTAGGCCACGGTCACAAGACCTGAATTATCTCTGGGATAGTCATGCCAACCAACACATGCCAACTGGCGCAGTGGACAGAGGGGAGGCGACGGGGGGCAAGGAGGGAGCCAAAAGCAACCAAAAACCAAAAAAAAAAACTACGGCTTTCTTACTGTATCTTTTTTATGCTTGTTGGTTGCTCTTGCGTTGAACGAAGGGAGGACGTACATGGCCAGTTGGCACAGGCCGGGATCAACGCGACCTGATCTAAGCTTGGCTGGGCCGTAGTCATAAGCCATAGTCTCAATTATAATAGTCAGTCAGGCCGGAACCCTAGTAGGGCTGGGTTTTCGGACCGGGGTCTGGGTCTGGGTCTGGGAACCGTCGGCCTAGTCTGGGTTTGGGGGGGGGGGGGCCCGGCCACGCCTCGGCGTGACCCCTTCGGAATCGAAGCTAGAGAATACTAGTAGAGACACATACACATGGGCCGTGGCCTATGGCATCATCGTGCCGCTGGCGCAACTTGGCATTGGGCTGGCTCCCTCCGGATCTAGGGTAGTTGCGGCGATGGATTTGGAAGGTTGATGGGGGGAAATCGGGCTGGGGAAACACACACACACACACACACACAAATAACACGTGCTGTTGGATGGATTGGTGCAGGTGAGATGCTGCCCTGCAGCCGAGCGAGAAAGGAAGCAGGCAAGAAAAGCGTACGGTGGACTGCGTAGGCTAACTAAGGCCCGCGAAGCCGACTGGCGATAGGCTATGTGAGTGCTCAGCCTGGCGGATATGGCTTAGAATCACAGTGCAAGCGGGAACATAGAGTTTAAACTTCTGGCTCGCTCACTTATACCCAGATATGCCGTGTAAACGATGGGGAGAGGTCGGGCATAGAGGACGGCTGAGCTGTGATTTGTAGATATCTAGACAGACGGGCACGCACAAGGGGTAATAGGCAGGTAGGCGGGCATCGCGAAGCACGGCACGAGTGATTTAGATTAGGTAGAAGCGGAGCAAGACCAAGACAGAGCCGGCCCGCTAGCTAGCTGCATGAGCGCGAGTCTCCCAAGGCTGTAACTCACCTCGGTGTGTGAAAGGGACGAGCGAACGGCGTGCAGATACGAATGCAGCTTATAGGTATACCTACCGTAAGAAGCTCGTAACGGCCCCCTCCTCGGGGAAGGGGTGGATCAGAAGTCGAATGTACACGAATATACGGAGTAGGTACATGTGGCGATCGATCACAATCTCATTCAATGCCGGGTTTAACGACACGATGTGTTGGTATGCTTGTGTTTATGCTTGTTGGTTTTCTTTCTATGTAGGTGAGCATGAGATATGAGGCATGAGCGGAAACAGGCCAATATCAACGATATACTCGGCATGCAAGCTGTCATGTAAGTAAGGTGGGGCCAGGACATCGAAATCCCCGACTGATAAAAGAGGATATCTATCTATTAACGATAACGGCAGCAGAGCCCATAGGCCGTGCGATGCGACAGAAGTTCAAGTAAGTAGGCAAAGTAAAGCCTTGTTTCCGACCCTTGGCTGTTTGTAACGACATGGTTCCGTGCGTTGGGTTGGGACTTGGGCGCAAAAAGAAAGGGTTGTAGGGAGTAAGGGTCGATCGCACCTCGACGGTTGGGGCGAGGAATATGTTGATGTCTGTTGGGACTTTTGTCGCCTAGAAGCCCGTCAGATCCCGTGTCCACATAGAATCCCATGCACCAGTATTCCACTCGGATCGATCCGTGTGTGACAGGGACCGGCTATAGTAGTGTATATACCCAGGTAAGACCAGAACAACGTGTTTGCCGTTCCTTTTTGGCCCCCAAATGCAACGTATCCGGGAACAACAGCCTTCGAAAGGGGGCTATTTGAGATTCTGCGCAGGGGAGAAGGGAGTTGGGTGTGAACTAAGAGATGACGTGCGTGGAGTAGGTAGGTAGGTAGGATCATTCTCAGGCAGATAGACCTGGTGATGAACAAATATATGCAAAAAGAGGGGAAATTCAAGAGTCCTAGGCGTCCTCAGATAAGGTCAAATTCCGGATCTCCAAAATGTGGCACAGCTGCATATGGTGCAGAAGAGAAGCCCGCGATAACTAGGTCAATTACTTTATTCACCGGCAGAACCACCCTATGCAATTCAATGATGTGTAAGTGTACAGGATGACAAAGGAAAAAGAGATAAATAAATCGGTCTATGAGAGCGCTCGGAAGGCGGATGAACTGTACAGGGCGGAAAGGTCGTCATGTGTTCTCAATCCCGGGAACCCCTTGTAGTAAAAATTTCCCCTGTCACTCACTCAACAACCGATGAGGCCAGCCCCGACATCACGACTGTGAAGCAGGGCGAAATCGGAGTTGCCACGAGCCCGGTCGAGCCCCGGTCGAGGGGGCTCGTGGCGTGTTGCATCTAAAAGCCTGACGGTGCGTGGTGGCCATGATCCATTCCCCAGCGGAGGGACGCCGTTCCTTTTGCTGTCTATGTAATTCCCATTCACATACAATGCTAAGTGGTATCCGGGTTTCGATCATTCAGACATAGTTAGAGGGGGTGACTTTAGTGGTGAGCAGCGGCTGTTTCGCCGTGGTAACCGATGATCTTAAAGCGGCCAATCATCTCACCGACCGTGAAGAAACCCAAGCACTCGGCGGCAATGACACCGCCAGCAATAATCTGCCCACGGCTCAAGTTCTGAATCCGTGACAGAATGGAAGCGGGTTGTTCGGCAGTCTTAGCGACGGTTTGAGAGGCGCTCTGGAGGAGGGAGCTAGGGTTCTTCCACACATTTTGGAAGTAGGTCTGGAAGGTTTCCACCGATCTAGGTGAGGTGTTAATAGAAGCACATGCTAATCGTACGTTTGCCCCTCTCCTGGTTGCATGTCACTTACGGCGGGGACATCTTCTGGCCACGGAAGACAATCTTGGCGACCTCGGCGCCGACCTTGGAGTAGTAGATGACGGTAGGAACTTGCTCTGGTGTCAAGGTCAGCCATTATTTTTGCTCCTCACACAATCAGCAGCCGGCAGAGCTCGCAAGGGAGGCAATCCGCCGGAATGCCTTGATGCCCAAGAGACGCCACATACTCTCGACAAAAGCAACTGCCCTCGCAGTCCGGCCACCAACTTTACTTAGGGATTCCGCAGCCCCTTTGGCGGCACTCGCGATGGCTGGGCCGGCGGTGGAGGAGACCTTGGACAGACTCTCCTGGGCCTTGGCAGCATATTCGGCTGCAGAGGCAGAAGCCTTGGAGGCAGCGGTGGAAGCGGTGGAAGAAGCGGACGAAGCAGTGGACGAAGCAGCAGAAGAAGCGGCGGACGAAGCCTTGGAGGCACCCTCCTTCGCTGTCTCGGCGGCCTTCGCCGTAGTGGACTCGAAGCGGCGGGCGGCCATGCGACTCCAAGCCCCGGATTGCCGAAGCATGGGACGCGCAAGAGCAGACGACATGGTGATGGTGAGATTTATTTCTGCCAGAAATCGGTGGGCCGTACGGGTGGTGGCAGAGAGAGAGCGAGAGAGATAGAGAGAGGGAGGGAGGGGTCGGAGGGGTTGGTCGTCGTCGTCGTCGATGTCGTCGTCGAAACGCTTTTTTAGTGTCTGGTCGTCTCGCGATGAAAAAAACACTCAAATGATTCGAGGTCTCACACTAGCTCGACGTGGTCGGCTAAGCTGCCCCAAAAAATCCCATCGGTTTTAAGCGGAAAAACCCGATCCGACTTCCAATGGTCCCCGGGCCCTCGTCCATAATTGGCCAATCAGACGGCTTGTCTTATGCAGACGGATAGCCTGTGATAGGTACCTGTTTGTCCCCTTTAATTCTTCACTTTCTTCACTGCTCTCTCACACATTTCATCCCTTTTGCTCTTCTTTTTTTTTTTTTCTGTTCATATTTTATGCTTCATACTTTTCATATCAGCTTTCACGCTCATCAACCTCCCCCCCCCCCTTTTTTTTTTCACACTTTAAAGCAACACGGCTACATCGTTTTTACGTCGCCCGTGATACTACTATTTAATTCGATGCATGAATCATATTTATTCCCTTATTAGCTTGCCTTCTTTACTCTATACATGACCGAATATTTGAATCTATGAAATCAACCGATAGGTATCCAATATAGCTGACCGAAATGTGACACTCATGCTCCCCAATCCTCGTGCTTCAAGAAAGGGATGTGACGTTCGATTACCCAAGTATGCACAACTCCACCACAATATTTGCAAGCTTAGTATCCAGGGGCTGCTTTACACGCCCTCCCCCCAATCCAAATGATTCAATGTTAAAGATATCCTAGTCATCGCTCTGGATCTGGACTTTGATGGCCCCGGTCTTGGGATCGGCCGCCGTCTTAAAGGCCTCGATGGCATCTTCGAGTTTGTAACGGTGAGTGACAAGTTTTGAGAGGTTGATGACACCATTCTCGAGGAGCCGGATGGCACGGGGCCATGTGTTGGAGTATCGATATTGGAATACCAAATCGATTTCGCGAGTGCTGCATCGCATAAACGGGAAGTTCATCTCGTTCTTTCCAACGCCAATAACAAACACCTTGCCACCGAACTTGGTAGCCCAGATAGCTGCGGCTATACTACTTTCCACACCTGTGCACTCCATCGTTACGGCTGGCTCGATGCCGCCGAATGATGCGACGATGGCCTTCGCCGAGTCCTCCGCGCTCAGTCGTTCGACCTTGTGGGTTATGACCGACGGGCACAGCTCTTTGGCGAATTTAAGGCGGCCCTCATCAATATCCGTAATCACGAGCGGACAGGCTCCGGCGGCCTTGCAGCAGAGAAGCGTAATCAATCCAATCGGGCCAGCACCGCACACCAGGACGGGGTCACCAAGCTTGATACCGGATCTCTGCATCCCCGCCAAGGCGACACTTAGTGGCTCCAGCATCGCTCCGTCCTCGTATGACATATTGCCGATCTTGTGACACCATACGGCTGGATGGTTCACGTACCTCCGCAGCAGGCCTGCCACTGGCGGTGTGGAGAGGAATTCAACCTTCTCGCAGCCATTGTAACGGCCAGTCAAGCATGGCTCACACGCATTGCAGATAACGTTTGGCTCGATAGCAACCCGGTCACCAACCTGGAGATGTGTCACGGAAGGATGCACGGCAATAATCTGCCCAGCTGACTCGTGGCCCAGAATGTGATCTCCCTCCACGATCATAGGGCCGATGCAGCCAGCATGCCAGAAGTGAACATCGGATCTGTGATATGTCAGCTCACAACAACAGGATAACGTAGGCGCGGGGACTTTACCCGCAGATACCTGTGCTCTTAACAGCAATAGTGACCTCGCCGGGCTTCAGATCGTCGCCTGTTTGCACACTCTCCACCGTCGGCCCAGTCTCGCTAATCCATAGGTCGTGCTGAGGATTGGTGAAGATGCCGATATTTGCCTTGGTGGGCTTAACGATAGTTGCGGTTTGGCTCATTTTCACGGTGGGAGCAGGGAGTAGGAAGCAGGAAGCGGGAAGCGGGGAGCAGGACGCAGGAAATAGGAATCTAGCAAGACTAGGAAAGAGGATGAGGATGAAAAGGTTGAGGGACAGACGACAACAAAGAGCGAGCCATCTCTCTAATATGAGGGATGGGTTAAAAGAGGGGCATTGCCGATTCTATCTGCATAGTTGGTCACGATGACCACCAGGTGGCGGAGTGCGACTTCACAACCGAATGGGCCACATTTCTTTAATCGTGTCGTGCACCCACTTGGGCTCCAAAAAATCCCAAAAAATCCCAATGAGGTACGTCTGATAGCTCTCTCGTCCCTGCTTCAAACGGAGATATGTTTACTATCTCGCGCCAATGGCCAAACTAAACCCTGCGAGGCCGTGTTCGCGATTGGAGCGAATGCGGGGTGTTGCGTCGGGTTTCGAGTTAGCTCTTCGGCTGCTTTAGCCCCGATACGCGCTACCTCCCTAAGTACTTAGTAGCTAAAACCAACGAATTACCGCACCAATTGTCAGTCATCTGTGCCTCGAACAACAGCGGACTGATTAACTGATTCCCTGATTCCCCACGCATCGCTTGCGCGTCGAAGAAAAGTCTTACTAACTAGCAGACTAGCCGTTACAGTTTGAGCTAGAACCCTTGGACTACCATTGGGGGGGGGGGGGGGGGGTGCCTTAGTCTACCCGCACGACGCAAAATGGCTCTCGGTCAACTACTCGCTTGTTTGGGCCGTATGAATGCAGGGTCTCTGAATAGCTAGCCATCGAGAACCGCGTGATAAGTAAATAGACGGTTTCGCCTCAACCTGCAAAATTTCCCCCTTTATTTGCCCAGGAGGTATTACCGGGTCATGTGCTGGTTCCTTAGTCGGCTTCGGCTCGTCTTTGTATTACCTACCACGTCACGAGGTGTGAGTAGTTGAAAGAACTTGAAGTGGAGCAACCACCAAAAGCTTACCATGGTGTTGGAATATGCACATGTATTGGCTACACCGGTCTATATGTAGGTGTGTTCATTAGGTTAGATGGGGCATCAGACCGATGATAGAATCATACTCTACTATCTTCGTCAGTATCTATTTGACGTTCTCGCCCACTTTAAATCCATTGGACTAATACCGGCATCTGAGTTCCCTTATAGTAAACAGACACATACCTGCAGTCCGATGCCGTAGTCTATGTGGAATATGTTCGAAGACAAGATTCGTAGTGCCGCTTTTATAGCCGAATGAAGGGATACCTAGGCAGTATCTGTGAATATGTGTGAGATGACCAAGATGAGAGAGAGTGGGGTTTGCCATGACAGTAGTTGGAACTCAATCCCCTCACTCAATTAACCTTACATGCAGATGTGCGGAGCAGCACCTTATAGACACACCCCATATTCACTCCTATTTATAAACCACTCAGATGTATAACGAAAACAAGAAGGTATAGAGGCAATTTTGGCGTTAGACCCTTTGTCTCAAGGTCGATACTATATTCATTTCCGCTTAATCAACAGTTCTGACTCGTTTTCATAACGTGCACGTCTGAATTGTTTAGACGTTTCGACTGAGTTCAGATTACGTATCCGTTTATCGCCGGCTCCGGCACGCCCCTCTTGGAGAGCCATAGTATATATATTTATCAATAATTATATATATAGATATGCCGTCGGCAGGCTAGTAGTATCCAAAACCGTTTTATCTATCCCCGTTTCCTCCTAACATTTCAGGGTAGTTTTGCTTCTGGGATCAACGAGACGCATGCCTATTATTTACGGCATTTCCCCCCAGAGCGCTTGGGGCGAGGTATTAGGAGGAAGAGGTTTCTGAACCGATCAAAGTTCATTCAAAGGAAGAATTCATAACGGCATGGATGCACTCCACGGAGGCTTGTCCGTTATCAGGCAGCTGGCCGCCGAGGTATAGATCTCGTGCTAGAAACACGTCGGCTACTAGGAACGCCCTTGTCCGTAATCTCCAGGCCGCGACGGATGACGGCCAGCTCCGTGCGCCTGACAAAGACGACGTCCCCGGATCGCTGCACGTCTACTAAGACGCTGCTTAGCGGACTCATCCAATCGTCGGGGATGAAAAAGTGCCGGACAACCTTCCCTCTATCTAATGAAGGCACGGCAGCTGCTGCATTTGGCTCTGGGCCCGGCCGGGCAATTTCAGTTGAACAGACCCAGTTGTCCGGGTCCAGGAAAACCACTCGATTGTTGGCGATCCCGATGACCATCTCAACTTTAGCGCCGAGTCGTCCGAATTCTAGTATCGGATGTATCTTTTCACTCTCCTCCCTAACACTAAGTGATGGCTGGGCCCCGGAGACAAAGTCTCGGAGGTCCCACAAGTGGTACTCACGAGCCGAGGATGGTACACCCGGCGCAGCGCCATAAATCGTGGCGAAGTAGTGAGCGTGTTGGAAAGGGACAATAGACTCAACGCTCAAAGGTAAGTTTCCATGGCCAACAAGTTCCACCGAGCGAATCGGGGTTAGCGATTCCCACCGGTAGAATACAGCAGTGCTGTTGTCAAACCGAACCAGTAGGTCCTCGCTATCAGGCGACGTGAGCCATCTTGTTCTATGACCGACCTTCATACTAGTCTCCGTGCGTGCAACACACTCAACGGGGGTTGGAATCTCTAAACTCCAAAGCTCATCTGACGAGGTAGTAGATATGAGGATGCGGCCACGCTTAATGGATGCGATGATCTGTGAGATCGAATCTTGGCCCCTTTTGTCAAAGATAACTTCACCTGAAGTGATGCCCGCCCGGGTTTCCGGGGCTAACCTTCTGCTTGTTACCCTGCCCGACGTATCAGCACACGTAATAGTGCGGCTGTCGTCGTCGAAATGAAGGAGCGTGATGGCGCAGTTTCGGGTCTGAGTGAATAGCTCTCGGCCGTGGGGTTCGGAAGAGACGTTATAGATATGCACGGCTCCATCCTCCTTACCACAAACGACCTCCGCCGTGTCTCTTATACACGCTATTGCCGTAATAGGGATGCCTTCCCCACCGCCGCGCCCCACGTCCTGCGTGATCAAGGAGTGCGAACTCGTATCGCTCTTCTCATCTCCGAACTCTCGTCGTAGGAGCACCGTCGGGTCCCATACGCCGAACTGCCTAGGACGTATACTAAGAAGACGCAGGCCGTCCGCCGTAAAAGTGAGCTTCTTCGTTACCACATCATCCGTGTCAAGCCGCAGTCGGTAGATGAATTTCAAAGTGCCCAGGTCGAATAGATCGACGTTCCCTTGCGAGTCCGCGGTGGCCAGCGTCCGGCCGTCCGGAGAGCAAGCCACCGTTTGCGCATTCGCTTGCTCGAGGCAACCCCGCCGTTCGCCGGAGTCGGTATCGAAAACGACAATATCGCCGTCCGAGTATGCCGCGACCAAGAAATTGTTCTCTAGCGTAGAGCCGAAGGCAACGGCCCACACAGTTGTGCTGCCGCTTGGCATTACCTTGGTTGTTTCGTGTCGGTACGACCCGTTATCCTTTTCATATAGGTCATGTATTTCCTCGCCGTCTAGAGTCCACAGAAGGATATCGTACCCCTTATATATTATAGCCACGAGATTTTGTTCTCGGCTGAAAGCCGCAATGGTCGGCACCCGAGCATATAGCTGGGGGTCGCCCTCTAGAAGATCTTTCGTCCAATCAATGGGGTCGCCGCGAGACATGTTCTTCGTTATATCCCAGAAGATCATAGTATTGTTCCTGGCTGTGACTAGAAGCATCTTATCGTCTTCTATAAAGGCGATGGAGATACACATAGCCGGAACACGGAAGGAGATCACCTGTTCCGAAGAGGCGAGGTCCCATACTCTAACAGTTTTCGCCCCTCCTGTAGCGAATAGCCTGCCGTCTTCACTAAAGGAAACGCACCATATCGGTTCTTGATGTGCTAAATTATTGGTATGTAGCAAGGTCGTATTGTCGTATATCACAACAGTCCTAGCCGCAATCAGCATTCAACCCACAATCCATGTATTCTTAAACACGGCAGAGGAGAGGCATGCTATGATATCGGTCATGGAACACTAACCCGTCTGATAACGCTATGGCTGTTCTGTTCACTGATGATGTGATGTCCGTAGGTTTGGAATGGCGGGGATAGTAGATGGTGCTAAGACAATCGTCCCAGTCCCTCAAAACACAGCCCTGCAAATGAAGCCCACGGTACGGGTCGACAAATTGATTCTGGAATGCGGACTCAGATGGACAGAATGGAGGGATCGAATAATGAATAGACGATGGAGACTGGCTGAGCCTCTTGCCGAACTTATTCACAAGCCTGACTAGGTCAACACCCCATCGCTCGACTAGCATCAACTGCTTCTGGATGTCTATGGCTGGTGATGCCTGCTGTTTCCGACGGGCAACCAAGATTGTGCAGTTTTTCCCCGCCTGGTATAAACGTTGTAAGTCGGCCTGCTTAGCCAAGTGCTCGATCCAAACTAGAACACTACGCGAGCCGAAGAATCCCGCCAGCTCGAAGAAAACCTCATCGTCGTCGGGCTCAACTTGAAGAAGATGCTGGAAGAGATAAGCAGAGGCGTAATCGTAGAGCGCCGAGTCCACGTTACGGGCAACATCACTCGCCAAAAGACGAGTTCTAGGCCCTTTTGCTGGGTTTCCTTGTCCTCCACATAGCGTCCGAACGCAGATAAGAGCCAACCTCTTGTGCGCAGCTGAGATGTCGACGACGAATTCCGAGTTTGTGTCTTCCCGAGTCAAATATTCTCGTGCGGTCAGGTGGATAAGCTGTACTTTCTTCGCCTGGTCGACGAAGACCAGATTGCTGCACGTGCTGATGGCTTTCTCGATATCGCCGACCGAGTCCCGGATATCCGCTTCAACGGCCGGATGGATCTCGCTCACAGAGAGCGGCCGAAACGCGCAGGTCACCCATGTGAGGATAGCCCTCATCAGATCCTTACCGAACTTAGCACGGGACATCTCATCAAGTATTCTGGCATACAGGGCATACATATCG
Source organism: Xylaria grammica (assembly GCA_004353285.2). Lineage (NCBI taxonomy): Eukaryota > Fungi > Ascomycota > Sordariomycetes > Xylariales > Xylariaceae > Xylaria > Xylaria grammica. The sequence continues at coordinate 1,218,800 of NGZP02000025.1, forward strand.
GAATGGTTGTTATCCAAGACTTGATTAATCTCGGCCGTCGTGTGGACCTGACGGAGTTCTCCAAGCACAAGGCTCACCCATAGGAAGCAGCCTCGAGAGTTTCGGAGAATGCGGTCAGAGATGTCCTGCTGCGCGCTGGGAGTCGCACCGGGGAGGTGATGAAGGTTCGCATTCAGAAACGAGGCAATGTCCACTTTGTTACCTTCCAGTATATCCTCCGCGATAACCTCCATCGACGGGTTCGTTGCGCTAAGGTACGTTTCGACACCGGTTCTTGACGTGGCCAGGATACAAAGCGGCCATATCTCTTGCGCCTTCCGAAGAAAGAACATGAGCTCTGCGTTGTTCTTACATTCGTCCACAGCGTCAATAACCCAATATTGCGGTCTTTTTAGTTTGATTTTCAAAAGAGCAGCAGCGAAGATACGACGCCACACTGGGATATGGTCGACCTTATCAATCGGCGGTTCCGTCCATGAATTGGTAACGTTTAATATGGCCGTAAAAGCCTCCGGATGCGTGGCGGCCATTTGCCACGCCATCGACCGTAGAAGCGCGTTGACATTGTCCTTGGCTTCATCACCGTTCCTAAAGAAGAAGTAGCAGCAATCCAGAACCGATGTATGTAGATAGTTGATGACATGCGATGCAAGCATCGTCTTACCAGCTCCAGGCCGTCCTTGAAGCCAAAAGAACTTTGAGGTCAAAGCATTAAGCCATTGTTGGAAGGAATCCTTCTCAACTAACCATTGACACGAACCGGATAGCCTCCGTGATTCGTGGGTTATGAGGTCGTCCTCAGGGGCACCGGAGATGCTGAGGAACTTGCTCAGAGCCTGCAGCTCGACGTATCCGAGTTCTTTCTTTTCCGGCTTCAGTAAATCTCGCTGGCTGTTGACAGTCGTTGCCAATGCGTTCCGCACCAATACATAAGACGGGTCTCTTGGCGTAGAGAACCGTGCGACGTCACGGTGATTCGCATCCAAATACGTTCGTCTTTCATTCGCATAATTCATAACCGCGCAGTGTTTCTCTACGATAAGGCCCTTTCCTATTCCATAGTACATTGCCTGGGTCTCGAAAAACGAGAATAGCTGTAGCGACTGGGAGTAGCGAGGGAAGTCTTCGTTGATCGCCTGCAACATCTCCGACTGAGGGAAAAGGTCATTCACGAAAGGCCGTGGCCCTGCGAGAGCGAGGAAACGGCTCAGCAGTTGGGCAACGCCGGCACCTTGATGAGGCGTAGCCAAAAAGAATACGGCATGGATCCTGTCAGCTAATTTCTCGTACTCTGGTATTTGGCGTGCGAGGATATACGCTTTCTTGATCACCAAGCCGCCCATGCTATGGCCTACAAAGATGATGGGACCCTATAATCGATGAGGAAGTTGTCGGTGTAATGGCTCGCGGACTACTCACAGATGACGTGCTCGATGCCATGGTAGGGCAATGGTCAACACAAGTAAGCAGGTTACTCGCGAAATCGCGAATATTCAAGGCTGATTCGCGGTTGAGCCCCGACGGGTATCCAAATGTATGTATGCGGACATCGTGGAATGCATCGTCACGAGGGAGCCAAGCTTGCGGCCAAAATGAATCATCGCCTGCTTTCGACCACGTGCTCCGTGAGCCCCCATTCAGGCCATGTACAAAAATGAGATCGGCGACAGCCTGCCCCTCGGGTTCGAATACCGTGGTAAGGCCCAACGGCCCCTTTGGCGCCTCTCGTTCGTTTTTAGTGATACTACTACCAACGTCTTTTCTAGTTAAATATTTCCCCAGGAAAGACCTGTTCGAAATCAACGTCGTGGCTGTCGAGATCCGGGAACCGGAATAGGAAGATGCCGCCATCTTTTTCAGGGGCGTGGCATTTCGTACCGGAAAGCCTAGGCCTAATTTTCGCGATTCCACTATTCCCAACTCGGGTCGTTAATGGGACGAGCTTGTGATAGTAGATTGATTGACTTGGGTGCTTAAAAGCTTGTTAGGAGATAGTCAAACAAATACTAGACAAAAGAAAAGAGGCTCAGAAAGAGTAGCCAACAAGTAGCCGATTCCGAGGTAGCCTAGGACGATCCCCAGCATATTTAGCATTTATATGTGATAGGAACCTAACGAGGTAGCATTATTCTCAACCTACCTGTCTGCCTAGGGCCCAAGGTGGATAATAATACCCATACCAAAGTAGTGTAGACAGACAGAATACGACAGGGGTTCTTGCATTTGTTGCGCATCGGGCTGTGGACCAGCGTATCGCCTTGCTACGCCAACCTGTGAATATGTATGTTGGTTGTCCCGCAGATTCTGGCACAGTTGCCCCTCTTAGTGAAGGATTACCCTCCTTCTTTCCCACAGCCTTCCACCTATTCATCTCTTGTTTACTTATTTACATTTTATCTAGGTTAATATCTTGTATTTATCTTTTCCTTCTTCCGTCTTCTAAGTGCAACAAAATTTATCCTGCTTAGCTTACCCGTCTAAAAATTATAGGCCTTGGGACCTCAGTATCTCGAGCCGTAAGACCGTAGTACCTACTGGGGTCATCTCATATGGCGGTAGTAGCGTAGGCCAAGTAAGTATATGATCTACGTCCTATGTAGGTTAGTATTTTCGCTTGAGTTATGGTCATTGACGTTATGGAGACTGGCGCTAAGTTGCGCTTAAGCGTCGTCATTATTAGATTTGACTTTTCAATCCTTTAGCCTCTGATAACACGAACCTTTTTTGTAGAGTAGTTGTCTCTGAGGACCATGTTATAGTTTTCCTTATGCTCACGAGCCTAAGGATTGCACAAAACATGCCAACACCAACTATACCACCCGGGCCCCGGGCACCAGACTCCATGCGAGAACTGTGTCATAAAAGGCATCGCTTTTTTTGATAAGGAAAACAACAAGTTAAAAATACTCGAGTCTTCTTCGCGTTAATAAACCGGAATACCATAAAGCTACAATTAAGCCATAGCGATTGTAGCGTTTACAAGTACCCCCAACTGTCTATCGCCGATTTTATTTTTCAAGCGTTGAGCCTCTCATAGCATGCGAGTAGAGGGCCATAAACATAGCGCATCGTTTGATAAGTTAAAAAAACGAGGCTAAATAAAATATAAACAACAAGTACATTAGAAACGCAAACACTTTTAGCTAAAGCAGCAGTTATTAACTACTTAACCACTCGTAACCTACTCATTACCTACTTTCAGTGCAATAATAATAACACTTTTTGGACTTTAAAAGGGGTTTAACACAACCCCCGTAGGGAATCAGCAACTTGATAATCTTAATCTCTAGCAGGCTAGAACATCCCAGAGAGATCAAACAAACGAAAAATTCCAGGGAGAAAGTAACTAGCAACACAACTAATCAGCACCGTTACATCTCCAGAACAAAGAGGTATTCCGTATATTAGTAAAAAACATTTGGCATAGACAGTGCAGGCTCTCTGCGCAACAACCAGTGTTCATTACACCCCCATACTAGTCTAGCGATTACGACAAGCACGTCGAAGAAGTTTTCAACAACGCGCGCGACCCACGAGAGCACAGCTTCGAGACCTAGTGCCGCCAGCAGGAAAACGCGACGGAAGATCTTGAAAAGGATCCGGGTAAGGCAAATGGGGAAATCCTTAAGCTTGAAGCCAGGGGGGGGCAAAGGCTTAGAATATCTAGCTCAAAGGGCTGAAGCGGCTCGTCGCCGCTCAAGGAGCACAGATTCAACCATGAATATCCTGCGGCCCTGCGTGAGCGGGTTCTGTTGGGCGGTGACCCTCGGCCCGGGTAGCTGTCTAAATGTAGGCGTGATCGCAGTGTTCATAAGTAACTTAAATCTAGATATGCTCCCTCAAAGCCTAACAAAGCTTCATAGGCAATGCAACATATTGCGATATCCTATTAGACAATTCACATTTCACCTAATTAGCTCAACTAAATGCACTTGGGCTATCAAGAATTAGCATACGAAACAGATCATAAAAAACTACATGGTGATACAAAGGCCTAGTTAAGCCCGTCGAGAAACTCAGGCATATCTAGTTTTCCAGCGGCTCAGAGCCAGATTCCAATCCCATCGTCAACCTGCGCTACAACAAACGAAAGCTCGCATTTAACACAACGCAATCACCGTTCTCAGTCCCTAAGGCATGATTAAATCTATATTTTAAACCCTGAATGAGAATTCGAATTTTGAATTACTAGTTCCCTACGAGAAAAAAAAAAAAAAGGCACCGCTAGCTACGCTCCATACCATCGAAACAGCGTTCCTCTAGCGCAGACACGCATTTACACGCATTCACGAACGGACCACAGACTCTACTCAGCACCCCCTCACCCACTCAGGCGCCCTTGCACCAGCCCGCCCGCCCGGCGGCTATTTAGTCCCTCCAGCCGCGCCACCGCCACCTCTCCGGCACGAAGACGATCTCGAAGGCGACCTTATCAAAGACGCCGACAGAGGCGCAGAGGTCGTGGAAGCCTTCGAGCCCAGTAACCGGCAGGTCCTGCTCGAGATCCGTCTCTTCGTGTAGGTTCCAGCGGCCAGCCTCGACGCCGTCGCGCGTAAGGAAGATCTCGACACCGATCCCGCCGCCGCCGGGCGCGGGCGCCAACACCATGCCGAGGCCCACGACCTCGCCGCGGCGGAACGGGTGCGTGAACGCCTTGCCGCCCCAGCGGTCGTTGATGTACTTGTTGCCGTCGTCGCCGTGCACGGCCAGGCTGCCGCGGTGCCACCCAGGCAGGCGGAACGGCGGGTACGGCGGCACCGAGAAGCCGAGCGCGAGCGACACCTCGTCGCGCGACCCGTCGCGCAGGGCGTGCACCTCGAAGTAGATCGTCTTGGCGCGGCCCGTCGCGAGCGGGCTGTGCGCCGACACGCTGTACAGCGGCGGGTACGTCGCGAGGCACGCGTCCGTGCCCTTGGCCGGGGACTGCCCGCGCCAGACGCCCACGGCCTGCCGGCTCAGGGCGCCGCGGAAGAACGGCGGCGCGAACATGTTGATGTTGCCCGAGTTCATGGCCTGCAGCTCGGGCGGCGCCACCGCGAGCGGGTGGTGCAGCGGGAACTGGGCGCACCACCGCTCGCCGGCCTCGGCCTCCTCCTCCGTCGCGTTGTTGGCGGGCGACCGGTCGAACCCGCTGAAGAAGCTCGGCGGCGGCGGCAGCAGCGACGTGTCCGGGACGGCGATTTCCCAGTCATGCTGCTTCTTGGCTTCTTTCTCCTGCGGTGGAGGAGGCCCGGGAGGGGCCGCGTAGTCCTGCGAAGGTGGTGGTCCCGGGGGAGGAGCGAAATCAGAAGACCCCTGGCCTCCGTACGCGTGGGACGGAGGTGGGCCGGACGGCGGTGCGACGTCTTCGTAGAAAGGGTTGTTCTTGGACGGCAGGGGCCCCGCGGATTGGTGCGAGGGAGGCGGGCCCGAGGGAGGAGCGTACTCGTCGGCCGCCCGCTGTGAAGGCGGCGGGCCGGGAGGTGGCGCGAAGTTCTGAGACGGGGGAGGGCCAGACGGGGGTGCGTAGTCGGCTTCCTGGGCCTGCTTCTGCGGGCGATGCGAGGGGGGCGGGCCGGACGGGGGAGAGAAATCTTGAGGCATGCTTGCTTTCGAGGGCGTTGGCACACTCGCGGATTGCTGCTGCTGCGGCACCTGTGCAGGCCGGGGAGGGGGATCGTCGGAGCGATCCGAGCTGGTGAAACACATTATTGATTAATTAACGATTGATTGATTCGAGGACTGTGACGGAGGGTGCGTGTAAGCGTGGCCGGTGGCTCTTCTTATTCACGAAAAAAGCTGCTGCTACTGCTGGTGGTGGTGGTATATAGTAAGACTAAGTGAAGTATCTATCTGATTTTGACTCCGAGGGGCGTGGATGCGGCGGAGAGAAGGCGGCTGTGTCGTGGGGGTAAGGTTAGTCTGCTTGAAGCCTAAAGCGATGATTTTGAGTTTATCGAGTTTATTTGACGGCGTCCGCGTGGCAGTGAAATGGTGAACGTCCCAAGAGAACGAGATTTGGAATGAAAGGAGAGAGGCCGCCCAGAGTTTGGTGTAATTGCCCAGGGAATTAGATACCTAGGTAGTATAGTGTTAGAGAAGGTGCGATGCATTCACTCAATCAATGTACATAGTAAGTAGGTAAGTAAGTCTCTATCATCTCCTCGTCGCCATTGTTCCCATTGACGACGTAAGGGAGGGAGTGATTGATTAGAATGGTGATGCGACGGGACGATGTTTGTATTTCGCCGGACTCGTACAGTATCACTTGTACAGTATCACCGGTACAGTACAGTCATTTTAGACCTCTGCTCAGCCTCATTACGCTACTCTGCACTAGTTCTGTACACTAACCCCCATATTCCTCTCTGGGCGGCCTAGGGTATCCGAGCTTGCCCCCGCAATGCCCGGGGGTTATGTTTTCCAGAGGCATCATTCATCAACTCTTACTGTGCAATAGACAACATAGTCCAATAAACAATCAAATAGAAGACAGGAAGGGTTAAAACCTTGTTTTCATCTTGACAATATCTTTGATCAAGCTTTTAGAAGATCACTAAAGTCATACCATACGGGCTAAAATGAGTGTATCTCTGTTTCACACAATTCCGTTGAAGGAATATCCATGTACAACCCTGTAAAATGTGATGTGTCAGGGCTCAAGTTGGCTGAGTGCTCCCGAATTCGTCAGCCTTCCATTCTTTCTTTCCCCCGCACGACGTCGTCGTTGTTGTATATTCTGAGGAGGCCGAACAGGGCTGAATGTAAACTCTATCCTAACCTTCCACACAACATGTTCATCAAATAGCTCCAATACTCTTCTACCTGCTCATTCCGCCTTCCAACTTTCTATCTATCCCCCGCACTGCTGAAGCTGAGATGCCGGGTGACAGGAAAACTAACCCATAACGGCATGACGAGGTTAATTGGAGGTATCCTAAGCACTCCATTCGTTGGCCTCGGAGCCCTCTGGGTAGAAGAACGCAATGATGCCGATGATGACGTAGGTAGCTACGAGCAGTGCCCCTTCTAGATAGTTACTCCGGCCGTCGAGAATCAAAAAGTTGATGATGAAGGCCGAAACAAACAGGGACACCGTCTCGAAAAGTGTGAAGTAGAGCGTCATGGGCTGGTCGATGATCCACCCGATAATGACCACCAACGGCGTGATAAACAGCGCAATCTGGATCGAGCTGCCGATTGCTACACCGATTGCGAGATCCATCTTGTTCTTCATCGCCACCGTCACCGCCGTCACGTGTTCCGCTGCGTTGCCGACGATGGGGAGGATGATGAGACCAATGAAAATCTCCTTGATCGAGCTGCTTTCCACCACGTCCTGGATCGAATCGACGAGGAACTCGGCGCACGTGGCGACGAGAGCCGTTGTGATCAAGAGCATGATAATGGCTGCTGGTCGCGAAATATCATCTTCATGGGCTTCGGCCGCCTGAACCGGGTCGTTCGCTACCGCCGAGGGCGGAATCTGGGCAGGAAACAAGGCTCCGGGAGGACGAAACTGGTGCTGGTTGAGCTTGTCCGGAAGCGAGTTTGTGCGGCGGATACCGTACTTGACGCGAGGAACTGGACCGAGGGGGACGGGAGCTGCAGGACCAACTCCAGCCTGTTGCGGCTGAGTAAAAACTGGAGGAGCCAGACTTTTGGCAACTGGTCGAAACGATAACCCACGCAGATTGTTAAAAGGTCGCTTAACGGTGCCTGGTGCAGACTCGGCCGCACCATCTAGAGGTCCGATGGTATCCGCGAAATCAACACGCCGAGTTTCTCCATCCGCCATTTCCGTTTGTATGGCTCCAGGAATTAGACCGACAATGTTTGCCTCAACAGGCAATGGGATACCATCAGGCTCCAAGGGTGTTGAGGCCTTACGGTGACGTTGATGCTTGCGCTTATGATGCTTGTGACGATGCTTGCGGAAGCCTTTTCCAGGCTTCTCTTCATCGACGGCGTCATCGCTTCCCAGCGAATTCGTACGAGGGAAGAAGCCGAGCCCGTTTGAAGACTCTCCAGATTTAGATCCATCCAAGACCGGGCTCACGTTGAATGAAGACGTTCGAGTGCGAACCCTTTCTTCATCGGTATCGGCAGACGCCACACTAGACTTTCTACGGCGACGGGCACGAATAGCCCGCTTGACACGCCGGGACATAGTATTCCTCGAGTGAGCCGACGAATCCGAGTCCGAATCAGACGAAGAACTTGAATCAGAGCTCGAAGTGTCCAACCAAGCAGCTGCGGGACCAGGAGTCGACTCCTCGTCAATGATATGCTGAGGGGTAGATTCGTACATGTACGAATGTGACTTCAGCTGAAACAAGAGGTAAACCACGTAGATCAATAGTAGAATCTAGCCGACATGTTAGTAGCCATAACATGATATACGAATATACGAGACAGAGTACATACAACGCTCGTGCCGCGACTAATCTTTAAAGATTGCTGATCGGCTAATGTCGGGTCTTTGAAAGAGGCGTGAAATGCGGTCTATGGGAATAAGTTAGACGACCGATGATCAAGTTGATTATGACAACACCTACCGGTAGGACAAGACTGATGACGCTTAAACTAAGCAGGCAAGCACTCATCTGTGTCACAGTGCTATTATACACCTAGAGCAAGTTAACAAGGTGTACTATCACAATGTCGAAGAGACAAGCAACTTACCTGTTCGCGAAAACGTAATCCACCCAGGAAGAATGCTCCACCCAAGATGAGAAGTAGGTTGGCGAGGATAGATCCGAGAAGTGATGCTTGCACGACACGAATTTCGCCCTAGATACGATTAGTCTTTTCCTCTATATGGCCAATATGGATTAAGACGAACCTTGACAAGCGCAATGCTATAGTAGAAGATAGTATGTTAGTATATGCTATTGTGGCACTTATATAAAACGTCTCTTTTATCGACTCTTGGACTGGGCGTGATGCGTGTGAAACCAGAGCAAAAGTCACCAGATTCTTCTACTTACATGCTGTTCAATGGTTAGCAAATTCAACTTTGAACTGGGAAGAAGTCATAATCATAACGAGGAAGCTTACAAAATGATCAACTCTACAGCATTACCAAAAGTCACGTTTAGTAATGCACCGACGGTATCACCCATCTTACGAGCCACGGACTCGGTGGCATAGCTGAGTAATGCGGCTAGGGGAATAATAGCCACAGCATTGATTCCGAAAATGGCTCCTGGGTTCGCGCCCGGAATATTGGCGACGGCGATACCAACGGGCACGAAGACTAAGCCAAGGTTGATCCAACTGTGAAAGAGGATTTTCTTGGTGGTCAGGTAGAATCGGATCATGACATTAGGTTTCTTTTCTTCCGAATCCCCAGGGCTTATGACAGTCCCCGACTCTTCCTCTTTAGATGCTGACGCAGTTGACTTATCGGCAGTATCGCTATCCGATCTGAGGTTTGGACTGCCCTCTGTGGAGTGGCCAAAGGGGCCTTGACCGCCGTCGGCGGTGGTAGGATCGCCATGTTGGCTGTTGTTTGTTGAAGGTTGCCGCTGCTGTGACGGGTTCGTCGGCGGGTTACTCAAGGGAAGCGTAGGATTACTACTGGAGCCAGTGGACCGTTTCGTGCCTCCATACGCATGAGTTCGTGCCCAAGAGCGTATGCGATCTATATAAGGCGACTGATCAGAAGAGCTGTCCTTCATCGAAGTATGGTGTTTTGGCAGTATCGAGGCCAAGGTCCTGGGTGTTCTGAATTGAGAACAAGAGAAGAGTAGAGAGAAAGAAAGAGGGGAGTAGAAATAGATCGAGATCAATGGGCGAGGGCGTGACCAATCCTAAATAGGCATTCAGGGAATAGGCAAGATAAGGAAATGGATGACGAGATCCCGTCAGCCTCTCAGAGTATCCAGGCAGTGCCCAGTCAGTCCAGGAACGACCTTGGATGGCTATGATTGGGAGGTTACAAGTTACAGGGATCCAAGACACTAGACAGCCCCGATTCAGAACCCGATTGTCACCATCCCGAAGTCTTGGGTACATATACTGTGCGTGCGTACCCATACAGTATAGTAGCGAGGGAGTCTCATCTTGGCGCCCTTCCTCGGTACTGTATACCGTGCCTAGTGTACTAACAAGTGAATGGGTGTGACTGAATAACAAAGATGATGAAAATCGGTATAGAGTGCATATGTATGATGTGATTGTGCTTTTGCATGAAGGCAAATCTCAAAACAATACGCTGATAAACCGGTCTCTTTGATCATTCATCATCATTGATAGCCAGACCTTTCCAGATAGGAAAAAAGGCCGAGGTCAAAGAGTGAAAGAGGACATCCGAGGGACTGGCCAGCACAGCCGAGACTAGAACCCAGACAGAAGTCCAGACAATAGGTAAATAGAAACACTTGCTTTAGGGATAGCTAGTCCACACTAGGCCGCGTACCTACTTACTAGTAGGAAGGAAATATAACTACTAGTAGGAGTACCTAGTCGAGGCAAAGGGGCGAAAACAAGAGGTACGTCAAATGGGATAACTAACATGGAGTAACGCTGCTGGACTCGTACAAAGTACTCGTGTACCTCTAGCACGCTAATGGAAATGGTAACGAATGAACAAGGGGGATGGCAACTTACGCATTCTATAATAGTATAGATGTCTACCCAGACTAGCAGTAGTCTAGGTAGTAGGTAGGTAGCGAATCGTACGCTTCGCCTCACACTGGCTCTCAGGAGGTAGGGCCACCGGTATTGGTATGTTGCCGCAGTCTACCGCTGCGCTAATGCGGTGACAAGCTGGAATCTCTCGTGGGCCGGTCTGTAACTGACTTGGCCTGGACAGTAAGTGTACACTATTGCTGCACAGTACCGTACTATGTACAGCCCAGTCCAGTCCAGTCCAGTCCTATGTACTATAGAAAATAATCCGATATGCCACGTCGTCTAGTGTTAGTGATTCTGCAGGATGATATCAGTGGGGGTTCCTTGATTCTCGGAATATTGTAGTTCAGCCTCGAACGGTCAAACCTACCTAGCCACACCAAAGTAAACTGTTTGCAAGAAAACGTCAAGATACGTCCGAGTCGATGTAATATTACAGAACAGCCCTTACTGGACGCAGAGGAGTGCCAATAGGCTGGATTGGGTATCCCCTACTAGCACAGTACCGGCGTCCTATGTTTTTCCTTTTTTTTTTCTTTTGCGCTGGAGCAGCTACCCGTTGCTATGAAACGGGACTACACAGTTTCCCGCCCCGTCTTTATGGGTAAAGTAAATATTGGTCGAGGGACAAACAGAACCCTAGGAAACGTGCTTTTTGAGAGACGAAAATGAAGTAAGTAGTTGTACCAATAGCCGACACTCGGGGTATCTCTCGCAAATAAGAGAGAGAGAGAGAGAGAATACAGGGGATAATGTCTAGCCCTCAAACAACAGAATAATACATTCCAAAACAATCGAGACACTCTACACTACGTATAACAACTTGAACATTGTGCGTAGGTAGTGCAAACCTCAGAGCCACAGCCAGGTGAACCAACCAAGTTCTACTCCGTATGTAACCGCAGAATGCGGGACTGTCTACGTAGTGCACTAGGCTCTAATTACCTAGGTGGCCGTTACGTATGATGCCTCGCCGCAGCGACGCAACAAAAGGCCCAACAAGTCAGAAAACACAGTGTGTCGCACACAAGGCCCACATTCAATCAATCTCGTGGCATTCTCGCTTGTTCTAGTGTCCTAACAGTCAGTAACCTACCTAAGTAGGTACCTATTCCTTACATAGTTAGGTAACATAGTGGTTATCCTAGCACCATCGCCGAGCCCCAAGTCGCTACCCGGCAGAAGTGACGTAATTTTAATCTACGTAGTACAACGGCTACCGCGAATGAGGGAGCCGTTAGTCAATCATAGCATCATTGTTTCCCGTCGGGGACCAATAGGTATCACCCGTCCCTACAGTAGGTATGCAGTATGCGGTATGTACCTATCCCCGCGCCGGACAGAAAAAGTCAAACAATCACGGCCGTAAAATAAGCTTGTTATTATTCGCTATCTATATACTATGTACTACAATAGCAGTGAGGGGGAGAGGAGAGGCTTTAGGAGTGAAGAGAGAAATAGGTGGTCCTCGCCTCGCTTGGGTAACAAACAAGTCGCCGTGAGTGTATTCTAGCGAACCTGGGTAAATGAGTATGTATCTCCAATAATCATATCATACCTAAAAGCGAGCGCATGATGACAAGATGCTGAGTTATAGGCGCAGTGAATGAGGCGTCATAGTACCAATCAAGCTTTCCCCAGGCATTGTATAAGCTTTATCCATTTCTTGGCCATTTGACTCAGGTACGGGCCGCACAATAGGCACTAGGCACAGTAAAAAATGAGTCAAACTTGGATTTTATACTTCATTCTCATCAGGTATGTTTGGTATATAAGCTTATGTATGATATAACCACCGATGCGGTCGTCAGACAAGGGGAAGAAGGGGGAGCTCCATGCTTGCGCAGTACGTACACGGTAAAAGGAAAGTCTAATCACTACTTGACCCTAGGTAGGTAAACCCCATATCCCATGCAGAAGAAATCTTCGTTCAGTCTGGAAGCAGTTTACCCCCTCACCTACTTAACGAACTACCGGGGGTCCGATCACAAGTCGTACTTGTCCACGAACCGCTCCTCGCCTCTCCTGACGAGCCGCAGGGGGACGCGTTGTCCGTTGTGCAGCTTGAGTGTGACCCGTGCCTCGCACGAATCTATGACGTCTCTGGACCTCTGGACGGCCTTCTTGTATAACGTGTCCTTCTGGCCTTGGTCCATGCGCGCGACCTCCTCGTCCGACGCCCAGTCGTCGACCGCGTTCTCGATGCTGTACTTCTGGAAGATGACGGCGAGCGCCGCGAGCACCTCGACGATGGCGAGGCGGCGGCCGAGGCACGACCGCGGGCCGTCGGAGAACGGGATGTACGAGCCTCGCACGGGCCGGAACATCGACGCGCTCGTGTCGGGTCCGGCATATCCGCCGAACTCTTCCGTCTCGGGCACGTCTGACTTCTCGTCCTCGCTGATGCTGGGTCGGAACCAGCGCTCTGGCACCCAGTCGTCGAGGTCGTGTGGCGCGCTAGTGATTTTACTAGGCCGCGCCGGCCAATAGCGTGGGTTGCGCTGGCAGCCCGTCACACAAAGACCGAGGTAGGTATTAGCCGGCAGCGTGTGCCTAACACCATCAATCGTAATCGTCTGCTCCTTTGCGGTCTTCTTGGGTACTTCTACGACTGGTGGCATCACGCGCAGCGTCTCGTTCATGACGGCGCCGAGCATAGATGCCTGCATGGCACCGACCTTTTCTTCGTAGTTCCACGTCGCCGGGTCCGTGTCACGGCCCAGAATCGTGTCGACATCCTGCTGTAGATGCCGTTGCGCGGCCGGGTTATTTGCCAGCTCCAACATCGTAAAATGCATCACGTTGGCTGTGGTCTCGTGACCAGCCAAAAACATGATGAACGCATTGCCGATAATTTCTGAGTCGTCTAGCTGGATTCCAGCTTTGCTCCCGGCTTCCTTGTCTTGGTACGAGGTTGCGACTAGGGACCCCATGAGATCCATGCCTATATCCCTGTCTCCCCGGCGAACATCTTGTATCTTTTGTTGTAAGAATTCCTGCATGTATAAGTTGTAGTTCTCTCTGGCTTCCTTTGCCTCCTTGAATACTTGGTACGGAAGGTTATCTAGAGCCAAATTAGCCTTGCAGCTACGTCATCAAGAAGAGTGAGTTCACATACCCAAAACAAACTTGGGTGTCAATAAAAGTGGTAGCAGATGATGCAAGATGCCGCCAATAGACTCGCTAAAGGTCAAGGTATGCCCCTCGGGGGGGTCGAAGCTCGCATACCTAGCTATTTTTGATGAATCTGAGCCAGCGGGCAAGGGTTGACCCGGCCAAACGAGACGCAGCCCGAAGCCAGCATAGCTGATGATATTAAGGGCCAGTGACATGGTATCGTGCTCAACGGTCTTGAAACTCCCGTCTCCCTGAGTCCGTAGCCAGTAGTCGGTCATTCCTTGTGCTTGATCGATAGCGGCTCTAAAAACTAGGGCTGAGTTCTTCTCGTTGAATGATGGTGAGGTGACCTTCCTATGCATGCGCCACACAGCTCCTTCTGTTGTTACGATGTTGCGACCAAACATGGAAAGGATCGAATAATACTCAAGGGGCTTGGGGAAGTCTTCACGTCTCGATGCGATGTCATGGATAACGGCTGGATCGGCCGTATGCAGCGTTATGTTAGTCGGCGTAGCGATGAGGATGTTGTCGCCCATCTTGGCGAACGGCGAAAACTTATTTCTGTACTGCCAGTTGTGTTCGCAGACACTTGTACGCCGTCCCAGTTAGTCTACGTCGCAATATTGGCCGCCAGGGTAAACGAGCCGACGTACTCAATAATCTTTTCCCAGTATTTTTTAGGGACAAGTGTCCTCCATACTGGAAGCCAAATGAAGCCCAGGGCTTGAACTATATTGTTGACTGGATTTATAGCTGGACGCTGATAAGTTTCAAGCAAAGCTGCTAACACATGGTTGCGCCACTTACGAACAACATAGTATGGGAGCCCGATAGATTTCGCACGAGCGATATGGTGACGGAGGCCAGAAATATACTTGTATATTTGCCATGCGACGAATGCGCCCGTGATTAATAATATTGTCGACAACATTTTGCCAGCAGCCCTCCTATGAGGTCAAATCTCATTCGAGTCGTTGAGGGCGTCGCTTGAGAGCGTCGCTGACGGTTCGGTCACGGCTCACCGTTAGTTGGACAGACGGGGTAGATCTTGTGGACAGATCGTAGACACTCGAGTCGGCCAGCCGGTCCTCGTTATAGCTAAGCGAACAGAGGGGAAATTATAAAAGAGAAAAGGAAGACAAAAAGAAAGCGCCGCCGCTAAGAAGCGAGCTCTCGTATTGTTTGGCACATGTCATTTGTCGGTTGTCGGTCGTGGTTCGGGGCGACCTTCCCACCTGGTGCGGGACGACGACGTTAGTCTCACCAGCTCACCAACCGGTATTCTAGTATTTGACATCGCTGGACATTTCGCCTTTCCACTAACCGACCGAATAGTCCCGGATCTGCCATGTCCCGAGCAGGGCTTGTAACAGCCTGAGCGGGGGCGCCCAGTCCTTTTGTTTGGCGCCTCGAGCAATCGAGGGCTCTGATAGGCCTGGCGGGCTGGTTAAGTGGCGCAAACCGGTATTCTCGATCCTTTCTCTCTACTAAGTAGGGCTGGGGTTCTCTGGTACTGCTCTGGTTCTGGGCTGGCGCTAGATATTGAATTGCCTACCTAAGGTACTAGTAGTACTGGCTCCTATGCTGGGTATAAGCGAACACGCGGTACCAGGTAACCACATGGCCCAGACGACCTCGCTTAGACTTCCCCCTCAGCTACTACACTGCGAATAGTCAACCGGGTCTGGCGCGAACAAGCCATCTCGAATCCGGATAAAGTTGGTTCTATCTAGGTTCTCTACCTGCGTGCTCGGGTGGGCATCTCGCTTGGCGAAGGGGGCAGTCAGTCAGTCAGTCAGTCAGTCAGTCAACTGGCATTACCGATTGCGAGACCCCTGACAAATAAAGAAGGTGTGTCGTACAATCCGTTCCTTCATCGCAAGATGCGTGCTATTTCGGCAGCCTATTCTTAACCGCAGCCGATCAGCCACAACGTTTGAATTACTACTACTTTCGGCTGTCTGCATATTTCGTAGAGAGTAGATTGACACCGAATCGCTGTAAGCGAGGAACCTTCCCACTATTTTCTCTCATTTCATTTCGTTTTATTTTATTTTCATTTTTATTTCATTTGTTTGATTCATTTTCGTATCATCCTTTCTCGAGTGCATACCGAGCGAAACACTCGACTTGTCACTGATGCTTAGGGAGTTTGGTATCTGACCAGTGTCCCAAGCGGTAGCGTAATCGTTACTCGAATGGCTGTAACGTAGCAAATAGCAAGACGCCATATTACTAGTAATCTACATGTAGGTCAGACTAAAATATATCCCGCTTGGAAACAACCTTAGTCTACCTAGTTGGTGGCCACCGATCAGTGGGCCACCAGGTCCTGTACAATAATCCCGGAGCATATCATGTCTTCAAGGGCACTAGTGTAACAAGGGAAGAGAGGGCCGCGCTCTGGTTTATAAATATTCACAGCCTTGATCAACTCTTAAGTAACCGAGGTGTTACTAGTAACGTCGTTTGCAGTGAGGTCTGGTTTGGGCGGAAATACCGTAGGGACACTTACTTGACATTGATCTCAAAGTTAAGTCCAGAGCAAGCAGAAGCAAGCAAAGAATTATCTGAATAATGTCTTACTATAAGATGATGAATGGGTAAGCTCAACTCTTGCCACAAGCATTGACTAGCTCTCTACTTAACTTCAATAACCGAGCCCTTCGGAAGAGTCTCCCATTCGCATTTAGATTCTCGCTTGTGTCGCCGTCGCTCTAAAATAACCTCACCACTAGCAAAAGCTATACACGCTCGAATGACGTTAAAAAGGGCTTGATGCCATGATGCCACGATGCGCGAGTCTAGTTAAGCTTTTCCTCGTAATGGCCCGGTGATTCCACTAGGGCGCCTCCAAATGACCTGCATATTGTGGCTGTTGGTTGTACAACAAACACCGTCTCAAAATGACACGCATTCCGTTTTCCGTTTTCAGCCGGGCATCTTGCGTGCCACAACCATAGATAATATCTCCTCGCCTCCACCTTCACAGAATCTAGCGTAGGTGTGCCTAGGGTAGGTTGGGGATTGGAAGCCAAGTGTTCCGTCCTGTCCCGGTGGTATTGAGAAGTGGTAGCACAATCAACTCCGGAGTTGAGAATAAAAAAAGAAAAGAACAGGCTAAGAGAACTCCACCAATCTGCTTGTCGCTGATACTACAGTATGGGTATAATTCAAAGGCAGCAAGACGAAAATGACGGTGCAATAAATCGAGTGCTGGGAAGAAATAAAGCCCTCGTTTAGACTTGCCCTCTACGTCGCGAGATTCATATTTTCGGGAACCACCAACCATCCATGTATCCGTCCGTGTATCCTTTTATTTGAAAGCAGCCTCGGACGCCTCCTATGCATATTCGTATCAAGAGACCTATCTCCTATCTCTCCTCTCCGCTATCCCCGTTCTATACCGAAATAAAGGCCCTCATAGCACACACTGCATCTCCGTCGTGTGCCTTCAGCAATTCGGTGGCTTTCGGTTTCGTCAATTCGAGCTCATCGACCTATACCATCGGTGCACTAGAATCAGCCGCTGTTTTCCCGTTGTAATAGTACCTACACCTCCAACTACCGTTCAAAGTCCGGTCTACTAAAGGTGTACCCTCCCGAGCCAACTCATCCGACCAAAAAGAAACGGAACGTAACGCAGGGACTCACAAGTAGCGCGACATCCGCAGCATCAACCTTGACTTTCTTGACCTCCTTCTTCTCCGCAACCGGGGCCGTGCCCAGGTTCTTCATAGCCTTGCTAACAGCAGCAGCATCGACTTCCGCAGCCTCGGCGCCGTCGCCGTTAGCGTCCATGCTCGCGAGCGCGGCAGCGGCCTTGCGGTCCTCGGCCGACTTGGCCTTGACAACCTCCTCTTCGACGTCGCCGGCGGTGGCGCCCTCGTTCACGGTGCGGGGTTGTGGTTCGGCCATTGTGTTTGTTCGAGCACGAGTATCGGATAGAAGGTGATGGTGTTGGCTTTTGTCGAGTACGACTGGCTGGGAGTTCCGAAGGTGGGCGAGATGAATGAATAGAGCAGCCCTGCTAGTAATGCCCAGTGTAGGTATTCTCTTGTATAGTGGATGAGGTCAAGTTGGTGTCGTGTCAGAGCTCCTTACCTAGGTAGGTACCAAATAGTAGGTAGGGAAGAATTAGCGCCACAGTTGCCTACATACTGTACGTAGCAGGTAGTTTGTCTCTACCAGCTGAGGTAGTGGGCTGAACATGTACCTGAGCGGGGAACGCCAAGTTAGGTACCTGGGCAATAGCTGCGTAAGGCAGAACCTAGGTAGGGTAAATAGCACGTACCTAGGTAGAATACAGTATGTATGTCTCTAGTACAGGGCGATATCGTCACAAGCTGTCCGAATACAGCGATTCTAGCAATGGTGTTACTACGGTGTTACTAGAGTAGAGTTGTAAAAAGTGGCTTCAATTGAGTCATCCCTCACAGGTATCGTCCGTCTTGCGGAATGATTTCTCGCATCATGTATTTCCGCCAACAGTTTCACGGTTTCCAAGCATTTCTATCTTCAATTGACTGCAGTTCAATATAGTAAGACCGTATGCACAGTTGTTAAAGCATCGGTATTGACTAGCTCGCATTTATAGCCTGCAATTGGTAACTCAACCCCACCAACAACCCTCTTACACGCAAGACGAGAGGGGATAAATACCTACAGGCAACAAGCTTCAAGCTTGCTTTAAAAAACATAAAAAGCAGGCCACCATGGCGCCCTCGGCAGAGCACCCAAACAGCCACAAGGCCAGCGCAGACTGGACGCCCTCGTCCTGGCGCACGAAGCCGATCAAGCAGTGTCCGGAGTACCCCGACATCGCAGCGCTTCACAAGGCCACGGGCGAGCTCAGCCGCCTGCCGCCCATCGTGCACCCGCACGAGATCGAGAAGCTGAAGCAGTCGCTGCGGGACGTCGCCCGCGGCGAGGCCTTCCTTCTGCAGGGCGGCGACTGCGCCGAGCTGTTCGACTACTGCCGCCAGGACGCCATCGAGTCCAAGATCAAGCTCCTGCTGCAGATGAGCCTGGTGCTGATCTGGGGCGCCGACAAGCGCGTCGTGCGCATCGGCCGCATGGCCGGGCAGTACGCGAAGCCGCGCTCCAGCCCGACCGAGGTCGTCGACGGGAAGGAGGTGCCGTCTTTCCGCGGCGACATCTTGAACGGCTACCATCTCGAGGAGCGGGAGTTGGATCCGCAGAGACTAGTCAAGTAAGGTCATCCCTCTCGCTGCTCATCTCACCCCCCTTTTTATACCGTATTACTCTAAAACAACATCTACGCATAATGATTATCTATGACACATAAACTAATGAGACACAGGGCCTATAACCATTCAGCGGCAACGCTCAACTACGTCCGAGCCGCCATCTCGGCAGGGATAGCGGACTTGCACCGGCCATTGAACTGGAGCCTAGGACACGTCAAGGACCCAGAGCTCAAGGCCAAATACACGGCCGCGGTACAGTTCCTACAGGACATGCTGCGCTTCATGCACACGATTGGGGCGGACAAGAGCCCCAAGCTCGACACCATCGACCTCTTCACGAGCCACGAGGGCCTGCTCCTCGAGTACGAGGAGAACCTCACGCGGCTCATGGACGTGCCCCCCGCGCTAGGCCAGCAGCCCGCCACCGAGGGCAGCGAGACGCGCAAGCAGTACTACGACACGTCGGCGCATTTCCTCTGGATAGGGGACCGCACGCGGCAGATCGACGGCGCGCACGTGGAGTTCTTCCGGGGCATCGCGAACCCCATCGGCGTCAAAGTGGGCCCGACGACGCCCACGTCGGACCTGCTCGCGCTCCTGCGGACGCTGAACCCGGACGTCGAGCCGGGCAAGATCACGCTGATCACGCGGTACGGCGCGTCCAAGGTGCGGGACCTGCTGCCGGCGCACATCCGCGCCGTCGAGGGCAGCGAGTACCGGCGCGCCGTCATCTGGCAGTGCGACCCCATGCACGGCAACACGCGGTCCACGGGCGCGGGCGTCAAGACGCGCCGCTTCGACGACGTCTTCTCCGAGCTGCGCGCCACGCTGCAGATCCACAAGGAGGAGGGCAGCTACCTCGGCGGCGTCCACCTCGAGCTCACCGGCGACGCCGTCACCGAGTGCCTCGGCGGCAGCGAGGGCCTCGACGAGGACGACCTGTCCACCAACTACACCAGCTTCTGCGACCCGCGCCTCAACGAGCGGCAGGCCCTCGAGCTGGCCTTCCTCGTCGCCGATAGCTACCGGAAGGAGAGGGCGCTCTGATGTAGGGCAAAGAGCAGAACATGGTAGATAAAAAAAAAGAGTATAAGAGGGAGTAAAAAGAGGACATCTATAGGAGATATAGGTCTGGTCATATCTCTAGTCGTGGTGCATGAATTTGATAGGATAGAGTTCATCGGGAAAAAGGAGCAGCGTTATGAAAAGGACGGTTAACTAAAAAATCAGCAGTGGTTTCAAAAATACAACATGATATTAGCCAACATGAAGTGTTGTTACCCGTAATAATTTACCATGGCTGGTATGTTCCGATAGACCGGATTTTACGAGCCAAGTGTTTCGACCGGGTGACATGAACGATACCGTAGTTTAACACCACCACCTACGATATCACCTAATCAACAGGCAAATAGCTTGCCGCATAACCCAGTGCCTATACAATCCATAGTTCCAACAGTGGTCCAAGGCACATTAGGAATTGCCCGTCGCAAAGTCGAGGTTTCTATCGGTATATTATTATCCACACGCCTCGTACAACACTCGCCGCCGTTGGCAGAATCTATTAACACTACATGCTCGCTAATGCTCGCCTAACAATTATCAGTCCATGCCTTTCTCGAGAGAGATAACAGGGCTAGTACAGTAGGCCGTGTTCGCCCAGTCTTGGACTGCGCCCCTCCACTATGGTAAGGCCCATCAGACTTGTTGCAACAGCCTCTTGGAGCGTCTTCAAATCGGAGAACAAATTTGTTGGGATGATTTGGAGATGCTACGAGATGACAAACTAGGAGAGAAAAAAAAAGAGAAGACCAGAACTGATCTAAACCGCCAGTCAAACTCCCAACCGAATGCCCATTATCGAAACCGAGGAATATAACTCTGAATCATTCACTATGGGCACGTCACATCATCCATAGACCCAAGGCCAATCAGCGCATGAGGAAACCGGCTCGTCAGCTGCTTGTAGATTGCGACTTCCTAGCGTCCCCAACTGGCCTTGGCTGGTGTATAAGTGCCGATATCGTAAGAAAGATCAGAGTATGGCCAACTAGATGAGATGGATTGAGTGGAAAGAATTCGTTGTTTGGCTAGACCTCGCCGCCCCGTGCTCGCCCCCTGCGTCTAAAGAAGTCCATGACCCTCTTTGCTGCACCGCTACTCCCTGCATGATCACGTGGTCGTCCATACTCTTCTTCGTCGTACGCATCTACGAACCTCTTGTTCTTTTGTAGCACGCGCTCGCCTTGCCGGCTACTCGTCCGACGGCCATCGTATTGATCTGAGTCGTAACCAGATTGGTAGGGAGCCGAGCCAGGTAGCCTTCGTTGTGGACGATCAATAGAGGACTCTGATTCCGAATTCAGCACCGCACCCTGCTGCAAGTAAGATGGGATTGCAGAGGCTTGTGATTCCGAAGGGTAGTGACGATGAGTGGGGCTTGGGCCTTGACTAATCTGGGGGGGTGGTGCTGGTTGCGGTTCCAGGTGCTGCTCATACATCCCGTCCGTATGGTGCTGTCCGCGGCTCTGGGGTGGGTTGATATATCGGCCGTACGTGTCCACCTCTGGGGGGTCTTGAATCGGCAGATCAGGCTGTGAGCCATCAGGCGGCGGTGATGGGTCTTTACTTAATCCCATAGCCTTCATTATAGAAAAACGCCTAGGGTTGGGTGGTTTCTCGGCTGCTGGCTGAGATCCCATTATGCTGCCACTACGTTTCTTGCCGATTCCCAAAGAAAACGACCTGCGAGAAGCCCGAGAATCCATGGATGTCCTAGACTCACCCGGCATGGTATTGGACATGCTGACCGGTGGGTACTTCTTAGAAGGTTTCTCGATCTGGTCTGTTCGTTTCTTCCGGCCACCGAAAATCGACCCGCTGCGGCCGAAAATCTTATCTCCAATCTCGCCGATGGTGTTCGATCTCCTATGACCCTTTGGCCCACTCGGCGGCGGCGGTCTTGATTGGGTATTGAACCCAGAGACTTCAGCGAATTTAGGAGGCATACTGATGCTCGGCCGCCCAAAACCTAGCTCGGGACTCTCTTGTGGGATCGGGTTTGAAATAACGTAGTTCTTTGAACCCTTCGGTTGTTGTATGCTTCCTTGCGCGTTAGTACCGGCAACGGCAGGGGGTAAAGGTAAGCCGTACGACGCTCGTGATGATGGGACTAGCCCTCTAGAACCAGAAGAGTGTATTGATCCACCAGTAGCAGGCCGTGACGCAGATGGCCCAGTAGCGGTAGTCATGTATGGATGATCGGCTGTAGAGCGACCTTGGCCTGCTCTTGGAGGAGGCGCATCCCGACGGTGCGAACTAGGCGGCTTTCTCGTGTCTCTAGGCGATCCGGTGTATGACTCTTTCGCAACCGGTGGGTCTTTCGGTAACGGCTTGTCGTGCGGTGAAGAATGAATATCCGTAGGACCTTGGCTAGAAGATTTAGCCTTAGTCTTTCCGTAAGAAGAGGCGTGAACCTCAGTCTGTTCCGATCCTCTCTGGGTCTGCGTGGTAGGGGCAACGTATTCCACTTGCACAGTCCGCCGCTTATTATCTCTCTGTTGTTTCGCATGCGTCTCTTCATCAGTGTCAACTTTGCCTTGCTTTCGTGCCAAGTCACCTACTGCCGCAGCAGTAGTGGCCTTCGTCTTAGTCGGTTCTCGAACGGATGCGCTTCTCGCCAAGCTCCCATTTTCAGGCTCGTCGGAAGGCACTGTTGTATTCTGAATCTCGCTGGACGTTGTCGTAGTGCTAGTAATAAGCTCTACTACATGTGCATATTCGCTAAGCCAGCTATGCCGGGCGACCTCGAATAAATCGGCTCGCTTTCGAGGACTCGGTACCAGAATACGGCGGAGAAGGTCTCGAGCGTGCGGGGTGACGTATTCGGGAAAGGTTAGGGGAGTGTTAACAATATACTTATACAATAAATTGATATTATCGCCTTCCGGGTTGTCAGGGTCGTCATCGAAGGGTAAATAGCCCGCAAGCATGGCATACTTTGAAGTCGTGAGTTTTGATACTAGTCACAGGGGGTCGGGTCACATACCAGAATAACACCACAGCTCCAGACATCCACCTTGCGACCTGTGTACAGTGAGTCACTAACGACCAACTCTGGCGCAGCATAGCACGGGCTTCCACAGCTAGTCTGCATTAGATCACCTCTACGCATGCCGTTTGGTTTAGTCTGGTCCAAACCGGATCGTTTAACAAAATCGCGATCGGGCAAATTCAACTCTTCTTCTTCCGTTAACTCATCAGTTGCATCAAACGTGTTGGCAAACCCAAAGTCAGTAATGATGATATTCCGATTCCGGTCGAGAAGCAAATTCTCTAGCTTAAGGTCTCGGTGGACAATGCCTTTCTTGTGCAAGTAACCCACGCCAGATATTAGTTGGGCAAAGAGCCTCCTAGCTGCATTGTCCTTGAGATACCGATGGTTCAAGATGTAGTCGAAGAGTTCGCCACCAGACGCATATTCGAGGATAATGCCGATGTAACGTTCAGTTTCGGACATTTCGTGCAACCTGACTATGTTAGGGTGGGAGAGTCCTTGCAAGATGTGGACTTCACGATAAATTTTGGCTATGCGTGATTTGTTGTTGCCCAAAGTGTCGCGGCGGATGAGCTTTATGGCAACCTTGAATTCGGGTTAGTCGTCAGTCAATATAATTTGTAGGTCCTAATGCCGTACCTGAACACCGCCATCCTGCTTCCAACCCAGCTTGACTTTCCCAAACTCGCCTTCGCCGATAGTATGGCCTAGATAATAGTCACCAAAACGAGATGACTTTTCTCGCTTATTATGTTCGTGTCGGCTGCGGCCACTACGCCGACCTTCATCCTGAGCGTCGTGCATATTTACTGCTGGGGACGGTGCAGCCGCTTCATCGTCGTCATCGTGCCCATGTTGACGCGTCGATGTAGGATGTGGTTGGGCCTCCTGTCGACGTTCCCTTTCTCTATCTATATCGTCTTCAGGTTGTGAGACTATGACGCGATTCAGCACCTCACTAGCCTCGCGAGATGGCTGTTTTGATGATGCCGAGGCTGGATATTGGTCTCGAGTGCGGACGGGCATTGTTGTTGACGTAGTCTGGCGATGGTCTCTCGGACCGTCCGATGAGTGCAACGTCTCCTGAGGTACATGCTGAGACCCGACCCTGTTTGTGCGCGAGCTGGGCTCGTCGTACGCAGACAAGCCTGTATCTGGATAGCCATTAGCACTCGCTTTACCGTTCTCTCCAGCTGTCCGCTGAGAGGATGCAGGGCGTTCTTCGGCACGTGCAGCCCTACGAGAGCTTGGCGGTCCTGACCCGGCGTTGCCATATTGCGTGGATGAGGTTCGAGGAGGAGCCACTGGGGGCTCATGCCGCCGCCGGCTCGAAGCCGACTTTTCATGTTCGGCGGAGGGAGCCATTACCGGGGCTGACGATGCTACTGTAGTGCGCGAGGCCATGGTAGATTGTGGCTGTTCTAAGTAGGTGGGAACGGGGTTCGTGATGTTAGCACTATTTCCACTAGGCCTCGTTGAAGGGCGTTTCGACGAGGGTCCAGATGAGGCGGATGAGTGATCTCTGTTTGCATAGCGTCCGTCGCGGTTCGGAGACTGAGCTGGGGTGTATTGACGGTTTGACGGCGATGCTGACGGCGAATGGGTATTTAATGCAGAAAGCGAGGTCGGCTGATGGGGAGCGGATTGCAATGCAGCGGAAGACATTCTCTACGCCCAACGCGTAGAAATCAACGAAACCTGAGAACAGGCAAGAGGCACTAGATACAGAGTCCGAACTTAATATGCCGATACAAACAGCGCCTTGGCACCAACTGTTGTGATATTTGAAATAAAAATTGAAAAAAAACAGGTGGGCAGGGAAGAATGTGCTGTATGCGATGCAATACACTGTACACTTGCAAGAGCAAAAGAACAGACGGGGCAGGGTAGGGCAGGGAATAATCGGGCTGATGATCAGTGAGATTGCGAGATTGCATATAAAGCTGAACGCGCGCCGGGTCAATGCAAAGAATTAATTCCAAGGCCCGTCTGACCGTCTGGTTGTCCAATAAGCCAGCCCTTTTTATCGCGTTGGATTGCCACAGGAACTAATTATCGCTCAACTGGCTGCTCTCGCCTTGTTTGAAAAGGAACAGCGCAAGAATGGTATCCGCTCGTAGGCAGCGTGCGCGGTGTAGCTGATCGGTCAGGTCGATCGGGTTGAGTTGTCAGATTGTAGTGGTGTGCTGGTTTTGTCGCGTTCTTCCCAGTCGCTTCGATTTCGTGTGGGTTGGACCTCTATTGTTCCGATAAACACGGTATCGCCAGAACGCTGTGAATTATGTGATGATAGGGAATTGCAAAAAAATATATATGCAAGTCAATGTGAGATAACGCCGGTTAGGCAAAGTGATCCTCGCTTTCAAGCCTGTGAGGGCGATAATGCTTCCAATTCAATTGTATAGCGTTGGTATTTCGGCTCTTCGGTCGCGTTGGGGGGGAGGCCAAGGCCAAGGTCGTTCGCCCGGCCGGTGCTGTTTTGTTGGTGTGGCACGGTATCCCTGGCACGACTATGATGGTGTAGGTGATTGATTGTTGATTCTCGACGCTCGTTGGTCATGAATAGGGGGGCGGACAATGCATGCAGACAGACAGACAAATGTACCGTAAGGGAGGGAAAAAAAATAAAAAATTCAAGAGCTACAATATTAACAGCGGCAACGTCAAAAATAAAGACGTGCGACAACAAACAACCACTTCAGGCTCTCTTTCCCTGGCCACTAGATTCCTGACCGGAGAGGAATCGCACTGGCGCATCCGGGAGGAGGGAAGGAAGGAAAGGAGTCAAGTAAAGAGAGATATTTGCTTGAGGATGGCCTGGCGCGGCCTGGATAACTGCGTGGAGCGCGCGTGGTTAGGTACTCGCTGCTAAGGAGATTGCCCCGAAACTGTAATACAGGGCCTTCCTTGGTTAGGTACCGTAGTACTAGGTACAGTATGGTGGGGTACTGTACAGCAGAGCCGATTCACTATAATACCTGGTAGCGGGAGTGGTAGCGGCAGCGGCAGCGGTACTGTACAGCGCCTAGAGGTAGTGTAAGTGTAGGTAGGTTAGGTAGTACTCTGGGTCTGCTGTCTGCCCTGGGTCGTCATCTGTGTTTTGTTTTCCCAATACACTCCCTTAGGTAGGAGGTTACCTAGGTACTAGTAGTGTGCTCCCTACGGATCCCTAGACTGAAGGTAGATTAGCTTGTTGTGGTTCCAAACCCAGCCCATAATATTAATAAGTTGATCAAAAGATTGCCTACCTAATTGAGTCTAGACTCAAGTCACTAAGAAGAAAAATGAACGAAGAGCTCCCGAGGTACAGCTAGCTAATACTACACTACACCTGGACAGTAACCTGGACACTTTTTGTACCTACCTACCTTAGGTACTGTATACTGTAGGCCCTCTAGATGTCATTATAGCAGCCTAAAGACGCCCGAAATGAGATGCCCTTTCTTTACATCGGGAAAGGAGCATAGGTATAGTCAATAGGAATTCAAAAGGACAAACGAAAAAAGGCACCCAATGCAGCTTATATTATCAGCGCAGTCAAAGGACAGATAGTGGTGGTGGGGGAAGCTTTCATACGCACACACAATGCGACTACTCACTGCAGTGATGTCAGATGGTCATCTACCTGGGTAGGTATCTCTCTATCGTAATGGGTGTCATGCTAATTAATGCAGATAGTGCTTTATCTACAGTGGTTCTACTAGTATATACACTACACAAAGCCTTAAAAAAAGATATACCTACTCGGATAAAATGCTTAATTGTTTTAATACTAGTAGTCAACTTAAAAGTCTCAATATCACTCTCCGCTATTAAAATAAAGGAAATGAGGATTTATGGGAGAGCGTGCGTGGGAAATTACAAGATGGAGAACATTAGCAAGGACCTCCGTTTTCAAGTCTTGGTGGGATGTCTGAGCTCCACTGAGTAAGTACTTACGTAGGTACCTCGGAACCTCTGAACTGGGCAAAATCAGTGAAATCAGCACCTGAGGCACTCAAAGCTTACCCTAGGACCCTAGGTAGGTACGCTACCTGTAGTGACGGCTATCTAGGCGCGTACCTGGATAGTATTTAGGTAATTTGAACCTCGATTCTGCCCCAGCATAAACGGTGCCAGAGATCTTCTACACTACAAGCGGCACTATATTTCTTCATGCATTAGAAATGACTAACCTTCTTCAGGTTCTAGAATTCGGGAAGTGGGCAATTTACGCCCAATCAGAAGCTCTCGATACAGCATTCAAATGCAGGTACATGCACCAACCAACATGCCCATCCCACCCTGCTTGCAGCACGCAGCACGCAGCACGCATACACATACCTACAGCAGTGTAGCGTCACCAACCTGCTCACTTACATCGAATCAGAAATCCAAAGGCTGCCAAACGGTGGCATCGAAGAGGCCTTGGTCAATTTTTTATCTTGAATCTTGCATGCCTACCTGCCTCTGGCTGCGAATCGGATCATTCCAATCGAATGACGAGCTATTTATAGCAGCTCAGCAGCGTCGATGCGTTGCGTGTTGTGTCCATAACAGCATGCCAAGATATATTTCTTGTCCTTGCTTTTTCATGCTCCTCCTCCGTCGCTCTCGCTCGGCTCTGGCTCGCTTAATAACAATGCAGACTCCGTGCTCATAGCCTCAGCACTACCTAGGTAGTCAGCGTCATCAATAACGTGGTCGAGCCAATCATAAATCAGTATTCTCAAAGCGAGGGACGGTAGACCATTGGTCAGCGCCAGGTGATAGATAGGAATTTTCCTTACCGTGCTACGGCATTATCGCGAATCATCCCTTCGCATACAATTATACTGAAGTACACGTACACATAATAGGCAGATCCCCAGAAAATCAGCGCATATCTTACATCGTGGCTATATGTCAAGAGTCAAAGCATGTCGTCGCATGAAGCATTTTTATTATCATCATTACATTAAACGACGTAGCCGTCGGAGCGGTTGGAGTGGTTCCAAGTCTCGACTCGGCTCTTGAAGAGGCCACTAATAAAAAGCACTACTGTAAGTAGATACGGGAATCTTGAACTAGGTACAGGGATGACACAGTCTTGAATTCCACCCACTCTACCCAGTATGTATACTACCGTAGCCCAGCGAGTAAATTGCACTACTAAGGGTAATAGGCGAAGCCGGTAAGGTTACCTGCCTACGTAAGTC
Source organism: Xylaria grammica (assembly GCA_004353285.2). Classification (NCBI taxonomy): domain Eukaryota; kingdom Fungi; phylum Ascomycota; class Sordariomycetes; order Xylariales; family Xylariaceae; genus Xylaria; species Xylaria grammica. Next base: position 1,246,981 of record NGZP02000025.1, read on the forward strand.
TCCAGGGACTGTCCAGGCTGGGAGCTGTGTAATAAGCTGTTCAATCTGGCCACTGTGGTTACATAGAAGACCCAAAATCACCTTATCCAGGTGATAGCTACACCACAATTCCAACCGCTGATGCGTCGTCCCCTGCTGGCTCTTTCTATATGAGGCTGACATATTGAATCATTGCTTATTGTTTGTTTTGCGACAAACTCTATCCGCGAAACCAAAAACGCGTTTGTCTTACTCCAAACAGATATCACGCGCCATTTATCAATTTACTCTGTCTGGTGTTCGTTGTCCTCCAGTCCTGACAGCCGAGACGAACCGAGACGCAGCACTTAATCAGTCTCAGACAAGTCATGTTATTTGTTATATAGGCAAGGGATTTCTTCGAGCGAGACATGGCCGCCGTAGTAGCCGAACAGTTGTTCAGCCCTGCTAAGCAGCTAGGTAAACTCGAGAATCCAATCCATCCAAAGATAAGTACATACTCCGTAGTAGATTATGGTAGTACATGATCATTCCGCCCTTACTATTTTCTTATAGTGATTTATCGTTCCCAGCCCCTTCTTTCCGACTTCTCATCCCTTTCGACATATTTCCTCCACGGCAGCTTTTGGTTAACAACGTATTCTGTGAAACAGAAATCGTTCGACCAAGACACGTTTGTCGGAGAGTTCAATAGAGTTCCACCACGGGTACGTACATTTACCTAAATATTTACCCAAGTATTTACCTCCTGGTGGGCCGAATACAGGGCGTGAGTCAATGTGCCGAAGATGTGTGCTTATTTCTGGCTTACTGATTCTGACTGTATAAAGCTCGAGTTTACAAAATGCAGACATTCACCAAATGAATATGACCCGGCAGACCTAGATAAATCCTACGAGCAGTCTAGGTAGCTGTTACATGTACTTAATCTACATAGGTATATACGTAAGGTACATGAGGTGGGGATATACCTGACCTACACTACATTACCTACCTAAAGTACACTCACTACCCCTAAGGTACATGAGTATGTAGGGTATCTTAGCCAGGCACCTCTAAATTGTGCCCCGACCCAAACCGCCTATACCAAATGCTCGCAGTTTTTAAACAACTGGTTAAGTTTTAGAAGGGGAAACACAGGGCAAACAGATAGCGAGAGCCGGAAATAGTAAATAGTCGAGAGTACGCCCAGGTGCTCTCCTTCAATTAAGCACGACTATATATTCAAACTTTGATTTCCTTAGTCATGGCTTCAATCTTCTCCTCGCCAACAGTAAATGACCTTTGCCTCAGGGCTTTCGATTTACTCGACCACTACCTAGGTACTACCCGGATGAGGGTCCTCCAAGAGTTCACGTCGCACGAGAGAGAGGCTCTAGGGAATTTGTCTATTTATCTAAAACAGTAGGTTTTTCTTTTTATCTGCCGATATCTGTCTATGCCACTAGAACCTCAACTTCATTACCCACGGTGCACACAGTGCTTCGCATATGGTTCTCATGACCTGCAGCGGCCCGTTTTTGTACACTGCTCTCGCAGCCTCGTTCAGCGGCGCAGCGGCGCATAGAATGGTTCTCTAAACGCCTAGTCTTCTACTCCGCAACCGAACCGCCTACTTGACCGAGTCGATGCACTGGCTTTGGGTTGTGATAGCTCCTAGCTGCAGCATGAATTACCTAAGCATCGGTACATATAGCTCTCACCATCATCAGAATACTATCACATAATAAGGGAACAGCCGGTTCGCGTTCTCTCCCATCGGTTCCACAAAGACAGTCCCCGCAATGGTATTGTAGTAGTAAAGATGGTGATCGCCGGTTCGGTCAAGGTGCTAATATCCGAAGGTTTGGGCCAGCGGTTTCATCGTCGCGGGTACCAGAAAAGCGGTAACGCTGTATCCCATTGCTTTTCTTGGTACAGTACACACAAGCCTCATGATCGCCCGGAGCGCAAGAAGCGCAAGAAGCATAGCAAACAGGGTCCGTTCGCGCCTTGCTGAGTCTTATTTTATTGAAAACGAACCGGGTATTTATCTAGACTCTCGTACCATTGAATGACACTGCCGATCTATTGACACGCCGGTTAGTATGCACTAAGCGCACGGAATCCATAGAATGTCAGGGGACGAGGAAGCAGAAGCATCAGAGGAACATACCAAGAATGCCAAAGAGCCAATAAAGGTTGACAAGTTAGAAGCATACGCGGCAGCGTTATTACGGCTGACAAAACCAAGAGCGCCGCATGCCGTAAAGCCAAGTGCCCCGACAAGATTCCAAAACCCTATGTGCCAACCCAAGACCCTGGGAGCGGGTGTATACCAGGTTGTCTGCGTCTCTAGCATAAATAGCCAACTGGAGATGATAAAGCCAGCACCGCCCACCACCTTAACCATATAAGCACTCCGTCAGATGAAATTTCCAGCCGGGATGCATACCTGAGGTAACCAGAACACGCCGTTCGCCACGGGTCTAGAAAGATGATCTTGAATGTGAGGTAAAGCGGTAAAACCGGATATCCAGAACACAGAGGCCCCAATGAACTGAGAAAGGCACGCCAGGAATCCGATTTCTCGGAAATAGTGTGTCTTCAGTTCAGACCACGTCGGCCACCACTCCCAAGATCTGCCCTCTTTGCCAGCTTTAGGCCCGCCGGCCTTAAGAAGGCTATTCCGGACCGGATGGTGATGTGTGCATCCCTTGGGATCCGGGCGCAGCAAAAAGCCATGGTTTTCTATGGCTTCCTCGAGCGCCCACCCGAAACAATCTGTCCGATTCTCGTTGACAGCTTCGAGCATCAGAAGCACGGACCCGATCTCGAAAACCGTAGCACCTATGAACGCCGTGATGCCACCTCCCGTGCCCGATTCACCGTTGAATTCGGTAGAGGGCCACTGGACTGGGAGCCAGGCAAAGAAACCATTGACGACCCAAATCGCGGAACCTGTATCGTGTTAGCTTGCCTGTAAGGTTCGTCAGCACACTAACGGGGTATCCCCTAGTCACGTGGCCGGTACAAGCAGTGTAGTATCCCTCAACGGTCAGAGAGAAGTCGACATATCATTGCGTCGGCGTTCTTGAAACAAGTACCAGGATAGCCAACAGCGCCTCTATAACCCCAGTCTAACTGCACCATCCATACCAACATTAACGACTCACATGCGAAGGTCCTTTCCCTTCAGACTAGAGTGCCCTATTCAAGCATGGGGGAAAGCGGCGTACCTAGGGTGAATATCACAGCAACATCGTAGCTAACATCAGACACCGGGTACCTCACCACCATTCTCCAGATCCCACGCGAGCTCGCCTTGAAGGTATGAGCGGCGTGGGGGTGGGAAATGCCATGCCTGTCTGCACTCTGCGGCGAGATGGCTACGGCATGGCGGCCCTTTCGGTTGTCTCGGGACTGGTATCGACGCCATATCCCGCTGGGCGGTGATGTTGCAGCAGCAGCCGCCACCGGTGGGGGCTTGGTGGCTGGTATCTGTCGGCATGTCTTGTGAAGAAAGGGAACAGGGCGGGTGTAATGCTCCTCATGCCGAGGTTCGCCGTAGCTCGTCTCTTTCGAAGCCATGGTGGTGTGGTGGACTACAATGCCATGGGTCTAGATTACGTCAATTGTTACCTATATCTCAGTACCTTTTTTCATGGTATACGTAGGCTTGACACGATCACACCACCCAAAAACATTATTGGGGAAATTTCCCCAACTTTCCAAAAATACAGGCCACCAGTTTTATTTATAGCCTATCTAACCCGCGCCTCGGAGACTCTTTCGGCACCCGTAGTTCAAGGGCCGAACCGCCATAAATCCACACCATAAGTAAGTACTTATAAATGCACGTTCTGCAATCCCACTTTGCGTATCACCCCTCCTATAGGCTATATAGCAGGGCTGGCCAGAGGAGCTCTTTTCACTCTGTAGCTTTCAGCTTGTTGCTGCATGAAATCGGAAATGAGGCTTACGAGTGAAGGCAGGGGTGAACCTCACTCAGTAGTATATGGGCCGGTTTAAAGGGACCAACCCTCCTACCTCTTCACTCTTTCGCGGGATTATTGGGGAATCGGCCAATTGCCCTCTCAGAATTAGCACGTCCACACTTACAATATTAACAGCCATATATGTTACAATATCTAAGTTCGCCGATACCAATTATTCAACCAACAGCTTCTTGGCTATTCACGGCCAATTTTAAAGACCTATTCCCTTTCTATTGCGGAAAAGACTATACTCATCGGGATGCAGCAAAAAAATGATTGTGTAAAACATCCCTAACAAAGTCACAGCCCCCCTCATGCGACATGATAGAACCCATAGTGTGGTAGATCAGAATGATGTGACTTACTTGTTACGCTGTTTTCTGCGGCTTGGGGTTTGATTAATAGCCACGGCCACCAGCATGCGCGAACACCAAACCACCACCCTTCTCACCGCACAGTCCCCAGCCATCACAGCTCGAACGCGGGGGTCACACACAAAGTCTTCATCTATCGAAGACAAACAACAACGCAAGCCCAGAAGGTCCTGTCATTCGAGGAGCGTCACACCGCGCCTCGGAGCAGTGGGGTAAGCCCCATTCGACAGTCCGACTCGGTGTGACCGAGTCGCGTCCCAGAGCAGAAAGGACGCTCCAACAGGCACCCTGGCCAAGGACCGTTGTCGCACAGCGTCGACGGGCAGCTGCATACAAAAGCCCGGGAAACATGCAAGTGACGCAACAATGTCCTGGGGAGCGGTCGCAGGGCCCAACGTCAGGGATTGGCTCATTTCGTTGTGTTCGGTCTTGTGCCGAAGGGGCGCCTTCCACTCGTAGATCGCACTATACCTGAGAACTAGACTACCTAGGTAGCAATCAGGACACTACTTAGTAGGTAGGTTAGGAGAGATCAGTACTTATGTTGTCGAACTCAACGCGCTGGGGAGTGCTGAGGGATGCCGAGACACGCATAGCATACTACGGGTCGTTCGTGAGGAAGGCCTTGTGATACAAAGCCTTTGCTTGTGCGAACGACCAGGCCGAGTACATGAGGACGGAACAATATACCAAACCCTTCCATTTTATACCCGCCATCTTTACGTAAAAGGGCGCACAGAAAAGAGCCTAACCTAGGCCAGCATACTGGTATCTTCAAACAGATATTATCCATCAAACTAGAGATCGAGTCTACGTTGCGATAAAACCCCACTGGATAAGTAGTTCTATTGATCTTCCGTGGTCCCGTGATCTTCCCGCCGTAGCAGTTTTCAAAGTTTGAGGACCCTCGATCCCTCAATTCATCCGCATAGGAGCCAGATATATATCTGTAAAGAATGATACATCTATCATTTAGCCCTGATGTACCTTCCCATGCGGATTAATGCGGTGCCTAAACGCATTCCACTACCTCACTTAAGACGTAAGGCAACCACACCAAGCAGACGAGGCTGGATGATGGCGATGGCCCGTGCTAAACTAGGGGGAAACAGGCCTTTATGCGTTTGCCTGCAGAATCACTTTTCGTAGAGCGATACTCGGATCTCCTATTGTGAGCATTCGGTGTTTGGTTGCCACAGCTTGGGACATAGTTTGATGGCATTCACTTACCTTTGGGACCACCCTATTATAACGATAGTAGTTTTAATGGCCGTTCTACTGATTTGCTCTTCCCCTTTGCTATTCTAGCCGTTTGCTGTTTGCTTCTTGGGTTTAACCATAATTCATGTGTCACATCTCGTCTAGCAAACATCGCTCTCGGGGGGAGACCACGACTAGTAGGAATAGCTCTATATCAGGAACCACTTGTATTTGAGTGCCCTAGTCACCCGTACGGGGGGCATGATACATTCGAGATGCGCACGTGCTAGATCATAAGGATACTGGACATCGCGTGAACCCAGCTGGCTGGTAGCACCCTGCCGGGTAAATAGCTCGCCTCGCAAGCACTGTCTCCCACTAAAGTTTGCGTCGATGCGCTCGTGCGGGTGTACTTTGTGGCACGGCGAGCTAAGACGCACGGGATTTTCAAGGGCGTGGTTATTGTCTTCGAGCTTGCGTTGCTGTTGGGCTGATGGATTCAATGTCGGCTGAGACCTAAGCGGCGAAGAGATTATCGTAGCGCGGAACTCAAGAGAATAGTAACTGGTGGATCGTGAGCAAATTGTGGCGCTTAGTATCCTATTTTCAAAGACGGGGCGGCCTCTCTTGCGTTTGAGCTCGGCCTCGTTGTATGGATGCTCGTGCGGGTAGCCAACCTCTCGGTGATACTATAACCGATCCCATAGTCACCCTTGAGAGAGTTTGTACCACAAGGTACCACATGCGTAGGAATTTTCGTGGGTGAGGCGCGAGCCATCAAGCACGGCCCCTTAGCTGTTCGCTAATAGAACTCGGAATGGGATCTCAGGGTGTGATAGTCGAGACACTCGGGGACCGCAATAGAAATAATAGCATTGTCGTCAACTTCTAATACTCTAATTCAAACGCACAACGTATCAGAGGAGGAGCTTCAGAAATGGTTCTCTTTCGTTCACTGGACGAGTGCTCTGTAAAAGCGCATAGCCAGGATAGCATTGTACCAGGCATTATGAAGACTGGCAGCCTACCCCTATGAAAGGGGTTAGTACTGGGACTTAGAGAATAGACTCGAATTACAAATAACCTTCTAAGGTGCCAACATCTCTTCAGAAGGGTTCTGAAAATAAGGCGGAAATACCAGGTCTATATACACCGGTCGGCAACTATCCCGGCCTCGCTTCGTCTTGTCTCATTCCTTCGCGTATCTTGAGGCAGAGCTGAATTAGCTGAGTGCGGGCCTTAGGCAGCCTTTGTGGTACACTGATGATTACCGAGTTTGGTATTATCGCGCGGCTCCGACCCCGTTAGAGGTGCGTGGTGCGGTACTTTGATCCTACGTGCTCGGCGTTGCAGTCAGTCATACGTATTCATTGGGGGCGGGGGGCGCTGTTGGGGCTCTGCCGAGCAGGCGATGGATGACGTCTGTGAGCGTCGATATGAATGCCGGCGATCCGTCTTGATCCGTTCGCCTCTACTAGATTGAAAGCAATTCATTTATCCTTCGACTTGCGTTCAATCCGTAATTCAACAGTATGACCAAGCCGTTTCTCGACCTACTAACAGTTGAATAACCGCTCGAATTCGTCTCTTCCCCCTTTAGCTAGCATGGCGATAAGCTCGACCGCTACTAAGACGGAAGAGGACTTGCAGCCCAATCTCATTGCGTTGTGTGTGGCTACGTTAGTTTTCGCAACCCTGGCGTTGAGTCTTCGCTTCTGGTCCAACTGCGTCACGCCGTCTTATAAGTGGTGGTGGGATGATTTCTTCGCAGCCATCACTCTGGTAAGTGGCTCTACTAATCGCCTGAAATCGGAAGACAGCGGTATAGACTGATCAGAAATAGCCATTCATAATATCAGAAACCGCCCTTCTTTTATGGCTCATTCACCTCGGCCTAGGCAGGCATGTGGCGACCGTCCCGCCGGCCAATCTAGCGAAGGGTCCCATGATTATTTTTATTATTAACCTCCTATACTATCCCAACATTTCACTACCCAAGTTCTCAGTGCTTTTCTTCTACGGCCGTGTCTTCCAAAGGACGAGTAAGTGGCTTACATTTGCGCTATGGGCCGTCGGGATTACGAATGCCGGCTGGCTCCTCACTGGCTGGACCGTCACCATCTTCAGGTGCACGCCGATCAACGCTACATGGGAAGCTGTTCCGGAATCGACTTGTGTTTCGACGTGGGATTGGTTTCTCGGATCTGCAATCCCCAACTTGTTGATCGACATCGTCATTTTGACCCTACCGCTGCCGATGCTTTGGGGCCTACAGGCGACGGCTTTCCGGCGTATCATGACCGTGATTGTGTTCATTTTCGGATATTCGTAAGTTCTCACATTAAGCTGAGGTGTTTGGCCCCTTGATTCCCATTGACATCAATACCCAGAGTCATAGTTGCCTCCATCGGCCGTGTGGTGACGTTTACGCGAGCCGGCACCGACATACTCGACGACATCACCTGGACACCTATTGAATATCTCGAGTGGGTGCAAACCGAGGGCCTTCTTTCACTGGTTTCTACTTGCTTACCGAGTATCATTCGCCTCTGCGGGCACTTATGTCGGAATAGTCGCAAGACCAGTATATCCGACGGTCAAGAGCCGTCAAAGATGGTTGTATTCGAGCACTGATAGCCATATAGCGTATCTATTCGTTGTGAAGAGGAAGTAGGTAAAATCACTTAAGGACTAGGGCAAATTTGAAATTGCGAGACATGCATATAAACACTATAGCGATCGTTGAGTGCTTCTCGTTTGGTATTTCCTAGCTCGGCAACGAGGCAATTTCTAACTGGGGAGGGCTTCGTACACTCATGAACCATACATACTATAGTGAATATCGGCGAAACAGTCAGTGCGTTTGAAGTCCCAACTCATTGTTTTCGGTCAACAGCCATAACGAATCTCCCTGTGTCTGCCCCTACACAATGCGGAATTCGACTCTCGTTACTCGACGCATATTCTTAGAAATACACTTATATAACTACGGCTCTAGTAATGGATTGACTATCTTACCTCGTATGTGCTAGAGGTGTATTGTTGGGCCTTGAAACGAGACGAAAGGGTCGTTCGCCTAATATTTAGGTGGCGTACAATTACTTGGGCTGGGCCTCCGGATTGAGGGAGAATTCGAGGTGAGTGCTATCAACAAGGATGTTACTAAAAACAGAGATTATACTAGGAAACATTTATGTATACGAATTATTGTCCGTTTGCAGTAGAGGAGGCGCCTAGGAAACCGACTAACACTGTAGATGATATGTTTGATAAAAGAATCTGCAAATAGGAGTCAAATGGCAATGGATAGTATCGAGGTTGACAATGATAGGCAGTCAAGTAGGCGGATTTGTGACGATGGACAGAAAAAGGAATCGTAAGGGGGATGGAGAGATTAGGGAAAAGCACTGACGAGTGTGGGAATATATACTCGGCTAAGGTGCCATACTATATTACAAAAGACAACTGGGGATCCAAATAGGCGTGGCATCTCTTGGTTGTGTCTTCGGTCACGTCTTCGGAGTCATCATCTGGCGGCGACATCCCAAATCAACAAAACCCTATTCGGTAGAGTGAGCTCCGCCCCTGCTTCTACTGAAACTGTGCCTTCCGGACCACAAAGTAAACCCAGACGACTCGTCACGCACCTAGGCTTACTGCCGATGCTGCAAGCACGGTCCCTTTCAGGTCACTTTGCATTCACTCATGTACAATTGCCCATGATATAGATACCTTTCTGCCCATAAGAACGAGAAAAGCACCGTGGACTTGACTCGATAAGCATCCGCCAGGAGACCCTCGAACGATCTGCGAGAACACACCCGGAGATTCCATCAAAAGGAGGCCCCGCTGAGATGATATCTGCTTTAGTGGGCTTGTCATCAACGATCAACGCGAACGAACGAGCTTATCTGTTTGTGTGGACATGTGGGAAGGTCCGTGAGAAAACGGATATTCTATCATGACTTGTAGGTTTATATTCATAACTGCGAAGATCACCACGTCCGGAACTGCGGACGACCAATTAACGAATCCCTAGTTACAAGTCTCCACGTTGACAGGAACAATCTCCTAGAGATTCAGGATGGACGACAATTCCTAAAGGCGACACTAAAGCCATTTGGTCACGCACTACGCGTCCTAGAAAGATACTCCGAGAGATTCGCAGACAGGAAGACAACGACGTGTCCAGAACTACACCCAGTCAGACTAGATTCAATCCGCACTTGCAGAGACAGAATCTTGCATGAAGCTGTAAACTGCGGCATCATCGTTTCTACAACAGCCGGTCTTCCCCCGACATCCCTTCCAACAGACACTGGCAAGAACATTAGCCTCCGAACTCTTCCGTAAGTCGATACACTCTACCCTCCCCAGCCTCTGCATTCCCCGAAGTCCATGCTCTTTCTCGAGCCCCGTTGAACTTACGGACGCTGCTTTCTAGACGTTTTCAGTGCGGCGGATAAGGCCACGTTCCACATCCTTGCGATACTACGAGCCGTAAACGTGCCACACAATGGATGACCCTTGGGCTTAGGATGCCAATCAGGTGGTGGAAGTGTTATGCAGCAGCCTTTACAACTTCGATCCGCGTCCCGCATTCCCACCCCCGGAACTGTTTGCGACACGTCTGCGCGTCCAGGATATGAATGGCCATACCCTCCTCATCTTCCCCAACGACTCAGAAGTCTTCGAAGCCCTCGGTCTGACTACATTGGATATGAGAGTTTAGACAGAACACGAAGCTATCATCCCTCTCTCCAGGCTTCCACTCGGGTTGGCCCCATGCTTGGCCTGAGTCTCTACGAGGCTCTGGGCGCCTAGCCGACAACCATTTAACCTATGGTGTGTGCTCTTTGGTCTAATTAAAGTGGCGGCCCTAGATTTGCTAACTTGATAGTTGTATAGAGCACTATATCGTGTTTATTCACGTTAGGCCATGCGGTTATTTGGACCTTATACAGCTGTTAACATGGGTTTATGCGAAGAAACGAGAGCTGAATTGGAATCTGTCTTACCCTGATTCATCCAGTACAGTGCGTCTGTATCTCGTGAGATGAGGTTTCGGCGGATTAGAGCCACGTCTGTATTGGTTCTGTCGTTCTTTATCATGTTGGCAATGACGTTTGTAATTGACTGAGGGCCTTGGAATACCATCGGAGTAGCATCGCGATGTTTCGTCACATGCGTGGTTATGTTATGTTATATATGGCCCTCTCTGGATCAAGCAAGCGTTTTACCTTATCGGTTGATTGTTCCTTTTCGATTGAAGTTATAAAGTTGACCACGCGAGTAGGGGATGCTGCTCTAATGACGAGATGGTTTTTGATCGTGTCGTCGCTGCAGTGCCTTGAAAATCTTCTTTGCAGCGTCGTTAAGCTGTTCGTTGCTTGCGGCTATTACCAGTGCCGAGTTGACTGGTACCTCAATGTCCTCCTACTTTAGTTGCTCCTCATTGACTGCTTCAGCGAACTTGTCTCGCTTGACTTTAATGCCGACTTCGTGATTGTCATATTCGTCCTCTGGAATGATTGTAGCCTCTTCCATTGCTGTATCGTAAAAGATGGCGGTTGCCGATGCAAACCCCATAGCTCTGTAGTTTTTCCTCAGTCTATATATTATTCCACCGCGTTAGCTCTCATCATGCGCATCTCCATATTCGCTTCCCAGGCGTCTCCAATGTTTGAGATCTAACCTGCATTGCCCTCTCTAGATTGTCTCTTGCCTTGTCTCTTTCCATTTCTGCTTGTAGCAATTAAGGGTGATATTGATGTTGTAGAGGTAATGGAGCTGAGTAGGTGGAAACCACCATGAGGGGTAGTATATAGACACCGTATCGCACCTGGCCCTACAGGTGCCTGCCTTCCTTCTGGGTGTTATTTACTCTTACTACCAAGAGGGTGCAATAGCTGTAGATTTGGGCTTTCGCCCTTGAACTTATACAGCCAGATTTTTATATTATTTCAATGTTAATATTACGACCAGAAGTTCTACATAGCAAAACTCCTAACACTTCTTATTTAGCCGTTCTGACCAACCGTATGGGATGACTTACCAACATAATGACTATACTTAGTACACATAGTTTAAAGCTTACCCACAATAGAAGAGAAGCATCCATGGATGTGACTAGATTAAGGTTGGCGTGCATGACGTTCTCGGCGATCTTGTGCTTGGTTATGTAATGGCGTCGTCAAAACAAACTCTATTATCTTCACGCATAGCGAGCTAGTCTGATTCCCGCATGATTATTTCTGGCATTATCGACAGAGGATCTCGTTCGCGACGAGTCTTTATCTCCAAGATGTAAGAATCGCACCAACCCACAACCACAGCGGGCTAAATCGGTAGACATCATGAGGTGGCCCGAATAGTTTCCTGTCCCAGACCGGTAGGCGCCGAAAAGTGTCTGGGCACTGCGTGATCATGGCACCGTCAGCAACGAGGAAGAAGAAAAAAGCCATACCTGTGTCGACGAAAGGATTTAGATACTCAATGACTTCCAGCGTCCAAATGTCAGACACGCCAAGCGCATGACGTCACCATAACGCGACGGGCAACGACATAGCACCACCATAACGCAGTGTAAAAGCGGGGAGCATAACGCCGTGGCTAAAGAGAGACATACAAGAACGAGAGCTTTTCGCCCACATATCCAGTAAACATAATCGAGCTAAGAGCATCGAGGTGGGTAGACGGGTAAGTAAAGTAAGACGTAAGGCTCAGTTCTAAGCCCGTTTGAAAATAGAATTGATGTTAGGTCGGAATCTTTTCCTTTCGTCTAAGTCTAAGCACACGCGAATCCACGTGGGTATAAGGAGTATAAAGTCCGTCGAGGAGAACTCACGATCGCAGCAAGATGGCTAGCAAGCAGGAAGAACCACACAGTCCAAACACAGACACAGACACAAACACAATGCGCGCCTGGCTATACACAAAAGTAGGGAAGAGCCTAGCCTCGGCCCTGACGCTGAGCGCAAGCGCCCGCCGCCCCCCGGCCCCTCTGCCAGCGGACAAGCTGCTGGTGCGCGTGACGCACATGTCGCCGAACCCAGCCGACCACAAGGTGCCAGAGATCGGCCGTCTCGCATCCGTCCTCATGACGCGCTCCCTCACCGCGTCGCCGGGGATGGACTACGCCGGCGTCGTCGAGGAAGTCGGGGGGCGAATCAACAGCTCCACGTCCGGCTCTAGCCCGGCCTTCAAAGCCGGCGATGCCGTCTTCGGGAAGGTAGAGCAGACCGCCTTCGGGACGCTGGGCGAGTACGTCCAGCCGAACCTCGCGGGCTGCGCCCTGCTCCCCGCATCCGTGGCCCCGGCCGACGCCAGCACGCTCGGCACCGCCGCGCAGACGGCCTACCAGACGCTCGTCCCGCACGTGCGGCCCGGCGCGGGCGACGAGGTCTTCATCAACGGCGGCAGCGGCGGCGTCGGGACCTACGCGGTGCAGATCGCCGCCAAGGCCCTCGGGTGCGTCGTGACGACGTCCTGCTCCGGCCGCAACGCGGACCTCTGCAAATCGCTCGGCGCCTCCACCGTCCTCGACTACACCACCACCAACATAGTCGACGCCCTGCGCGCGCGGGGCCCCGTGTTCCGCGTCGTCATCGACGCCGTCGGCAGCCCGGCCGACCTGTACAAGGCGGCCGACGATTACCTCCTGCCCGAGGGCACCTTCGTCCAGATCGGCGGCGACTTCACCGTGTCCGCCATGCGCAGCACCGCGTCCCGTGCTCTAACGCCCAGCATTCTCGGCGGCGGCAAGCGGACGTACAAGTTCGTGCAGACGCAGACGCGCCACGACGACCTGGTGCAACTAGGCCGGTGGATGCAGGAGGGCAAGATTCGAGCTGTCGTTGATGGCGACATCTTCCCCTTTGAGGAAGCACCCAAGGCGTTCGAGAAGCTGATGACGAAACGGACGAGGGGGAATCTGGTAATCAAGGTCTCAAATTAAAGAAATTCATTATTTTTAGCATTGCATTAGAGCTGCTGTTGTCGACATTCGGTTAGGTTTTTGAAGGCGTTTATATGGATTGAATTGGGCGAACACGGAAGGGTTTAGGTGTATTATTAAGTGGTTATTAAGGTGAAAGCGGCTATAACACTCCAAACTGGTGTAACCAAAATATGTATTTATTCGTTTCCTCTATGCAAGACGCGATTATTCAACGCCTCGTCTAATGGTATGTATGTAAGACTAGTTATAGGGACCCCGCGTGATAGTTTAGCCCTGTATTTGGGCGGCGGGTTATTAAAAGGATCTGAGTTTAATCTATGTTTCGAGAAATGGGGTATTTCAAGGTCTATAGTATCCCGTCTAAATTGCTGCATACTCTGATTTTCAAGTCAAAGCTCGCTAAACGCCTGATACGACGACGCCTGAATATGCCAGCGATGGGACATGGGAGGCGAGATGCCTACCAAACTAATCATAGAGAGCGCAAATCGCTTTATTTTCTAGCAGCGGCCCTCTCGGCTGGGGTTGTCATGGAGAGTCCTACGGGTGTCATTGCGCCACCTGCTGCTGGAGCCGGTGTGGTAGAACGCGTCGGGGGTTGAGATCGATTGTGAGCCATGTGTGCCCTGACAAGGTGACCGGCAGCAAGAGCGCTGCAAAGCGACAATTCACCGGCAAGGACGGCGCCGCCGATAATTCGGGCAAGACGGCGAGCATTGTCTCCAGGGTTTGTTGGATGAGATCCTCGGACGCCTAATATGTCAAGCATGGCGCTTTGAGGTTCTAGGATCGTACCACCACCGAGGGTACCGACTTCGATTGATGGCATAGAAACGGCTATTTGGAGATTTCCATTCACACTAGAAACGAGTTAGCAAATGGCATTCATGGAAGTATACGGAAGTTTGTGACCTACTTTTTCATCGTGGTAATGCAATTGGCGCTTTCAACCACCTGTGCAGGGTCCTGTCCGGTTGCAAGGAACACAGCCGCAACTATGTTAGCAGCGTGTGCGTTGAAACCACCGACGGACGCCGCCATGGCGGATCCAATGAGGTTCTTGGAGATATTCAGTTCAACGAGCGCGTCGACATCGCTCTTCAGAACAGCCTTAACAACCTCACCGGGAATAATAGCCTCAGCTACAATCGATTTACCACGGCCATCAATCCAGTTCAATGCTGCCGGCTTCTTGTCGATACAAAAGTTTCCTGAGACGGAAATAATCGACATATCGTCAAAGCCAGCCTCGTTAGCCATCACGCTCAAGGCATGCTCAACACCCTTCGAGATCATGTTCATGCCCATAGCGTCGCCAGTCGTCGTCTTAAAGCGGATATACAGGTTCGTTCCAGCCATTGAGGTCTTCATGCTCTGTAGCCTAGCAAACCGAGAAGTCGAGTTGAATGCCTTCTTCATTGTGTTTTGACCCTCTTCGGAGTCAAGCCAAAGCTTAGCAGCACCAGCACGCTCCAGGTTTTCGAAGCTGACACAAGGACCACGAGTCATGCCGTCACCTATCAACACAGTCACAGCACCACCCCCGGCATTAATGGCTTTCGCGCCACGGCTCGTACTAGCAACCAACACGCCTTCAGTGGTAGCCATGGGAATAAAGTAGCTCTGACCATCGATGACAAGGGGCCCGGCGACACCCACAGGTAGAGGCATATAACCAATAACATTTTCGCAGCAAGCGCCTAGAACTTGCTCCCAGTTGTAATTCTGGTATGGCAGCTTCGATTGCTCTAAAAGACTCGTTGTGTCGGCGGTTGCTCGTGTCCTCGAAACAACAGACCGCCGAATCCTGACAGCACGCGTGCAATCACCAAGGCTCCTCTCCAAAGAGTGGCCGGGGATTTTGCCTTTCACAGCAAGGAAGATAATCTCGCTATCGCTCATTTCGACTATACGTTTCTCCTTAAGTAGAACATCTAGCTCCTCGGGGCTCCGCATAGTGTCAGAGGATGGTAGTGGTGGAAGTTCCAATGGAATGGGCGCTGGTTTAGGGAGGGGCTTCATCTGCACACCTTCGTCATCGGTTTCAGCGGGAGTGACAGGCAAGGTTGGCTTGCGCTTGGGTTGGATACCGCCTAGTGGGAGCGTAGCCTGGTCGCGAGAATCGTTGAACCTTTCAGCAGCTGCGAGCTCCTTGCGGTCGATGGGATGATCCGGGGTGTTTGGATCTTTGATCCCCCATCGTGCAACATTGAATAGATATCCGTTGAGCGCCACACTCATGGCGAGAGCGATTACAATCCATTTGGACAATATCGGGTCTTCTAAACTCTCGAAGATACTGCCTACCATACGACCGCCTACACCGTATCTATGTAGTTGCGTGAAACCATGCTCATCCTCTTGGCCGCTTTCCGCCCCAGTGGACGGTACCGCGTAATGTACCGAGGGATATTCCAGTTCATACTTGATAGGAGTAAGGACGGTCACCACCGTAGACTTAGAATGAGCTCTGGCGTTGAACAAAATCTCGTCCAGACCATTGGAAGCGACTTTGAAAGGGTCTAGGGGAGGGATGCTTACAACTCCTCCCAGACCTCCAGACCACGACGTGACACCAGATAGGCCACTAGTTCTAAAAGGGATGGTGAAGATGTTTACAAGGTTGAGACCAAAGAAGCCAACCACCATCCAAAACTTGAATTTAGGCACACTGCTGCTCTTGGCGCCTTTCCCGAAGAGGGCCTCGCTGGCCCGATCTCCAGTAGCTTGTCTGGGCCAATCATTGCTGGAGGCAACGTTCTCGGCAACTCTTCGGCTGACACCGTCATCTTCTAGAGCTCGGCGCATCTCAAGATGACGGCGCATACGGTTAACTTCAAGTTTGATACTAAGGACGGCGGTGTAGAACGTGAAAAGAAAGATGCAATCGAAGAACAAAATCCAAGCAGCCAGGAAACAGAATTGCTGAAGACCTCCTTGCACGCCAGACGCAGCCCCGGCAATCAAAATAATGATCTCGATCAGGTAATCGCGAACAATATTGAAGCCCGTATCCTTGATAGCCTGCGAAACAGCGTACTGGATCACGCCGTCATTCGTGCTGGAGATCTTCGACGATTTGCCGGCATTGCCATTCTGCTCGGGTTTTCGGTATTCTAACGCATGGGATAGCACGGCGCTGGTCAAAACAATGTTCTTCTCGAAGCCAATTGTAACTACCAGGAAAGGTAGGCCTTCCGAGAGCAAGACAAAACTGACGGGAACTCCAAGCTTGGTTGTGACGTTGAGACCAAAGAGGAAAGCAAAAGTGGAAGAGAAGAGAACGCTGATTGCCAACCAAGCATTTGAGCCGAGCTTCTTCATGGATAGGAAAAGCGAAACAAATGTAAGATGCATAGAAAGATAGCCGAGAACCATGATGACGATGTCAAGTGTATCCGCGTTCTTGAGCAGATCTAGGAACTCCGAGTATGCATTCTGTATCCAGCGCACGATGCTGTTTCCCGAGTGGCCGCGAGCTACCTTCATGATCCATTTCTTATGCTCATCCTGACCAAACTCGTTCTTGCGCACTTCTTGGACCGGACCATCATCGGGGATCTCCTGAACAGCAGCGACAAGTTCAGGGGCCTCGCTAAACTTGACGGCGAAGGCCAGAGCACTGTCTTGCGAGTAGGTAGTAATAGAGTTCGATGTGGAAGGGAGATGGGTGACAGTTAGGTTGTTAGGTAGAGGTACAATATGCGCCAAAGGAGCTGTCTGCGCCGCATTCTCACTAGAGTCGGGGAAGACCAGTGTTATTAATGCCTGGTGATCAGCGTCTTTGGGAGTCTTTGCGTCGGAATCAAAAGCCTGCCACCTCCAGCCGGTCTCAGGGCCAGCTCTCAGATTCCGGCTACCCTCTACCAATGAGGTCCATTCGGCATTCCTCACATTCCTCGTTGCGTCCAGCAAACTCTCCCTCATAGCCCCGACATAGGCGGTGCTGGCCAACAGGGCGATTACGACAATGGTGTGAACCGGGTGAGAACAAGCAAGCCTGGAGAAGAATTGCAAAATGGGTGTAATTTTCTTGTTCGCCTTGGAAGGTGGTGCATGGACATCGCTCGGCTGCTCGCCGCGAAAGCGGGAGGGAAGAAACGAAGAGGCAGCAATCATGTTTACAACTACCACGACGGCATTAGGGGGTCTCGATACTATACGACTTTTTAAGAGTATATTCGTTAGCTTTAAACCCAATATGTATAGCACAATAAGCCAGCGTTCATTACTCCCGAGACAGACTTATACGACTAGGGTGAGACGTGGAGACGGCAGAGACTTTTAAGGCTAAGAGGGGTTCTAAGAGAGAATTCTATACCTATATGAATATCTCACACACGGCGAGAGTTGTTGGCAATGCTGGAGAGGTGCCAAGAAGAAGGCAGCGCGGACGAAGATGCCGTGTAACTCTGGGCCAGGTGAAGTAAGTACTAGGTGTGTGTACACCGTTTGGTTAAGCTTGCATATAGCTCATCGGCGAGTTGTCGGAGTCGTGAATGTCTTTGTTGGTGTGGGGGCCGGGACTGTTCCAGATGACAAGATCACACCAACTTATACTATGTATACCGGTTGATAATGATCAATTGACGAGCGCGAGCTTCGACGTAACCAAGGGCCGACGACGGTCAAAGGCCGGGTGAAGGTAGCGAGGGAGTGAGAAAGGACACACACACAACCGAGGGCATGAGAAGAGAGAGAGAGCGTAAATAATAATAGTGAAGGGGTAGGCCATGAATTTGGGGGGTAGGATGGTAATTGAGATTTAGATGGCCTCGGGCCTGTGAAGAGAAATTTAGTGGGTTTATGGTTAGGCTTCGGGAGCTTTAAGGTGCTCCTAAAATTACAAATATGGTTCCACTTTGACCGCTGGGCTCTCTCTCTCTGGCAACCCGCAGTGGTAGGTACTTGTAGAGGTATCGTTAGTTAGTAAGTAGTGTACCTGCTATAGTGTACCTACTATAGGTAGTAGTGTAGGTACTACCTGTACCCACCTGCAGATGTATAGTAGGTACTGTACTAAGTACGTAGTACTGCCTTGTCGGGTGTAGCAGACCGTGAATTTAGTAGCCCCGAGCTGCTGCAGATACCTATGTTACCTTGTGAAAAAGACTTGGAGATCTGCCAAGTCTTGCCCCCCAAGTACTACTAGAAGCTCAAGCAGACCCAAGGTACCCATCGATCAAGCCGTACCTAGGCAATATGCAGGAGTATGGGAGTCTTTCAAATTTTGACCTTTGTCAATTTATGCTTAAAATAACAGTGTATTAGTCGATCCACACCTCTTTCCATCTTTAGCAGCATGTTCCCTCCAGTTGGAATTCGACCCTTGAAACGATGAACGCTGATGAACGCTGATGGAAATCGATAACGGAATGTGCCTTATGTTCCGCCACAGCTTACAATACAACTACTAATGTAATTTACGAGGTTACGTTGTTGCTCATGCACATCTAGTAATACCATTCAATTCAACAAACAAACAAACCATAAACACCGCACCGGTTGCCGAGACTCCAATCTTACCGGCATCGTGTGCACCAAGTATCTCGCTAGTGTACATAAGCGTCCAATCTACTCCCGGGATCCAGTCTACTACTAGTATGTATATAATGGTTAAGTATCGTGTCTAGGTTAGGCGGGTGTGGACCGACTCGACAAGGCCGTAGCTCACCGTCAGCATCTACACCCTACTGTGTGTTGATTATAAGAAACGTATATCTTAGCCAAGTTCTGCTTCTCTAATTCCTTGCGAACTTTCTGACATGTCACTTTGGAACTCTGAGCGGGCTTCCTGTTTGAGCGGTCACCATTGGCTACATTTATTATATGACGGTTTATACTTCAATGCCTATATCAGAGTTATAGACTATACCTATGTAGGTACTCAAGTAGCTACTAACCCTGTTCTCTACCCAATGACGGATGAGGTCTGAGGGCGAGGACACATGTACGCGCATCTATAGACAAACATACACTACACACCGCTATCAAGGTTTCAACTTGACGGGTGAGAACATACAACACGGGTACGTACACGAGACTACTCCACACTGAGATGGTATCTCACACCTATTTTAATCAGCCATTTTTGCGGGTACGATGTATAGAGATAAGTACAGTAGTCCACTATACTACGAATAGCTACCTCTTACGTCGTCTCCCGGCCCGGGATTAGCTACGTGTACGCCTAGTATGCAACATCGGGCCTCTTTTAGACGGGGAATTGCCTACATAGGTAACCACAACCCGACTTCTAACACACACATCACATACTTAGTAGACGGTTTGTGCTGTGACGTGAAGGCACACTTTATATCCCGAGTTCGTGGGCTGATAAGCATCAATACGTATTGCCTATCTTGTATTATGACTGCTGACCACCTCACAGTCCTTCCTTCTCGAATACTGCAGCTAGACGGTCAAGGTTACTTACTTAGTATGAACTATCTACGCCGCCACGGCGCAGAATATAGGGCGCGTCCAGTGGATCTACCACAGGTCGTCTATGGGCCATATCCTGGTCGCTTACTCCCCAACTAAATAGGTGGCATCAAACCAGGACGGCCGAACCACATGTAATGATTGAGGCAACTTTCAAGGGTCCGATATAGTCTAATGCCCGAGATCGTCTGAGACGTTCCTAAAAACCACCCTTGTAGCAGCAAGAAAACAAAGCTACGAGACACAATCAAACTCTTGAGATAGGTCATTAGTCATTTCGTGATTTGTGGTGAGTACTAAGTATGACTGCCTCCCGATGTACACAAGCACCGATGTGAGTTTCCCGGCAACCATCAAAGGTCCTACCCGATAAGATGTGACGGGGAAGTCTCAAAGCGGCAGTCCCTGATTAGTAGACGGCACAGACCGTATACCACCACGTACGGTGTCAGCGCCAAACGCGAGAAAACTACTAGTATTGCGACGTATTCGGCTGCCAGAAACCGGCAAGTATGCCGGATCCCAAAAGCCACGATGCGACCCTCGAGGAGGTCACTGAAGAAATCCAGATTCTGCAAGCACTGACAGGGCCCCGACGCCAAGAGTGGCATGCATACCAACAGCGCTCGAAAAAAAAAAAGAGAATTTTGCCCAAAACTCCAAAACCGCCACAGCGCCTCGGATGTGAAATATCTTTCCTTCCACCCAGTCGGGGCGTAATCCCGATAATGCAAGGCATTTACCTACAACATGGCTACTACAGCATGTCGGTAGCTGACTACATGGCTTTGCTTCTCTGCGACAATGCGCGGAACCCCCAATTGTCTCTCCGATCAGAATCCGACCTATTGTGCTGTGCTAGTGGCCATCAAGCGAAGGACTTCAGGGCTTTTCACGCTTACCACCTTAGCGCCCGATCCTTCTATAGCCTTTTTGCACTGAGGCCAATGGCCCGCGTCGACGGCCCTTGTGCACTCCTCAATGAGGTAAGTCCGAAATCCTTCCTTAGCGGCATCTTCCGCACAGCTCTTAACACAGTAATCACCGGCGAGCCCCACCACGTAGACATCAGTGACGCCGCGGTCGCGCAGCAGCGTCGCCAGCCCGCTGTCGCTCACGCGCGGCGACGTGAACGGGTCGTAGAAGGGGCTGTACATCTCGACGCGCCGGTCGGTGCCTTTCTCGATGATCTCGTCGAGCTTCCCGGCGTCGAGCTCCGGCAGCAGCTCCGCCCCCGGCGTGCCCTGCACGCAGTGCACTGGCCACAGCCGCGACGAGTAGCTCTCGGTCGCGTTGTCCGGGTTTACGATGGTCACGAAGTCGGTGTACGGCTGCTTGCCCGCGTGGTTCGCCGCGAACGAGATGTGGTCCGGAGGGTGCCAGTCCTTGGTGGCGACCTTCAGGGCAAACGGCAACTCGAGCAGCTTGTTAATCGGCGCGACGACATCACGGCCTCCGGGCACGGCCAGCGAACCGCTCTGCTACTCTGTGAGTGGGTTTTTCCCGGGCCCGGAACTTCGGGACGGGGGGAAACTCAGATGTACACACCGGAGGACAGAAGTCTTCCTGTAGATCCACCACAATCAACGCGGGTTTAAAATCGCTCGTCATATTGATGGTTCATGAAACTTGTGGAAATTGGTGAAGTACTGTAACCCGCCTGGCTGGTACCGCCGCTCTCACCACCCCGATTCCACCTAGGCTTACCATTAGTTGACTTTAGTACTGATAACAGGCTGATAAGCTCGAATGGGGGGTCAGATATGAATTTTCTCACCCAGGTCGTAGGGAATAAGGCAAGGTTGAGGATTCTGCCTAGGTGTTTTCTATAGGCTGCTTGGGGTACTGATAAGAGTTACTTGTGCTTACGCTTCAGAGATGCTGGAGATACCTGGGCATACCTAGGTATGCAGAACGGGAGCTTTTTAAGGCAGATAACGGGAGCGAAGGGATGGTGGCAGCTAGCGGGGACCTGCCCTGTGTTTTAGCTAAACCCAAAGACAATGACTTGAAGATGAGAGGGCTGTCAACTCGGCAGCTCGCATTCAAGCACACAGCATGATGCCAGGCGTCGCGATATATCTATCATATAGCAGGCTTCATTTATTCATGCGCTAACGAGTCCAGCTTAATCCCGTACCAGGACCGATGAATCCTACCTATTTCACTGAATGAATAGGTTAGGTAGTTAATTCTATCGCTAAGTCCCCCCCGGGCAACTACTAGTATAGGTAAGCTCACACGCAACTTATCGCCTAGAGTCAAAGTTGACACTGCTTTGAGTGAAGTGTTTTACTCTACTGCCAAATATGCTAACACAGCTAGGCGGAACAATCCAGCAAAAAGCTAGGCCGTGAAACATGTGTTCACGACATCCCTTTTTTGTCTTCTATGCTCTTAACGTTGTATCCCCCTCCTCCTGTCCACTACTATCAATTGCCGATATCATGTTTTATGTTTTTTACGAGGCGCGCACGATATGAGACGTGCACCAACGCTAGGGAGGTCAATGGGGAGTGCAGCGCGGTGCATGTGTACAGGAGACGAATACGAATACAGAAAAATCGCCTGACTACCTACCTAATGATTCTCCTTAGAGAGTTTTCGGCAGAAGATAGTTTCCGGACAGCGACTCTTCTTTTTAAATCCGAAACCGCCACCGTGCACGTGCGGTAGGACCAGTAGGTACCTAGGTAGGGTCACTATCCTTTGACGATTGCGCATCAACGGTCTTATATAGTTACGGTCGGCCTCTACCTAGCGAAAGTTTGCGCTGGGTATATACGAATACGCGATGCAATGCAATGCGCTGCGCCTGCGCTGCGAGTGTCAGAAATACAGTCCCGTCAAGTATGGATAAGCACTTGCGGCAAAGTAGAAGTATAAGCGCGGCTAGGTTGGAGTAATTACTGCGTCTAGCAAGGGAGTTAGAGAGAGAGAGAGGAAGTGGTTACGAAGCGCAATCGTATCGATACGTATTAGATTATAGAATAGACTTGATTTAATCTTGATACTCAATAGCCCGTGATAATTTCGATGATGAACTCCTATAATCAATCCTTCCGCTTCACGCTAACATAAAAGCTTTACCTCCACATTAATATTCAAGTTATCCTACCTCCTATAATCCACGACCTCAACGTGTCCTTGTTTCCGGCTTCAGTTAATTTTCACGGCTCTGCACGCACGTCCGTGTCGCATAGCACAATACCCCGTCCCCGAGCTCATGCATGCTGCCTAATGAATTCACCCATCTTCCGCGCCACGCCCGCCGAAGTCTCCTCGAAGCCGATGATGTGGCCTATGAGCACCGTATCGTGCGGCGCGCCGGGCTCAACGTAAGTCTCCAGCGTATTCCCTTCGACACGCTCCATCTCGCGGGCCCACTCTATGCCGTCGATGGCCAGGATCTCCGCCCCGCCGAAGGCCACGAGCATCGGGACGGGCGTTTGGAACGGGTGGCCCAGCGGCACGACGTACGGGTGGTCGGGCGCCACGCCGCGGATGTACGTCTTGGCGCCCCATTTGCAGAGCTCCGTGCCGAGGTAGTCGCTGTGGAAGTTGGGGTTGCTCGTGATGACGACTTCGGGCCACAGGAACTTCACGGGCGCGACCCAGGGCGCGAAGATGATGGCGCTTCCGGGCTGCGGGATGTCGAGCGCCGCCCCGTGCTCGGCGATGTACCGCAGCAGCGCGATCACGAGGTTCCCTCCCGCGCTGTCCCCTGAGATTGCGATGTTAGATGCCGGAATCCCGAGCGTGCGCACCAAGTACAGGTAACTTGTCAACGCGTCCTGCGGCGCCGCGGGGAACGGCGCAGACGTTGGACGGCTTGACAAGCGGTACTGGGGAATGAAGATAGGGCCGGTCTTGCCCTGATTGAGGAAGAGATCGGCCATGGGGCCCGAGGCGGCGGTTCGGCCGTCTCCAATGACGAAGGCGCCCCCGTGGAGGTGAAGAATGACTGACCCAATGCTCGCGGGGTCGGTTGGCTTCTTCGGGTACCACGTACCGCCGATAGGGGCGGGCTCAACGCTTTCACTCTCTAGCGGCCCGCGGTATACATCCTTCGGGAAAGGTTCGAGCTTCTCCCATCTATCCTTCTCCTTACCGGGCTTCAGCGGCAGTGGTACCGGTGTCTCTGTGCGTGAAACCAGAAAGACGAATTCGGCGAATAGCTTGATCATGATAGATTGTTTAAAGCTCCACTAGAAAGTCTACGGTTAATAACTACCATCTTGGGCGAGGGCAGTGGGGGGATAGGAGCCTTATATGCTCTCAATACGTGATTCTAGTTCGACTAGGAGCTTTCTACTCGCTGGGGATGACTAGAACGAGGAACGAAATAAATCAGGAAATCACTCACTGAAGGTAGCGGTCTCGCCCGCCGGAAGAGAGAAAACTTGAGAGCCCATACAGGCAGACGGGCGAGGATCGTGCAGGAATAGAAGAGCTTGTAGAAGACACTCAGCACCGGATACGACGCGAGAGGCCGTCCGGGATACGTGACGGTAGGCATTTCGGAGTATAGCGAATATTGCTCGCCAAGTCGTGAGTCGAAGTAAGTAGTGAAGCGGGCGAGATTCTGCCTGGTTTTTGCTAGTCGAGCTCCCCCTCACCTAAGCGAAAAGGCCGGTGGTTTGTTCGACTTCAAGCCCCCGCGCCACGTAACTGACGAAGAACTCAGGCTCTAAGTATGGGAACACGGTGCCAAAGCCGGTCAATCGTGGTACCACCGATCGTGCTATGCTTTTCTAATCCAATACGGCTCGGTATTTTCGCTAGAGAAACTCGCAAGGGAGGAGGGCGAGTTCCCGGGCTTTTTATCAGATTCTAGGACTGGCACATGATAGGCAAGACGGGATATTTTCCTTCTCCGCATCTCAGCTTATAAATGGCAGCCGGTGCCATCCCCAATGAGGACGGCAGATACATTGAGCAGGGTAGATCTGTGCATGCCGAGGCCGCTCAGGGATGGTATCGCCCCCACATTGCACATGCGTATCCAAGGTCTAACCTAGTCCATCACCATCGAAGCTCGGTGTGCCTAAGATACTACACTACAGGTATAGTTCAATTGCTCTATTCTTTACTACCTTAGGCTATCATTCTAATAAACGCTTCAGGGGTTACTGGTCAGTCCAATTTAGAAGCAGATTCATCGTTAGTATCGTCTACATAGCATTGCGTGCTTGGTTTGAGACGACTTTTATCGAACAGGGGCGGTCATGCATAGACACCTGCCAGTCTCCCAGCTAGGGTTAATCGCCAAGAGGATGATCCACACGGGTGATTAACTTGGTTACCGAGGCGTTCTTTTTACACCATTCGCACGAGTAATCGGTACTTGTACGTTCAGAACCTCTCTGTGAGCGATATGCAACGTGGCATACCAAGATCGTGCTAGGTATGGGACTCCATATGTACTTATACTATCGGAATTGGCCTACCGTTGAAAACGCCCAATGTGGAAGTGCGGCCCACCTACGTTGGCCGCCCATGCTGCCTACGGTGGCCGCCCGTACCACTCACCTGTTCTGCAAGTATTAACTCAGCCATACAATTATTTAATATTAAAGTATTTATTATTATAAAAGCTTATTAATTAAATAAAAACTAAAATAAAAATAAACTTTAACTTTATAATAATAATAATAATTTGTTTATATTTTTTATATTTTTATTTATTTAGTTATTTAATTTTTAATGTTATAACTTAGTTGAGGTGCTACATAAGGTACACAAAGATGGGCCAGACTACACTTAATCTGCTTTTAATACCTCCACTTAATACCCGTTTAGGCAAGGTGGGCGGCCACCGTAGGCGGTATGGGCGGCCAACGTAGGTGGCCCGTGGAAGTGAAGGGGCTTTCTTGGAGCTAACATCATCATCAACTCTCCACAGTATGTGAGAGAATTCTGATGAGTTGAAGACGGCTTTAGTCACGGCTATGAGGAAGTAAGTCACCACTTTGAGGCAGATCAACTAATATGAGGATTGGCAGAGTCGGGACCGGAGGTACTGTTACACAGCATAACATAAAGGCGATATGCATACATTACGACCGCTCATCCCTCACGGGGCTTGGTAAAGCTCAGCCTCATGCATCTACATACACTATTGAGGGAGCGCAAACGACGGCGACGTTTCACAAATAATATTGGGATAGGACTACTCAGTGGAACTCAATTTATCGTACAATACGACCATATTTAGGGCACACGAAAAGTCTGACGCAGAGTGCCATGATGACGGAGACAGGTCAATAGTTTATTGGTTTCTTTCTCGGGGTTCTGTCGGCGGTAGGTATCGTAGGACACAACCCGTAATCTCCTTTAGTCGGCCGTCAGAGAGGTTGCAGACGAGCAATAAACTAATAATTATTTCCTTCGTATTGGATTAGACGGCTGCCCAGTGCGTGACGGTAGTGACCCCGCCCTCACGCAGAGAGGTATGCCTACATGACAATTATTTAGCCAGTTCGTGAATTATTCAATAGATCAACTAGAACGCAGCGATATTTTGCATTAGGTATACTCTAACCAGGTGCCGGTGGATGAGTATTATAGGAAGCAGCAGTCGCAAGTGTGCGTGTTCTGATTCCTTTACAGCTAGTCACGCGTCGTTATCACTACTGTTATTATTGGCTTACCTGCTTGTACTTCATTCCACTTCCATCAATTTAGTATTGGGACAACACACTTGCATGATATCCCTCCGGCCAATAGACTCTTAGTAGATTTCTCAATGTTCCATTACACCTTGAGCCAATGGGATTCATGACGCACTCACTTCGTCGATCACTATTAGTTCGAACACACGAACAAATGAGAAAAAGGTATGTGCCACTGAATAATTATGCTCGCAATTAGAAGACGGTGATTC
Source organism: Xylaria grammica (assembly GCA_004353285.2). Lineage (NCBI taxonomy): Eukaryota > Fungi > Ascomycota > Sordariomycetes > Xylariales > Xylariaceae > Xylaria > Xylaria grammica. Next base: position 1,273,801 of record NGZP02000025.1, read on the forward strand.
GACGAGTAATGGAAAGAGACATGCGGGTGTGGTCTTCGTCACAGTCTATAAATTTGACGCATCTCTCTCGGGATGTCTGTGAGGAAACCAGCAGCCATCAAACTCGTGAACGTCGGGTGTACCTAAATGTTCTCGATAGCCCAGACTCTCCTCATCAAAGACGTGAACAGTCGGTACGTTATAAATACAGAGAGTGCCAGGCTATATGTCTATCCATCATCCGGTGGTGAGAGGCACGATCATGAGATATTGCGATTAATATTGAGTAGCGAAGAGGTCGGGCTTACCTGACTTCGAAGCGTTCGCAGGCCGCAATTTCAACGAGAAGTATTTTACGATTACGCGCATCGATTACGATGATGAGTGACTAATACGGGTATTCATAACGCCATGTGGCGGATCAGTCTTTTCCCCCAGATTTTCTCCGCGCCTAGTGAGTAGTGTGGAGAGTGGTGGAGAACCATCACCACACCCTCACCCTCAATCCCGCATTCGAAAACCACATAGTACTGTACCGGCTATGAGGCGGGTCAAAGAGGCCCGTTTTCCGCCGGAAATTTGGGTATACTATTACCCCTCTATTTGAGCGAGACGGCCCATTCTCAGAGGGAACCGCCAAAGACTCCTCAGGATTACGGCTCACTCACCAGTATACCTCCCTACCACCTAACCCCTCACCCTATCACATCAAACCTACCTCACCATGTCCCGAACAATCCTCCTCATCAACGGGCCCAACCTCAACCTCCTCGGGACGCGAGAGCCGCATATATACGGCAGCACGACGCTATCAGACGTGGTATCGCAGGCCGAATCGCAGGCCGCGGCGCTGGAGGTCTCGCTGCAGAATTTCCAGTCGAACCACGAGGGCGCCGTCATCGACAGGATCCAGGAGGCGCGCGGCAAGGTCGACGCCATCGTCATCAACCCGGGCGCGTTCACGCACACGAGCGTGGCGATCCGCGACGCGCTGCTGGGCGTCGACATCCCCTTCGTCGAGCTGCACGTCTCCAACGTCCACGCGCGCGAGCCCTTCCGCCACCACAGCTACTTCCAGGATAAAGCCGCCGCCGTCATCTGCGGCCTCGGCACCTTCGGGTACACCGCCGCGATTGAATTTGCGGCCAAGCACATGAAGGTCAAGAGCAGGTTGTGAGGAGACGCGGGAAGAGTGCGGACGGTTAGGGACGGTAGAGGATCGGCGGGGTTTATTTTGGGTTACGGGATATGTTGTGTGTTAGCGGCTTCATGATAGAAATCCAATATCTAGCCGTTCATATCAGGATAGTAGAAAACGGGGTTTGGGCATTTAGGTACTAGTATGTACTTATCACTTATCGCTTTTCACTTTTCACGAATCCCTGTCATGGCGCTTTCTGGAAACTATCATTCAATTCAAAGCGGTCAAATCATTTGGAAGCAAGTTATGGGCCTCAGAAGGTCCTTTTGCCCTTTCAACGTCGGCAATCGGCCGACCCTTCTTCACGATCCCTTCCACTCTCTGTTGTGTTATCCGGCGGTTGGCATTTGTTGTGTTGTCCGTCGTTGACGTAACGATATGGAAACCGTTCGCGTCGAGTTCAATGAGAAGCTCTTGAATCTCTGCATGTCCGTATCCCCTCTGGTTCGCAACGACTAACTTGCCAGTAGCCTCATCGCGGAAGCCGCAGTTGTAATGTGTGTGGCCGAATACCCATAACCTGACCGCTGTAGATGTCCAGCAAAGATCCTTCGACATGTCCGTTGCAAACGCTGAGGATACGCTGCTGCTTTGGTGCGCGGGCTCGACTGCTCTTGGATCAAGCGTTGGTGAATGATGAGTGGCGATGATGATTTGCCGTTGTGGTTCCGTTTCTTCCAGTGTTCGTACTTGACTGTTCAACCAGTCTCTATCTTTTCTGTGTTCTTCCATATGGCATTCGAGCGTCCAATCGCGGATGCCGTTCGATTCGTTGAAGTCGGTGAGAAGCGCGTTGACTTCGGTAGCTTGGTGTGGGAGCACATCACTCCACAACGTGCATCCGAGAATCGTGGTATTCGCATCCACGTCGAAGCGGTCTCGGTTTAGAAAGATAAAGCGTCCTCCATACTGGTATCTGGCCTCTTTCTGGAACGCCCTAAGCCGTGCAACGGCATCGGGTAATGTGGTCCTGTATGGTTCGTGATTGCCGAGGATATAGAAGAACCGACTACCACGCGACTTGGTCAGTAAGTTTCGGAGGAAGCTGAAAAGCGCATCGTTCAGCACAAGCCCGATATCTCCAAGCATAAATACGTGGCTCCCCTTGACGCAGAGCCGGAATGTCTGGTAGAGTGGTTGCAATATGGGTGTCTCGAGGTGAAGATCTGACAAGACCTGGAACCGCGGCGGGAAGGCGGACATGGTGTGTAATTCCAGAGTCGGAGACGCGGAGAGTTCTTTGAGGGCTCCGAAGACGGTCGAATATTCCAATATTTAATATGAACGTATCGCGCATAAACCGTGCTTCGTGGCGAGAATACACAGGAAAGTTGCTGTGCGAAGTGTTGGTGGGGAGGTGAGAGTGACGGCAAACGGCCTATTAGGCTGCCGTGTTCTGCCTTCAATAGTTCGAGCATAGCCAGAATTATAAGATTTTAGGGCTTCTATAAGTTCCTGAATGATCATCACGGGGTTTAAACAATGCAGTTAATACAAGTCACTTACGGGTACATCATGTAGGTGTAGGATGTATGCAAAGGTCGAGCTAAACTAGCCCTCATGTGCTCAACCGACTAGAAGGGGGTATCGCGGACGACTCGAAGACCGAAATGTTTGACACACTGACCCTTTGAACTCCGATGCAATACCAGCGCCCGCTGTTGCGTAGGTTAGTATGCGATCGTTCATTGGAAGAACAACCAGTGTATTCTCTGGATGGGTGAGATCTTCGAAGTATAGATTCAGATGATCTGAGTCTAAGTTTCCGTACGTACAAAGGGAACAAGTGAAGCTATTTATGAGAGCATGGGGAACACCATTCACCTGGCCCCGCCATGCAGGGACTACACCACTTTAGAGTCAGCAATGCCCGAGATCCTCTATCGAAAAGCAAACGAAGCAGCAGGCTTTTACTAAAATAAAAATAAAATAAATTAAAAAAAGGCAAAAAAAATTGGTTGCATCTCTTTGATTAAGCGTGTCATCCTTAGTGCAGGGGCCATGCTACTGTTACGATGTTAGTTGGTTACGTGCGAATTCGAACTGGGGTTCCTTACATCTTCTCTGTATCGTTTCAAATTGACCAAATGCCCGAAGGCGAAAGTTTGCAAGACTATTGTTAAATATAAGGAGCGCAGCTGTACCGATATTTTGCCAGACTACCTACCTAGGTAGTCTTTAGGCGCTAACAGTGGTGGAGCCCTTCTAACCAGCTAACTAGATTACGCTTAGCCCAGTTACATACCTACACACTAAGAACCTCTCTAGGTTATCGTGAGCGCACCACGTCATGGCTACCAGAACCTTTAGTCATTCGCGACATTCTCCAACTTCAAACTACGAAAGCATTTTGCAAAACTGTATCGAAACTCATGATGGACGTGTTTGGAAAACGCCGAGTCAATGGGTCTCAGTACCAGATCAATTGTAGCCTTTTTCGACAAGTACCGAAAAAACCATTGGTTTGTTCACGCGGCTATTGTCGTCGCGAATCTAGAAACATCAAATTCAAGCACGCAAGTCAACGCGACACAACCGATAAACGTCCCTATTCCTCCGTCGGCTTCGCTACTTCCGCCCCAAATTCCACGGCGTCTAATGCCACCGCAACTTATCAAAGTCGAGCAAGCCAAGGCTAATACATTTCCTGCTGGTTTTAATACAAGTGTGGAATCGCCTGCCGGTATGCACTTGTTTAAGGAATAGAAGCGCGACCATACATCCGCACAAACTAGCAACGTGTCTATTTTCGCATGGCATCGAGGCCGCCAGATTAACCTCACAACCGAAGCCGGGCCATTGCTGCAGAAATATCCTGGCGTTCTATCCGCTACACGTCTCTGCTAGGAACAGAGATTGATCGGATTCGTTACGCCCAACAGCATCTGCGCAAGCCAACTTCAACAGCAGCTGCAATACCAAGTTGAGCTACACGTAGTTCCAGATCTGATTTTCCCACTTCAAAAGATTCCACAGATGGCAAACGGAACCGTTGACTTCGAGACGCTAAGGGAAATAGCAGCACAGATCTATGCCCCTAACGCGACAGGGACATTTAGCTGCTTTTATTGCCATAAGTCATTCGAACCCGTACAAAAGGCGCGACTCATTCGCAGTGCCATACCGGCCCGTTCTTCATCTGCCCAATGCCTAATTGCTGGGCGGATGCGAGCGAGATTCGGATGACAAACCACGGCCATATACGTACATATGGAGACTCACAAAAGAGAGGTGACCCCCGGCGTTTTATCACGGCGGTTCCATCTCGACCTAACACTGAAGTGTATTAGAAGCGGACGCCCCAGGAAATACGGGAACACATTGCGAAGCTATTGGCCCAAAAAGTCGACATCTAGTTCGATCAATATCGTATAGCCCGAGCTCTCGAAACCGAAAACACTGGCAAACAGACTAATGGATGGTATGCGAGATTGAAATGCCAAGCTATTTCTCTAGGTAAAAATGTAAACGCGAGAACGACCGACATTTCACAAGAAATGCAAGCTCAAGTATTGTTGTAGCGTTAACCAGGTTAAATGAGGAGCCTTGGTTTTAACACAGCAGCGCTAGCAATCCGCTTACATTTACTGTCTAGGACTTTCATTTGGAGCTGAAGTGGCATCAACGAACTGGGGCCATATGTGTCTCGGCCCGCGTCCCTCCTCACAGTGGGTAATAGAGTGACGTCCACGGAACGCCCGCTTGGAATGGACTACGGCAAAAGTGAAATCAAATCGAGCAAAATCGGTCATGGACTTTGATATCCGATGCATTGAATGCGCTAAAGAGTATATGCTTTACGAGATACTTCAATCTCAAGGAATTCTAGTGAATAGCGATGACGAGGGGACGATATGCATCCATGACGGTTTCTCTTCTCCCCGACTACATTGTGCAATCATTTGTGCAGTCCACATTCTATATCATACGGTTAATACCGGGCCTTGCAGAATAGATCATCAAACTTTCATTTTACAATAACTTGAAGTAAATACAATCCAGAAAGTAGACCGAAACTCAAACTTTGGGGCTTTCTTGAACAGGCGGTAGCTCACCGGTGCGCCAGCTTTTTTTTCTCTAGATCTCGAAGGTTATATCTCTAGAAATCCGCCTGTAATTAAACGAGCTGCTGCTATCCAAATCAAATTAATGGATAGTAAGGAAGAACAGATCATGTTCAATATCAACATTGATAATCCTCAAGCTATCGACCGAGAGGTGTTGCCCCTGGAAGCCGAAACCGAAGTTCAAGATTTTGTCCAGAACATTTATAAATTCGGGACTCGCGATTATTGGCAGTACAATCAGGAGACTCTATCGGGAGAACGAGTTAACCCACAAGCAGCAACACTTATCCGAGACAGTGAGATTACATGCCATGACTATATCGTAGCCTGGCATACTGGTTATCAAGATGTCAGTGCTTTAAGGCATCTCCTTTCGCAAGCTGGTATACAAGGCGTTTTACCTCCAAATGTAGGCTTAACTATCTATTTCGGTACAACCTGGGCCTCTCTCAAGGAATTACATGCCAACTCGAGTTTCTATTCAGCATCATGTTCCCGACACATCCACTACGGATAACCCACCATGATGCCTTGATTGATTCTAAGAAAACTACCCTTGTGGCGCTACTCGCAAAAAAAACTTCGCATCGGCAAAAACATGACCAAGAATCAGACTTAATCCCCGTCGTCTGTTCTAGCTTTATTGAATGCTATCTAACGGGTCAACTGTAGATGCAAAGTTGCGGGCAGAAACCACAGCGCAAGTAAGCAGGACGGAGGAATTAGGAAGCCTCATCATGTCACATCGGAAGTCTCCAAGTTGTGCGCGTCACATCCTGTGTTAAACCAACCCTCTATGGTCAAAAACAACAAATTTGTGTATGGTCGCTCAAGGACGGATACGGTCCTCGTACAGCTGGTCACGCTTCCGTGAGACGTATTATCGTATTAAAAGTGAGGCTATTTAGCCCTCGCTAAATTGATATATGTTGTCGGACTTCGGAAGTCACGAAGCCCAGTCCAATTGTATATAGCATCATGGGCAGCTACGAAGGTCAGGAAGGTATCCGAATGAACCACATTCCAAGCCCTGTCATCAGCCCTTGTTATACCTTCCCTTCGACCCAACCTTCTTTTTGTTTCCTTCTCTTCCAGCAGAGAACGCAACTTAGTCTCATGAAGAGGGGCATGTAGTGTCACGATGCCGAACAGCGAACCGACTCGACAGACGAGCAGATGGCGAAGATCAAGGCTAGCAGAAAGGCCAAGGCCGCCGCTGCCACTGATTCCGTTTCCGCTCATCCCTCTGGTTCTACTGTTCATACGGAACCTGATCTTCAGCAATCACGTTAATTGCTAATTCTACCCCTGCTCAATTGTCCGATACATCCAGGACCGCTTGAACCTCATCAGTAGTCTGGAGATTAGACATTGTGAACCGGCCCTGCTCATTCAGTTCCAAATATGTACCCCTGCAGTCTACAATTTGGCTCTTGGGATGGACGGAAAACTGGACAAGGTCAACTTCGTTGTCTTGCTGCAACCCCCTCCCACTTAATGAAAAAAAGCCCATTTGAAGTCATGTCGTAGTTGAATTAGTTCATCATGCGCGGCTCTGACCATAAGCCATTTATCTTTGTGAGCTCCGACAAATCTAACCTTCGGAGTAGGCAGAGCAGATTTCGAGGGTGTAGGAGGCTCATTGGAAACGGTGACCGCGCCAGATTCATGTGAGGATGAATCTTGAGAAAACTCGTTAGGAGTGGTGGTCATCAAGAAAAAGTTCCAAGCTGAGGAATTTGGTCAACTCGCAACCTTTGGATCCGCACCGGTTATATCTACACTATTAAGCGCAAGCACCTAATAACATCCCCCCATTGGAAAATTATCAACTTCTTTAACACCTTCACGCCTTACTAAGGCTAGGCCTTTATTTATTAGGATTATACAGTAAATATAACATGTTTATCACTTAAAGACTTATTTACTTATGTGTTGTTTAACCAATCTATTATTCAAGGCTTATGCAGCAAGAGTATCTTGGCTTATAGCAGAACAAACCCTGGCAGGAGCCTTATGGGCTTAACAGCCTCAAACCAACGCGTCCATTCCTCTGGTATCTCAACATTCCTCGCTATCCTTATCCGATGTGCTAATATATCGGACACTTGATACTCTTGCCAGCCTTTGCTGGCCATTTGTAGAACCTAGAACAATCCTCCTTCAGCAGGATCCTCGTCGGGAATCCTGCTGGCCGCCAGCAGATACGTTACAGGCAGGATAAGGCCGGAGTCGCATACTTTGAATATCGCGATGAGCCGCGAGTCGTTCCATTAATACTCTCTGCATCTAAACGTCCGTGAGGACGTCGGACAACAACACCTTAAAGATAATATCAGCGGAGGGAGCAGCGGCAACGACGCCCTTTTTGTCCTATCTATCGTACGACAAAACACATTAGCCAGAAAACACACTAAGAATTATTCGCACGAAGAGAAAGACTAGAAATATACGTACGTTTATGCAGAGGGTCTGCATAAGGGCCCGGAAGGCCTGACTTCTGGTAGGGAGGCTGTATACCTCTATGCGACCTTTGTCCTTGGTTCGGACGAAGTTTTGAAACTACGAAACACTACCTAAAGCAGGCAGCGCAGGGCGCAGGCGGGCAGGAGCGGCGGCGGCCATGTTGTTGCTGCTGCTGCTGGCGGTACTACTCAGAATACTGTTAGTACGACCCTTAAAGCCGCAAAAAGAACACTACGTACGACAATAGTAGTGGTGGTAGTGGTGGTGGTGCTGCTGTTGCTGCTGTCGCGCGACGACTATTATAGTCCCAACACATTGCCTCGGTCTGGATCATGCTCAAGTCGGGAACCACCGGTGGGTGCTTGCTGCAATGTCCATGGGCGCAGCATAGGTAGCAGGCTGTTCGCTTTATAGTGTAGATCTTAGACCTTCCCGATATCGGTGTATGTAGTCTGCTCGAATACGTAAGTAGAGACATCACAAAGGGGTTCTGGTTAACGAGGACGCAATACATACCCCGAGCTGTCGCGTTTTCGCGAGTTTGGCATCGCGACCTATGATCAGGTCGATATTGTGCAGGAGCACCGACAGTGCCAGGAAGATCGGGAACCTCGCCTTGGGGCTAGGGCCGTCGCACCATTCACGGAACATCCTCGAGAGCCCCGCGAGCTCTGCCTCCACCAGCGACGCGAGTACGATTTCGTCCAACTGCGCCGCGATTGTGGGGTGAATCGGTCGACTTGTCTAGGCTTCCAACTAGTCCTTTCGCAGGAAGTCACACACCTCGAGGAGCCGTAGTGAATAGCCCACGATCTGGTGAGCTGCGGTTTGCTATGCCAATTTCGTTAGCATGTTAAACAGTGACGTGCGCGGACGTCTCTGGGAAAACGTACCCGTCGGTGCTTCCAGGTCCACGTGGCCAGCGCCATCAAGTCGAGAACATATTTGTTCGGATACTCTTCCCGACTTAAACTGCGCTTGAACCAGCCATCCGCGGATACCTTGCCGATTTAAATGCCGGCGGCAGCCACGGCGAACCCAGTAAGAGGTCCGTTCGCTGGCAGGTCGACTATGATGCCTCGATAGCAGTGGCCTTTTAAGAGAGATATGTGCCTAGACATATACTCTCTCGCGGCGAGCCGGCTTCTATCAAGTCGTTTCGTAATTCCTGAAAAGAAAAGCCGATACTCGAGCTGGCGGAAGAAGCACGAGTCGTAGTAGTCGACCTGTTCTTGGCTCTCTGACATAGGTAGAGTGACTTTTATCTCCCGCCAGTCTGGAAGAGGTTGTGGTCCTTGACCTGGGAAGTAAGGGGGAATATTTTCCACATTGTAGATGTTTGAGGGTAGGTATAAACAAAACTAGGCGTCAGTCTAACAGCTGTTGAGTAACATCAGGGTATAGAGTGATACGTTGCGAGATGTAGTGAAGATGGTTCAGAGGGGATAAGTTCAAAGACCTAGTGAGGAATCTGGTTTATTTATAGAGAAAAAAATATATGGTTCACTATAAGGACGCCTAGCAACTCTGACTACAGCCTATGAGGCATTGGGTCTATGTTGTGCCGTATTGTTAACAATACCAAGTTTTCGATCGAACCATGATTTGTACGTAGCCCAGCGACGCTCTTGTGTACCTAGAACTCGCAATGCCAAAGGCATCTCTTGCCTGATCTCCATCTGGTATACCCCAGATCTTGTTGGTTTTTAACTTTCCTAGCCTGAACCCCCACGGTGAGCCACGTGGCAATTGCGGTCGAAACGCCTTGCAAGTGCCGGAATGGCCAGTTGAGGTACCGGGTCATTGAGATCCCTTCGTTATAGAATCGAGCTGAGGGATTGTCAAACTATGCCGTGAGCCTGGATACAATGACTCTCTGTGATGAATCTGCTACTACCTACTCCCGCCCAGCTAGCTCGGAAGGGCTTATTAAGACATTGTATTTTCAAAACTCCCCTGCCTCGTAGAGCTGTAAAAAAAAAAAAAAAAGCTGCGGGCGCTAAGAGCCACCTAGGGAAAGGGCAACTTAGAATATCATAAACCTAAATCACCAAAGCGGACTAACAACAGCCGCAACGAGAAGAAGTAAACAAAAGCCCCGGGCAATGATATAATCACCACATGGCTTAGGGCTACGTCATCAGAAGCCAACTAGAGCATTACATACTCTTACTAATTCCTCTAGGGACGTGGCACTGGCAGTGTTTTATACTCTAATTATTAGTCTAGGGTGGTCGAGTGCCGACGACTAATACGATTCCATGCGTATCCTATACAAGATAGAAACGAGGATAGGCCGAGTGGTCTCTCCGAGGAACCAAGACGTGAGTTATAAAGTTCTTTACAAAAAGTAATTACTGCAATGTTGCCCCTTTCACTTGTTAGTCGTTACATCTACCTAGGCGTTATCCCTAATCCACGGAGAGAGATCGAGAGACCGCATTAAAAAGAACGAGCTATCTATGTAAGAGGTTACTTGAAGCCATTTTTTGTACTTAGCGCTCCAGTACACGAAGCTGCTACAGACAGTCTTTTCTATCGATATAATCTAGCTATTTCATAAAGATGGACTAGTGTTCTCATATTAAGGCTCTAGTATGGGCATGCGATGAATACTTCTTATTAGGCAAAGAGTCTACACCAACTACGCGTACATAGTATATATATATATATATCCTGGGAGCCTTAGGCGAGTTGCACATAGGACAGTTAACCAACCTTAAGCTGTGCCATCCTATTTATCTCCGCCCGTGCTCTCCCACTAAGATCTCCAGTATAGGCATATGACGAACACATATTGCCGCGGAAGCAGCCTACGTCAACTACCCAGGGGGTCCCGGTATGTATAGAACAGCCTAATAAGCTTATTCGTTCTGGAAGGCCGTGTCAACCTGTTTAACTCTTTCTCTGCATCCGCCCACCACGTTTGGAACTCCACCCACACCACCTCCTCCCTGGGATCTTCTGTGGGGAAGGCCGATGCCTGTCTCCGGGATATTAGCGCTTCTACGGGAAGCCCTATCACAAGCACAGCTGGTCGCTTAACTCAGTTGGTTAGAGTGTCGTACTAATATTATAACAATATAACATTAGTAATGCGAAAGTCATGAGTTCGACCCTCATAGTGACCAAATCAGCTTACTCTTTTCGCTTTTTTGACTATTTTCATGCCTCCTTTTTACTTGGATGGAGAAAGATCACTTGCTGCCATCGATTTTCTCGCCCTTGTGCTCTTCTTTGTCGCGGCCTGCTTCTTAGAGCTCTATACGCTACAACGTGTTATATGTAAAGACAATGGGTGGGTGAGGAGCTCGCTTTAGAAAGGTAGGATGAAGAAAAGCTCCTGGGGACAGTATATGTAATGTGGTCTTTGCCAGGTGACTTTTCATGCCACACCCACGTTAATCATTGCGGTCGAGTGCCTATCCGGCCTCTCGGCTTACTGTGTAAATAGGACATGCCAAATTTATAAAGTAGCTTTAGCACAATGATAATCTGAAGGATTTATTTCCTCTCGCGACTCTATAGTATCTACTATGAAACTCTTTTTTGACAAGATCCGTCGAATTCGCTTACTGGTGTATATTGTTCATCACAAAGCAAGCCGAGACTGACTGATGACTAGATGACGGCCGCACGGGGAGGATTAAGCCATTCCAAGGCCTATCCAGAGAGAGCGCGCTATGCATATTCGCCGCCGATTAATGCCACCTCTCCAAACGCCAATTGTAATACACCAACCAAGTCAACGCTGTGTTGTGCGTGCCCTATCCCATGTTATGCCGACCAAAATTTACCTCCTAAGCGGGGTTTGTAGTTTCGGGCGAATTGCCCTCAGTGCTAGGGTTAATGTTCTCCCATCGTATGTCTCTGTCTGAGGATCCCACCATCCCATGCAATCTATCGTGATGATTTGGCGCGAGGTATTCAGCTCTACGAGACCAGACACGCGTATGGAGCCCCTAGGGGGATAAGCAGGCGTTTTGCGCCACTTCTGTGCTAAACTCTGCTTGAACTTATCCCAGGGGCCGCTGGTGTGTACCTGAGCCGAGCGAATTAGCTGTGTGTCCTTTGCACTTGGTATATTCGGCACATCATTGTCCATATTAGCTCCCTTGCCTAGAGTTTCGGGTGCTGCAGTGGACCCCGCAGATCTCTCATCCATGCGAGTTAATGAACTCGTAGTTGATCCCTCGTCCGTCCGGTCCTGAGGGGGCAGAGGCGACGGGACTGAACCAGGCTTTCCCGACTGCTTTTTGAGCTGTTGTTGGAGCTTTTCTAGAGTTTGCTGCATATTGCCCGACGGGTCTGGTTGAGACTCATGCCCCAAAAGCCTTGTAACAGTCGCGACGTTTTGTGCTATGAGAGCGCGCGTAAAGCTCCATAATGACAACGTGATCGCCGAGGGCCAAAGGGCTTGCCTTGTCCAGAAGACGGCGACTGGGTCCACGGGTTGTCTTGTCCACGTAACCCCATCTCCACCGCCAAACGATAGCCTAAGCATAGGTTAGTTCACACGGTATCTCACGGGGATGGTTGGCAATAATCGTACCCCTGTCGAAGGAAGGTTGGCGGTGGCCTCAATGGATACTGTACGTCAAGCCAGTACTTGGAGACTCGTGCATCCTCCCGATCTTCTTTTGGGAGTAATAGAGGATGGCTGGAAACAGCACGGAGCACAATATCAGCAAGATTGCCTATTAAATAGTCAGTATACGAATCGTCAACGGTACCATGGAGCTGCCAACCTCGCATTGACGTCAAAAGCGCCTGATTCCTACTAACTTGAACATAGGCTCGCCATTCGGGATCTGTGCTCCGGTACGGCTGCGACTCGACCGTCTGTGTGAAACCTGGAAAGGGTATGAACATGGGCTCTATCTCTTCTTCCTCGATTTCCTGGCGCTCCTCCTCGGTTAATTCGAGTTCCGCTTCATCTACCATGACAACCAGGGCGCGAGTGATAATCTGGTAAAATGCATAGCAGGCTGCGACTCTAAGGAGGATAGAACTGTGGACTAAGAGTCAGTATAAACCAGACCCAGAGGTAGCGAGAGAGTGCTCTCAAGAGATGTAGACGTACTAAGGTTTGAACCTTTTGGTTCGAAACTTCACCCTTTGTATCTGGACGACTTGGGGTTGTGGTTGGGAATGTCCCGCTCGCGCGCTGAGCGGCAAGAGGCTCCTCGATAGGCGGAAGAGTCGGAGCATGATGAGCGGATTATGAGGGCGCGCCACGACCCGGCGGCCGGAGGTAGAGGTGCCTCTCGTGTGCAAGTCGGCAACGAGCAACCGGGAAACAGACTGTCGACAATAGAAGGTGCAGGTGCGATAGAGGATCACCCGATCGGTGCTCTTTTATTGTATGCGAAAATCGATCAAGTGGCGCGACGAGAAAAACGGCGAACGGTCGCTCGAGTAACAAGAGTGAGTTTCTTGACTGGTTATCGCGTGTTGGCTGCGAGTTCGCTTGTCCGAAAGTTTACAAGGCAAATAAATGTTCTACAGCAACGTAGGCAGATTGGAGGGGCTTTTACTACAGTTTAGGTAGTTAAGTAAGTAAGTACTCGAGTATGCCAGCCTAGCTAGGTACCTAGGTAGCTTCGAAGAAATTCTAGATAGTACCTAGGGAAATGGTACGTACAGTACTGTATATCGAGCACCCACCACCACTTTTCGTGTTATCTGTACTACATCAGTACTGGCTGCTCCCATGTCACGTTGGGTAGCACGCACGCCTGCGGTTCAAATTGATATGTCATATGTAAAAAGGAAAAGCAATTCACGACACACTCGTACGGAGTATATCTACATGAATCGCCCCATTTTTTCAGGGTTTAACTGAAGTAGTTAGTTGTCTGAGTAGTGTAGGTACCTCTCATGAGAGTTCGCAAACGGTGCGGAAGCGGTGCTGGTTCTGCTATCAGGTACCTACCTAGGTAGGTGCGCTACCTAAAATAGGCTAGGCCTAGGTACTTCACATCAGTGCTTAACACCTACCTTGGGTAGAGATATACTACGTATATTACGTGGCATTCCCCGCAGCCGCCCCCGTCGGTTATGGTTTCCTACCGTTTGATACTGTACTGACCTATCACCTACCTACTTACTTACCTAGCTTCTGTGCAACACCGTGGTCGAGACATCACCCCTACTATAGCAGATAGCAGAGGCTGGAACAGCCTTGAATTGTCCTATCCGCTCGACTACCTATCCGACACAACCAAATCGAGGCCACACAGAATCCGCTCAATATGAGGCTCAACAGCTTCTTACTTCCGGCACTGGCTGGCGTCGCCGCCGCCGACTCAGCACCACAACACGCCGAAGCATACATGCTAAGACACACCAAGCAAACCACAACATCCAACCCTCCATCAATACCGGACTCCCTCGCCGAAGCCATCCTCCTTCAGCGTCTCATTTCCCCCGAGCACCTATCGGCTCTCGGCCAGATCCCAGAGTCACTAAGTGAAGATGCCGCCGTCGAATACCTCAACGAATTCGCGAAGCCCCCGCGGTCCCTGTTCGACAGTTCAGACGCGGACGAACCCAAGCAGCTCGTCATCGCCTTTTCAGGTGTCGACGCCAAACAATACAAGCAACTAAAGGCCGCCATACCTCGCGTACCGCTCGCATTCACAGCCCCCGGCCTTGACTCATTACCCGCCAAGGTCAGCTCAGATTGTGCCTTCGGGCCGTCCATCAACCCCAAGAAGAGCGAGTCGAGCAAATGCTGGAGCGGCAAGACGCAGTACCTGCAGTACGATGTCACAAAGGTATAGTGGCCAGCCTACTCCATCCCCCCGAAATCATAGTAATAAACGGGTTCTAATATCGATCTTTACAGGACAGCGACGTGGTCAAACAGCTTAGCCTCAACCTCGCAGCGCTAAAATCGTACGCCAACGAGGGCCTAATGGAGACGACCATCGTGTTCCTGGACGAGGAATCCGCGTCGTCGGGCGAGGGCGAGATCCGCCGCCGCCAGCTGCAGTTCCAGAGGGAGAAAGTGATGGGCGAGTCGTCGGCCTCGGACACCACGTTCGTCTCGAGCACCCACGGCTCGAGCGACAAGGCCTTCGACGCATTCTCCGGCCGTCCCACGCCCGTGCCCGCCTGCTTCGCGTCCCAGAGCGCCTGCGAGAACGCCACGAGCTCGTGCTCCGGCCACGGCGTGTGCGTCGACCGCTGGGGCAAGGACAACACGGACAACACGTGCTTCTTCTGCCACTGCGGCAAGACCGTCGAAGCGGACGCCAAGGGCCGCGACCAGGTCTTCTACTGGGGCGGCGGCGCGTGCCAGAAGCGCGACATCAGCACGCCCTTCTGGCTCTTCGCCGGCGTCACCATCACCCTCGTCGCCACGGTTGCCTTCTCCATCGGTCTGCTGTTCAGCGTTGGCGAGACCAAACTCCCCGGTGTTATCGGGGCTGGCGTGTCGAGATCCAAGTAAGAGGAGAAACAGAGCGTATCGCGAACTATCTGCCCGGGAGTTAGTAGAACTAGCCATTTTTGGCTGTGAAAGCGGTGTATGAGCCGGACAAGAGGCCGAGGCATATGTCTACAGCCACTGATAGTCTAGTCTTGTCTAGGCCAGGGAGGAGAGTAGGTCGGTCGGGTTAGTAATTTTGGTGTATCAATATGTACCGATACAGGAGAGAACTCTATGGCATTATTTCCATCGCTGGTAATTTCTCTCATCCCCTACATACACGGGGTCACGGCATTTCAGTTTCATATCAAATATATATAAAAGGTTCGGAACAGAAATGATGGTTCTCGTCTCAGTGTGATCTTTTCATGCTCGTCATACATAAATATTAATTAATATAAGGGGTATCATAATTCCAACTGCGAAGGCTTCACGGGCGTTGTCCCGAGACTCTCTAGCCCTCTCTCCCCGGGCGTTCCGGGGCCGTCTCTAAATTGATCTAATAATATCCTAGCCGCCGTAACGCTGGCCTCTCCGTTTGTATTCGTGCTACTACCGGGGTGGGCTTCACCATTAGGTTGGGCACTTTCGGCAGCACCCGGCATCGTGAGAGCGCGGTACCGCTCCCCTGCTTCATTCAGTAGTCTCTGAACCTCCGGTTCTCTCTTCAGTACGCCGTCCCGCTCGGCCTTCAGCTCGGCGACGTGTGCGCGCATGCGAATCAGCCCGGCCTCTTTCTGCCGCATGCGGGCCTTGAACTCCTCCACGAGCACGCTGAGATCCGGAAGAGGCGTGATCTTGGGTGGCACGGGGACCACGCCCTCCCGCGCACCTAACCGTTTCCGCTGCTGCTCGCGCTCTTCGGCCAGCCCGTCCATGCCGGCGCGTGTCTGCGCCGCCTCGAACGCGGCCATGCGCTCGGCTTCGGAATCGTCCGAAGCCGCTTCGCCGTCCGACCCTGCACCTTCGGCGGCCGAAATCAACGACGCCATCTCCGCGCGGTGTCGCTTGCGTGCTTCGCGCTCCGCCTTCTTGCCTAGTGATAGACCGCCGTCTTCTACAAACTCGTCGAAGCCCTCGCCGAGATCCTCGTCCTCGGCCACGAGCCGCGTGTCTGATTTACTACCACCCTTACGCGATAGCAAGGTTAAGTAGGAATCCCCCGCGCCACGCTCGTCGTTGTCGTCGTCAGATAGAGAGATAAAATCCTCCGTGTCTCGGCTGCCCTTCTGCTTTGCGAGGCGCGCTCGCCTCTCTTTCTTCTCGCGGATCTCGGCTTCTGTTAGTACGGCTGGCACCGCTGTGGGAGGCGGGGCGGTGGTTAATGATGTGGATGTGGTTGTGTCGACGATCATAGCACCTTCGAGCTCAGAGGGATCGAGGGACATTTCGTCTTCTTCCGCTCCGATTTGCAGTTTGGAGAGATCTTGTGGTGTGTTGGGTGTTGCGGATTGTAATTCGGAGAGGTATTCTTTGCTATACCTAGGCCGGTCATCGTCATCGTCCATAGACCGCATAGGCAGTCGGTTGAGAGGGAGGTTCTTGGAGACGCCCTTCTTGTAGGCGCTGTTCTCGGTGGCGGAGGCGGCTAGATTGGACTTTTTGGGCGTGAAGACCTCTTCACCCAGGACCATCGCGTCGTCGTCATCTCCCGTTGTTTCGCTCGGTCCAAAGGAAAGCCGTGAGCTAGATTGCCGCTTCTTGGGCTTTGTGAGACCTGGTTTGGTGGTTGAAGGCCGTATTCGTACTGGTGCACCGCCATCGTCTTGGTCTTCAGTGTCGTCTGTAGCATCTGATGTTTTAATGTCTTCTTTGGGAGTTTCGTCGTTGAAGTTGATGCTTTTACGGAGTGAGGAGTGTTTGAACGGCTTCCGACTCTTGAAGGTGGGTTGTAGTGCTGGTTCCTGGGGTTCCGGCGGAGGATTTAATGACTCGATTGAAGGAGACTCGTCGTCATCCCGGACCGTGATTTTGCGCGCCTTTCTCTTGGACGCAAAAGAACTCATCGTGACTGTGCTCTTCCAAAGACTATACGATTGTTGAAGATCATAATCATTTGTAGATGAGTTGAAGTTGCTTCCACTGTTGCTTGTTGCGCCGATAGGTCTGGGGAAGTGCTTATCGATAAAGGCTTTATCTTATCCCCACGCTGCAAGGTACCTACCAACCTACCGTACTCACTGCCCGCCGCCTAAGCTCGGCGACTCGTTCTATCGTAGTAGAAAGCTTCCTCTATTTCTACCGCTTCTTACCCTCGACGATCCCGTTCTCCAGATCCTCCCGCAACCCGCTTGCACAAGCCATATTCGTCTCGTCATTGTCAAGATGGCGCCCGCACAACCTGAGCTCAAAAAGGTGAGTCTCACCGACAAAACTAGCAAGCCGCTGCTGAACTTCTCATTAATCCTCCCCCAGTACCTCGATAAGAGACTCTTCGTCCAGTTAAACGGCAGTCGCAAGGTCATTGGCGTTCTTCGCGGTTACGATGTGCGTATTATATATCCAGGGCTACTCCAAGGTATATGTAAGCTGACCATCGAGATAGGTCTTCCTGAACATTGTGCTAGACGACGCCGTGGAAGAGAAGGATGGTGGTGAGAAGGTCCGGTTAGGGATGGTCGTACGTGCCGTGCCATAAATCATTTGCAAGCCGAGGAACTCTTGCTAACGCGCACATTCTAGGTCATTCGAGGTAATTCGGTCGTCATGCTAGAAGCACTCGAGAGAATTGGCGGTGATCGCGACAAATGAGCAGCCTCTATTACGCGTTAGAGAAAGGATATGACAGACAGACGCGTGGTCATTCGCGCATGAGTGTCTGGCTAGGAATACTCTACCCGATTTCTAGAGCCGGCTGGCAAAATGGCGTTCAGGCGAAGGATCTAAATATCCGAAGGGCCTCTTCTATCTTTGCAAACATCATTATGGTAGTAGCACGTGCTGCTATTAAAAGCTACACACGGTCGGGAATATGCGGACTGTAATGACCACAACCCCAGATACCCAAACAAGGTTGCGAGCTACGTATTGGAACGATGTCGAGTTTAGACCACCATTCCGAAGGACGCAACAGCGGCTATAAGCATCCACTTGAACCTACTATAATACTCAGCGGATTAGTAAATCTATGGCCGATAAGTTATGTCACGACAATAATTATCAATCAGTGTCTCAAACATACGCAAAGTTGTTGGTAAATCACTAATGCATAGCCTTACTACTACTTGCTGCCTGTGTCTCCTCTAACCAACTTGCCCATCCGGCAGGATTTTTCAAAAACGCTTAGGTATGTTAAGAATATCCGACGAAGTGACATCTCGATCCACCGGCTCACCGTCTCGAAGTCACCAAGGCCGAAGGGTTGTGTAGGTGAGGAGAGGGGAAGTCAATTAGAGCAACGATTAAAAATAAACAATCAAACGTAGTCTTCGCCGGCTACTTAGGCCTAGATGCAGAAGCACTGGAGGTAAGAGGAGGGTGAGGCTTAGCTGGCCTGTAAACTCTATATTTAACGTCTCCTTTTTTATTTCTTGTTACGCCCGTCCTATTGTTAGGTTGAAGGGCGGTTGGCACCAGAGTATCTCAATTGATGGCCGAGCTAGAACTTTTCCAAGCCTAAGAGGTTAGACTGGGCACGAAACAAAGCCGTTGTTGCCCAACTATAGATAATAACGTCTTTCCTGTTATTGTTCAGCATACAAAGCCCCCCTGAAAGTGGATAACCATTGACCATTCATCTTGTTTTGAGTGTTCGCGCAGGAAATAAGTCTTCTGAGGTGTACAGATCCCAGCCCAGCAGATATCTCGCTGGCATGACGCGAGATGTCGACACCTACATCCGTACGGCTAATAGCCTCGTCCAGGGGGAATCACCGTTCTCTTCTAGAATCTGGCCAGACCGTACTCTTCCGTCCCGGCCAAGTCAGCAACCCTCTACTTTTTGTACCCTGCCACGTGGACCGAAATACTGAAAGGGCTTGACAACCACGGTGCCACCGAGGATCTGAATAGTACCTAGGTTCTGAAATGATGATGCGCTTATCCGGACCGTTCCGCACACCGCTCGAGTTCAGCTACGATTAGCGGACCGTGGTTAGCATCAAAGCGGAAGGGAATGTTTGGATATGATTCGGGAGACGCCTGGCCAGCCTGGCAATATAACCTAGCGCGTCACGAGAAATATTTACCGTTCTTACACATTCTAGTATGGCGATTGAAAATCTCGCGAACTATGTTACGTTATTCGGTACGCGAGCCCTCTTTGACCACAAGGCTCACGTTGTCAAGAGACACCACCCCATTTCGAGTTTAGTTGTCGGCTCTAAAGGACCACTACTACAGCGCGTGTCCTACTAGGAACATAATAGCTAGGGGCTAGTTGAGAGTGAGGTACAGATCGAGAGACACTGCCGGCCCCACGCGAGAATTATAATATCTCTTATATATGAAATATTGTTATGATCCTTAGTAGAGGGGTATAATGAACACATGTTGCGCAAAGAGGCTATGCCATCTATGCTTAGTGTGTTGCTAATATACAGAACACTTTGTTCTGATACCTTAATCCGGATGGTTTCCTTACCTGGAGTGGGTGGCCAAAAACGATCTCGAAATGTCTCACCTCTACAGCAAGTTCATCACCACGGCTCAGTGGATAGCTGCAGAAGCTCAGGAACTACAAGAATGAATGAAATCTAAGGGCTCGATTAAAGAATGATACTTGAATGTTCTAGAGGTGTGGCAAATATGGAGCACACTGAATAATATATTCCGTTTCGCCAAGTAAACACTCGCCGACTCAAGCATGATAGAGTGACTCGGCTACAAGATAAGGGCCTTCTCCGGAGTTTACCACATCATTTGTTCTAATGCGTTGTAGTTGTCGCTCTTGTGTAATCCTTAGTCTTAGATATAGTTACCCTCTAGCGAGTGTGTTTGATTTACTCTTTATTGTGGAAGTAGGTCCTCTTTTCTCAACTTCCTACAAGTTTACGTCCTCTCCACAACAAACGTATGAAGGGAATATCTCAATTTTTTTCCCCATTCTATGTTAATTCGCTTTGGGATAGTGGTATGACGAGGGTGGTTTCCATTATTAGATAGATCTACATCCATCACCTTTTCATAATTTAATTATATAGTATCTCTATCCTCCTTGTACCGCAGCCTAAATAGAGTATTTCTCGTTGACGCTGGTATCGCCACAGTTCATACAGGCTATTTCCGGGGAAATTACTAGCCAAGTACTCAATTGGGTAGGAGTCGATAGCCTGAGACTACTTTACATGGCACCAGGCATCACTTAGTCTATTTCCGGCGAGGGGCTTTGCGAAATATATTCTAAAGTAGGGATCTATTCTTACAATAAGTTGCCCTACTTGGTAGAGCCGACAATTGAGTATCCTGTAACTCCCAAGTTACTAAAATCGCAGAAAGGGGTTCAAATCCCCGTACGACCTCCCAATTGAGCCTCTCAGAAAGTGGCCACTGGGAAGGCTTACTTAATAGTCCACGGAGGTACGGTAACTAGTTAAGCTGGCTCTATGATGGCTATCTATCGGGGGATGGGGGTATAGGCAGTTAGGGAGACTAATGAAAGAGATACTACATTCTTTTTATATGATCACCTATCAACACCATTGATCTATATGAGACTCTCATGAGTCTACGTAGCCATATGTCCAATAACACCAATACTAATGGGAGTTTCTAGCTCGAGAATGTCCAAGGTTCCGGCTTTATGAAAGCAGTTTAAACTAAGTTCCCACGGCTTTGAAGTTATTGATTCAGAGGGGATCTTATAGTGGGTAAGGAATAACTAGGTTTTTCGTTTAAAGCCATAGTATAAATCCGCAAAATAATAGAGAACCTCAATAGATGACTATCATATCAGGAGTTACGTTTACATACTCTCATAGTTGCAACCTATTAAATCGTGCCACTCTTTATCAGACGTCTTATACGTGTTTGTCCTTAGATAAAACAGCGCAACAACAAGAAGGTGACAAAAACAAAACCTCATACACTCAAGGCAAATATTCCACAGCAAACTGAATTGCAACTATGACACTGTCTAAATCCCTTTAATTGCCTAGGATATATCTGCCCTAGGGGGCCGAAGGTTGACTTGTTATCAGCTCATATCAGAAAAGCTAGTCCCAGATAAACCTGCCTTTAGATTTGCCCATCAAAGCGCGAGGCCCTCAGAATAGTAGATACAGATTCATTGCCAGCAATCCCACATAATTAGGGACCCCTGAAACGTGTATCGACATAGGAGCGCGAGGCCTGCTACTCTACACCGGGCGACAGACCTATCCTGTCCCATGTCAAGCGAATTCGATAATGTATCTTGCAGATTCCCGTCCTAGCTCATTCGGCCTCCATATCGGCGTTAAAGAAATCGCCATGTCGACGGTACCGCAAAACCCCCATACATCGGGATCGAGATTTCTAGAGAACAGCATAAAGAAGTCCAAAGGAAAAAAAAAAAAAAAAAAGAAGGGATTTCAAAAATCCCGGCTCTGATTAGCCGCCACCCGCGCCAGCACCGAGGTCGGCTCGGGTTCCAGGCCCGAAATGGGCGCTGCGTCCGGAGCGGGCTGCACCGGCAGGTGGTGTTGGGCGACGTCGCAGCGCGCCGTGGAGCAGCCTTCGTCCGTGCATGGCGTCTAGCCACGTTCTGCCCGGGTGGCCTGCCAGCGTCAAATGTGTGTGGGAAAGGGGGGACCCGGCTGGGTTGCCCATTCTTCGCTTCCCATGTCAAACCAGGTCCCCCCTCCTCCCCGCCCCTTGAGAGGCGAGATACCGAGTGGGGGTATACTTAGATGCAACCCAGTCCAGTCCGCCGGCATACCTTATCTGAAAAAAGAAACCACCAAGCGCGATATGCTCTTTAAAATTTTTTTAAAAAAATTTTGACGCCGAATATCACGGCTTCTAGAAATGTCCTCTTCACTTAATTACTGTATTATGCTATATTATGTATGTATGTGTAGTAGCACCTCATGCGCTGTGCCGGGGGCCGAGATGTTTTATTCAAAAGGAGAAGCTCGGAGAGGAGATGTCCACCGTTCCGGTCTTTCCGGTATAAATGGGCATAAGAGGCAGAGAAAACAAATACCTAGGTATTGGCGTTTACATCTATTCCAGTTGTCCGGAACAACGACGTAGTAATCTTCATCTTGTTTTTCTCTCTCCTTTACTTGATTTCTTTCCCTTCGTCCTTTCTGCGCGCTTAAAACCCCCAAAAAGAAAAAAAGAAAAAAAGAAAAAGAAAAAAAGTGAGACAGAAAGAAAGGTGTGTGATAATGGTGTGATATCATAATGTGAAGCGTGCTGTCATAGATAGTACTCTGCTGCGGGAGCTGCAGGACAAGACAAGGACAAGCATCGAATCTGCTGCATTACAACACTGAGGCATTGATTATGTTGTTTTAAAGTTCTCACATCCCGCTCTCCCCCCTCCGCGCCTCCGCGCCTCCGCGCCTTCGCCGTCTCTTACATACGTTACCTTACCCTTTTTGCTACCTGCTTCCCTAGGCATCATTGCATACAGATGTGCATACATACATATCTACGTACATACACCCACACATCCTTCCATACATAGTACATCCATCCAGCCGTACGTACGTACGTACGTACATACACACACACATACACATACATACATGGAAGCTATGTAACGAGCTATTTAGCTTGGTAGGACTTAAAGACGCATGCGGGTAAGAGACTTTTTCATGTATGTGTTGCACATACAACCCAGGATACCCTTCAGTGTGGTTTGATTTCATGCAGCTCAGTCCTTGCCAGTCATCCATTATTCTACTACTACCATCAGCAGAAATATAGTAGATACGTAGTAGATAGATTAAGTCTAAGCCAAAACCGCACCCTGGACGCAATAAGCGGTGATGCCTCTTCAGTAATTCCCCTTTCGCTGGGTTTCTACAACCCTCTTTCATGCAAGATCTCGACGATGATGACGAATAGAGACAAAGTCACAAAGGCCCCCCCCCCCGGTCCCTCCCCTCTTCCTTCCTGGGCGGCATACATGCATGCCATGCATAACCATTTCGTATGAGAGATATTAACCCGCAACGCACGTTGATGTAAGATGGGTTGAAACTAGACAGATGACGATGATGATGTGTAGTCCTCGGCAGAGTGGGCGGATTCCATATGTGTTGCCGGGATGCTCGAGAGTGAGGCCGAGAAGAGAGGGACAAGGGACAAGGGACAGAGACAGAGACAGAGACAGAGACAGAGAAAAAAAAGTGTCCCGCATAACCCTAAAACAACTATTCCAGCCTCCACCGACTAACTATGTACGTGGTGTACCTACGTGGTTGCCCTTGCCTTGCCCGATTCGGCGCCTTACAGAAATCCACATGCCGGATTCTGGGAAACCCAGTTCAGACCAGACCAGGCTGCGGTGATCATGGCCCCCCCCCCCTTCTTCGTTCGCTAGGTTGATATAGGTATAGATGGGAATATAGCCTGTTCTTTGTTTCATGGTTGTGCAGGGCCCAACGTAACTGCAGTACTTACTTACTTATGTGGTAGTGGTAGTGGACTTAGCCGAAGTCGGATTTGGAGTTGCGTCGGTTACTCTGACTGAGAGAGAGAGAGAGAGAGAGAGAGAGCGCGCGCGCGCGGAATGGAATGATGATGACATTTAATAAGCAGGTTATGCCTAGACCTGTGGTGTGCATGTACGTTCCTCGCTTGCGTTTACGTGCATTGCAGTGCCATGTATGTAATATCTCGTTTTGGACCCAAGGAAGCAGGTGGATGTGCTTCGCTGGTAGGCTCCCCTCCCCCCCGGTCCGCTACGGTGGTACGGAATATATTTATATGCATATAAATAAATAAATATGAGGCGCGTATGTAGATAAGCAGGTCTATTGGCACATGCCGTGTTCGTCATACGATTTCACCGCCGGGCATGATTCTATCCGTACGTCTCTTCCTTGTTACCTACCTCCTTGTTGTTTTGCTCTCGTCTGATTCGCAAATGTGACATTGTGGCTGGTCTCTCTACTTACGCGTACTGCCCGAGCCGTGACTTTCTGGCACACTGGCATGACGAGGAACGAGATGGTGAGATTATAGGATCATAAGCACGTTTTTGAAGGTTTTCCCCTATAGGTAATAGTATGCTTCGTTTCGCCCCACGACTTCGATAATAACTCCGAGGACAGAGAGGGGTTTCCTATGGATTTGCCTACTTATGTACTGCCGATGGCGTACATCGTAGTTGTCGAAGTGGGGAAGGTGGGAGAACACAGTTGCATACGAACTAGGCTCGTTTATTGGCGATTAAGTGGTTCTCAAATTTGGTGAAGCCGTGTGTGTGCTATGTAGATCCGGGGTTTGCGGCTGCGGATCTGGAACGCCTGTCGAGATTCCCGATTCACTCCAGACAAAGTACGTACACTAGATACACTACGCTACAAGAGATAAACGGGTGCAGTTTGTATAGTAGTGTAGACGGGAATCCTATCCTAGGGAATACTTGGCCCCCGGGGGTTAAGCTCCGATAACGATGATCCATCCATCGATGAATCTCGGAACCGATTGTGATACTATCTTACTAGACCCTATCGGTCCCTGTTACGCATTATTCTCGATCTTTCTCGATGCTAACTCCCTAGGCCCCGGCCGCGAACCAGGCAGGGCTATCCCAACTAACAGGGACTAAGAGATACAAGGTTTCAGTAGCCCAACGATAGAGGATTGGTAGTCTGCCTAACTCGGAGGTCTTCAGCTTTCCAAAACGTACTGGTTTTGCGAGCAGAGTAGATATGAGAAAACAAGAAGGTGTAGGATTCTACTGATTTGGAATCCTGGTTCTGGGACATATTTAGTATATCCTCCCTGCATTGGGGTGTTCTGGGGAAGGGGGCTTGGCGCAGCGCCCATGTCCACCGTGACGAAGGGCAGAGCCTTTACTAGTGGTTGACACTGGTTGTCGATGTTGCATATTCATGTTCATATCGTTCGATACCTCAGCTCCCCCATTCACGTAGGTACGCAGCGATGCGACTTCATGACAGTTAATAATCCGACCTTGGTGCAGGTTCTACTGAGAAATACTTGATGGCGACGTGGCGGGCGCGGCCAATCGGGGGGCTCGTGATGACGATGCGGTGCAAACTCGGCATGTGTTCGATACCGTGCCGTAGCACCTCGAGGTAGATTCATATATTTTTTCTGGAAAGACATTGCGTGCGAACCAGAAATACGGGATTGCGGCGCTGCAAGCAAGGCGCCCTCTTTCCCTGCCGGAGCGGTCCAATCGGTAAAAACGCGTTGAGCTATAATACGAGATGCTGTATTGACGTTGGATGTTGCAGTAGACGGTGGAACGGAATAACAATTATGTCAAAGCCACGATCCCTGGACGGCTGCGGCACCCAGCTCTGCCAGCTCTGTTTCCCAGGCGATCAATCTGGTACGCCATGACTCGTCATAATGATGATCCCTGGACGGAACCCCTGAAGCGCATCGTCTGTGCAACCACAACCCGTCGTTGCATTCGACGGCGTCGGGACTAAGTGCTGTACCACAACTGCCTCCATGTAGGTCGGCCCTCTTAACTGGCTGTTGGGTTCAAGCACTATATCTTGTATTACATGCCTAAGTTAATCTGTACTTACGGTAGGCACATGCGTGGCTGTAGTCGTCATTCGCTGCGCTTATCCAGTAGTGTAGGGAGGAAGAGGGGAGATAGGGTAGAGAGAGAGAGAAAGAGAGGGGATAATAAAACCCCATGTTGTCCCTCACATGCAATTATTTATTGTTGCATTTGGTAGACTAACCTAGACTACGCTACTACATGCTACTTCTAATACAACTACTAATGCTACTGCTACTGCTACTGCTACTGTATGTACACCAGATGCTCTGACGCGGCTTGGATGGCCGCAGACACTTGTGCTATTGCGGAAGGGTTCCATGTCGACGTCGCATATAAGATGGATATGGATGCATATACTATAGATATTGGATATTGTATGAGAAACACGCTGCACGTTAAAGGCCCGTTGTTGTATTCCGTCTTCCGTCTTCCACCTATTATCGCACTTTGTCGTCTGAAAGTACCGATATACTAGTACGAGTCTAACCTGTGCTGGCCTGGCTAAGATTGTTTTGGCATCGATTGCGGTGGTACTCGGTGTGGATAAAGAGTAAAACGATTGTCGATTCTTGCCTAAGTAACCAAGCTTACGTAGACTTACAGTACACTAGAGTAGACTATCTGGTAGCTGCAGTAGGTAGGAGCCTCTGTAATTTACTACTATCTATCGAGAATGTAAGGGCGAACGCGTGTAAACATCGGATTCACGATAGAGGCGTGTTGGCTATATTGTTGGTATTGTCTAATAGAGAGATCGTGAAGTGTCTGTCTTAATGTGGTGTTGTTACAGTTGTGGAAGTAGATCTACTAATTAGCAGTTCTGCTATAAAGGGTAGTTGTTATATACTTAACTTCGCAAAACTGAAAGATTATTAATATGTCTAAGACGAAGCCGTAAGACTTTAAGGCAACTAACTAACCTAGTTCACTGATAAATAATATCAAATCAACCTACAGTCGCTTGGTCATACCGTGTTTTGATGTTGTGACCACACTGTATTTTCGACGTGGTATGGTTACCAGCAGAGATCGAGGTACCTATTTATCCATCCATCGCCTCTAATGGCCCCTAGGGGCCCCATCCAAACCGAGCCGCGATCGAACAGCAAGCGGCTTCAAAACGGCGTGGCTTGTCTTGCATGTGCATGGAGTTGCTTCGTGTAATGGCCAAACCCCACCAAAGCAACCGCATTCATCGACCGACATAGAGACGAAAATAAGCTCTACACTACACTATGATACTCACACTAGTTCCTGGGAGCGACGAGGAGGAGGAGGAGGAGGAGGAGGGGTAGCTCTAGATCGAGCGGGCGTAAAGGGCACCATACAGGCTCCCCCCAAGCACGGTGGTAGTAGTGTAGTAGCTCATCGTCGTAGGTGGTAGCGTTAGGGTCTCTTGGTGGTGGGTGTGTTGTCATAGTGCTTATAGGGAAATCATAACGGTACGCTAGGCTAGGTGGGAATCTTGTGGGAGTGACATGGCCGGAGATGCATACCACCCTTTAACCACTAGCCGCGCATGTTTGGTATCAAGGGAGACAAGAATCGTGCAGCACGCCAGACGCAGGTCCAAGAGGATGTGGTCAAGCGCGGACTGGCGTGATGCGTGCTAGGGCAGTACTGCTGGGGTCCTCGAAGTGGATGGGGAGGGATGGGATAGGATGGGATGAGGGGTGATTTGATGCCAAGTGACGGCCACTGGGAAGGATGATAGAGTATCGTCAAGGTTTCGATCAATGGATGGATCTAGGGTGCCTTCTAGTGTACACTAAATGCGGCTGGTGTCATTTTGGTTATCGGAGCTGTCTAGTCTAGGAAATGGGATTCGTTCTTCTGTCAGATATACTAAGTAGAGTACAGTCAGTATATAGTAACTTAGCAGAGTAACTACTTTACTAGCAGGTAGTTAGCTGCTCAAGTTGCCCAGGTATATGTAAGTATTTCAAAAGATATACTCCGTACGTACACTATGTAAATATGTATTCTATATTAAGAACACAGTTAGGTAGGTCCAGTAGCTTCACAGTAGTTGAACTCAATCCTTAGTCTATATCTTCCCTATAGCTCTTTTTGTCCCTAGTTGTCATTCTAGGTTCCCACTAAAACCCTTGGCGATGGCGATGGCGATGGCGATGGAACTTGGGGGTGGTACCGTATTGGGTGTCGTATATCGTAGTCTAGGCGTACATAGTCGAGAGACGTGCTGGTTTGGGGGAACGATTGGGTGGGGGGCGCGCGTTTTCGGGGCGCGCTCTGAGGTTCCATTTCCCCAAATCACCAAATCACCAAATCAGGGCCGCTCTATTACTGCAGTATATATGAAATGGCGCGACCGTGTGATATTCCCAGGTGATATCCAAGAGCAGCCCAGAAGAGTTGATCGGTTCTCGATGTGGTGGAGTGGTTCTCCTGCAATGTCGATGAAACCTGCTACTAATTACGCGTGTTCGTGGTGTTAGTGGTGCTAGTGGTGCTAGTGGCGCTACCCACCGGCGGATAGGCCATAAGCTCCGTCCGCAAGCAGAAGCCCGAGAGCTAGATACGAGCTATCCAAATGAAATACACATGTATGAGCCGCCGGAATGAGACGCGGATTGTTGACTCGTAACGAACAGCGGCTGCGCCGGGCCTGGGCTCACGTCACACAGACTCATCACATGAATCCCCATCCGCATCTGACCAGTGGACGAGTGGACGAGTGGACGAGTTGACGAGTTGACGAGGTGAGTAGTGACTGGTAAGTGACCGGCAATGGGAGGGGGGCCCGGGGTGGCTTGGGACGGTGTTGGGATGACGAATTGGCCAATCCCGGTTCGCCTGCTCAGCAACTCCGCCTACCGCCACCCACCGGCTTCCTAAGCGTGACACGAAGAGCCTCCGCTCGAGACTGCATTGGCTTGCTGGCCTCGGTTTCGCGCTGAGCATGACTATATAGGATTGCTCGCGTGACGCCGAACTGGATCTTCCTTTCTTCGTCATCCCGAGTCCTAACCTAAATCCTTTTGCTCGAGCGAGCCTTTACGTCTCGGGGAAGCTAGCGAGAAGCATACGAGTCAGTTTCTGTCATCGTCCCGAGGAGAATACGTGCTGACGTTCCTGGAAGCGCGCTGCAGAGCATCTCAGACTTGAGAGGAATATTGATTTTCTGGGGTTACGTCTGACCTTGGAGAGCTAGGCCCAAGAGGCATTCGCCGGTACCCTTTATCTGCGTTCTCTGGTACGGTTAGTCCGGATGAGGGAAGCTCATCAGCCCAGCTTGTCCCCACCATTAGGGAAAGGTATCGTCGTGGTGTTCCCCTTCCCCCTTCCCCCTTCCCCTTCTTGGCTTCACCTCATGCTAGTCCACTCTTCGCCGCCGTGACCCCGCATTGGTGGCTTGATGCCTACTAGTGCTGGTCAGAAGCACAGACGGTGGCACCGGACCGTTGGAGAAGTAGGTCGATAAGCCTGACACGAAGTTGTGGCGTTTGACATATCGACTATCAAATATGATAAGTGTCCTTGGGGTATGGCGTGTCATGCAAGAGGAGGCTGTCGGAGGCGCCTTTGCAAGGTATGGTTCACAGCCGTTGGTGCGCGTATGACGACCGCGAGACACGGGGAGCTGCAGGATCGGTATTTAGGTCTGATTATGCAAGTGATCCTGCGTTGGCGTTCTGTCTCGTACCTTTTAGTTGGTAAAGGTGTGCTATGTCGCCCTGTGATAGGCTGGTTCGAGGGAAACAATATGTACAACCGGCCTGGGAAGGCATAGCCCTATGGACTATGCTTTGTTGGAACACATCTCGATTCGTCAAGCATGCAAGCAGCCTCTAGTCGTAAGTCGTAGCTCGTACAAAGCCTACTTCCGGGCCCTCGGCCACCACCTAGAACCGTTGGCTCCGTGGCCTTACATAACTAGGAGGGGGGGCGGGGGACCGGGGGAGTGTCCAGGCCTACCCCTCACCATACGGAGATGAAGGTGTCAACATCATCTCGTTTCTGTACTCCTCATGTGTTATACAATAGAGCGCGGCAAGGGAGTGTGGTGCAATGGAACGAATACATGTTGAAACGTACAATGAGGGGCTTGACCCCAATTGTCCGAGGAAGATGACATCTCGTCAAGTCACCCGACTGGGTCGGAAGATTTTCCTTGGAATGTCGCGTACCAACACGTCTGCTTAGCCGAAAGATTACTAAATAGTAAATGTTCCGAAGTCACCGCCTGCCGTGTAACTGGGGCATTCAAGGGGCGCTGTCATTAATGGTTGTGTACCATTGGAAAATAATAGTACATCGGAGAACCTCCGTCTTGGACACAGTCTAGCGACACTTGCTGAGTTTTTAGTTTCATGTTATCAAGGCGCACTGAGGCAGAAAAGAGCAATGCTGTTGGCCTGGCTAATACTGGGCATAGATTAATGGCGACTATATGTCTTCTGGCCTGCCATGGGCTTATATATCGCATCTCTCTAAATCTAGGGGAGGCGGAGGCAAGTTTGCAGAACCTCAATCTAGTCGGCCTGACTTCGCCTCCTTGCTAAGCCTCTTTCGCTCGCCAAGGAGAATGCATCGCGATTTCTTTCCTTCCGCTTCCCACACTATCGCGGGAAAAAAAAACCCGAAACACGGCTGCTGAACCAGCTTGATCGAATCCACCAGACCGAGCTGACTGACCAAGCTCGAGATGATGCTGAACTCCGAAATCCTCAATCCGATCCCATAGTAAAAATTAGTTTACGCCAGTCCATGTCCGTCCCGTTCAAAAGGAAATGCTTTTATTCGCAAGACCATGCCGCACCATTCCTTAAGCCATATCAAACCTCAAACCATCCGAGAGTCCATAAAGTAACGACAACGTTTGTTGCTTGGGAAAGTGCTGTTTGCCTTTCCCGCTGTCGGATATGGAAACATTACAGTTATGCATTAGAGTGACAAGGCAATCATGAATCATCATAACTTCGTCTTCTCGTCCTCCTTGCACACATACCCATGTGTGAGGGCCGAGGAAAAATAGAGTTGGACACAAATGACTCCACTTATAACGTGAACCCAGCGACCGCTGCAATCGATGACATTTCTGCCTCCGGCTCAAGAAGTGAAACTTTCTCAGACACTTCACGCGGGACTTGGTGCATTCCGGCATTAATGGAACGCTCCAGATCATCGGGCCGTGGTGGGGGAGTTGTGATACTATCGCTTCTGCGTGGACGTAGAACCATACGATGAAGATCGTTGACATCACCGTCGGGTCGACTACCCCAAGACGTCTAACGGAAAGTCAGCAGGCTGCACTGGCCGCTGTCTAGGGGAAGGCCTAAGTTTGTCATACCATATTAAGAGTGAAAAGGGCGTAAATCTTGATGAGGCCATGGAAATAGCCGAAGAGAATAGAGATGGGTAGGAATACGATGTCGCTTGGTTGTCGTCGGAAGAGGCCAATGAGCTTGACGACTTTGGTGTACGCGAACATGAAGATCAATAGTGACCAGAGTAGGTATCGGCGAGTGTCCATGTCCCATCCTTCCGTTCCCCACCAAAGCGAAAGTACTAAAAGAGGGTCCACAACGAAAGCAAGAGACGTGAAGGTTGCAAAATGCAAGGCGTAGGTGCACCACGGCTGTTGTCTGTGTGTGTAATATGATTAGCCGTCGATAACCAACCAGTAACGAATGTAGCGAGCAACACCGGATAGAAAATGGACTCACCGGATGACGTATCGCTCGCGAACTAGGCTCGTCCAGTTACTGCGCCAATTGCTACGGGACCACCGAGAGCATTGGTAGAGGAACTTGTGGCTGTTCTCTAGAGTCGTCTCAATCTCGCACTCGTGGTTGTACTGAATCCAGGTCTTCCACTGGTGATTGACTAGCCACCGGGTTACGAAATTGTCATCATCGGCGTTTAGAATGAAACGACGCCAGCGTTCCGTTCTAAAGCCTTCAAGGAAGTCATGGCTCGACAGGATCTCCGAGCGGTAAGCACCGGTCCGACCAGACATGCAGGAGGTGCCACCATCGACGTTGTGCGTCGCCGAAATTTCGAAATTGCGCCGCTCGATGTAAGCCGCTCCTAGCCAGTTCCAGACCTGCGTGTACCAAGACTCACCCGGCTCTCTCCGTACCCGTTGGCAGGTCCCAACGCCTCCCATCTTGGGGTCTTCGAAGGGAGCCAGGATCCAGGGCAGAAGCGTGGAGGGCCATGTGACATCGTCATCGGCCATCACAGTGATCTCTGTTCTGACTTTGGGCAGGGCTTCACAAACCTGGAGCCGCTTATTGGCAATTGGGGTGAACAGTACGCGGATTCTTTCAGGGGTAGGGAGACTCTTGGCAAGCTTCTGGAGCCCCGCATATTTGCCCACCGTGGTTACCAGGATTAGCTCAGCGGGTTCACAAGCGAGGATACTCTGCAGCGACAAACGAAGGTCGTCGAACTGATTGTGGATGGTGGGAATGATAACCGTGACATCGTCGGGAGTAAACGTCGGTTTGTCGGGTATGGGCTTCGACTTGTACCGCCAGTGCGTACAAGTGTGAACAATGAGGCGCACGTAGCGATGGACCCTGGTCGGTAGTCAGGTATCACGTTCTGGGGTATTGGACCAATGAGGAGCACCAATTCAAAGCAAAACTTACCACAGGATCCAGAAGGTGAACCACCAAAACTTGGCCGATGACAGAAACTCGAAATGCGAGAAGAAAAATCCCTCAAGATTACCGAACAATTCCATATTGATTATTATTCACGCTGGAGCGGTTCGAGAGCGACGGGAGCGTACTGGATGGTCTGCGGAGGAGTCCGAGTCCGAGTCCGAGATCAGTAGGTGGCGGTATCGGGTGCAGCTGGTGTTTCTCGTGTGGGAGAAAGCGCGAGGCTACCCGGGACTAGGAATTGATGTGTCGGGTATGCGGCAGGGCCGAGCACGGAATTCGATGCGGCGAACGTGTGGGCAGAGGTTTTATACAGCAAGCCTACTTACTCGCGCCAGTCACGGACGGAAAGAAGCCTTTGGGAACTGTTATGTGCAGCGTGAAGGGGGCGGACGGGGGGGTTTAGCGTATAAGTCAGTCACGACTAGGCAGGAGGAAAAGCTTGAGAAGCTGGAGGAGACCCCTTTCCTATTAATATATTGACTCTGCCGCAAGCAAGGGAATGCAGCTGAGTTGAATGCCAGACGAGAAAACAAGAATTATTCTTGATTGTATCCTTGCTTCGATGCAAGGGGGAGGAATGCTAGGTATCCAGGACTATCGATTCGGTGGACGAGAACGGCCCGTGGCGATGGTTGGTGTGTAGTATGCGAGGATGGTCCGCCAAAGGAAGAAATTAACGGGCCAATAACGGACAAACAGTCAGTCAGTCAGTCAGTCAGTCAGTTAGTTCGTCTCGTTGCGTCTCGTTGCAACGATAGATGACGGTGACTTTGGTATGGACGTTGGCTTTTTGGAGGTATCGTGACTTTGAATCTTCTTCTTGCCGTACACCCGAGGGAAAGACCACAAGCGAGCGTCGAAGATAGAGTGTAGGAGAGGAATCGCAAACTATATTTATGTATTACACAAGGTGCCACCGACCCGAAGAATTCAAAAGAATGAAGTCGTGTACTAAATAAACAATAGACGGACAGTAGATAACAGACAACGAACCATCGACAACCGACGATCGACTCTGAGAGGGGGAAGGGAGGATGTAGAAGCAATCGTCGACTGGCCGTAACGAAGGAGGTCGTCGAGGCACCTAGATATATAATAGCATGGCCTAGGCCCATGGAGAAGAGGGCAAGGATATATAGGCGAATGGGTCCGTATACGACCTCACTCAGCCAGTTGGAATTGTCGATATCGCTAGGTTAGAGATATCGCCTACCCAGTGACCTACCAACCCAAGCTACTACTTGTCTTTTCATCCACACACTACCTCGAGACTACCTGTGCGGAATGGGTAGGTAGGGTAGAGACTATAGACGATGCGATGCATTGGAACGGTCCCAAGGGTGGGCATGGTATGGGGAAGGGAAGGCTGTGTGTTTTGAGGCGGCTAAGCTGCCTAAGTAGGTAATGCCAATTTAGTGTAGATCGTCGTCTTTAAAATGTAGGCAGGTACTAGACCTAGTTGATATAGGGTAAGGTCTCGTACATGTATGTATGTACGTATGTATGTATGTATGTATTTATGTAGGTACCTCGAGAGACCTTGAGAGGTGTATGTATCTCGGAGAGACGAGAGACTTGCGACTTGCGACTTGCGCACTCTTGCGCACACATCTTGCAGGGTGACCTTCGACTAAAAGGCCTGCTAAAGGTACATCCGTCGATACTAGTCGCCTTGGTAGTGCTACTATGTATGTAGGTAGGCATGCCCACTTCGAAAAAAAAAACACCCACTTACAAAACCCACAAAATATGTGTATGCATACCAGCAACGTACATATAACATGTATGTCTGTATATGTATATGTAGAGTGTCTGTGGGTTTGGGGGAAATGCAACTCGAGCATGGTAGTGGCTGTAGGTATTGTATTATATAGCAGGGGTGGGCTGGTGATGAACGACGATTATAGGTTAAGTGTAGTAAAATAAAATATGAAATAATAACTCTTGGGCCGATGTTTCCATTTCGAAACAGCAGAGATTGTATTTTGGCCGACATACCTCATCGATCTCGGCGTGTAGTCGTGGTAGCAGTAGCAGTAGTGACTGTATCTACCTACATCTTACTAGGTACCTCCTCTTGGTCCGCCCGCCTAGGTTAAGGTTGCATAGGTAGTGTAGAAGAAGTTCCCGGTAGCTTAGGTTAAGTAAGTATAAGTTGATAACGGCTATCTAGTCAGCCGCCTATATGTATAGATCGATAGATAGTTGGGTAGTCTAATCCATGGGAACGAATGGTGAATGCGGGCTCGAAGACACGGGAGAACGCTCGGTGGGTTTAGATAGATAGATCGTTACTACGGTTAGTAGGCAACTTGGTTATGGCCATGGCCATGACCAACATCGACCAGGTTCGACCAAGGTTAGATTGAGCATCATGATGTTCCGTGACGTGAGGAGAGCCATCGGACTCGGTCTGATTCGGGGGCGACGGTCCAATGATAGGCATAAGCGCTCGCATGAGCCGTTGAAGGACCAGTTGGAGAGGGGGAAAACAAACCCGACGACTTCCACGCTTCCTAAACAACGAGCTCTAGACTGTACCTAGAGGCGACCAGATGAACTACCTAACTAGCTCACGAAGAGATTCAAGCGAGTGAATGGGGCCGCTAGAGCCTAGGTACATAGAGGGTTGGTCTTGTAGCTACTATCGGCGACTAAAGGCAGGTCTAAGGGGGGTTTTCCTTGTAGAGTTGGGGCAGCATTGGGGCAGCATTGGGGCAGTATTGGGGCGAGTCTAGTGCACTAGCCCCCCTACGAGGTGGGGTAGGCCCCCTCGTACCTACGCTAACACACTCCCTAACGCACGCTATAGTAGAGGCTGGAGGGGGAGGGGGAGGGAGGCGTATCGGTGGGGTTTAGCGACAGGGCTAGGCGGCATCTGTCTACTAAATCACATCTCTGTCTCCGCGTTGCATGCTACATGACTAGAAGAGTAAGTCGAATAACTGCAACAAGAGGGAAAAAAATAAAGCCTCCCCACCACGCCAAAAACCAACACTGTGTGCGGCCGTCACACCCTAATATCTCCTCCGCCTGCAGCCGGTGTTCCCAGCATTCTCGCTGTTACCAAATTGCAACCGCCGTGGCGTGTCTCGGGACCCTCATTTCTTCCCGCGTTGTTCCTTGTTTCGTGTCTTCGCTCTATGTTGTACCGTCATGGCAAGGCTGGTTGGTTAGGTTAGTATATATATATATATATACACGTATGGGGCTATTGGTCCTGAGTCACATAGTCCGGGTCTATAGGATGGCCACACTCGACTTCACAGCGTCTAACCTGGGGCTTGACTTACAGGGAGCGAGCAGGATAGGTACTTTGCTTAACCTAGTAGATAGAGAGAGATCTGTTCGAATTCTGTCGTTGTGAAATTACGTTTTGCCACGGAGTGAATGGACGGCTTAGCATGCATTTACAGATACCTACCTACCTACCTACCTACCTACCTACCTAGAACAGTAGCCTAGAGTGGTACCAGGCTTGCGGCGATCACGCGAGCATCCGTCGACTGATGCTTAGGGCGGGAAGATCCGATGATGGCGACGAATCATAGTCACTTAATACCAAGCAAATGCACATACGAATATGATCAGCATGGTCTATAGCCTATAGCTAAAAATTCTGTTGACAACCTATCCATGTGTATTGTATTCCATGGTATCGTGAGTTGTAGACGGGATGGAGGCGAGCAGCTATAGTTACTGTGTACGGGATACTACTACTACGTAGCACGTACTTGGTGTATGGAAGTGGGCACCTCACACCATGTACACTAGGTCATGGCCATGGCATCTTGTGTCGAGCGAGGAGGCTTTCGTGTTCCTTCTGACTGTACGACTAGTTGTACACTACTTAGTATGTAAGAGACGAGACTACATAACATAGGGCCCTAAGCACGCCTAGGCAAAAACGGCAAACCTTGTGGATAGGAACTGCTAATTTGGCCACAACTAAGGCAGAACTAAGGGTTCAACTCCAACGCAACGCGGTGGAGCCGTGTCGGTTAGTGTTGAGATATAATCATGTTAAAAAGAACATCAGTGTAACTTGGTACTCCGTACTACGTACGGAGTAGGTACTGACTTGCAACCGAGACCGGGTTGTTCGGTCCATTTCCTCGCATTGATTCCGCGGTTCACCAATAATTCGTCGTCACCACCGAAGGCACTAGTAATCACTATTCGGTAACTATTATTGGCATTGGTGTGATTGCATGCGAGTATAGCAGGCTATACTATAGATAGTCGATGGCGAGAAGGATGGCCTCTAACTAGGTACTTCTTTGCTAATGCTAATTAGTTTAGCTATTTCGTAAGTTGGCGATTCGTAGTGACATACTCCGATTTAGCTGCATGCTATGTAGGTAGGTCATCATCATCAAGGTTTACTGTAGTGTGTCTAGCTGCCCCCGCACGGGTCGAGCACAAGTCCGCATTGTCGATTTGTTTTACTTTTTCCACCGTCCCTGACACTTTTTTTCTTCCTTCTCCTACCCAGGCCCTGTTCCATTGTCCCAAGCCTGTGGCACGCTTGACCGGGGGGGTGTCGAGTGGGGGGACGGAGGAGCTGCCTCTTTCGAAGCCCGGCTGGCTCTCTTAAGCATTGTTCAAAACATTGGCCTCAATCTCGGACTGCATGCTCATCGTACTAGACAAATTGTTTACTGGGTAGGCGTTGTGCTCACCGTGATCGGATAACCATATGATTGATGCGCACTGTTCTGTGCTCTTCGTGAGGGATTGCGAGAATGGCAGGACACTAGAGCAGCACTCTCGAGGTACGTTACAATAGAATGATAATATGTATGCATGACGAATATGGGGTTTTCTGTAGTTGCTTTGAATGGCAGAGGATACGTCCCTTTTTTCAGCTCATATGAGGATCTGGGTAGCATTGGTCATTTCGAGCACTTGGATAGGTCGTTTCTAGAGGCTATCATAGAGAAGAAGCCCGAGCATCAGTAGCATCTGTAGTAGCATCAGTAGCACCGATGACGGCATGGCGAGGAAGCCTGTGCCGAAAAATACGCATGAGCGCATGTAGATACTCAAAAGAATTACGTGCTTCGCGTTGGTGGGAAGCATGCCGTTCAAACAAGCTACGGGGTCTCTATGGTGCTCTGTCCGTCGAGCCGTCACAGCGTCGTGGGACGCGGATTCCTTGCATATTTCCTATATCGTGTACTCATCATCATCATCGAGACAGGCATTCAGGAAACGTGTCTCCACGCTCAGGCACGACACCGCTTCGTAACCGAGTGAAACACTAGTGAGCCTTGAATAGCTGTGAGGGGTAATGGGGTCAATGACGATGGTCATCGTGATGATAACGAGAAACTCGATCTCTCGATTGGAGATACTTTTTAGCAATATTTTCCAACTAGGTATATCTGCAATGATTCCCAGCGGCCCGCCGTAGCGTCACAGCCAGACCCTGGTGATTCTCCTATTTCCGTACCCCTAAAAGGCAACGTGGGATTCGGTGTGAGGTCAATTCATCCCTAGGAAGGACATTGGCTGCCGGGAAAGCCTCATCAGATCTGTGCGTCGTCAGTAGCCTGATTCTCGCGAGGTTTCGAGAAGGCCTTCCCACGCTCGTGGCGGTTGAATATGCGCTCCGGATGATATATGTTAGGTAGTTTCTATCTAGCAACATACCATGCTGGTTATAAGAAACGAATGATATTCAAACAAGCCTAACCCCTGTGGTGGGAGCCGGGTAAAATCGTATAATGGATAGATACACCTACACCTACCACGTCTTGCATCATCCATTGTCCAAGACATCCAAGATGTCAACAGGAAAAAAAAAAAAAAGAGGAAAAAAAATCCCTGCAACCGATGAGCCTGTGTATCGTTGAGGTAGATACGTATAAGTGTGTTTTAAGATAATGAGATAGGGGTGATCGACGTCGTCGCAATTGTGCCCAGTCCAAAATAGGTATCCATCGTGATGGAGTTTGGGGTAACCTTGGCCGATTTCTGGCCGATCTCGAACCCATTGGCCAATGACCTATTATACCGCGCCGGCGCCTTTCGGCCATGCTGTCTGCTGTATGAGGTCCGAAAATCTTGCCCGAAAATCTTAACCTGATACCGAGCATGCCCGTACCCTCCCTGGCATTCACTCCGCCTTTGTACATACTTTTAAGCCCCTAGCAGCAAAACTAGCTATCTTCATGAAAAACCCCGGCGAATTAACACATTAGACAGCAGTTACTGTCAGCGGGAGCGCTAAGCGAAAAGCACGAGGCTCCGGACTGCAATGGACATGGCTCCTCCGATATTGGCCATATACCGCACATAGTTAGTCTTTGGACAGGCATTTCACCTCGGTCACAGCATTCAAGTATCCACTGTCATAGAGCCGGAATAGAGAGGCCTAATAGCCGTGCCGTGTGTCGAAGGGCGACCGCCTAGGTATCTGCTTGACGAGCAAGGCACTTGAGCTAAGCTGGGTTCCATAAAATTTGTAAGTATGCCAATATCCGGGGCTGGTCAAAAGAGCAATGGCGCCTAGAACAACCGTGTGGGATGATTTTGGCTACCGCAGTAGTAATAGACAGGCATTCCGGTCACATTCCAAATTATACTAGACGAGACAGTACGGAAGTCAACTAAACCGTAGTGCACGCTGTAGGTAATAAAGGCGAAATGAGTCGCGTGCGACCCTGCAGTGGTTTGTTGAAAAAGTTCCCAGCGGATATCCACAATGACTCCGTAGAAGATACTTTGGGATGGTGCCTCGAAGCGCTTCGCCTCGTTTGGTAATCTTAGACGTCACTGTAGATATTACCGCTTATGGTAAATATCTGGCTCGTTTGTTGGTGGCTCGGGAATATGCAGGAGCATGTGAAAGCAGCACTTTACCAGGACGAGCAAGAAACAATTCGGAATACATACTGAAATGCCGTCAGTAGAGGCATTAGCAGGTTAGTTTCTTACCTACCGCATCTCTTGGCTGCCCACAAGTAAATTAAGTTTAAAGAGCCGCCCAGCGCTTGTCCAGCTGGCCAGAAAGACCCAGAGATTACCCGGAGGACTTAAAGGGCAGCCATTGTCTACGGCGTTGATGACCGGCACAGCACGGTACCGATACAGGTGTGATGATTGGTGTGTCCTTAGAGATATCATATCGAGGCATGAGCCGCAGGTGATGGCCGGTGAAAATCGTCGGTACATACGTGCATGTGCCTGACTTGCCGGTATTCTACCTAGGTAGCTAGCTACTACTACTTAGTAGGTACCTACAGAAAGAGAATGCCTAGCCGGGTAGTGAGGTGATCTGCTATTCTCGTGTGCTATGAATCAACTACATAATAGGAATCGAATCGAATGACCCAGCGAGTTGTCCCGAACATGCGTGCAGCAGTTCTACGACAGTAATTGTCAAAGCTGATCTAGTGCGAGTTGTGTGCCGTGCGGCTATAACTCGGCGGCATGGGTAGGCTGCCTTCAATAACTACATAGCGAGGCATTCTTTAGTCAGACACAGTCCTAGATTCTATCCCGCCTCAGTGTCCTCTCTCTCTTTTTTTATTTATTTATTAATTTTTTTTATAACAGCTCTCGGAGTAAACCTTCGACAGCCTCCATGCGACCAGGTTAGCATAATACTTGCAACCAAATGCCTCCTTATTACTACTCATCGACTTCATTCGCCTTTCGGGTGGTTTTTTTTCGGGTCCCAGATATCTTTAGTACAATAAGAGTATGTGGAGAACGGGCGGGCTTATCCATGACCGCCTAGGATTAGAGTTATTATTACTTGATAATGGCTTCGTTATTGATCTAGTGTAGCGTACATAGTAGTACGAGTAACAATCCTGACAGATCCCAAGCAAGGTGCCTGAGCACACTGTTAGAACGGCCCACTCGGTGAGAAAAATCTGGAAGGGATAGAGCATATTTCGGCAACTTTCAAAGGCAATAAACACCAAGTCCTACAGAGCTCACACCTACGAGGACGAAAGAAGCAGGTCCCTAAAGCTTGTCACTATGGGGCCACTCGGCAGATTGTGAATTCGCCCTCATTCCACGTCACATCAGACCCAGGGCGATAGCGTACAGTACCTACCTAAGTAGTCTACAAGACGGCTGTTCGGTAATGATACAAGAAAGAATATATACTCATGCTTGCTAGCTACCTAGGTAGGTAGCTCACCGGGCTACGAGCAGTGGGCCGGCCTATTACGTGCTTTGCGCCTTCATGTCAGTGGTCAGTGATTTGTGGGATCGGTTAGGACTCGGTGTTCTGAGCGAAGCGAAGCGAGGACGGCGTAAACTGATTTTCCAACTCCCTAGGTGTACGCGGAGGCCAAATCGCCATGCGCCGCCACCAATGCTCTGGTCTCACAACCATTGACGGAAAAAAAAAAAGAGAGAATGTCGTTTCTCTGTACATTAGCTATGGAGAGAGACGTATGCACAGTACCTACAGCACCTACTACATTGGAATTGTGATGAATGCAGGGACTAGGCCCACTTTGACGACCGCGTCCCCTGCCGGTTGATGATAGATGCTGTGCATAGGAAAGGTTCTCGAAGATACCTGTCAATATCTAAATCCCAGTTGAGTAGGTACTTATTGCGTATGTCGCCAGGGCAAAAAGTTGACGTGGAGGAACACTCGCCGAGTTTCTGCCGCCAGTTTCCTCACGGATTATCGTCAGTTCAACGCCTGAACGAAAGCCTCAGCTCTTAGAGAGATTCTATGTATTCCGTAGCGTAGTAGTGTACCTACATGAATTGGTAGGCCCCCGTGGTCCACTACTCTTAGTCTATTGTGTACCTAGCATGCTATGTAGCATACCGTACCTACGCTACGTTGAAGGAAGACAAAGTCCCGGACGTTGTCCCCCACAGCCAAAGCACGCTTATTTGAGTCGATTAGGTAGGTGGCAGGGATGCATTCTTTTTCTTCACTATCTCGACCATGTCCTCATTGGTCAACAGGTATTGATGTATTAAGTAGGTAGGTAATACTGTATCTACGGTGCCGACTTTCCCCTTAACCTTCGCGAAGGGGACGACGCAAAAACGCCACACGCACTCGTACTTTTACGTATTACTATCTCGTTCGGACGCCGCGCTATTTTCGGATATGGTTCTTGTCTAGCCTTTGATACACATCCCGTCTTTCCGTCTCGGTGGACGAATTGGCTTCTTAATGGCATCTCCAACATGCATTCGGCACCTCTCTCGTCTCCTCTCTTGTCCCCTCTTGCAATGGAACCTTAGCTTAGATCCAAGATAACCTTACGCGGCCCACTGCGGGAGGCCCGCGGAAGCAACACGATGCATCCGGCCAGAGAGAGAGACTCGATGATGTGCGTATGCAGACTTTTGCGGCGGCATCGCTGCAGATACACTACACTAGATGGGTTTATAGTATAGATCATATTCACTGTTGCGCTACCAATTTGAGAAACCTGTGGCCCTTTCCCCAATTCTCCCTCGTAGCGCACTGCAAGAGTTAGACTTACAGGCAGTCCGACAGGTACCTGGTCTATATGACGCACAATGACTTTGCGTACTTAGATGCATATGCAGGAGTGCCAGGTCTGAGTGAATTACGTCTGCGTGCTGATGATGCAAGCCCCTCTCCGCTGTCGCGCTCGTGGCGAAGGGAGAGTAGACGCAGCGTTCCATTCCAAGCGGAATTACAAGGCAAGTCAGGGGAGAAGCAGGGAAAGGGGAGAAGAAGGAGAGAGAGAGAGAAAAAAAAAAGAAAGGTATTTCTTCTCCTTTCCATTATCGTCACAACCCAATCTCTTCCTAGGTGGGAGACGACCGTATCTGTGACGCAGGCTGGCGCTCAGACTTCCCGTCCAGAGTGAGTCTTTAATGATTTCCCTGTTCATAGCCGCACATTGACCTCATCAATCAATCTATTATTGCACATGGCGGTCAAAGCAGTGATATTCTCAGTCTCTCACCGCTCACCACACCTATTAGTCGCCATTCGCGCGATAAACACAGCTAATGCGAAACATAGGCAGCGTGATCAAGCCTAATTAGCTCAACGTTGCTACTATGCATAACGATCCCACTACCACACGACACAAAACCCTTTCTGCCCAGATTGTGACGATGCCGGTGACGGCCCTTTCTGGGGCGGATGACTGGAACGTGGCAAAGATGGAAAGAATAGGCTTATTCCCATGACGGGATGAGGTCAGACCACAGAGTACGTCCTACGATAGGCAACGCCTACCCGGCGTTCAGTGCCAATCAAGAGCAATAGGAGTCGATACTTTGGCCCATCAGTGGCGACTTGTTCCGACCGTGTGGACTTCTGTGCAGCCATCCGAGTTACCCCATGAGCCATTGACTGCCATTGCACGATGATGATAGCTCATGGAACACCAATCTCACCTCATTCGTGGTAGGAAATGAAGCATCACGGAAGTACGGCTTCCCGGAGCCAGCGACCCTTTGGTTAATTCGCCAATCGCATTCTATGAATGTCCCAAGAATCGCTTACGATCATCATCATCCCTCATTGCCACCTTTTACCCCCTCTTCTCCTTGTCATGTGAGCAGGTCACTTGCTACTCGGCCCCCAATGGATAAACAGAGATCTTCGCCATTTTCGTCGCTGCGGAGGCTAACGAGAGCCTAGAATCAATGACAAGAGGTAAATCCTCGCGGAAACTGGGGTACGCAGGATTTGTGTAGGTCTG
Organism: Xylaria grammica; assembly: GCA_004353285.2. Classification (NCBI taxonomy): domain Eukaryota; kingdom Fungi; phylum Ascomycota; class Sordariomycetes; order Xylariales; family Xylariaceae; genus Xylaria; species Xylaria grammica. Next base: position 1,316,914 of record NGZP02000025.1, read on the forward strand.
CTGAACCAGTGGCGTGGCCGTACTGGCTTGACGGATCATTTCTGCTACTGGCTAAACTTTGCAGCAAACCAGAACTACGTTTGGGAACGCATGGCGCCGCGATCTTGGTGATTCGTTCACAGTCGCCTGTTACTCTACACATCATCGAATCAACTCGCTTGGGACGAACGGGATTCAGGCCCGGAGCCATTCGTTAGATGATAAGGGACAATAAGTATTACCCGTCACCATTGGGTGTTTAGATCTCAATGTCGGGCCCTCGTTGTTGATCAACAAGAAATGAAGTATAGATGTAGCGTGAATTGGTACCGATACAAGGCCCCTAAGGCTCGCTACATAGGTGGTCTCCCATAGCAGGTACACAAGACACCTTTCTGCTCGTTGGGTAGTGGTATCAGAGTGATTTCGGTATTCAACTTCATTCGGAGCTACGCTACCTAATTTGGCGAAGGTGGTTACAATGGACTTGAAGGCATGGCTTACGGTCAAAGGTGGCCTTCTAGCATTCCCCTTTGAGGGGGACATGATGCGTAGATAGATAGGCAGAACATACTGGTAGAGCTTAAACGCTAGGATAATCAACAACGATTTCATTTATGATACGCCGTCCCCCAAAATCGAATAACAGGGGTGGCGCGTGATCGCCCAGTCTCGATAAATCATGATGTTGACGAATTCCAACTTAGCATTGCCTGACTATTTCTTAGGGGAGAAAAAGTAACGTCGTCCTCAGACACCCTTCCCTCAGACATCACCTTTACTTTCGCCCACAAGGTTACGGCAACGTCACCAGAACTATGCGTCCGAATGGACAGGCTTGCTAATGGCATAAAGACGCAGGTATCGTGATCGAAGTTCGGTGACATGGGAAACCCGGTGTATCCCGATGCAACGTATCTGCCACTCTCATGATTTCCTTGGGGGCAATCGCACCACATTCCCATTATGTATCAATGCTATCAGTCGAAGGCGGCAGCTGCAATAGAAAGGCTTACACCTCGGCGCGTATTACCTACCTAACTAAGGTGTAGTCGGACCTACCCGTCGGAGTACGCCTCTGAAAGGGTGTTCTATCAAATTCAACAGTAGTTGATAATGAGAACCCGGTGAGAAGGACTATCTACTCCTTACGGGCCGGTGTTGGTCGAACTAGCCTATCTACCTATACCTACTACGTGAATGATAACCTAATTTTCTAGTCTCGCTGAAGATTGTGTCGTATCGCACCACACTGTAGGAACATACTAGAAGCAGAACATCGCCCTCTACTCATAGTCTAGAAACTCAAGATGGAACAAAGGCCTTCGTGAGTACGTGATGGCCAGAATGGCACAGAAACACTAGAGATAGCCGCCTATGCATAGCGAGCCCGATACCGGTATACTTTCTGCTTTCCTTTTCTATCCTAGACCCTGTCGTTATCTGGAAGATATTAATTGGGGTCTTTATAGCCGCTCACTTCTCTAGAATGAGGCGAGAAAAAAAGTCTAGATGCAACGTACTTTTCCCAAACTTCACGTTCCATCGGTTCCACGAGGCATGCGTACAACACCAGCCTCTCCATCGCCGGACCGGGGGTGCCTGCAAGGCGCGCACGGGTCGAGGTTCACCAGATGAGCCGAGATGCCTCACCGAGGTGCTTAGGTTGCATATACTTCATTTCATGCCGTCCCGGGGCCGTGCAGCATGCGTCTGTGCCTCGGGATCTTTCCTCACCTGGGTGGCAGCCAGCGTCGGTTGCGCAGGGTTCCCCCCCCAGGAGACGCAGCTCGTCGATTGCCCTTCGGAAGGGGCGCCAAGGAAACTGACACCTGCCATAACGATACCTACATATTATTGCCTGACGCGAGATGGACCGGGATTTACGTTTCATGTTTCCTCCGTGCAGCGGTGCAGCGGTGCAGCGGGATGCAACCGAAGAGTTGTCGGTCAGTGATACCTCGAGGCCACATCATGCGAGCTGGCCCCATCCATGCGGTAGTTATCTAGCCGCTAGCTGGGTTGCGGGAGCATCGAGGCTGTTTATCTAAGACTGACGAAGCGACCGCGACCGGTTCCGAATTTACGGCCCAAGACCAGCGCCGCTCTTAGGGACAACGAGTCGGCAGATGTGTTGTCCGTGGAGCCGAGTGGAAAAATACGAGTAATAACGAACATGGATCATTCCATAAGACGACGAATGAATGAATTGGCATAATAAACTACTATGGGCTTAAACGAGAGATTACTTGGGCTGTAATACTAGACACCACTATATAGGGGCGACTTACTCGAAGGTGTGTTCCTATAAGGCCATTTCCACCATTGCCGACTGAACGGCCTCGATTTTGATGAATATATATCCTCTAGTGTAAGCCCATCCTACCATCCAAAAAAACCTGTGTTAGACTCTCCAAGACACCACAGTGATCAGCATTCTTGAATCTCTTACGGCCTCACGAAACATTGTGGCGGCCATTGATTCCGGTGGGCCAGCTCTTGGAGAGTACACTGCACCGCTACCGACGTAAGTACGACCTCTCACTCGCACACTGACGTGATGGGATATTCAAGTAGGTAGTGTATTCTAGAAGACTAGAAGCACATAGAAACCAGACAAGGTGATTATAATGGGCTTTGCAAGCTTTCGTAAGCATTTGCTTCCCCTTTTTTTTTTCTACCCTTTCTCTGGAATAAGGCGTGTTAGAAGCACAGCCAATACCACCACGCCACCCCCGGCTGCAAGTTTCTCCAAGCCAGTCAGTGTCCAGCCTCCGATAAGCCCGGTGGGGAGCCACTTTTTAGCAGCGAGCGGTCAGTTATCTTCTGTACAGTATGCACTCGATACTGTGCATTAGGGTCTTTAGCGGTGCTGTTCTGGGACGGTCTACGGGGCAAATATGGGGCTACAGGTCCACTGGTAAGGGGCGAATCCAATGTTCTTTATGCCTCTCGAAGCTCACCAAACCCCATTTGGATGTATACGCACTGGGTTTAAAAAACTGTGCGCGCGAACTCAACCTGAACTCGACTAGACTTCTGGTCTCGGCCTGCCGGGTTCCGAGCCCGGCCTGTCTATCTTCCCCTCTTTTTCAGCATACCTAGGCACTTAGTACGGTCAGGTAAGTCACCATTCCACGTGCAGCCTGCTTTAGGCCTTGCTTTGCTGAGGTCACTGCTGAGGCTGCTGCTGAGGTGAGAGCCGAATGATCATCTGGAACTCGATCTTCGGAGACGAGTAGGTAACGAATAATAGCGAACAATAGCGAATAACAGCGGATAACAGCGAATGGCAGCAGTCCAGACTTCCCTGACTTCCCATCAAATGGAATGAGGCTGAAGGTGATCGTCTCCCCGCCCACTTGCCCCCCCCAATAAACGTCCGTTTGTTCTTGTTTATTGTTGTTGGCCGTTCGTGGCCTTTGTCTCATACCTAAGGTATCTTACCTATCTTACCTATCCTACCTATCCTACCTATCCTACCTTTCTTTATTACCACCATCCACCGTCATCACACTATAGTAGACTATCATCTATCTATCCCCTCTAACCTACCCATCTCTATCCGTGTAAACATCCCCCTCACCCCCCCAGCCCCCTTGATTAATTACTACTAGTAAATTACTCTTGTCTCCTCTCTCATTTCACACATCCCAGGTTCCATCGCGAACACCGAACGCCAATTCTCCCCTCCCCCAAAGAGCGGTCGGTCGGTCGGTCGGTCGACCCATCAACCAACCAAACTCTCGTCAACCCTGTAAAATCTGCAAACCTATCTAGGTATCTTAGCATACCCGGTAACCACATCAACCCAAAAGAAGAAACGTTGATTTACGTTCCCCTCTTTCTCTCCGCCTTCTGCCACCGTCTGCCACCGCCGCCTCCTACTAGTAGTACGTATCCTATCTTAGTCTACCAAACTATCTATCTTCCGTCATTCCTCATCATCTACCTAGCGTAGGTAGGTAACATATGCCTCCTTTTTAAGTCCATGACTCAGTCCACTTTTTATTACTTGCGTATGTTCAAGAGCTTCCTCGGGCTCTAGTTCTCGTGCTACAAACCTAAGGTACCTAGCCTAGTCATTTGTCGAACCTTAGGTACTTAAAGTGTTCGCTTTTCCTTCATGATTGCGTCTGCGTGATTAACGCGTCAGCCACCGTCTGAAACGCAATCAACCGCCCGAGTAACAAACGCTCTTATTAATTCGCTGCCCTCGTCATGAATATTATGTCTACCTAGTTCTTCCCTCTGACACTGGTTCAGTCCTCCACGTCGGCTTTGTCGGAGTATCGGTTGACCCGAACTTACCGTTCCGCTGATAGTCCAAAAGATCAGGATCCCGTTCTTCGGCAGGTTTTGGCTCCCGAGCGATTTGCTAGCTACTCACGCCTACGCACTAAATAACGTTCTAACTACTCAGTACTGCTACGCTTGTGGTTCCCCCCGGCTTACGTCTGCTCAATGTATCTGGTCCGGTGATCCCGCTGTGCGCTTGTCGCGAGCTATAGAGCTGTCGGTCGTGTCTCGGCTGCTTACCCTATTGAGAGAAAGACACGTATAATATATATAGCCCAGATTAACGTTTGGGTAGTTGGCTTTCAAACTCAATAGTTGGGATGGCATCTTTACAGTCCATATCCGGCTTTGGATCACATGGTGTCAAATACAAGGACAGCAGGTCGAAGTCTAAACAGGCGGTGAAGCCAATCCTAAAGAAATGGTCACAATCCGACAAGGAAAAAAAGAGTTTGGATCTGGACCGAGGTTGGGATGGACAGGATGAGCGGTACCAAAGTACCCAGGGCTGGGGCAGGTCCTCGTCGCTCTCTTTCTATGACCAAGTGGCGGTTGGTCCTGATGCTGCCGCGACTATTGTTGGAGGGGGGGTGCCGGGAACGGTGGGGGGAGTAGGGCTCGGAGTACTGGGAAATGCAGCGAGCGCGCGACGGCAAAATCACTCTAGATCGATCAGCAGTACAAGCCATGCCTCCGGCGCAACGTCTAACAGTAGCAACGGCGTTCCCACTCCTCGCCAGGCTGGTGCAACCTTTGTACATCCCTTTCAACAGATGCCTCATACGTCGACCCCGCCGTTATTGTCGTACGCAAATTCATTAGCCTCGATAGCCGATACGCGTGATTATTCCCCTACCACTATTACCGAGGACGAGGACGACGAAGAGGATAGTGCTGCTGGCACCATAGGGCCGGTCCTCACCAATCAACACCACAGCAACAGCGGCGTTAACCTTCACTATGCGAACCTTATGAGCAACCCAAGTTCACTTTTCCAGCCAACGTTAATATCGCAATTGCCTCCGCTAGCCAGTCAGCGCACGTCGTCCACTGATCTCTCCGACGTAAACTCTGCGAAACCAACACCTCAGCCGCCGCTCCGAATCAATACGTCGCGCACTTCCTCAAGTATCCCTACGCATTCTTCCCGATTAGCCAATGTCTCCAGTCGATCAGACCTCTATCTCGACCGCATTGTTGATCTGGATTCGTCTACACCCCCCGACCAGCCACCAGCGACCATCGTGTCCCCGTCTAGTTCGATAGCCCCCATGTCCCCCATACGCACGTCGCTCGACGGTGCCTTCCCGCGGTTGCGCGCCAAGTCAGACCTTGATACTGCCACTCGTGCCGAGCACCTTCGCGCAGCGCGCCGAAAATTCGAGATAAAAGAGCGAGCCAAAGATGAGAAATACGCACGGGAGGAGATCAAGCGCCGGGAACGTGCCGAGAATAAGCGTGCGCAAGAGCTCGAGAAGCAAGTAGCAGCCCTCCACAAGGCGCAACTAGCCGCAAAGGCGCGAGAAGAGTCGGCCGAGCTAGAAGAAGCTTATCAACGCGGAAAGCATAATAGAAAAATTAGTATGGCGAGTAGCAGCCGTCCTAGTCTGTCGATAGCCCGACCAAGTCTAAATTTGGGCCGGCCTAGCCTATCGCGGAGGAACACGTCCAACCAGATGAGCGAATCGGAGAAATTCATGAGTAGCAGTTACGACAGCACAGGCCCTCGCAGCCCGCCTACTTACGGCAACGCAGCTGGGTCTGCCCAATATGTTCAATTTACATCTTCCAAGCGCAAAAACACGGCAAAGAGGAAAACACAGAGTGCCTGGACCGCGTTTATATTGTGGCTGAGAACGAAGCTTTTACGCATGAGCAGGAACTGATGCCGTCCATGGTCCTCCAGGGAGAAGATCGCCCTTTTCGCCCCCACCCCCCTTCGCTTCTCTAGAAGAGAAACGAAGGATAACTCCAATACCCCCTCACATTGTTGTGCATTTACAAAGGACATTTATGACACCGTCACGAATTTACCGGAAGGGCGTTTTACGTATTGACACTGGCTATGAGTTTCTGATATGACATTTTGGAGTCTTTGCGGTATCCTCCTCGTTGAATTGACATCTAGAGAACGGGGTTAGGCTTCAGATTGTTTGGAGTGGTCGATTTAGTTTTCCTAAGGGAATTCCGGTTTACACTGGATATGTGAACCAGCTGCTTTCATCCCGACGCGGGACTGATGGACACTTTGTTATTGTTGTTCACATTTGGAGGTGGTTAGCCGAGAACAAACAAGCATTTGGTGGCCTCTTTTTTTTTTGGCGAGAGAGTTCGTTTGCACACCGAGCCGATGCAAACAGCGGCATCGTCGGAGCGAAAGGGGAATGGAATGGTTTTATATTTGCGTCGTTTGTCTGAAACAAAACAAAACAAAACAACAAAAACCAAAATTCAAGTTACCTGTTTGAGCAACATGGTATCTATCTATATCTTTAGCCGAGTGGTGCTGCGGTACCGCTCACTCACTAGACAGACTAGTCTCAGAGAATACATGACTACTAGCCATTGCAATTACTCGGTCGGGAGACTCAGTCTTGATGATGGTGGGAAATGCCGATTACCTTCCTTTCAAGATTATTGCAATGTACTGTAATGTGATGCATGTGCGGCGTATAACTTTAATGCCGTTTTATCTGCTTGCAATACTCGGTGTTAGAATGTCTGAATATCTGTATCCGTACAGCCGTCGGCAATAATGGGGTTCTCCCATTACGAAATAACACGATTCACGACCGTAACACGATACCTAGGTATGTGGTTAGAAGCAAACTGAAGCTCAAGCTTCTTCAGAGGTCGCGATAAAAGAGTAAAGAGAGTAAATAAACAGTAAAAGAGGAAAAAGCAAAGGGTAAAGGGGACTACGTACATATGTAGTGTAAGTTGACGGCGCATGTAAGTATGTTGTACAACGGGTTTCACGAACGTCGTCATGCATGTTTCAGTTTGTGTGGAGGCAGGCAGAGCGGGATTGGACAAGGTCCAGACACCATTGGATAATGCGGATATGCAGATGATGATGTGTGGCGGCAGCTAGGCCGTTTCCGGGTTTTGGCGGTAAAACCAATTTCCTTCTTCGGGCGCTTCCCTGGGCGCTTCCTTGGGTGGTACTAGGGGGCTTTACGGGGAAAGTCCTTTACCGTAGGAATGAACACAGTAGATGATCTACCTACCTATTTATTTACTTAGCATAAGTGCCTTGCCTTATAGTGTGTGCTGACTGGTATGTGGTGTGTAGAGTCTAGGTACCTAGTGTTAGGATCAAGCAGTTGATCGCATACCTCTCTAAAAATACCTAAGGAGGGGGTTACCTAGGTAGTTACGTGAAGGAAGATTCCGATCTTCTCTTTTATTGAGTTTTTATGATTTTCATCGCTTGCATGAAGTCATGGTGCATGGTGGCCTCTTAAGCTACCTAACTACCTAGCCTAGCATAGGTATGTAGACTTGGCACTCACCGATACTGGCTGTGCACACAGTATCTACTAACTACTTAGGTACGTACTACCTATAGTCCACTAACTTCCACGAGGTAGTACGTGCCTCAACGGTACGTGTATATGCCGGGGCTGGCTTATACTGCAGTCAGCACTCACTATACACTCATGTAAGGCACTTTAATAACTCGTTATACCTCTCGAATTACCTTGGTTTCAAGAACATGTGCCATGTGCGCATAACAGCGTCAAGCCTTGGTCTTTACCTTACATTACGTCCATTTACTTAGTAGTACCTAGGTACCTAGTAGCAGTGTACGTAATGATTGCCTGGCCTTGCTGGGCAATGCGGCTGTGCAACCTGTTGTTCGGTTGGCGAGTTGCTGGGTGCAACGGCACAAATTAATTACGGCCAATAGAACTCTTCCGCCCGGAGTGCTACGAGTGCTACGAGTGCTACTACTACCGCTACCTAGGTACTACTAGTTACCTACCTAGGTAGTAAGTAAATAATGGCTTGGGGACCATGTCACCCACCTCCTCCTCCAGAACCCGCGCAAGTGCCCGCGACCTCTCGCTGCAATCCATCACAAATTGTAATATTCCTTGAACATGCAATCTCCACCGTTGTATCCACTCCAATGTGCCCACTCATTGCACTAAGCCAAGACGCTTCTCTCCTTTTGTGTCCGTGATCAACCTTGTACCCAAGACAATGTCCCCCCAAGAGACAACCGCCCAGCGTTGACCCCGTGTTGTCTGCCAGTCTCCCTCCCAAATCTCCTTAGTCTTCCGCGTTCTGGTCTAAGCCTCCCTCACCTGAGTCGTTCATTCATTCTGCACCTGGGGCTTGCATCTGGATCGCCCTCTCTCCTCGCTGATTTCTTGATATTGTACCTTGGTAGTTGTTCACTGCTCGCCTTTTTGGACGTTGACATCCGAGACTCGATACTCGATACGCTCGATACACGGCACACGGCACACGCCCAAGTTCAACACAAACACGCTCCGTGGCGAGTTCCCACCGCCACTCCCATCCCACAACTGGTTGTTCGCAGACTCCTTGGCGCTTTACCTTGACTAAAGCAACTCGCCAACCGACGACTCTTTCGTTTAGTCTCCATCACATCCGCCCCCTTTTCCGATCGGGCCTCTACCTACATCGCGACGATACCCTCGCCGGCATAAAGGGCCTTCCATTCGTTTTCCTGTGCTCTCTGAGCCGAAAGCGCTCGCTTGTCAAATCACCTTATTATATATAGAAGAGCCAGCCACCAACATCATGGTGAGGTTACCAACTGCGCTGCTGGCCGCGTGCGGTCTTCTCACAGGGAGAGCTCTGGGTGCTCTCGAGGTTGATCTCGACGATCAAGGTTCGTCCGCAAGTCCTTGAACATCCCCCTGATGGACATGTTCTTGCTTCTTGACATTATAAGATCTCTAACCACCCTCAATTGTTCAGAGTCCATAAAGAAGGCAGCCGCTCTCGTTGCCGAAGACCTCCTTAGCTTTTACCGCGGTGATGAGCCCGGTTGGGTCCCGGGTATCCTGCCTGGTCCCCCCCCAGACGGCGATTACTACTGGTGGCAGGGCGGTGCTATGTGGGGTACGCTCTTAGATTATCGACATGTAATGAACGACTCAACATACGACGACACCATATTTACGGCGTTGCAATTCCAGGTTGGAGATGATAAAGACTACAACCCGCTCAACTGGTCTGCCTCGATGGGTAACGATGATCAAGCCTTTTGGGCTTTTGCCGCCCTGCTGGCTGCCGAAACAGGATTTAGAGATCCTAGCAGTACTCAGCCACAATGGCTAGCATTAGCTCAGGCCGTCTTCAACGAGCAAACTCACATTGACAGGCGTGTTGATGATGGTGGAAATTGCGACTGGGGCCTACGTTGGCAGGTGTACAGAACCAACAATGGTTGGGATTACATCAATAGTACGCACATCTTATCCAATCCTCATTTTGTGGCTTTTCATATTGACTCAAATCCTTCTAGCTGTGGCTAATGCCTGCTACTTCAACATTGGTGCCCGACTTGCCCGTTACACGGCCAATTCCACCTATGTAGACCTAGCTGAAAAAACATGGGATTTCATGTGGAGACTGGGCTACATTACTAAGGACTACGATGTCTATGATGGTGCCCATGAGCCGAACTGCACGGAGATCAATAAGTCCCAATTCTCTTATAACGCTGCCATGATTCTGCAAGGTGCCGCATTTCTGTATAACCAGGTGTGTTCCCCTATCCGCTCCATATTTACACATATTACTAGCACTATCCGTATGGCTCCGGTGTTTGGGCTCTCTAGTCCGGAGAATATGCTTGGGGGTGCTGCGCCACGTTTTACCTATCAGAACTCAATCGAGTATGTGCTGACCGCATGTGGCTGAATCAGACGCAAAACGACACATGGAAGGAGCGTGTGGACGGCATGGCCAAAGGTGTGGTCCGTGTTTTCTTTGGCAACGACGGAATCGCATATGAACCCTCTTGTGAGCCTGCTCCAGGTACCTGTAACGCGGACATGGAGTCCTACAGAGGTTATATGCATCGGTGGATGGCGAACACAATCCAACTGGCGCCGCATCTATACGACACTCTTATGCCCGTTCTTAAGACATCGGCAGCAGCCGGCGTAAAACAATGTACGGGAGGCGACAACGGACGCATGTGTGGCTTCCATTGGACCAGCGGTAAATATGACGGTTTACAAAGTGCCAGTTTGGAAATGAACGTACTCGGCGCCTTAACGGCCTTGATGATGCCCGATGTGGCGGCCCCGTTGACCAACACCACCGGCGGTACGTCAAAGGGCGATCCCAATGCTGGTTCGGCCACGACGCAGTTGAGAACTTTCGCCCCCATCACCACTGGTGATAAGGCAGGCGCGAGCATTCTCACGATTCTAATCGTCACGGGTGCCCTTTCGGCCTTTGCGTGGATGAGTCTGGATTGAGCTAGCTGCGTGATGAATAGGCCAATTGGGTCGAGTTGAATGTACATATAGGCATACATCGTTTAGTTCATGTCTTGAGGAAGTGGAGAGGTCACTTTACCGCTTGCGCACGCCATGCGGTTTCGCTGCCGCACATAGGAACGGGAAAGCAGCTAACGCATGGGCGTACATGATCATTGAATTCTCATCTACAGCTGGCCATGACCAGAGATAGGGCAATTAGAGGAGCATAAGGCGTTTATGATGAAATTAGCAGGGATTTTTCCTACCAAGGCTTGCTTACCTACCTATACCAGTATGGCTGAATCTTACGGGTAGCTGGATAACGAAAGGGAATGCATACACCAACGTAAGTGTATATAGGCTAGCTTTTTGCTTTTTTTTTTCCTCCTTCACCCCATGGCACTAGTGGTTTTTTCCATTCTTACTTGTCGCACGTCCATGTTAGAGATGTAGTTACCACGGTACTAGGGAGGCTCAGAATGGTCTTGTCTGCCTTGTTTGTATGTATGTATGTATGTATGTATAGGTATATATGTTGTGGAGTCGTGCCTTATGTACCGTTACTCTGTACGATAGATTAACGGCGTCGTTTTTTCCGTCAGAATATATACACACACACATATATATATATATCTATGGTGCTGCTGTTGCTCACAATATCTGGAGAGGCGCTTGGCTCCTATGGTCCTGCTGCTAATAGCACCAGGGGGTGTTGTTGATGTTGGTTGTATATGCTCCGCCGCATATCAGTGTGGCCGTGCCCTGCGAGAAGGTTGATCGTAGGTGGTAGCGGGTGCATATCGAATCGGCTGGTTCTCTACCATCACGGCCGGCTTATGATTCCTCGGCAATGAGCCGAGTGTCTAACTCTACGATTTTCCGGGATGAAAGAATTGTTACGCGGTCCGGAAACCGACCGGGGGGATTGGACATCGTGCCGATAGTGTCACACTGGATTGTTGTGCAATGTTCTACACATGCAGAACCTTACTGTTCATGAGACCTGCAAGGCTGTCTGGGTTGCCCATGGAGTTTCGGTAGAGAATTCGGCGTTGTGCAGAGAACGGCGATGGATTTTGCTGTGTTTCTCCTCGCCTCTTTTTAGGCCTTTTCATCGTTGCTAAACCATTGCCTTAGGCATAGTGACTTATGTGCGATATAGTCGTTTGTCTACCGCCGAGAATTGCGAGATGACTCACTTGCCGTTGGATACACCGCCTCTCTGACGCTTGGTATTCCCCGGGGTTACCGTTTCGATGATCAGCCTTGGGGCTCTTCGGTGCGAGTTAGTTATACCGCTATGTTGCTCTTTGCTTATGTTTGGTCAAAAGGGCTGCGGCTACTTCATGCTACTGTCGATGCGAGATGTACGTGGGTGATCTGTAGGGCTAGCAGGACTCTCGTCTAGGACAACGCAGAGGCGCCGTGATAATACATGGACTGTGTCCCGGTACCATCTGCGGAAGGTTTACCTGTGGTACCGCACCGATGGTTTGATCCGGACACGTTTGCCCCCGATTATCATATAGTCTAACGGGAATAAAACTCACCGCTGAGCTTTCGGCCATGTGAGGAGGTAAGACTCGAACGCCGTACGACAAGTGCGGGCCACTATGCCCTTACACTAGGCCGAGGGAGAGGTGATCTAGACAGGGGGGGTGATGATATTCCTGCCTGACCCGAAATACGACGAGTCGCCCAGACGCTGGGCGACGTTTCTCCCACTTACGGATCTGGAAGCTCTGGAGTCTCGTGGCCTATTAGGACAGAGCACATTCGAGACGCGCGTATTCGCCGCATCCAGGGATGTGTGTGACTAACACGCTGCTGGCTGTCGTGCCGACAACGGTGCCGGCGGTATTAGCCCTTACAGATCAGCAAGCAAACAAAAACACAGCGTTTGACTCTACAAGACGAGCGAACCCCGCCCGTCTGTCCGTCCGTCTGAACGATGCACAATGCAAATCAACAAACGTAGCAGACGATGGCATCAGAAGAAGAAATAGCAGTCACTTTAGCCGACGAGCGGGCGCCGCTCCTCGCTCCTACGCCCGCGCCCACGGACGCGGCCCCGTTCTCGGTGTTCACGCCGCGCCGGAAGCGGTGGATCCTCTTCCTCACGGGGTTCGCGGGGTTCTTCTCGCCGCTGAGCAGCTTCGTATTCTACCCGGCCATCGTGCCCATCGCCGTGGGCCTCGGGGTGACGGTCGGGCTCGTGAACCTGGCCATCACGACTTACATGGTCGTCTCGGGCATCGTGCCGGCTATCCTGGGCAGCGCCGCCGACAAGGTCGGGAGGCGCCCCGTCTACGTCCTGGCGCTTTCGATCTACTTCGTCGCCAACGTGGGCCTGGCTCTGCAGGACAGCTACCCGGCTCTGCTGGTGCTGAGGATGGTGCAGAGCGCCGGGATTTCCGGTGCGTGGGCTGTCTTTCGTCCGATGGATGGCCGGCTTGGCTAATAATGGTGGTCTTGTCTAGGTACGATTTCACTTGGCTATGGTATCATATCCGATATTGCGACGCCTTCTGAGCGTGGATCCTACGTTGGAATATTCGCCCTAGGGTTAGTCTGTCTCGTGCTTCTCGCCATGTTCGAAGGGTGCTGACTCGGTTACTAGACCTAACGTAGCACCGCCTCTCGGCCCGGTCATAGGCGGTGTCATTGCTGCTAAGCTTGGCTGGCGGTGGATATTCTGGTTCCTGGCTATTCTTGGAGGGGTCTGTCTACTCGCAATCGTGTTAGCCCTGCCCGAGACGGCGCGGCCTATCGTGGGCAACGGCAGCATTCCTGCGACGGGTATGAACCGGACGGCAGTTTCCTTGCTGTGTTCGGGGAAACGGGATGGAGAAGAGAATTCCCCCGCCCAAGAAATAGCTCGCAAATCCCGTCTCGCGTCCTTCCCCAATCCGTTGGCTTCCTTGAAGCTGCTGCTGGAACGAGATCTGTTCGTCCTCTTGCTCTGCAACGGGATATTCTACGCAGCCTGCGCCTGCGTCCAGGCTTCGCTCTCTTCGCTGTTCATAAGGGTGTACGGGTACAAAGAGCTACAGGCCGGGCTTGTCTATATCCCGCATGGGCTAGGAGCGCTGGCGAGTGCGTACGTTTGGGGTAAGTATTGCAACCACGACCCCCTCCATATTTCGAGCTAACCGGCATCAAGGGAAATTCCTTGACTCCGAGTATGCGAGGGTTGCTAGAGCTCATGGATATGACCCCGATGAAGCGAAAAGGAAGCTGGTGGATGGCTTCCCTATCGAGATAGCTAGGTTGCGCAGTGCGTTCTATGTCATCGGCCTGACGGCTGTTAGTACAGCGGCTTACGGCTGGGCGGTCCAGAAACAGCTGGTAAGTCGAAAATAGATCCTGGGCTTTGGAAGGGTGTTTGCTCATCTCACGCTTAGCACGTGGCGGTTCCGTTAGTCATACACGCGGTCATCGGGTTTACTGCAGCAGCAGCATTCGTGGTGAGTCCTTTCTTGATCCCTCATTAAGTCGCCTTAACTGAACTGACTCGGCATAGACATTTGGGACCCTAATCACGGACTTGAACCCGGGGAGGTCTTCTACCGCAGCGGCATCGTCCAATGTCGTCCGAGCATCTCTTGCGGCAGCCGCCACGGCGGTCTTAGAGCCTATTCTCGGTGCCGTCGGGGCTGGTTGGTGCTTCACGATCTTCGGTGGCATTTTCGCTACTTGTGCGCCTCTCATGTTGTACCAGATTAAAATTGGACCCAAGTGGAGGAAGTCGAGAGGAAGCAAAGAGGCGGGAAGTAGCAACGCTTCAAGTTAGAAAGCAGGGCAAGGATATATGATGTGCTTAGAATCCTGACCCAGAGGGGATCAGTCAGACTTTGCCTATAGCTTTCATGTCATGATATCTAACGCCACGGCTAACGAGGAGTTAAATAACTTGCACTTCTATTAGTGTAGATGGGAACCTCGGGTTGGGATTAGAACTCCAAGGTAGGTTGCGGGGTATAGGGGCTAGTGACATTCTAAGAAGGTGGTGCCGCTTTGATATGCACTATGTATTTACGGCTAGCATGAGAAAAAAAAAGCCCCGAGAATCCGATGCGAGACAAAGGGTAAATATAATTTGGTGAAAAATAGTTGACTCTTCTAAGCAGCAAGGACGACGAAGCGAAAGCAGGTCAATATTTGGTTTCTTTCCTTTTGAAGGCTCTGGGGCAACGGAACCTATCTATGTCCGCACGCGGCCGGGTTCTTCGCTACATCTGCGGCCGAAATGGACGTAGAATAAATTGAGCCAGGTGTGAGCATTCGGGATGTCCCGATCATCATGGTGGGGAGGACAACGGGATTATTATCGGGACTGAGGCCGGCACTTGGATTCTCTCCCCCCCCTACTAAGCATATAATCGAGTAAAGAGAAGGGAACTCCGGAACAAACCCATTTACCTCAAAACTGGCTCAAAATGGCTCCTCCTTTTCGAAACGATCATGTTGGATCCCTCCTGAGGCCCAAGGAGCTCCTCGAAGCGCGGGCGAGTTTAGACTCTCCCTCTCAGATGTACTCGCTGGAAATACCGGAATCCGCCAAAGCAGCCGAGCGCGAGGCTATCCGAAACGTCGTGCAACTCCAGATACAGAAGGGTATCCGGGCCATTACGGATGGTGAATATGCAAGGCACATTTACTACGGCGGGTTTTTCGAGAAGCTGGTGGGACTGGAGGCGCGCCCGACGCTGCCGATCCCGGATGCGTTCCGCACGGATTTTCCCACGACGACAAGACTCGCGCAGATGGGCGCCAAAACCCGCGCCGCCGTCGTCTGCACGGGAAAGATTGCGTACGGGGAGTCGCCCTACCTATCCGAGTGGCTGTCGCTGCGTGAGAACTTACCACAGGACCTGTGGAGCGCCGCCAAGTTCACCGTCCCGGCCCCTACGTATCAGCACATTCAGTTGAAGCCGGGGACGGCCTGGACAGCGGAGTCGGGGTATACATCGGACGAGGAGTACTTGGACGACATAGCGAAGTGTTACGCGGCGGAGCTGCAGACGCTGTATGATGCTGGCCTGCGCAATATCCAGGTGGACGACCCGCACCTCACCTACTTCGCGTCGTCTGCGTTCGTCGGGGGCTGCAAAAAGGACGGCACCGACACGGACGAGCTCTTGGATCTGTATACCCGCACGCACAACAAACTACTCGCCCAGAAACCCAAGGACTTGCACATGGGCATGCATCTCTGCCGCGGCAACATGTCCGGGTCCGTGAACTGGGTCGAGGGCTCGTACGAGGTTATCGCGAAGAAGTTGTTCAACGAGACGGACTACGAGACATATTACCTCGAGTTCGACGATGTCGAGCGCGCCGGCGGGTTTGAGCCCCTGAGGTTCTTGCCCCGGGGGAAGAATGTCGTGTTGGGCCTCGTCTCGACGAAGAAGGCCGAGCTCGAGGACCCGCGGGGAATCAAAGAGAAAATCCAAATGGCGGCCAAGGTCATTGCCGACGCGCAGGGAGTCACTATCTCCGAGGCTCTGGACTGCCTTGCTGTAAGCCCGCAATGCGGGTTTAGTAGTAGTAGCCTGGCGGGTGGGAAGGGCATGACCGATGAAAGAATGTGGGAGAAACTCGAGCTCGTCAAACAAGTAGCCGATGAAGTATGGGGCTAACTGCGCTATCAAATATGTTCCGTTGCAGTATCATGGTAAAATTAAATTTGTTTATACGTTCTAAACTAGTATCAAAATATACCTCTAATCATAAAAGTGCCTCCTAGATTAGACTCCTCCTCCTCACGAAAATTGCCTAGATGGCTAGATCTCAGGAGCGTGACGGAATGGCGCGCAGCCTAAAGCTCCGGAGAGGGAGTGACCATCTCCCCGTAGACAGGGCCTGATTCCTCAATGCTTGTTTTTCAGAATACCTCTTTTCAATGCTCTCAAGCGTGCGGCCTTTCGTCTCAAACATGTAGAAGGCACACACCACAGTGCAGAGCAGGGTCGCAAAGGCGAAGAAGTAGTACGCTCCGAACGTCGACGCTGCAATGAATACTGGCGTTGTGAGCGCGACTAGGAAATTCGCAGCCTACATGCAAATTAGCTAAAGCCACACGAAGTCGAAGTCAGCAACATACCCAGTTGGAGCTCTGTGCCAAACTCGCAGCGCTGCTTCGCGTCTCTGCCCAAAGATTAGTATTTCTGTCACGAAGCAACAGGCCACAGATTGGCCAAAGGCGAGGGCAAGGAGGTCTTACTACTTGGCAGGCTTTCAATTAGAAAGGCTCTAAAGCCGATTGCCCACGTAGCGCTATAAACTGCGGCGAATAAGTATATGTTGACGATGACCACCCAGCGTCCGGCTCCTCTGTCGGCGTGCACTTCGCCCGCAGCGTACAACGACCCCGAAAGCAGCATAAGCGCAAATATGAGCGAACCGCCCACGACGGTAGAGGTCTTCCTGCCCCAGGCATCCGCCAAAAGAGTCGCGGGGAGCGTAACGACCAGGATAACAACGGCGCTAATGCCAGAGGCGAGGAACGAGGCGTTCTGCGACGAAATCCCCGCCATCTGCAGCAGGGTCGGCGCGTAGTAGAGCACGCCGTCGATACCGGAGAACTGCTGGAATGCCAGCAGGAAGCAGCCGAACAGCGTGCGGCCGCGGAACGGGGCGTCGAAGGCCTCCTTGAGATCGTGCGCCGTCTCACGCACGCTCTGCCAGAAAGGCACGTCGGGCGAGTGTGGCAGCGTCTCGGTGGATTGCGACTGGAGCTCGGCCTTCTCGGCCTCGTCTAGACCGAGCTGGTCGATGATCCGGTTCGCTTCCTCCGAGCGTCCGCGCGCTTGCAGCCATCGCGGGCTTTGCGGCAGGAATGTGGATGCGGCCACGTTGGCGAACGCTATGCCGGCCTGCAGGGCGATGGGCAGACGCCACGAGACCGAGCCTGCAAGATGAGAAGTGCCGTAGCAGATGAAGAAGCCCATGACGAGCCCTAGCGTGATGAGGAACTGCGCGACCGAGGCCATGACGCCCCTTTTCTTGGCCGGCGAGATCTCGCAGACGTGCACGTACACGGTGCTGAGAAACAGGCCCTCGCCGATGCCCTTGATCAGCCGCCCTACGATGAACATGGCCAGCCACATGGACGCCGTCTCCAGCGTCGCACCCACGCCGTAGATCAGCGAACCCGCCGCTATGATGCGCGTACGGCCGTACCGGTCCGCGAGGACCCCCGTGATGAGCGCCGTGATGGCGCCGGGGAGCAAGACCGACGACACGACGATGCCGTGCAGGGTGGGAGACAGCTCGCCGAACGTGGCCTTGAACGACGACATTGTCGTCACGGGCCCGATGGTGCCCGTGTCAAGGCTGTTGCTTCATGGTAAGTCTAGATTCGTGCGTATATTACAGCGGAATGACTCACCCGAAAACCAGAGCATTGAGCGCCGAGACGATCGAGGCGCTTAGCCAGAGCGGGACGCGAGAGATACCGGTTCGCAGCATGGTGGTGACCCCGCGATGAGCAATAATTCTGGGGAGTCCGAACAGCAGTAAGTAGTTGGGTTATCTATGACTTGGACAAACCTATCTCGTGGATGATTCTGAATCTATCTGGGTTTTGTTGGAGGTGTGCGAATGGCCCACTCTAGATAGATAATCTACACGCATCGCTTCATCATAGGTCGGGAAACGTGATAGCTTGGGAATAAATGGGCACGCGGGAATGGGGGTTGCGGCAACATAGACACGGGTAGAAGATACGGGGATAAGCCGTAGTAAACAGTGGTTCTTCTGGGCTGTGGAGTTGCGTTTTAGTCGTCTCCTTGATCGACTCACTGTGATGACATCGTCGGGTACGTGCTCGGCGAAGCACACCGCCTATCCGTCATCGGACTTCAGGGGGTGCGCCGTTTATCTACACGCCGTTTGCAAGCCGAGCTCGTGGTTACTATTAGCGGCGGGGTTTACAACACGGCCAAGACGATCCCACGCTAAACTCATCCGTTCTCGACTGCAAGTGAATTAATATCGTTAATCGTCATGTTCTTCGTATCGACACAGCTTTCGGTTGTTGAAACTAAGAGAAGGGAACGAAGAGAAGAACAAGATGGGTATGAAGTCATATAAACGCCGTGCCTTTGAAAATCCTGCAAGTAAATTTTCGAGCAGCCTGCTGTTGGTCTCTCTCAAAAAATTGGCTAATCTACTCGGCCGAGTGGAATGAATCATTGTACATGGCCAAGTAAGGCCATGACCTTTCACTCTA
This sequence comes from Xylaria grammica, assembly GCA_004353285.2. Taxonomy (NCBI): domain Eukaryota; kingdom Fungi; phylum Ascomycota; class Sordariomycetes; order Xylariales; family Xylariaceae; genus Xylaria; species Xylaria grammica. Next base: position 1,335,901 of record NGZP02000025.1, read on the forward strand.
GGTAGCAGCCAGGACAGGAAATATATTCACGTCGGTTTGGAAGAACCTACCCCGTCCCTACCTCTTTCCTGAGCAAATTTCCGACAAAGATGGAAGGCCGTTACGAAGCTGGAATTATCTAGACTCATACATAGTATGGGTTTGCCGGCAACAGCGAGTTCGAATTTAGCTGTGAACCCTTTCCCGTGGCTGTATTAGCAGATGAATAGGGCATTAGGGAAATCATAACCCAAACAAACATTCTGCTTGTTGAAGTGCTTAAGCTTGATATCCCAAACACCCATCCCTTTCTCGCTTCTCTACCTCGAAATTCGGAATGGAAGCGTATACCAGAATACTAGCGCAATGAGCCTTTGCTATATATTCCTGATAATCGTACTTCCATGTCAAAAGGGACCTGGGTGATCGCGAGGATTTGGAATGGCGTTGAAGATGAAGAACCGCCATGCCATCTCCAGCTTCAATGAATGGCGAAGCTTCTGGGGAACCATGTCGGTGTAGTAGCCGTCGGCCAACGTATGTGCTTTGGTTCTTTTCTACATCCGCCGTGGCAGTGATGGCCTCGACTAATCCTGATATAGACGGCGCCCAGTTGCAGTCGCTCATCATAGTGGGCAATTCAGCGTGCGTACGTAGATGGTATACTCAATCATTATCCCGACGATTATGGTTCTGCGACTGGTATACCTAAAGTCTACGGCCTTACACGCTCGGATGAACTGACAGAGTTACACAGCGGCATAAACAGACAGCATCTATATACTCAAATACAACTACCTTCTAAGTCACATCGAGTAATATTTTCGTGTCGACAGTGGCTACCGCGACTAAATCTACCTACGGGCCCAGTTCGGGCTGCCCTGCCAGCTATCAAAATACTGCGGTTTTAAGTACACCGAGCCGGTTGACGATCTCACCACCCATGGAACGAATTATGGCGATGGCATAAAAGAGCTCTGTGATATGCTCTACGACACTCGAGTGTCCACAAGCCTATCGGGACCCAACAGGAACGGCTCAATTTGCAACAAGCTGGACAAAGGCCCTAGGAGACTCAGAACCAGAAAGTATCTGTCGTACGGCAACCCAACGACACATATAATAATCTCAGTATAGGGGTGTAATGAACACTTGCTATTACGCAGAGAGCTTATACTACACCTATACTCAGTGTTTATTACTAATATACAGAACATCTCTTTGTTCTAGAGATGCGAAAACAATACGATCTATCTTTGCCCTCATCAACACTCTCACAGGGTATGAACCAGGCTAGATTTTTGACTCTTTTATATTACTATACTTTTATTTCCACCTTCCTTTACACTAACTAGGTACCGAACGGCAGCCTTGTGGCCACCATGACTCCTATTACAGCTGGGGCAGCGCCTCGGCGGCAACAAAAACCCATCCCTTTCCCGAGACCTCAGCCTTCGAGTTCTCTACGCAGTATTTCCCCGTCTGTCCCTCTGCACCGACTCACACGGCGTCAGCCCCGAATTCTCCGTCCCGTCTCCGAGGCATCTCCGCTATACTCGCAACGCAGACTCTCTCGTCCGCCGCCGCCACCTTGGATTTATTGAGTCTTGCTTAGCAGGATGAACTAAAGGTTTGAGCAAAACAGTCACACGCAGCATCTAAAACCGCAGGCGTATCAGAGCAGGCAAAGCAATAAGTTTGGTAGTAAGTGGTCAATATGTTTGCAACTAGCTTTCGTATCTATCTTCTAACACGTTCTAGCGGCGTCTAAGCACGACGAGGAGAAAGCCACCGAAGCGGTGTCCCTGTATACACTACGCAACTACTGCTAGAATGAGACAATTAGGTATTTCTTGCCTGATTACATGTTCCCACCAAGCTTCGAAAAGAGGAAGAGTCGGAGGAATAAGAGGAAGAAGAGGGGGAGGGGGGGGAGGAGGAAGAGGAGGAGGAGGAGGAAGGGGAAGAGGAAGAAAAGGAAGAAATTAATGATTTTTTGCAGCTAGTTCTAGAATTACAGCAAACTAACAAAATTATCAAACCAAGCCCGCTCAAACAGGTTACTATTTAGCCTTAAATTGTTATTCCTAAAGATGACAAGAAAGTTACCTATAAGTTGCAGATAAGTCCCTAGACATTCTTAGAATAAACCTCCAATAAACGCGTTATAACAAGGGAGCGTCGATCTCCCTATCTTCTCTAAGTCCGGCCTTCTTACCACTCAAGACCTGTTCTCCTGCCTTTACGCTTTGCGCTTCATTGCCTACTCTATGCCACAGCTACTGGTCCCTGCTACCTGTGTTTCCGGTTACGTGAGGTTCTATCAAAGCTGAGGCTGCGCGAGGACGATGTTTGTGCAGTGGTATTTGTGATACCTATCAGGCGAGGACAAGCACAGGAACGGACAGCTAGCTACGATTCCGGTCTTTACAAGCTAGGGTATGGTATATATTCTGCTTTAGGACGCCTAGCTATGCTTTCTTTTAGCACTATAACTAACCTACGCTGTAGAAAGGGTGCGAATATACGGAATCTTTGCCGTTACTAGAAACTAAAGCGGCAACATGGCCATGGGCAACAATATCGCCAGTGTATTGGAATTGAGTCACTATTGTCACCTCTATTCTCTACCTACGTTCTACGGGCGAGGTCTGCCGGGCGACCGAAGGTGATAGGTATCAACGTTGGAATAGTGCTAAGACATCCTCATATCTGCAGGCTTTGCAACAAGGTAAGCCGACACACCAAACCCCCCTAACAAATTACATGAATTCATACTCGTCGTCGTCCGGCAGCCGCATATATCATCTTCGTGTAGCAAGCGGCAGCGGTGCTAAGGCGTCGCTTTGACGAGGGCGTGACGCGATTAATCAATCTACTGCTGTACACTATGACGAGTTTTCACGAAGTTCGATGAAATCGCCGCCTTGGGACGTATAACATCGAATCAAAGCATTGTTAGAGGGTAACTAGGTTGATGTAAAATCAAGGCCACTTACTTATTTGAAGCGGCGTTAACCAGGTTTAGGCATTGATAGTGGCATGGCTAGGAAAATTCACCCGAGAACATAGTAAGACATATTTAAATATTTTTGAATCGTGTTTCATTTGTCATTGATGGTGTTTCCCCTCCTCATTTCCAGTCTTCCTAGTCTACATGCAAATGCGCCGAGAACAAGATGATGGGGTATGTGAGAGGCGGAGAGAAGGTTGAGGGTGTTATAAGAGTTCAGAAGAAAGGCGTGAATCATCCGAGAAGACTTTTATCTTTACCCCATTACATATCAAGGCACATAGGCACGTCAAAGTCAAACCTTGTGCCGTCGAGATGTGTCCGTCATCCATCCGCTTATATGGACGCTTCAAGTGTGGACGCCGCCCTTGCGCAATTTATTCAGCGCCCGTTTTATGCCCCAATGATTAAAACCGGAAAAATCATTAACGTGCTTATCGTGAAGACATAGCCTTGGTCACTAGTCTCTTAAGAGCTAGCTCCTTCTTCTTTAGGTCATCAGCAGTCGACTCCTCGAGCTCAAGCTGACCCATAGCCTCGCTAAGGGTCTCCTCGAGCTTCTCCTTCTGGCCGCGCTTGAGCTTGAGGGAGAGGGTCGGGTCGGAGATGATCTCCTCGACGCGGCTGATGTAGGATTCTAACTGCTGCTTAGCCTCAAATCGCTTGCTGAAAGCCTCATCGCTGTTCTTGAACTTCTCGGCGTCTATATTCCATATTAGCAAGTTGTAGATTCAATCATCATCGTCAAGGAGCTTACCGTTAATCATGGTCTCAATTTCAGTGGATGAGAGCTTGCCGACGGAGTTGGCAATTGTGATGTTGGCACTGCGACCAGAGGTCTTCTCGGTAGCAGTGACCTTGAGGATACCGTTGACGTCGACCTCGAAGACAACCTCGAGGACGGCCTCACCAGCCCGCATGGGAGGGATAGGCGCAAGAGTGAATTCACCCAGGGAAGTGTTGTCTTCACAGTTGACACGCTCTCCCTGATAGACCGGGAACTGGACGGTCTGCTGGTTGTCGGCAACAGTGGTGAATGTTCGCTTCTTCAAGCACGGCACAGTTTGGCCACGGGTGACAACGGGGGCGAAGATGTTACCTTCCATGGCAACACCGAGAGACAGAGGAACGACATCCAAAAGAAGGAGGTCGGAGGTATCGGCTGAAGTAGCCTTTCCGGAAAGGATACCGGCCTGGACGGCAGCACCGTAGGCGACAGCCTCGTCGGGGTTGATGCTCTTCTCAAGCTTCTTGCCATCGAAGAAGTCGCTCAACAGCTTCTGGATCTTAGGGATACGGGTTGAGCCACCAACTAGGACGATCTCGTCAACACCGCTCTTCTCAACACCGGAATCCTTGAGAACCTGAGCAACGGGTTCCAGGGTACCGGCGAAAGCCTTGGCGTTGAGGTCCTCGAAACGGGCACGGGTGATCTGAAGGAAGAAATCCTCGCCGTCGAAGAGCGAGTCAATCTCGATGGTCGTCTGAGCACCGTTGGAGAGGGTTCTCTTGGCACGCTCGCAAGCGGTTCGGAGTCTGCGGAGAGCACGGGGGTCACCAGAGATGTCCTTCTTGGTCTTTCGCTGGAACTCCTTCTTGCAGTGGTCCAAAAGGTTGGTGTCGAAATCCTGACCACCAAGATGGGTGTCACCAGCGGTAGCCTTGACGGTGAAGACACCGCCCTGAATGTTTAGGAGGGATACATCGAAAGTACCACCACCAAGATCGTAGATCAGGACATTACGCTCCTTGTTTGACTTGTTGGAGCCCAGACCGTAGGCAATAGCAGCAGCAGTGGGCTCGTTAATGATACGGAGAACATTAAGACCGGAAATGGCACCGGCATCCTTGGTAGCTTGACGCTGGTTGTCGTTGAAGTAGGCGGGGACGGTAATGACGGCCTTCTCCACCTTCTTTCCGAGCTTGGTCTCGGCAATCTCCTTCATCTGCACGGCGCATGTCAGCAGCAGTCCAGGCAGTCACAGCCTTACTTGGATATAACCTACCTTGGTGAGAACCATGGCAGAAATCTCCTGGGGGGAGAAAGTCTTGGTCTCGCCGAGGTATTCGACCTCAACGACAGGGTTGCCGGAGCTGCCCTGCTCGACGACCTTGAAGGGCCACGACTCGATGTCCTTCTTGACAACGGGATCGCTGAAAGGTCGGCCGATCAAACGCCTGTGATGAATTCATGTTAGAATGCTGTCCTTCGGATGACTGGCAATCTGAAATCTGATCTACGGCTGTCAACCTACTTGACATCGAAAACGGTGTGGCGGGGGTTCATGGCGGCCTGGTTCTTGGCGGCCTCACCAATCAGACGCTCCTTCTCGTTGAAAGAGACGAATGACGGAGTGGTGAAGCTACCCTGCTCGTTGGCAATGATCTCGACATTGTTTCCCTCGTAGATGGCGACGCAAGAGTAGGTGGTACCTATAAATCGCAGGTGCGATATTGGTCAGCTATAATGTTCATGGGTGGTATATCAAAATAATACAGGGCAGCCGCACTCGGCGGCGGTATTGTCGCAACATACCCAAATCGATGCCGACGGCACCATCGTAGACTTCTTCGGCCATCTTTGCGTGTATTCTGGGGGAGAGATCAGGAGTGGGAGAGGAATACCGAAGGACAGGAATTTTTCGAGGGACAGGAACTCTGCGAGCAACTTATTTGTGCAAATGTCGCCGGGCTTTGTGGAGGGGCCACTAAGAAAAAAAAATTCTGCCCCCCCCCCAAGCGGTGAGTTGTGAATTAAAAAAAAAATACCCCACCTCTAGCGTGCGGGTTTCCGAGTCGACCACTAGATAAGAGGCGATAGCTGAATCAGGCTTCTGATCAGGGTCTTCTAGTGGAAAGCATTTCTTGCAGGACGCCACCCTTTTGTCCACTAAAAAATTGGTGATTGGGCAGTTAGTTGAGCATCTAGATACGCTGCGCTAGGTACTGTACTAACCTAGCACCCTGCCTAGAACTACATACTCTAGACTACCTAAAAATTAGACGACTAGGTACTAGTAGACAGGCATGTAGGTATACATCCCAGAATAGCTATCCCACCAACGAAATCCACTTCCATCCATCCAGATTACTTACATGTGCACACCCATTGCCTGACAGGATCTACTCTACCAAATCTTAGTCCAGTGTATTGAACTGGGCAGGGGTTGGTTCGGTATAGAGAAAGTACCTAGGTACGTACCATGGTTCGGTATGTGCTGGTATTCCAAGTCTAGAGAGTACATGTACATGGGTATAAACTACCTATTTCTAGACAACCTTAGTTTATGAATGCCAAAGTTTTGCCTCGTCTCGCGGGATTAGGAATAGTGTAGGGGACATGTATCTAGATCGGTACACACCTATATACTGACTAGATAGCACTTGTTGTATCGTGTCGAATTTGACATGTACTACTTGCCGCATATCATTACTTGAGTCGCAGCGCCGCCTTTAGGATGCACAGGGTACCGGTATTCATCCATAAACTATAGTTCGATACGCCTGTTCGGGCAGGTACCTTCATTATTCTCGATTGTCGCGTATCTGACTCTAATCGACGCGAAGACCCGAGGAGGGTATTATACTTGTACATGGAGAAGAAGAAGTAAGCACACAGTGGCCAATCCTCATGGCCTTCCCTAGCATTTCACTATAACTGTACCCCCGAACTCCGAATTAAGCAAGAAAAGTGCCTACAAGTGTAAAGTCGACGACTAGCTCGAGTCAGCTATGAGGCTGTGGCGCCCGCCCGCCGTCTCATGAGTATAGGAACTGGTGAATCGTGACGCACGAATCGGGCAAGCCCGAGGGCCGTCTGATTCTCCGTGGGCATAGATGCTCGGCCGATGAGCCTTGGGCTGCTCCATCGTCAACGGCTTGTACTGGGTCACGGACTCAACATCGATCAGCGTTATATATCTCTCAGGGAAATTCCGACTGAGTATTGTTCGTGTATAACACGCGGCGCATCAATGCTTGAGTAAATTCAAGTGTACAACAAACCTCTCCATCTCCATATTTAGGCCATTAGGGGCTTTATCACCTCTCGGGAGAGCCGCGATGAGCGTCACCTCAAGGCGATTGATCCCATACCGCAACGTAACGTCGAAAATAGGCTCTCGCTTATCATATGGCCCTGACGAGGGATATAACCGGGTCGTGTCATGTATCACGTTGAGTTTCCATTCTCGTTGCTCCGTTTCCAAATATGACGCGACTTGTGGTTTGACTTGCAATCGAAATTGGCTTAACGGCACATTGACAACAATCTCCTGGTGATAATCGGTCGCACTGGCGGGGAAGGCCGTTATGATGTTATTCTCGACCTGAAGTGAAGGATGGATCGTAATGACTAGTCTCGGCATGAGAGCGTCCGCTTCCCCTGATAAGGTGGTTAATGAGAGAGCTGTAGACAAGAGGCGCAAACACTTACTGATCGGGTGCGGCCGATACTTCTGAGCCTCTAGGATATCTGTGGGACTCCTTTTAGGAGGTGGTGGCGGAGGCGGAGGTTGTTGATATTGTGGAGTGGTGCCGTTGTGTACCGGGGTCGGAGTGTTCACCACTACTGGGACGAAGTGCTGAAATGTCATCGTGGGTGTAGCTTGGGGCCGGCTGACGGGTGCCGTTTGCACAACGTCTTCGGTCTTCGGTAAACCCACGACGCTCTTGACACCCGGGCTAGGTGGGCCTACAGATGCGGACATACTACGCGCCTTTTCTAGCTGACTCAAATTGACTGATGTCCCAGCCGAACTCGCACCGCCGAACGGGTTTCTGTTTACAGGAGTCTCATTCCGTGTTACTTCACTCTCCCCGGATTGTCCGGTTACCGGGGCTGGAGATCCTGTCGCGCTATTTTTGCCCCCAACATGTATAGTAATTTTCTTAGGGTGTCCAGGAGTTTCCGCGGACTGCGGCAACTTTAACTTGATTTTAGGTTGAGGCGGCTCCGGGACATTTTCTTTAGCTTCTTTAAGAAGCTCTTGGAACATTTCCTATGCTGGTTAGTACCGATCTACGAATTTGTAGGATGTCGAGACTGACTTCAAGTTCTTGAGCCATCATGAAGATTTCACTACCATCCTCATTGTAATGATAGGCGTTCTTCCATATAAGGCTCGCTTGGTCTTCAAAGGCGGCCCAACCTTTGAAATCGCTAACCCATGTTGCTTCCGATCGACCGTGCTGGCCACGAACTTGCTTTTGTAATGCCTTGAGTGAGAGAGGTTCTGCGATGATCTCGTAATAGTCTTTCAAAGTCCGCGGAGGGAGATAAACGAATGGTTCAAAATACGGATATTCGTCGCTTTTTGCTACCATTAGCCGATGCATACGTGATGTTAACACATGGGAAACGCTTACGCATCCTCTTTCCTACGAATCAATTCCTCAACAACCTTTTCTTGAGCCTGTTGGAAGTTGAGCTCGCTGAAAGGTATATTTTCGTAATAGTGATCCGCTTTGCCGGTACGTGGAATATATTTTTGACCCGGTGTTGCAGAATCTCGGGATGATCTAGGGTCGGCTCTCTTCCATGAGGATCCTCGTCGGCGTGTTGGTTCGGAGCGGTCGTCATTCTCTTCCTCCTCTTGCTCATCCTCCTCTTCTTGCCCCCCAGCACCATCGTCCTCGTCGTCTTCTACTTCTTCAATTTCTTCTTCTTCGTCCCCTTCTCCCTCCCCTTCTTCATCCTCAACTTCAGCGTCGTCAACGTCACCTTGCGCTACTAGGTCCGAACCTTCCTCACCCGTAGCCTGCACGCTAATATCCTCGCCCGCCTCGCCATTAGCCTCTTCGTTGTCATCCTCATCCTCCGGTTCGGGTGTAGGAGGCAGCGGCGTAGGTACTGCTTGGTAATTGCCGAGTTTATATGCTGGGTTGTGCTTAACCATTAGATTGCTCACGGCTTTGCGTACACGCTCTGCATCGCCGAAGATGGTAGAGTTTCGATCGTTAGTCTCCTTCGCGTTCGAGACAAGGCGCTTAAAGTCGCTCTCGAGAGATGATAGTGTGGGGTATTTTTGCTCTCTCAATTTGCCCTCAATTACCTCGAGTGATAAAGGGAGTCGTATCTTCTTGTAATACTGTGCGTTTTCTGTTCGCGAAGGGAGAGTTTCGAAATAGGGAGACACTGCGCGACCACTGTATAGTAAATGATTGTCAACATGTAGTTATATAAGCTTATTTGGTGTTCTTTCTAGTTGAAGATTCAAGATGGTATTACTAGCGCAGAATGGATGCCGATCATGGTAGATTCAGCTGAAAGGAGCGTCTTCCATACATACTTTTTGTCCGTAGTAGCTCTGATGGACTCCAGGATGTTCAGCCCATATGCGGTCGTAGATTCGTTAGTCTCGCCATTTGCTAAATCGCCGTATTCCTAGGAAAATGTGACGCGGTCAGCCAAAATAAAACGATGCGGTCGTTGAAGTGTATGTGGGGGGTGGGTTGGGATAGCTGCCAAAGTGCTCGAACTGGATGCAAGGTGAGAGGATTGGGTCCTCTTTTCGGTGGTGGATTGGTTCAGGAACAAGGCATTGGGTCGTGCATGGTACTGGACGGCTATCCTAGCTAGTTCTACTGCTAATCATCTGCGGAAACCCATGTGCAAGTCGGCGGAGCTCAACGGCATAGAATCTCTGATTGTAGTGGCAGATACCCTTTCTGTCGCAAAGCATCGCGCGCCATCGCATTCGCATCGTTCGCGGCGCATCGCAAACACCCAGACGAAGCGGAGGCAAAACAAAAATAGTGCAGACTTACCTCGATCAATTTGCGGCGCTTCGCAGCGCGATCGGTATCGCCAGACATCTCGAGCCCGTTGGCGCCGCTGGCCTTGCGCTTGCTCTCCATCGCTAGGTGCCGCAACTTGGAGTTGACCGAGGCGCACGTAGCGCGGAAGCTTGACGCGGTTTATTGCGGAGGGGGCAAGTAAGAAAGTAGCGCTGCAGGGCTCTGGAATCCGTTTGAGGCAAAAGACAACACCCTCGGCTTGGCAATCCCAAGTCTCATGGGTTTCATCTACCTATGACGTGGGGAAAATCCTGTTGTCTAGGTATGTAGGTAGGTACTTATGTAGGTGAATAGTGAATAGAAGGGAATACGCCCGAATCAGTATCAGTCAATAAGCTCAACGTGGTCCTGCATTCGAGATGGAACCAACATGCCAAGCGAAGCAGGAGACCTTGCTAAGGTGCTTAGACTAGTGGGTAAGCCACAATGTGGCAGCGCGTTCCTACCTCGCAATCGATAAGGCTTGGAGGGGGGCAAGCAGTGGCTGTGGACTTGTGGTTTGGTTTGGTGAAGTACGTTAGGTACTTACCTAAGTACCTAGTTTGATCTGACTGGTTTGGTCTAATCGATAAACCTGCAGGAGGGGATGATATAGCTGATAGAGAAATAATGTCCCCTATAGGCATGGGTTTGTTGACTTTCCCCTCCATTAATCGTACTATCGTGATTATCTAGGTGCTAGCACTCTCCAGCTTTTGACAAGATTGTTGCCCAGGACACCTCTCCCACCTCTAGCGGTTTATACAGTTTCAAGGTTCCTTCTTAACAATAACAACAGCTTATTCCGACTCGCGCTGCCTTCCCAAACAACACGAGACAAACACCTCTCTATGCTGACACAAACAAACGCGTCTCAGAGTATATAGTTCTGATCTCTTGCACCTACCTACATTTCCTCCCCGCGCCCTCGCGTTTCTCCATCAGCTGGTTCTACACTACCTGGATCCTTCAGCTTTAGATTCGCACCGGGGTGCCCCCTCAGTTCTTTTCCGACTCTATTTTATTACTAAGCATCAACTCAAGCACCATGCCGGTGGACGTTGACATCACCCGTCGCAACCAAGAACCCCGGCCGCTGAAGGACAGCGAGCGGGCGCGACTTGAGGAGTTCATCGAGATGATTCACTACTCCGCTCGGTAGGTTGGAAATTGGCTTCAGCTTCTCGGTGGTGGTTACCATGGTGCTGATTCAAGCTTGTAGCTATTCGGATGACGAGTACGAATACCGACATGTGCAGCTTCCCAAGGCTATGCTCAAGGCGATTCCGAAGGAGTACCACGACACATCTAAGGGCACTCTGAAGCTCTTGTGGGAGGACGAGTGGCGCGCGATGGGTATTACTCAGGTACGTCAAGCTCTTTGCCTGGTTCGACCACAGCAGTGTGAGGATGGGTGTGGACTAATTAGATGGAATAATAGAGCTTGGGCTGGGAGCATTATGAAGTACACGAGCCCGAGCCGCATATCCTCCTCTTCAAGTGAGTGCTACAGAAATCTAATTCTGAGGCGACAGTAACTAATACAAGACCCTTAAGGCGTCCACTTAACTTCCAGCCGTCGTAAGGGTTCGCGAAACGACGCATCTGCGAGGCAACCACCCCGCCACCCCTCTCTCGAGTACTTCTGTCTACCCTCTACTGCATAGCGCTGTCGCATTTGATATGGATATGGATTTACTTTTTCGACGACTGATGACGGTTTTTTTTCGACCCATCGACTGAGCAGTCCCCCATGGGCGTTGACCGACTTGGAAGCTCCGACCGATTTCGGCCAAAGTGGGGGCTCAGGGTTGCTTGGTTTCGCGCCGACCAACGCATACAGTCGTCTTTGACAGGTTATACGTCACAGGACTAATAGAATTTGGCATGATACGAGTCTGGGAACAGCGTGCGAGCATTATCAAGCTTGCTTGGCCTTATTCTGAGATTCGGACTACACGTCAAGGCAGAGGAGGGATTGGCCAAAGACAAAATTGAGCAGAGCCCTACGTGCCTGGCGAACTCGGTCAATAGCCTTTGGACCAATGGTAGTATATATGATGCCTTAAGGACGGGAAACGAATGAAAATGAATAATGCATGACCATATGCTATTGCGTCTTCTCGTGATGTCCTTAGCAGTGCTATCGAACGGGCTTCTATACCTTCGCGTGATTTGTGTAATCAACAGCACTAGGTCCAAGGACCACGGGGCTCAGTAGGTTAGTACATAAGAAACAATAAACAACGCCAATCAGGTGGTTCATAAGATGTTCGGCAATTGACCAATCCCACTTCATCGCCATATGCGACTACATATACCATAGTACACGTACACGTACATGCTTAAGGTGCGGTACACTAGATCGTATAGGAATGATTCCAGATCCCATGCGCCCGAGTCACGAGACCAGCATCCATAGTATCGGGATAAGGACCAAATTTTGGGCTTTGCTGTGCATTCAGGTATTTCGATATTTTGACTCAGGCGTAAATTGAAGCCATTTATTATTCATACCTAGGGTTCTGCCTATGCAAGCCCGGTATCTATCAATGCCACATATCTGCAGCTATAAGAAGTTACCTTAGGAAGTGGGGTGTACTCCGTACTCTCTCTCACCTGGCTGATCAGAAACTGATGATCATCCCCAGCTGGACCCTTGAAAGCCTGTCCAGACCTGACCTACTTCTGACCTACCAGATCTGACCTGGCCCGACTTGCCGAGACAAAAGCCACAAGGAGGAGTCTGGTTCGTGTTAGTGTCGAACCACCTGCCCGTAATCGTCTGGTATGACGTCGAATTGTTCGATTCTTCGATTCTCATAGGTACATACCGAATGGTACCTGCCCATTATTAATCGGGGACTTGATCGGACAGGGCAGTGTCTAAAAGAACACGTTGTACTTGTCTCTGATGGTTTCTGAAGCCGAAGCCGTCGCCGCCACCTTGGAAGTAAGGGAATGCGATGCTCTTTCACAATAGCGTTTTTTACACGATTCATATGTATTTATAGGCGGGCAAGATCTAGCGACTCTGGAAGGTCGAAGAAAGATCTTGTTGCTATCATCTACTATACCTAAGTGTCTACTATCGTTGTACGGTGGCGCTAAGCAGGTACCATTCGTCTGTTTAACCTCCCCTGTCAACCTAGTCAACCTACCTAACCTACCTAGCTACTGACCTAGGTACCTACTGGCACTATCTACCTACCTAGGTAGTTTAGGTACCTAAGTGCATTCTTTCCACATATTGCCAGTCTGCATCCGCATCATACACGACAAGATTGAGTTTACACGAATCAAAATCAACAAGGTGGCGATCCTGCATTCTGTAAACAACTAACAGTGCTTTTATTTGCTGTACACTCTCTTCCCGTTCTGCGCTGCGCGTTGCAGACCCTTTATAGTACCTGCCCGTTATGTGGAATCTAAAATCTGGCTAAATTCCATATTTCGGACACTTCATCCACTCTCTCCTGGTTATTCCTATACACTATAGTACATGCCTAGGGCCAATTCTCGACTTGTCCCGTCCTCGCATTTGCCGAATGAAGCAGGAGGGTGCCATTGATCACTCAACTACCCCGTCCTACTGGCCGCCGGTGCTTCATACGACGACATACCTTACCTTGTTAATATAATCGTTTTCGACCAAGTGTCCATAACTACTGCGACCCCATCTGCCGCCGATATGCCGTCTGCTGGGAAGCTCTTCTTCCTGACTATTTTTGCGCTCTGGGGGTCAACGGCGCAGTGTAAGACGACCAAAGAAGAGCAGGATGATTCTTGTGCAGTATGTTGTTCCCACTGCTCTCTGTAGCTTCTTTACTCCTCGTTACCCGCTGCACACTAGCTGTAGCAACGGCCGCCCCATCGCGCCCCCACGACCTCGTCTCTAATCATGTTATCTACCAGTTTTCGCCCAAGTCTATCGTGAGCGATGCTTGCGTTTCCTACCAGACCCTCGAGAACCTCAACGACCGGGTGAAGCCCGTTGTCGACGAGCTAACAAAGGACTCCGATTTCTTTTCTTACTACCGATTAAACCTATTCAATAAGAAATGTCCGTTTTGGGACGATGAGAATGGCATGTGCGGCAACATTGCGTGCGCCGTCAACACGATAGATAATGAAGAGGATATACCCAAGATTTGGAGGGCGAGCGAGCTCGGGAAGCTAGAGGGCCCCTCTGCAAAACACCCAGGGAAGAAGGTGCAGAAGGAAAAGCCACAACGACCACTACAAGGGTTACTAGGAGAAAATGTGGGCGAAAGCTGTATAGTTGAATATGACGACGAATGTGACGAGCGAGACTACTGTGTTCCGGAGGACGAGACCACGAGCTCTAAGGGTGACTACGTGAGCTTAGTCCACAACCCGGAGCGATTCACTGGCTTCGCCGGCGAAGGTGCCAAGATGGTATGGGATGCTATATATAGAGAGAACTGCTTTCAAAAGTCATCATTCCCGCAGTCAGCCTCCCTAGGCATGCCCTCGTTACTACAAGGGCCAGCCGCCCAAGATTTCCGAAATGTCCTTCAATCAGCAGAACGACAACAGATCTATGAGCAACACCATCAAGATCCTAGCACATCGTTCGCACAGACTGGTCTGGAAAACGAGGATGAATGCCTCGAGAAGCGAGTCTTTTACCGCGTAATCTCAGGCATGCATTCTAGCATCAGCACCCATCTTTGCTGGGATTTTCTCAACCAAACTACAGGCGAGTGGCAACCAAACTTAAAGTGTTACACGGAGAGGCTACTTACCCACCCCGAACGCATTTCGAACCTGTATTTCAACTACGCACTGCTTACCCGCGCCGTCGCGAAACTTGGCCCCTATCTACAAGATTATACTTTTTGTACGGGGGACCCAGACCAAGATGCCGCTACCAAAGCCAAGGTCCTTGCTGTCACAGAGGCATCGTCCTCTGTACCACAGATCTTTGATGAGAGTCTGATGTTCAAAAATGGCGAGGGCCCCTCTTTGAAAGAAGATTTCCGAAACCGTTTCCGAAACGTGAGCCGGATAATGGACTGTGTCGGCTGTGACAAGTGTCGGTTATGGGGTAAAGTGCAAACCTCGGGTTATGGCACTGCGCTAAAGGTCCTGTTCGAAGCGGACAACGATAGCGGCGAGGTTCCGGACCTCAAGCGAACAGAGCTGGTTGCTCTGTTCAACACTTACGCACGACTTAGCAGTTCGGTAGAAGCGCACCATCAGTTTCGCGCGATGGCGGAGGCTGCGAAGGCGGATGATTCGCCAGCGATCTCACCGATTCCAGACCGTGCAAAGAAGCCACATGCTGTTGGAATATCCGCAGCATCGCGGAAAGATACCAACCCTACTGAACCCGACTATCCTACGGAGTCAGAGACCAAGTCTGCCTATGTTGAACATGAGCGGAAGGACAAGTATAATTATGATGATGATGATGAAGACGAGAGTGTGCCATCCCAAAAGAAAAGAAAGCCTACCAATGCTCAGGAACAGTTCTGGGCAGAGATGGACAGAGTAAATAAAGCCCTAAAAATAGTCATTGGGGGATGGCTCGGGTTCCCTAAACTACTGTGAGTTTGCTGACGCCTATTATCGGGCCTACCTCTGAATTTAGCTAATAGAAACGCTCGCTCTCTAGGTTCTCGATCGTGCTCTTTGAACTGAATCGTTTCTGGGAGTTCTATATCGGGCTCCCCGTCACGCCGCGAACTTGGCATTTAGAGCGTCCGAGCTTTGAGGAGTTGTAGATCTATCTCCCAGCTCTTGTTTCCGCTTCCTACTTGCTTGTTTACTCGCTTTACTCGCTTGAGGAATTGCATAACTAGGCGCTGTGTTATATTTTTGTATATACAAGAACGAAGATTATGGATACAAAGCTTCGTAGCTCACATTGTCTTGGGTTGGATCCAGCCTGAGTCCATAAGCGGATTGTTTTTGTTGTCCTCTGGTGGTCTCATACCACATAGCATACGAGAGGGTTTTTGTATTTACTAGCATGAGCATCTTCAAAATTGGCACATTCATAACGGCGAAGTTTCATAGGCGTTTTGTTTATTCTTGTCCATAGAAAGATAGGAGGAGCATTTCTAATATGGTTCATATTAGTTTACTAGGATTATTCATACTCTGGGGCGATTCTGTATATGGGCTACTTAACCAAACCACTCATAGCAAAAGCAAAAGATTATTGTTGTATCTTCGATACTATACATTATAAAAGGTAGCTACGGTGCTTGGTATTATTAACAGGTCGGTTATTTGTCTTGCCTCTCAGTATATCTTAGGACACAGGTCTCAGGCTCTTATTCAAAAGTATCCTCACAGCATCTAGATGCCGAACAACCCGCGTCCCCCGTCGCTGCCGCCGTCGTTCCTCCGACCTCTAACATTAGGCAATGGCACGTGTGTCACGACGTTCCCGATCTTGGCCTTGATGCCCTCGACGCGGACACGCATGGCGCCCACTGCGTCTTCGATGGTTGGCGACGGAGCGGCCGTTGGATTCTCATCGTCGGATGCCTCGTTACCCCCACGCGGGGCCTCCCCGTCGCTCTCGTTGCTTCCGTCGGCGTCAGGCCGTGCATTCACGGCGTTGGCGAACGCCTCGTCAGTCGCACGCCGCAGCTCCGCGCTCGGCACCGCGAAGGACCAGGCAATGGAGATGTGGAAGGCAGTGTCGACGTCCGCTCTCTCGCCTCCGCCGTCATCGGCGTGCGGTTGCGCGGAGGCATACAGAGCCGGCTGCCCGAAGGCCGTAGCGACGGCGTTAGCGCGGCGCAGGAGCGCCGTGAGCTGTGGGTTGGTTTCGCCGGCGGGATCCTCTGCTCCTTTTCCTGCTTTATTATTCCCATTACCGTTACTAGTATTGCTCTGGTTCAGAAAGTGTTTGCTCGTGACCCGCAGCACGAGGAACGAGCGCGCGGACTCCGCGGTGCGGTGCCATTGGAGCCCGACCGGCGCGAGCTCGAACGCCGCGACGCCGCTGCTGCGGATGCTGCGCTCGAGGTCCGAGAGGAACGCGTCCTTCTGCGCTGTGCTGAGCACGATGGGCCGCGAGAGGCTGATGTGCAGGGGCTGGGGCGCGCCGAGGTCGGAGGTGAGGAAGGAGGTGAGGGATGGCGCGGGGGAAGGTGATGTGGTGGTGAGGGTGGATTGCAGGGTTGAGAGTAGTGTGGTGAGCGTTGTTCGCTCTGTTGGGGTTGGGTGCCCTGCTTGTGGTTAGTTTGTCCGTATCTCAAGTACTACGTTTAGCTTTCATATATTTACTTGGTCGCGGATGGTATGTTAATGTGTGATTAGATGAGAATAAGAATTCACATGAGTTTTATAAGGTGGCCTAAGAAGGGGATTGGGGAAAATGAAATGAAACTACGTCTATGAGATGAGATGAGATGAGAATGAGACTCACACTCAATGTATAAGTGACTCGGCCAATGCCCGACTTTGTGAGGGTTCACGCGCTTCCGGCCCTGGTGCAGCGTCGGGTCGTCGCTTGCGCTGACCCGCACCGTGGATGCATATAAGTCGTGGAATGCAGACGGCAGAGGTGGAAGCTCACCTTTTTCCGTGGGAGTGGTGGTCGTTTGGTTCTCTGATGTCTTCTGCTTCTTTGCCCGCGGACTGGTCAGCTCTTCAGACTCAGATGAGTCTGAGTAATCTACAAGGCCCATTTCTGTCTACCCAACAGTGATTCGTTCAGCCTAGGCTATACTCTCGGAGTCATGGATTTCTCAAAACATCAAATTGTAATAGAGTCCCTCCGATAGAACGAATGGTGACGACGGAAGCTATGCGGCAGTTGGAATATACAGAGAGCTCTTGTTCCCCAGTTTAGTTTAGTCTAAACTAGGCCCAGAGCCGGAGGTATCATGCAAAGCGAGACATTTTTGCCTGTCAAAACGTGTTATTAAAGCATCTATGAATAGTCAGGAAAAAAATAGGAAAATGATAAAATTATGCAATTAGATTTACCCACTTCTATTCTATATATTTCTTTCTAATTTATGCAAACTGCCCTCCCTAATGACTTCTGATAATGGTGGAAAAAGTCAAGGTTAGTATGAGAAAGTTGAAAAGTCCTGCCTAGTCCACTTTTCCGGGAGGTGTACCCTGTGCCAAGATTCTAGATCTTGGTTTTCCTTCCATCCCCTAAGGCCCACACTTGTCGACAAAAAAAACAACCACCCCAAACGTAAGTTATGCGGCTCTTCCTTCACTGCAATTTTAGTCCCAAGGAAGAAGATATTGTTATGATATAAATAGATAAGGGGGGTCTGCTTACCTAGGTACCTAGGTACTTCACGGACTCGCTGCTTACATAATCTGGTAGTCCTAGGATCATCACAACTTTATCTAGGTACCTAAATTAATATCAGTAGAATATAGATAAAAGTAGGTCGACAGACCCCCATCTCACTCACTCACTCACGCAACCACAATTACAGATTGAAAGAAAAAAAAACCAATGAAGTCTATCTACATGGCTAGGCAAATCTTTATTCGAATAAAAGCGCCTTTTGTTTTTCTCTCTTGATGCAGCAGTCAACAACGTTCTTGATGTCTCCCGGATAGCTAGTGGGACCAAGGGGATACCCGGCAACGTTCTGGGGTGATGCAGGCAAACACACTACTACAGGCCCTTCATTTGCAATGTAGCTACGTCTTTCATATCCGTCCATTTTTCTGTCTATTTCTCCTCGCAGCAAGACTACTTACTTAAATTTAAATCTTGCGGTTCGCCATTTACCGCAACACAACATACCTAGGTAGCGAGCAAAGTTTCACGATTCCCACAAAACGCCCTTTCTGTTAGGCCATAAGTTGGTAACAGAGAATCCCAATCTCGTATCATAGAACTTCTAGCCTTGAAAGTTTCCATGCCAACTACGCAATATCAATGCAATGTAAGAACACCTGATGTTATGTACCAAATCACCTCGCCGAATAGAAGCGATTCATCCCGTATGCTTCAGGACGTAGTCGCGCACAGTTTGGCCCGGTAATATCAACGCCGTCCCTGTGCTCGGACTACCCGCCACAATAATACCCACCATCCTCTCATAATCAGCTATCCTCGCATATACCCAGCTGCCACAGTCTCCAGGGCGCAGAGGTGTTGATAATCTAGCCAAGTAGAGTTTCTGAAAGCCGAGACTCCCATATTGGCCGTGAAACGCCGTCGCGGACAGGCGACCGGCTATGGGTGCCTTGCCGAGCAATCTAACCATGATGTCCATATCATCATCGATCTGTACGTCCGTACTCTCAGCAAACTGCCTTAGGCTTATCATACTGGGTTGAAACGACTTCCCCAGGCTCGAGCCTACTGTTAACAACATCATGTCTACATCACTAGACGCATGCTTCACAACTGCAACTCCTCTACAATTGGAAGGGTCGTCGCATTGGGTCGGCTTCTCCGTCTCCACCTTAGTCACCCCATCGCTCTGGGCTGAAAGCATAGTCTCCTCTAATTGCGAGTTGCTCATGGGCAAAGGACTATCGGTATTTGGCCCGAGGTGCTCGGGCGAAGAATCATCGTCATCGGACCCCTCATAGGGCGCGCTTTTGCTCCCTTCACTCGTAACGGAACAGAGCTCCTCCAGATCACTTTCATCTTGTATATCGTCCATCGCAGTAGTTTCAAAGTCTGGCGAATCCAACGAGTTACTAGCGGAGCTTTGGCCGAGCTGGTGTGATTTGAAAGGCGCCCCGTGATCGGCTAGCACATGCGCTACTGTCACGCCGTAAGCGATCCCGTCTCGAAGGATGAGTCTTCCGATGGTTGCTCGGGCTCCACTGAGAGTACCACTCGCATGGTCGTGGACGAGGAGCGGACTACCAGGCGGATCCGATACGGATATGTATATCCCACAGTCTGTGTCCGGGGAGCGATGCCGTCGCTGGGTCATGACTTTTCTCCCAGCCATTGGCTGGAGGTCTTCAAATTCGGCGGCAAGACGGCAATGGGCGACGTGAAATCCGGGGTACTGCTCAAGAATCCCGCTAGACTTGATCGCCTCAAAGGCGGCCTTCCGTCTTGGTTTATCATCCGACACAAATAATACCGTTGGACTGGTTCGAAGCTGAGAACTCCCGACCATAAACAGCGAGAATCCTATGAAGGTATTCGATTCCGGGAGGTTGTTCACGATATAATCTTTGATCTTTGTGTCGAGCTCGGTATTGAAGATGGCTCGGGCCGGGCCGTTCGCATCCCAGCATTCCAACTTTCCCTCAAGCCGCCCCCTGTAGCGACCGGTCGACGTCTCCGCATAAGGCCATCGTTTGGTCAATTTTGGCATTACGGCGGACAAAACGTCATGCTTCGTCACATGGAGTGACGGCTTCTCTGCGTTCGCGGATGCTCTGGCCACAATCAAGGGGGAAAGCGAAAGATGGACGGCATTTCGGCTTCAGCCTTGATTGTAGACAGGTCCGCGTCTTATCCTCTTTATTTTTTAACACTGCCACTGAGGAAGCTGCGATAGCCAATCAATCACTTAATCGCTTACCACATACTGCAAGTGAACCAAATGGGACAGGTCAATATTCCACTCCTGCTCAGCCCTCCCTCCTGGCTTATGATCCCTGTCAATACTACCCTATTCACTCATTCTATCGTACAATTACTGTAGGAATCTATCGTATGTCACTCGTAGCTTATATAGAAACCCTTACTTTTATAACTGGTTTACTATGTGGATTAAAGACGGCGCAACTAACGTAGCGGAGCAATTTAACAATAATAAAGTATCACTATGATTATGTCTCTAGAATATATCACCAAAACATATTTTATATTATAATATCTTTCCACTATGCGTATCCATTCGTGTAGTATATCAGATACTACATCCGCATTCACCTGTAGAAATGATACGGCCTGAATCCCCTTAACTTTAACTAGCTCAGCCGTCGACGATAACAACAATGGTACTGTTATATCCACTTACAAGATTTATGAACAGCTATTGAGGCCCATGGAGGTCGAGATATCCAAAATGGTAGTCACTTATAGTCTGACAAAGACCTTTTTCGACCAGGAAAGATTCGATGTATGCGTGGCTACTTGCACCATGGTCAACAATGCGCGGGCAATTGATGTGCGATGGACTAGTCGTCGCTCGACACCGTGACAACGAATGTTAGTTATTGGTGCTGTTCCCGACCGCTTTTCGACTATATGCTCGAGTAACACTGCTCGGGGAGTAGATTACAAACTCGTGACGTTAGCTTTTCTCTACATTCGTACCATGTAGAAAGCCTCTCACCATAGTAGTAGTATTTTTTTGGTTAGGCGCCCCGCGATAAAGCGGCGCGGGGCCTCGTAGTTAGTTAACAGGTAGCTTACATTCGGATCGTCTCCATCCTGACAATTGATCTGAACCTAAAGATAACTACGGACAGGCTAAGCAAATTAGTCAGTTGGAGAAGGCCCGAAGGCGGTAAGGGTATACGCATATGTACACGTCTGCACTCTACGAGATCGATCGTCTTGACATGGTATAATAGATTCAACATCAGTTAAACATACGAGGGCTCGATGCACTGCCCGAGAAGGGGTTTTACGAAACCGAAACCGACCAAGCTTCCTCGCCCAATCACATAAACGACACCTATTAAGTATAGAAACCCTCCCGACAATCGACACAGTATGTAGTCGGTGAGGCAAGCCCCAATTGAAAGCAATAAAAGCAAGACAGTACCTATTTCTCTTTCGTTGCAGTAGTCAGCAGGGTTCGTGATGCCTCCCAGCAGCCAGCAGCAGCATACCTAGGTACTGTTAGTGGCTACCAGCTGATAAGGCCTCGCTACCTACCTAGGTAGGTGCTATGTATAAGATCCCTGCATCACCCTTGCGTCACCAGGCTCCAGCGCAGAGCCGCCTGTGGGCCGCTGCTTCCGGCGTAAGACGCTCAACGCCAATCCGGGTCCCGAGGATTACATCATAGCCTTCCGCCATTACGCGTGTGCCTTGCAATTCTTGCTCGTGGGTAGCAGGGTGGATATGATAGGGTGATAGGACAGCGAGGGTGCCTATCTCTTGATACGGAGGTCGTGTAACGAGGCGGCGAATCGGAAATCGGGTAGCAAGTTTCATCTTCTTATATACTCCTGGAAGTCCCCTTCTCGTCGTCAACATCGTTCTTGGGGGCCGTTTCATCCCATCCAACAAATCCTCGATATTAAAACAAAAATAATACAAGAATCACTAGGCCAGATTCAGACCTTCTTTGTTGTACCAGTGATTGACTACACACGTAAACGCTCAACTCGAACTAAATCACCAACACCAGCCAGAATTTCCACTTAGGCGTCAACCCTCAAACCTAACATCTCCCACATCACTATCGCACACACAACCGCCCTTGCAGAGCACCCACGGCACCTCTAAACAAAAGCACAATGTCAGCCCTGAGCCCCCTGGAGCAGATAAAGCGGGACACGAAAGCCGCGAACCGGGCGCCGCACCTGCGGAAGAAGAACCAGACGCGGCCGGACCAGATCGACTCGCTGGACGACATCGTGCCGGGCGGCGTGTACCACCACGACGGGCCGTACGACGCGGCGCTGGCCTCGCGGAACCGGGACCCGCGGTACGCGCCCCTGGCCGCCGTGCGCGAGGGCAACCTCGCCGCCCTCAGGGCGACGCCCGCCGTCAACATCGCCGACGCCGTCACCCGCCACGTCCCGCTGCAGGGCACGGCCTCCGTGCCCCCCGGCCACGTCGACTTCACCGGCAACCTCATGGACTACGAGGAGGGTGCCGACCTCATGCGCGAGCCCGACGCCCCCGGCGGCGCCTACAAGCGGTACGAGCACATGGTGAGTTAGTGACGCATTTGGAATCTCTCCCCCTCCCTTACCGTGATCTTAAAACAAAAAAAAGAGACAGACAGACAGAGAGATAGGGTATGGCGTCGTGAAGCACTGCGGCTAATCTTGCACGCAGCAATATCACCCAGACGACCTGAAAGGCAAGGGCGAGCCGTCGTACACGATTGAGCGGGATCTCAAGGCGGGTAAGAAGACGAAGGACTAGGCGGGACTACGTACGATGATGATGGAGACGCTGATATGTCTGTCAAGCGTTTTGCTGGCGTTACGGATTTTATACGGGAAAGCAAGGCTGGGCTGTTAATCTGGGTTCTTTGGGGGTAATCCACGGACGGATGGGGACGTGTTAAACATGAAATGCTTCATTACGATCGTCTAATAATACAATGCGACCATCGTATTTCAACCAACTTACAATTTAGTGTTACACAACGGGACGGATCCTCGCTCCCAACTCCAAGAGCCTCTTCCCCTTTCTAACAGCTCCTATGCCAAGATGAATCCGCCCTTCCCGACTGCAACGCGTCGGGAACACCGTAAAGAATCCCATTTTGCATTTTCGCCGGTGCATCTAAATATATCCTAGCCCACTGGTCCCCAGCACTTCTCTGAGCACCTCACGTACCTCGTCTACGTCAGCGAATCCGACGCGCCCTGCAATCTCGGCTTTGCGACCCGCACCTAACTCGTTCCACCGTGCCAGCAGCGCACCGTCGATAATGTTGCGGCCCATGCCTGCGTCGACCCCGGGCGGAAATCGTCCCATAGCACCGGTCCACGCGGGGGCGCGGTAGGCTTTAGGGTTGAGGCCTGCATGATGCGGCAACGAAGATAGCAACTGCCCAGATAGGAAAGACAGACGGCGGTACTGCGGCTCGGAAAGCGGCGAGAGCGTGGCAAATACACCAGTTGGTGAACCGAATAGGATCGTCGACGCCTTCGGCGTGGTTGACTCTCCGTCTGCCTGGTGCTGAGAGAGGTAGTCCGACGTAGCCGGGAGAGTCCGTGGCAAAAGCATGCTGCGAGTTGGTATATGTGCACCGGTAGCGAAAGAAGTGCGATGTAACAGGATATGGCCTTGCAGAGATTTAGGATCTACTAGTTGTTAGTGCTACACATTAAGGATTGTGAATAGTAACATAAATAAATAAACTTACGTTCTGGGTCGAATTGTAGAATATGGATGCCACCATCCGAATCACAGGCTACGATAAAAAGTTCCTTTCCGTCAGGCAAGAAATCAACCGTCAGGACTTCCAACTTGGTTGAACTTTTTCCAAATAGGATCATCTTATAAGGCTCCTCGGTATAGCCAGTGAACCAGACGCCTTTGACGGCGTCGGCCATCAGACAAAGTCCAGTCCCCCTTAACTCACGAACTGCCGTTACGTAGCAGCTCATATCCATAAACGCAACAGGCAGCAGAGAGCCGTCCTCTTTGAGGCCACGCACCATACACTTCTGTCCTTGTGCAACTAGCATAAGCCCTTGTGTACCGATTTCGGAGAGTGCCGTCACTGCACCACGTGGAATGTCTTCCTTTGCAATGAGCTTGAGCTTCTTATCAGTCTCGGGCCGGCCTGGCTCGGGGATAACCGCGACAATGTCGTATACCAGGACCCGGCCCTTGATGGGTAAATCCTCTCCACGAGATATGGCAGTTCCGATCGCGATAAGATGCTTGCGCTCATTTGTGGACTCCGAGACCTCCAAGTGTAGTGTTTCCACGCACATGACTGTTTCAAAAGGCTCCATCTCAAGTGTATCGATGACCGTCCATGTTATAGGGTTAATGAGTTTTATAACACCGTGCTCTACAGTGGGCTTAAGTGTCAAGTCTTTTTCGTAGTGCCATTCTCTGTGATAGTCGTCATCTCTGGGCAACTCAAACGGCTCCGGGACATCGCACCCGACAACGAACGTTCCCGACGTTGGGTGGAAGGAAATAGTGTGTGTGTCGAGATGCAAAGGTAATTTCCGTAGAGACATACCAATTTCAGCGTAGGTCGTATTGCTAGCCGATATTTGGCAGACTCGTGCGACACCTTGCGAATCCGCATAGATAAAACCCCGTTCACACCCCTCCGTATGAAACAAGCTCATGCCACGTACACCACTACCTTGAAGTTCAATGACTTTGGGTAGCGTCTTAGAAGACTTAAGAACAAAGTGAGGTGAGTCACCGGGTAAGAAAATGGTCTTGTATCCGGCAATATTGTCGCATCGTCGCATTGGATATGTCCTTTGACCTTCGACGTCGTCCTCTGTAACCGTTTCTACGTTCTTGGCTACGGTAGAATTCGGCAACTTTAGAAAATGAAGTGATCGCGAGAGCTCCGTGGCTGGTTCCGAGGTGGTTCGAAATGGTTCGTATACGGTCACATCGTTTTGGTTGTTTCGAGTCTAGAACAGGTGAGCCATTGGAATGATAAGGGAGCCATTTCGATAACTTACAACGAGATAGGGATAACAAGAGGTGTTGTCTCCGAGATCAGCTACCAGTATCTCCTTGAGGGTCTCTCGGGATGTTCCACGCCTGGCCGAGTAGTCCGCAGAAAGAATAGGAGGTAAGTAGGATAATCCCTCGGCAACGTATATAGGTGTCGTAAGGTTGGAGAGAGCGTAGACCTTTACACTAGTGTTAGCACGTTGTCGTGTCATTTGAATAGAACTGGCATACGTAAAGAGCACCGGTCTTGCTTAGCAAAAACATTACTATGTTCTCTCCGGATTTTGCGCCTTTATCACTCGGGGCCGTCAAGAAAACACCAGATTTGTCTTCGTAAAGACAGCCTGTTATCCACTTTTTTAAAGTTAACGAGGTGTGTTCCTTCTCAAGTTCCTCTAGCTCCAAGTTATTATCCATTTTTGCGATGAACACGCTTGCGTCGTCTCTAACAAGCAAGATATAAGGATCAACTATGCTAGCATATTCGATTCTGGGCTCTGCTCCTGTTTCCTCATCTAGCATAGGCACTATCTGACTGAGACCAAAATCTACCGAGTTTTGTTAGCAGGTAGGCGAGGATCCTGGACTAATTTTCTCACCTCCGTCGTAACAATGCACCGCAGTTTTTAGGACTTGGATTATTCTCATATGCCGACCCATGGTTCCAGCCTCAATGGTAAAACCAGCAGCTGGATCAAATTCAGTGCCAGTTAATGCTTCAAACCCAGCCCCAGTCAAGGCATAGATATCCGATGTCTCATAGCCGTCTAGGTCTACTTTCGACACGATCATGTATCTATCGTATTGTGCCGAAGCGTCATAATCGGCTCCTAAAGAGGTGGTACCGCGGTCGCCCTGTAATGATTTCGGTATGGGCTTCTGTGCAGCAACCGTCCAGAATCCCCTGGCTTCGGGGAACTCGAAACGACCGATGATACTTGGTTGGATAGCTCTGTTAATTATTGCAATTGAGCCGGAATCCCCCCTCCCTATCGCACAGACAAGGCTAAGATCACTCGTTACACCTGCTTGGTTTGATTGCTCATCATGTTTGGGTCCGGAAATCGCACCGAGAGTGAAATCACGTATCGGGGCAATACTGACGAGAGAATCATGTATACGGAACACGAGCTCGCCAGATCGCCCTCCGTGGCCATTAGCGGCATCTAAGACCTGTTTCGCAGGCGCCGACTCCTCTCCATACAGATCATCGTCATCCTCCAGATCTTCCAAGTCTTCATCGTCCATGTCAAGATCAAGAGACGCATCGTGTAGCCGCCGCCTTCGCTTATCCGATTGACTCTGTTTCCGTATCCAGCCAACAACTAGAGAATCGGAATCCTCGCTTCCTATAAATAATGATGTTCGGCTAAGCTTGCTAAGGGTTGATGTGCGTGTTGGAACGATATTCCCGCCAAAATCTGGGCCAACTAGTTGAACGCCCAGTCCGGATACAGTGCGGCCGTCAATCCGGAAGGTAATAAGCGCGAAACGGCCATCATTGAGCACCATTAAGAGTTCTCCATTCTCAGCGGATATGATTTCAATCTGGCAGCCTTCTAACCTGAGCTCGAGCTCGGACTGATCAATTAAACTAAACGAAGTGGCTTGCTTCGCAAAGGAGTTCACACCAACGCCGTGGGTCTTCCCAGATTGGTCGATATGAATTAATTCATTTGACCCGATCAACAAAGCACCACCAACTGGTGCGGGAAGCGCAAGTACGCGGAACAAATCTTGTGGGAGCCCGTTTACCGAAAGGATTGTGGTAGACGCCTTTTGCTCAAGATCAAGTGTAAAGACCATGTACGACAACTGGTCCTTCCTGCTAAGAATTGAAGACGGGGCGCAGGTCGAAGAGAGAATACCAAACGTGGGCTCCCTATACTCATGTAGAAAGGCAATATGCACGGGATGGATGAGACTGGGATCAAGGTTGGGCAGGCGTAGGACAAATGAAGTTGAAAACGGTGTCTCTTGATTGCTGCTAGTACCATTTGCGAGCGTAGTGGACAGCTCTTTTACCGGGCGAGGCCCATCAAGCTCCTCGTCCCAATCCTGCATATCTACGTCCTCCTCGAGCGATTTGAATTGAATGATAGCAAGGCTACGCGTCCCAAATTTTAGGGCAGCACACCTGCTTCCCGGGTCTGCTGTAAGAAAGTTGACATAGTTACTCAGCGGCATAGCCCACGGGCTACCTTGTAAATCTTCTTGTTCATAGTAATGTATCGAGTTCGTTCGAATTGAATGTTTTACAGGGTCCCATTCGACCATGCTTAGTTTAGCATCCTTGAAGGCAAGCAGAAGAGCATCTCCCCCAGACGCCGATGACGGCGACTTTATCCTCGCGAGCCCAGTCACCGTTCCGGCGATCGGAAACTCCGCGACGAGAACGAGTTTTGTATAATGCGAGCGATCGGATCGAACCAGGGCGGAATCAGCGCCGAGGAAAGAGGCCTCGAGCCCGTCGTCGTCGTTGATGCGCGCATCGTAGGGCTGGTCGGCGGTGGAGGACTGGAGCTGAGAATTCTGGGCATTGTCGAGCTCAGCAGACACAGACTTGGTCGTAAAAACCTGAATTAGAGAAGCCCTGGCAACAACGAGGTTGTTGCTTTGCGCCGAGAGGAATGGTAAGCTAATAGAGTGTGTGACAGCCGTAGGAGGCGTCAACTCCGTGTAGCATTGCATTTTGAGTATCGTTTCCGCATTTCACTACGTACGCTAAATCCGTAGAAAGCCCAACCCGGGTTTTGGGGAAGATGCTAAGAACTACTGTTGGATTGATCGCAACGCGTGTTCGCATAAGACTGTAGTCGGCGCAACACGTTGTTGATTTTGGCGGGAAACTTGGAGCTTTCCCTTAGACGAGATCTATTACATCCATCAATTCAGCATGACAGGGAACCTGGAACAAGAGCCCTGCAGGTAGGTACCTAAAGGTGCATAGACCCACCTGATATACACTTATCATGATTTGATAAGGATGGTTTTTTTAATTGCATAATGTGGGGAGATGGATCCATCCACGTCGCGTGCTGGGCAGCATTCAGTGGGCCATCGGGCCGCTTCATTCCCCCGTAGAGGAGGTATTAAAGCGTAAAGTCACGATAGGAGGTAGAATTAGAGTGTCTACCTTAGGCATGAACGGAATGACACTCACATTGGGCCCCTCGCAAGTCTCCCGAATAATGCGATTGTCGAGTACTATTATTCTACTTTGAGCTTCTGTGTGCTCCGTACGCTAAACGCCCCCAAGGTCACCAAAGTACCAGATCCCTCTAAACGCAATGTGATCCGACAGGAATCAATTCACCGGCTTAACTTCTAATGGTATCTATGTTTAAGTCCGTGAAGCTGTATCCTGAGGCCATCTATTCGCTTTAGTAACGCTATATTCTTACCCTGATGGTTGAACATATGATACCGAGATAATACCCATTACAATCGACCACTATCTTTGCCGTCCTCATCTTGTCTTTTGCTCTTTGCCATAGATACCTCGAAAAAGGAAGTTAGTATGTCCCCGGGCTCATGTTTCCGTTTTTTCGACCTTCCGGCGGAGCTGCGGACCAATATCCTATGTCATATCTTAATATCGAAATACGGCATCGTTCTCTATAACTGCACTCTATTCGGTCTCACGGCCCGTGATAGAGTCACGGTTCTTTACATCTTCCTTGTTAATATACAGATGTATCAGGAGGCATCTGCCATATTTTACGGGAAAAATCGCTTCATACTGAATGGCCAAAGCCACCGGTTGCCGGGACACCTCACAAAACCCGGTGGTTTCCTAAGCCCACAGGGCCAGGATGCTAGACGGCGTGTTCAGACCCTTTGTCTGTATTTGACTCGCGTTGGCGGCGAGTTCGAGAATATCTTGTCACCCGCAATTTCAGATAGTAAGCAATCCTGAAGGCCATTTTCTTGTTTAGGAAGCTTTTAAAGTATAAAGGCTCCTTTCCACGCCAAGGTCATCCCAGGGAAGCTTCTCATATTACGGGCCGCTCACGAATCACTGAGAATACCGATAACTAACTCCCAAGTGTCAGTGATCCTTTCTGGGAGCTTGCGAAGGCTGAGGATATGTCTTGGGCCACCGAGTTCGCAGCATGCTAGGATATCGGGCCCCGACATCGACATGATGACAAGATTGCCTTTCCAGGCCCTGTTGAATATATTAGCAGATCCAGATCTACGACAGGTTGAGTTATGCGTTTGGAAAGTTCACTGGGCTATATTTTGCCCGTTCCATGAGAAATTAGAAGTCACAGCCAAGGGAGACACTGCAACGGAGACGATGGATGATCACGGTCTTGCCACCATACGCGGCCATCCAGATTGGATCCAGCTTGACTGGTCGGCAATAGTAGATGCATTCCGAACTGGGAATCAGATTATAAAAGTCAGAGAGACCGACTTTTAGAGGCCAAACGGTTCCACTATACTTCGGCCAACTACATACATTCGTAGTTAGCCAAGGTGTGTTCTTTCGAGTATACGAACGTAATGGGAAACATCAGGGGAAAATAGGGGAAGGGAGGGTAATGAAGCACCAATAAAGCGAGCATTGCCGTAGTGGACCACAAATACCGAAAGTGCATCGGTCAATGCTATGGTCCTTTGTCACTCTCTTTCATCAGTACATTACTCGTACCGAGACGAAGCACACGCCAAGAGAGAGCTTCGCCAATCCCGTCGGCCACGTAAAAACTGCCAAGATGTATATCTCCCTTGCCGCCTGGTTCAGCAGATTGGACCTCAGGGTGGCTGCATTTGCCCAGCCGGCCCAGCCTCGTCAGCCTTCGGCAGTAGTGTAGACTACTTGTCGATCACCCGTCCATGCGTTGACAGACCTTCGGAAGCCCCTTTTCTTTTCTTTTGCTGAAACCCATTCGGTTCTCGAATCTTCGCCACATTAACATCCGTCAGTCAGCCGGGCTGAGCGCGTACCTGTACACTACAGCCGCCAAGGCCGTATCGTGCTCACCTGGTTAATTGATGAACCTCTTGGCTTTCCGGGTTATTGAGGCACCATTGCCACCGGTGCTTGCCAAGATGGCATGTCTTCTTTTTGTCTTAATAGCAGGCACATATGGGAAAGATGATAGGAAAAAAGACTTGGCAATAGGCAAGCTGCACCTATTGCGAAAGGGGATTTAAAACAAGCGATTTCCGCATTTTACTATTATGCATGTACGGGCTATGGATGACCTACATGCAGACATGGCTCCTTATGAGGTTATCAGTAAGACCCGGCGGTGTACCTAAGATAACCGACTGGATAAGTTGACTTGCAGGCGGATGCATAACCGGCACGAGTCCCTTCGCTGCCTAAGATTAAGTCCTATCGGGGATAGACAAATGGCTTTGTGGCTCAATAGCGTTGATTGATTATGCTTACCAACCTTCTAAGACAAATGTCAAGAGAGTTCCAGGTTTCAAAAAGGAAGTTTTGACACATGCCCGCTTACGGTTCCGAGTAACTCAACTCAATCGACCAGTATAGGCACGCTCGGATCATCTCTCCATATCATTCCAACTCGTACTCCGACCGGAAACCCCCCCCCCCAAAAAAAACCACCTTTATAACCGTCACAATATACCAACCATTTTGACTGTAGATACATCGGATGAGGCTCATATTTCCCTCAAGGAGGATTCAACCATTCCTTTGGCCCTTCCTTCTGTACCGTTCTGTCCAACGTCAGCCAACAGGCAGTGTAACGCTCAATTCGGATCGGACTCCGAAAGGGACCTTCCTCCGCCCTCGACCATCTACAGTAACCCCGAAGCTCTCTCTCATAACGTCAGACAGCGCCATGCCGCTACAACCATCCGCGTTGCGCTGGATCGTGATGGTCGCGGCCGAGACAGAGGGGAACAGGATGCGCTCGTCGAGTATGGCTGCTAGCCTAGATGCGGCACATATACCGTAAGTAGCCGGTTGGGTGGGATACATAACGTTCGTTATAGACAACAATACTAGTAATGGTGGTGTTTTCCGGCTACCTAGCTAGCTAGCTGCTGGCTAATAGCAGCAAGCAAGCAAGCAAGCAAGCAGCACACTTTCTAGAATACCATAGGCAGGGATCCAGTAGAACTTTGGTGTGTGGCAACATGCAGAGTGCAGCATGCATGATGCATTACACCACATACAACCAGCACAGGAAGAAGATAGACATATGCACGATCCGTCAGAAAGAAACCTTTTTTTGAGGCATTTCTTTGTCCCGGACGACGAAATGCGTTCGACATGTAACGTACTACCTATCTCTCTGCCTGCCTGCCTACCCTTGCACCAGACATGTGCAAAATGCTTCCCCGGCCAGGGTGCTCGCATAGCGTATTTGTTCAACCATGTCACAAGCAGAAAAGGCGTTTGTGAGCCCGCATCACACACTCACACACACACACTTTTCATAGTAGATTCTGCAGTTACTCGTATTGTGTTGTTTTCTGTAACCCCGGATTTGTGCAAACAAGGGCCTGGCTACCGTAGGTTGATTTTAGTACACACACTGCCATGCTGAAATAAAATAATGATAAAAGAATGGGAATAGTGAAAAGAGGGGGAAATCCCGCAAGTTTCATTTCTTGATGGTAATACTACTCGTAGGTACTCAGGTACGTAGTCAGACGGTGAGTTTGCACATCGAGCGTTCCCCCGAGGTCGTGGTTTGTGGTACTCATCCAGTCCTACATGTAGACAATTACACCATAGTACCTACCTAGGTACCTAAGATACTTCTATAGCTTACTAAGTACAGGTGGTGTTTGCTTTCTCATAGGTACCTCTTACTACCTAGGTAGGTAGTCATTATCTAGGTAGAGATCCAGACAGCGTAGGACAAAAGGCAGCGCAACTTTTAGGATTTTCTTAGCGGAGTCTAAAGGGGTCTCGCTACAACCAACAAGGCTAGTAAGGTCGAGGATCAACAGGAAGATGAGAAAGGGCAAGACAAAGCAGGCAGGACTTGTCAGTCAGTCAGCATCAGCACGTGTGTGAAACAAAGACAGCTTGGCACGTGCTGTGATCGCCGGGGATCCCACACTGTCGGATAAGAAAAGGCTGGGAAAGGCTGACTCGATCCTTGCTTCCTCCTCGATGTAGATAGTGAGGTAGATACACCTGCTGTTTGGTCATTACAGTGATGCTAATTGCTACCTCTAGGTACCTATACCGTCAACTAAAGTTGACGGTATAGTGGTTGCGTTGCGTCGCGTTCACACTACACTACTGCCTGTGATAACACAGCCTACTACCCCTCTTAATACCTGACCTACCTACTATAGCTACTTGTCTGCTCAAATTACGTCGCTACCTATGCATCTAATATCCGATACATTTTAATGTTGTAGTTGCAACACATTTATGCTATCATAGTGAACAAGTCACTATAATAATGATATTGATAATAATTATTATAATTAATATTTTGCTTCTTATACGCGTGTTATGTTTATGATGTAATATTCCCGGGGAAACCTACACAGCTCAACCCTGCTAGTGCATACAAGGAGTTCGAATATAGATACAGAACGGCAGTAAGCTAAAGGGGCACTCCCTATAGGTACACTACCCTACCTACAGTACGGGCTGCCCTGTGTGGGGAGCAGAAGCTTAGGTTATGTACCTCTACACTATTCGTCTTACATACCTAGCTGTCGATCTATCTCTAGAAAGCTTGGGAGGGGAATTTTCGCCATCCCTCTCCTTTTCTTCCTTTCTTTCTTCCTTTCCTTCTCTCTTTCCCTTCATTTCATTACGTACGGAGTACCTGCCGCGCGGTACGTCGGTCCCCTTGTGACCTAAATCCACCTCGTGAATCCAAGAGGAAAATCCCAACCACCAAGCCGGCAATAGGAAGCGCGGCAGGGGAGTCCCATCATTTCACTAACACCAACTACGGTAGGTAGACGTAATAAGGGAGGGACGCTGTTCAACACTGATTGGGCCTAGAGTATAGACTTGCTCATATGGAATATAAAGCCAAGACTGAAGGCCAAGAACCAATATGCGGCGGGCCGGGGCGCTTGTGCCCCCTTCTCCGTGGCCAGTGCGGTCGGGGTCCTTACTGATCAGCTGAGGGATCTTCCCCTTCTCTCCTGCTTATCGATTCACTGTCTGTAACGTGAGGTGTGACGATGACGTCGTCCCATCTAGTCAACCACAAGAGTCGCTTTCCGCCCGAATCCGCTGTTCTAGATTACTATAGATGGGATGGGATTGGGATGAGGGGCCGGGCGAGTCTCACGAAATGTAACTTAGTGAGGCCACCGCCTATGCGAGATGCAAAGGTGGTTCGCAATTAGGCTTTGTTTTCTCCTTGGCGCACTGTTTGCGGCGAGATGAAGCCAATAGTAGGTTATGGCTGATGTTATTTTGTCTTCCCGGTTTACAGTAGGTACACAGTTATCAGGAAAAAAGTACTATTGTAAGAAGTAAGTAGGCCGGGCAGGGAAAAAGCCCGCAGATCTTCCTGTCAAATGGTACCGGCCCCTGCGCCCCTCGCGAACAACCCGAGATTGGGTTGTTGGACTGAATCGCAAGTCCCGAGACGCGGCGTCTTGGTATTTTCTTGGTATTCCTCTGGGAAAAAGACCACGTTGACATGTGCCCCCATCTCCGGCGGTCTTGGCTTTTCTGACTACCTCGGATCCTGCCACGGAGAAATTTTGATTTCCATGGCCCTTTACAGAAACAATAGAAATACTGATAATACTACTTATGGTAAGCGAACCCCCCGAAAGAGGCTAACTACTGACGACGCATGCCCGTTGCTGCAAGATCAGTGGCAGATTGGGTAGTAAGCCTCCAGACTAACCTACCTACCTATATATAGCGTACGTACTGTAGGTTTCACTTGTACCTAGCAGTTTGAACCTAGATGCTGGAGCCTGATGACGCACATCGCCTCGGTGTTGGTGAGATTGACTCTCACACACTCTCATCTCATCCTGTCTGTGTCTGTGCGATAAGCCCGTTCCATACGAACGAGGAAAGCGGCACGCATCGGCACTCCCTTACATTAAAGCCGTTATCTTGGTGTGTCGCTTTTCCCAACAATTATCGACAGATAGACAGCCTTGGGTATCCGATCTAGATTGTTGGGTGTATAGTAGTGTAGTATAGTGTGTAGGTAGTGTAGTGGTGGCCGACGGAGGGGACGTACAACGCTATGGAAAAAAAGAAAGAAACCAAATGAGAACCCGGCAGGCAAGGAGAGGGCTCGCTCGCTTCCAGACTTGCCTTTTGGCGTCGTAGCATTATCAGTCATCACCTCGAGCCTGGACATGTCCACTGCCACCACCACCACCACCACCCACCACCATCCGTGAGTTGGCTCCTTGGGCCCTTGCTTCCTACCGACATGGTACATACTATACAGCAGACAGACAGTAGCGTGAAGTCGACTCATCTAGCCACATATAACTACACTAAGAAGCCCTGCTCTCTAACACGACAATCAGAAAGGGCAAAGGCGGTCGCCCACTTTATTGCCCGATGGGGCTGTTGTACGCGGAAAAAAAAATGTGGGTGGATATTCCCCGTTATTCTTTTTGGCTCTGGGGAAGTGTACGGACATGGTGGTGAGGTTGCACCAGCCAGCTCCGTTTTCCAGCTCTCGCGTCGAGCCAGCAGTAAAAAATACCTAGTTCTGAGTATAGTAGATTCAGAGGGAAAAAGGTAGCAAGGGTCCTCAGCAAGGATCCGGCAAGGATATACAGGCTCATCCCCTGTCTGCCAAGAAAAGCCAAGTCTCTCGCCAAGCTCCCCCTGTCTCTTTTTCCCCGCCGCGATGCAACGCACGCACGCGCATTAATGGAAGGGATTGTGACGAGAACGGTAGGACATCTATCTGGGCGGTCTCTTGAGTGTGTGCTCCCAGTCGCGGTGCTGCCTGTGGCGATCTCTCTTTTCGCTGTCGAATCGACTCCGCCGATGCGAGAGCATAGGTAGCTTGGTCTCGTTGATCTACCAATTTGCTGGCACGGTTAGGCCCCCATTACGCAAATCGGCTCGGGGGCCGGGCGGAGCAGTGGGCGGGACAGGCGGACGATAGGTAGGGACTTAGATAGGAGCTGACGGAGTAGGTAGGTATTCGCCCCTCACTACCTACGCTACTATGTACGTACTGTATGCGGCACATTACAACTTGAACGCTCATCATGTGATGTATCGCTGTCGGATAGTCAGTCTGGACTAACCGTACAGTATGTCGTATATACAGTACAGGGGGTCAAACAAAAAAATAAAAGTCCCCCTCAGCGGTTCCTTAATGCAAATCAGATTACAGTATACTCAGGGCAACCATCCATCCGGAATGGGCTATAATACCCCGTGTGGGGAAAAACAAATACCTAATCCCAAAAACCCGCCCTATCAGTAAGGAAAGGATAGAGAGAAAAGCCCCCCTCGCCAAGCACCCCGTGATCATAGGACCATGTAACAATCTTGCAGACGTCGACGCATGCACAAAACAAACACACGAGACGAAGATAGCAGAGGAGGTCCAGGGTTAAATCGAGTACTACTATTCAGTGCTAGGGTATTTGCCTCTTTCTGATGATTTCTCGTCCTCTCTATTGCGTGCGCCCACCCAAGAATCCCAGCCCAAGTTCAGCTCTCATAGGAGAAAAAAATAAAAAAGAACGCCGCTACAGAAACACAATTGTCTTTTTCTCTTTGTGATAGCCCGACTAACATCAAATTCCCTTTCCTTCCCAATCCCGTAGTCGGCCAATGTTTAACGCCGCGCAAAGTCCACTAGCTCATAAATCAAGAAAAAAAATCAGATGACTCGGGGGGAGGAGGTTTGCGTGACCGCCATAACCGCCGCTTTTTTGGTGCGCTTTTTCGCAAGGGGGGCCCGTATGTGGGTCAATCTTTTTTTCAAACACGTAAAGAAATGAAATAATGAGATATGCAAAGAATTATGACATGTCTATAAGTGTGTGTTTTTTTGGTTTGGTGGAGATAGGGTCGAGCTGCGATCACTCGACGGCGACCTCGTGGAAGTCCTCCTTGTGCTCATCCGGGTGCTCGCCGTAGTGGACAGGGCCGAGCTTGAGGACGCGGAGGCCGCCAGTGCTGCCTGCGCTGCTCACACTAGAACTGCGGCGCGGGTGGGCGGCGGGCTTGATGTCCCGAGCGGTAGGGTACGAGGCAGAGGTCTCGGGCGCCAGGGAGAGGAAAGCGGTAGGTCGAGGCAGCACCTTGGTGACTCTCTTGACGGTTTGCTCGGAAGAAGACATTGTGTATGTTGGGCGCGGTAGGTTTTTAGGGAGTGGTAGGTATTCTTCGTTGTGTGGGCGAGAAGGTGAGACGACTGGACTTGTGGCCTAGGAGACAACTAGCTTTATACTAGAAGGGGGGCAATTTTCCTCGGCTTTGTCTGAGAGAAAGTTTGGGAGTATGGTTGAAGTGTAAAGAGCGGGATGTCGGAGGAAACTAGAACGGGCAGAGCTCTTTATACTCGGATTTGCAGCACTCGCTGCCTTTGGGCGTTCAAGACACGGGCGACACGGGCCACCGCGACCCCCACAGAGATATCACACCTCTTCTGGGATCTTCCGCCGTGTCTACCATTATGAATCGCCAAGGCTTACAAATTGTGTTGTCTGGTTTGTGATTGAGGTGGATGTACAGATGTACAGTACACAATATGGATGCCAAGCTGTGTGGGTGTGCCGCAGGGCCTCGAGGTTTCAGTGAGGGCGAGCCAGCCAACCAGGCTAGGTATGCATTTCACCCCACAGCAAGCAAGCTCAACACCTGGGTCACTCGTCACTCGTCACTCGGCGCGCGCGCGTTTGTGCGTGTGCGGCGGATTGGGGCCTAGGCATGGGAATTAGCAATAGATACAGAGCCGAAGGCTGCTGTGCTCGCAAGGGCTTTCTTAGAACGGCAGTGGTGAGCAAGAGGGCCTGGTACGCGGGGTGGGCAGGAAAGGAATGATGACATGACGACAGCCAGCCCAATGGTTGCGCGCATTATTGTTCGTATGCCGTGCTGTACCGTGCTGACCCGAAACCCAGAAAGAAAACCCAGAGGGAAACCCAGCATGCTATTGCTGCGGTACTGCGGACACTGCGGACACACACACAACGCTCTAGCAGTCTGGGCCGGACCATATCTTTCCTGCACGTGGGGCGCTGAATGGCCGCGGATGCAACTTGGTACTGATAATGCAACTGGCTATGCACACACAGGAGCAAACAAGCTCGCCGACCGAGCTGGAAACTCTCACATGGCGTAAAAGTAAACGGGATCCCCGGGAGCCGGGCTACCTAGGCAGCTTGCTAGGTACCTAGGTAGGTCCCTATCCTATGATTTCTTTTCCATTGGTTCGACTCAACCAACCCACTGCGGTACTGCCTACCTAGGCACTAGGGGAGAGTAGATAAGTCAAGTAGGGTACGTGGTTCGGTGGTTATGGATTAAACCGGCTATGGGCTATGACTATGGCCTATGGCCTATGGCCTATGGGTTATGGGGGGCGGACCACTGGCAAAAAGAGGGGCCTCGGTCGGTCGGCGCAAAGGAGGTGGTGATAGGTGCGGCATGTGCTGAAGGAGAGTCGGAACCAACCAGCGAGGCAGGGAGGGAAAAAACCACCCGACAACGTTCGAGATGAACCGACGTCGTCCATTTTATATCGGCAATGTGTGGAGAAGCACGATGCGGCTCCTTTTAAGCTTTATGAAACCTCGCGAAGTCCCGGCTCCAACGAGGTCTCAAACCGCCCGACAACGACCTGTGTCGACGGTGGTGACCTCGCTGCCGTGCTTACGATTGGCTGAGGCCAGGCCCCGAACGAGAATTCCTCGGAGGGCTCCATCTTCCTCCATCTTCCTCCATCTCCTCCTCTACTAGTAAACCTGCACAGACTACCACAACGGGCCGGTAATGCAGGTCAGCAATTCTGGCCAAGCCTAAAATTAAAAAAAAATTGAAAATTGTTTGATAATTGTTTACGTGAACTCTAACGGCTATTCAGTCATATGATTGATTGAGTTATCTACATACTGAGAGAATAAGTATTCAGGTAAATTCTGGTTTTGCCGGTAGGTACCTCCTAAGTTAACTACGCAGATAATCAGTTTGAGCCCACATGCAGTTGTGATTACAGCAGTGAAATCAACCCATAATTCCATTGATGGGTGCTGGGAGGTACCTGTTAAGGTAAATAACCCCTGATAGGGCATACACTGCATTGCATACACTATTCTGTGATCAGCTTCAAAATTCCATCTACTTACACCCCTGTTACCTACTTAAGAGTGTTCACTACTCGTCTAGTACGCATCACCTAGTTATGTGTCTCTCTAGAAATGACAGATATTTGAAAGCGTCATGTAACGCCCCCGACTGTACTAAACCAACTGTCTTAATTGTAGGTACTATCTAGGCCTTGTGCCTTTACTGCATGTGAGGAGAGGGTCATAAGGGCAGTGCGCTTTTTGATGAGGACAAAAAGTTAGATGTCTAGGCGTCTAAGGTTCATACTGAAGACGAAACCGCTCCGAAGTGTGTGTGATATGTACCTAATGGCCGTCTCATCGCACTACGCCTTTAAACAATCACCAAGGACGTAATTTGACCATCGTATATCATTGGCAAAGGCAACCGTTGTCTCAGCCAATGTGCCAGCCGCTTGCCGGAGAATGTTAACAAACAGGATATATTACTCCAGTCGCCCGTCAATCCCTTTATCAGGTTCTGCTATGCTCCTATCGGTCATCATCAAGGAGACATGTCACATCCTCTAGAATCGTAGGAGGTGTTTCGTGTATCAATGGTATTAATTATCAGTCTAGCTACAAGCTTCTCGAACGATATTCCTATAAAGTCCTTTGACGGGACCGATTTACGCAGGAGGCTGTCTAAGCTGCTCTTAACTCGTCTCGTGGTAGTGGGCGTTTCTGCGACGAAAATACTTTTGTATACAGGCCGAACTCCTTGGACGTTAACCCAACGATAAAACAAGCGAGGATACACTTCTTGATGTAGGATAGGCGAAAAGCATTGAAGCTGAGGTGAAAGCCCATTTGCTGTCCTATCTCGTTTATATCTTCGTCCCACACCCGTCAGTAAACATGGTGTCAAACGTGGCCGGCGTAACCTGATGCCATCCTGAGGCAGAGTAGTAGTCTGTATATGCCATATGATTGTTCCGGTTGTATAAAACACGCTGTGTCTAGTTGTATTTTCCGGGTCTTGTGCCTTTGGTCATATGCGAGGAGAGGGACATAAACGCAACGTGTGTTTTTGTTTTATAAGAGAAAAAAAAGGTTAAATATCATACCGTTTGTTACTAAGAGACCTTAAGGCCCTTAGCGCAACAACATCGTTCATATCACCTCGCTTGGTTTGGCCTTTCGTGGCAGTACAAACCACTGTCGCCGACATAGACGCCTCAAGTATCGTCGGTGTCCCACACCAACCACCCGCCGTTCCCGGCGCTGTCGTTGAAAGCGCCGCCGATAATGACCATCACCGTACTCAAAAATCACGCTATATAGAGTCGGGCAAGCGGAAGGCGGCTTCGGGGGTCGGCTTACTCGACTCGGCACTCAGCGGGACTGACGAGATACCATCGAGGACAGCGTGGGTTGCTCATTCGTCCACATGTAGCGACGACGTATCTAGCGAGGCCTCTTAGCTCTAGCGGTCTCTGACATGGAGCCGGCAGAAGAAGGCCTAGAGTTCGCTATTACTAGTAGCTACCGCGAACTTTACCGGATCTTGTATGGCCATGAGTTCTGCGGGCGGTGAACAGGCACGGCCCCCTCCGGGCTGTGCGGCCCTTGAGCCACAAGCTGTCCCTCTGGCTTCGAATCGGACGCCCCTGAGACGCTCACAGCTCGCCCACTTGCGGGACGGACACCCGGATTCTAGCTACGTGTGTACTCGTAAGGGGGTGTAGAGGGGGTGCGGGTGCGATGCTACAGGCCGTCACGACGAAAGAGTTGAATAACCCTTAGACCGAAATACAATGTGAAGCTTCGGTAGCTATGTTTCGTCCAGGGTTTTTAATGCTACTGAAGAATATTCGGTTGGTAAGTTTATCGTAGAGGTGATCTCGTAATGGGTATGGGTGTAGCCGCGGGGGCCTTTCTCTCCACTCCTACACTAGGATATACGAAAAATAACTCAATTACTTTATCAAATATATATGTAAAGCCTTTGATTATGCTTGTTTAATTCGTTTCGTTATCGGTTTTTGCAGTAGTCGAGACTTGGGCGTGTGTTGTTGTGTATCTTCCAACTACCTACTACCGTATGAAAACTACAATCGGACACATTCAAAGGGGCAACACTACCATTCAAGGCCTTCAATTCTATAACGTTAGAATATACACGGAAATTACGAAATACACGCGTAGGACGCATGGAATGCAATGATTGTTGCTTTCGCTTTTGATCTTGACAATTGGATTGGGTCGAGGACGGCCGCGCACCAGCCCTCTCTTAGTTGACGTTTCTTGCCGCGAATCGAAGACGGAATGGATGGGACGGCTACGTCACACTCATGCATGGTACTTGATTTAGGGGGCCTGGGAATATCTCTCTTCACAGAGACGCCGGTTGGCGGTGCCGATTAGGTTTGCTACCTAAGAAGGAAGATGACCAGGTCTTGCATGTTCGGATGGGCTATACCATTTTTACACATTAAAAAGGAAATACCTGATGATAAATCTAAGACGTATCTGTTTGGACTGGTTGGATAGGAATATAATAGCTTCCTACGCTTGCCGGGTGACTTCCCCGTAGGAAGGGGTATCGATTCGGATACCCCTCCGTCGTCTTAGGGGAAGCATGATAGAGTAGCACGTAACCAGGCTACGCACTCACGGAGCCAAGCTCGAAAAATTTTTCATTTCAGCGGTGTATTCATGCCTTGGGGCGTCACAATGGAAGGTTGTATTGATCCATAGCCAGTCAGTTTATAGCTGGTGTTGACTCGAAGGGAGAGGTTTCAGAACTTTGGTCAAGTGAGCAGACTACAGACTACTGCAACCCCAGACAGAGACAAGTCAGGGCTTCTCACTTGCTCGGGACCGTTACCCAAACATTGCGTTTCATATAAGGGCCTCGAGCCGTCAAGGTATGGCCGATCTTCTTTGCCTCCCACGTTCGCCCAACTAAGGCATGAGCCGCATGACACATAGGATGGAGTGCTGGGTAACCTAGTTCCAGGTATCGGGGGACCAACTGCAGGTATTGCCAGGATTCAATCAAGTGGAAGCAAACGCTACTTGCTGCCATCCTGTCAGGTGCCCTAGAGCCAGGCCAGTAGGAAGAGTGCTTGCCACTAAAGATCCATCCAGGACTCAAGCAAGGGCTTCCTCGGCCTGGCCACTCATGCCATCTAAAACATGAAAACGAAAGGAAACTGTTTTCTTCAAAAATTACATGGTTCCTCGCATTAGGCCCGGATGGAAACTAGCGCATTGGCTGTTGGGTCGGATAGTTAGACGCGGACCGCCATGGATGGCTTTGTTTCGGCGAATTTTGTTAGTTCGAGTAGATAAACCCGGCCACATGTCCAAAAAGAAGCTCCCGCGCTCCCCTGACGTATCATTGCGGCGTATGGTGTTCGTCATGGACTCTGTGCGGCGATCTTTGGAATTGGTCGGTACCGAGTTCTACTATATTTTTAGCTACGCATAGACTAGCGACCGAGTTAAGTACGTGACCCCTTTTCATGTAGACCTCTTGTACCTCCCAGTGTCCTTCAACCTGTAGGGAATACCCCATCCTTTGTGCCTTGGCTTACCACTGATGTAGGAGATTGGGCTTACACTTCAGCTTATGCGGAGGTCAAACTCAACCCAGGGCAGTGGTAACCGTAATAATATGGCGCTTAGATACGGTCACATAAGTCTCTATTGGTTATCTAGAATCACTTGTAATACTATACCACTTCGGTTCTGGCCTTTCGTACACTCTTCTAGCTCGTATACGCTATGGAGACTAGAAACGCCTCCAAGTGATGGGGAATCATGATCACGTCGTTCATGACGGTCTCAACGCATAACACTCCTAACAACCTTGGGCCCCTGAAGCGGGCGAAAGACCCCTACCTACTCCAACGGGAGCCGGGCTCGCCCGAAATAAGCTAAGTTCCATGCTGATGGATGATGCCGGATTTCCAACGGCATTAGCACGGCAGGCTTGGGAGGAGAGCAGCTGAGTCACCCCTGAACACCTAAGATGACCACCTCCTGCATCCCACACACCTCGACGTACCAAGCCAATGACGAAGACGATGCCAAAGGCGGGGAGAGTTCATGCAAAGCGGACGTACGTGGTGAGATGCTGCAGCTACCTCTTAGCGACGATAGTGGATGGAGGGAAGGTGTCTAAGCTGGCCCTATGCCCATATCCCGCTGCAGCCGAACACGCCCCGAGGCCGGAACGGCACGTCTATCCGATCGAAATTCCAACACACCCACCTATGATTGCCTAATTGCTCTTGTCTAGGGTATCTTGTATTAGCTATCCCGCGTTGCCTCCGTTGTTGTGCTTGTCTAACGTGTTTTAGTCGTATACTAAGGTATCTGTTGCTTCATCAGTAACCACCAGACCAGCCAAGGTTGAGTGATATTTGTGTGTACAAACTACTGCTCGATTGGGGGAAGTGAGAAGCACATTCGCCACAACGTAAACTAGTTAGAATTTTGAC
Organism: Xylaria grammica; assembly: GCA_004353285.2. NCBI lineage: Eukaryota > Fungi > Ascomycota > Sordariomycetes > Xylariales > Xylariaceae > Xylaria > Xylaria grammica. The sequence goes on from NGZP02000025.1 coordinate 1,378,661, forward strand.
TATACTAGGACTGATGATTCATCGCGAGGCACTCGTGACCACAATTACATGCCGTGGTAACAAATAATCTACGCCGTTAGCTGCACTCACGAGAGGGCTTAATGGTTATGTTAAACCAACTCCCCAGCCTAAGGTAAGTCAGGTATTATATCTTCCCTGGGTTTCGGGGGCTCCCTGCAGAAACTTTGCTGTGCCCTGTTTTGAATAACGTCCTCGTCTTCACCTTGGTCACATTCTGTTGGTGGCTTCTGAGCAATCAAACCTGTACATGAAGTCTTACAAGTGTTGGGCTATCTCGGCGGTAGGACCATGATAGGTAATAGGACCGCTCGCCGGAAACAGTAGACTTGGGCTACCCTAACTAGGTATTGTAGGTATGGTAGCCTTTAGGAGTAAATGGAAAATTGCGCGAATGGGGTCTGAGTGTGAGTTACTAGTGCGCCTCTGTGGACTTTGAACGTGTCTTTGAAGATAAGGATGCTACAATGAGCAAGTGGCGGCATGAGTTCCTATTTGGCCGCGACGGTGAATAGCCCCGGCCGAAGATCTGGAGTATTGTCTTTAGTTGAGCCATGTAAGATGTATCAACAAGGTCGTTTGAACTTCTAGGTACCTACATCGACTCATACATGGCTGCCATACACTGTAGAGGCTGGGCACCATGCTATTCGATATCATGGTAGACCCCCTTCGATATGGATACGAATGATCGTAGCTGTTATCTCAACGTATTTTCGATTTTACATCCCGCGTGGGACTATCATCAGAGGGAGGGGTTAAAATGAGCATTTCAAGCCGTGTGTCGTCCAATCAGCGAAACTCATTGAGGACGAACGTCATCCGTGAACCTTGATATATCACTTCGAAAATCTGCAGATTAAGGTAACCCCAACACGCAGCGAGAACAGCGTAGGACGACTGATATGAACCTCCACGTAATAGTCCTGGAAGTGCTGTTATTTCTTTTTCGTACCCCCGTACAGCTCGGGGAAGGTAGTGGACAGAGTTACACGGATTCTCATGTTAGCACATGGCGGCTCAGGATGCCATAATCGGGTTGGTCCTGTAATCTGCCGGATCACATGTACCGCACTATAGAGATGAACTACGGCAGGCATTTCGGTGCGATGGTGACGGTGATAGCACGCCAAGGGAGGGCAATGCTGCTTGTCGTGGGTCTCGGGCGGAATGTAGGTGATTGTGTCGTCGATCTCGCCGTCCCTAGGCTCCGCGGGGAGATGCTCTGGAGACGTGGAGTGTCAGATTTCACCGCAAACTCTACGACGGGACCGCGCTGCCATCAGCCGGGCTTGGAGGATTTTCTCTCGAAACCTCGAAACTCCCGTTGGTTGATGATGGTTTGTGGCACTGTATCGCGCATGGAAAGCAAGCTACGTCGTGGCTGTATTACTACTACATTGTAGATGCGTCTTCATAATTCAAATCGTAAAAATTCATCATCGACTATGTATAGGATATAGGATGGATGAGGTTGGAATTGACACTAACAGGCATGGTTTCAGGTTGCACTGCACTGAAAAGGTACCTAGAAAAGGTACCTACCCTTAGATGAGGTAGTGGGTGGCCATGGCTTGGCCGTTCTCCACCACAGCCGCTCCCAAAAAAAAAAAAATTTAAAAAATACATAGCAGGTACTAACAGTGGCTAACTGCCCTACCCAGGTACACTAGGCCCGGGCAACTTGTTGGGTCCGTACGAGCGGACCATGTAGAAATACCTAGGTACATGCCACCGTAGTACTACTTACTATACCTATAGTATAGCATCGCATCGGGTAGTGGATCTAACTTATTAGGGCTGTAGATTAGCTCCCTACCTTAGCTCCCTACCTACCTACCTAGGTAGTGTACCTCAGTTCTGGTGTAAGGTCGCGAGATACCTGGCCAGCTACCCCTAATTGGTTGAATTGGATATGTACATGTCCCCCAACTCTCGTTGGCTTTATGGGTCTGCATGGTAACGAGGCTGCAAGTAGTTGATTTGTATTTTCTCGATCCGTTCAGTTCTTTCTCACTACCTTTTTGGTCACGAGGTTGACTTTTGGATAACACAGAAATGGGGGATACCTTTTTAAGGTGGGACCTTGAGGGCCATCTTTTGAAGGGGTGCGTAAGGTAACTAACTACTACCTAGTAGTACTAGTAGGTACACACCATCTAGGGGTACCTGGACTACCTACTAAGTAAGGTAGATAGCTGTGCCCACCAGATCGTTTACCCCCTACAGGCAATCTATTCTTACGTGGCCAATCATATGCTGAGCCACAAGTATTTACAGACTCGCTCTCAAAACTACCGAAACAACAACCAAAAAAAAAAAAAGAAGAAGAGAGAAACAAGAGGCCGCGCGAGTTGTATGTGCCAGATAACCCCGACCATTATTGTCATACTTCAATTGGGGGTCCTCTGGACACGTAGTGTGTATATGGACAAATCCATTTATAGTAAGTATTATAATAACACAAGCTCGAGTTGAATCCTTGAGCTTACACTAGCTTGAACCCGATCGCCTGCCCGGTGCTTTCTTGATATCATTAGATCATTAGAGTGTGGGGGCTATGAAAAGGGGACTAACCACCAGAAACACTACTAACCTCCATACACCAGGCTCCAGTAGTTGGGAATCTAGTCGACATTCGCTACCTTAGGTAGGTAGTTTAGATATGTAGTTAGTACTCTAGTTAGTATCCGGCTTCCTCCTCTTCTTCTTCTATACTACCTAGGTATGTCGTTATAGCATTAGGTACCTGAACCACTTCTGCCTGACCGCGCTTCGCGCGTGTTGTTGCTGCATGGCGCTTCTTAGCATCGCTACTTTAACGCAATTAGAGATTGCCGCCAATGAGATAGATTGATGACGTCCTAACAAAGAAGACTTCCAGAACCATGCATCTAACAATGCTTCTTCTCGAACTAATTTTTTTTAGCATGCCCAGCATTCTCCGTGAGTAATTCTCAATTCCGTCAGCTAAGTGGCTATTCGGTGCTGCATGGCGGACTGGCGGACTGGCGGGCACAGGAATCCTTCCCGTTTGTCACCACAAACCCTGCGCCCTCTCTCCTTCTGACTCTCTTGCTCTCTCACGAGATACCTTAGACTGGCTAGTCTATCTGCCCGTCCGTCCGTCGTACACGCAAACGCACACAGACGCATAACATCGATGTCGTTCATCCCTTGCCGTCGGGCAATCTACCTGGAGCACAGGTAGTGTCGTATCGTGTTTGGCCCACTCCCCAGGCTAGATAGACACCCCCCGAAAAGCCATGTTGTACGTGTTATACGCAAGTTGATATTGCAACCTCCAGACGTACGGCATCTGACCGCATCTTTCCAAGTCCCCACGGTAGCGAAGTATGTCCATACTATTCCTAAGCTGTTCCATGTAGCGTGGTTGATCCGAGTACATGGCGAGACCCGCTCGGTGACCTCGACAGCCGGTGAGTACCTGTCCATATGCTGCGCCATATTACATTGTAACTGTTGGCATCCGGAAAGAGGTAGCAGCTTTCCCAACATGTAAATTCCGTGTTAGAAGCATCTCAAGGCAGATATCCAATCTCCACGCGGTGTTGCCACAAACCTGTACCTTACATGTCATTGCCCATCGTTGCGCAAACAATAGCATCACGCCTCGATCGAAACCGACGCTTGTGCGACATCTTCTATAAATGCTTGCTCTCCCACCCATTGACAGACTGAATTCTACTCTCTCATCACCATCACCACCATCACCACCTCAGCTACTACCTCAACTACCACTTCAGCTACTACTACCACTACACTACTATCATCACTATTATCACCGTTGCTTTCGCTATCATACTCGGGAATCATCATCTTGCTACATCATCCACTAGCTAAACGATCGAATTCATCTACTCTCAGAGTACGTCTTCGAATCACCGAGTCAAGGGGACTGTCTAGATCTCTCACTAACTGGGAACCGCATTGCAGCGAACCAGTCTATAATCTTCATCGACAAGTCTATTACTTCTCAACATTTCAAAATGTGCACTCGCCAGATCATCAGGTACAGCTGCGGCCACACCCGGGACATGGGCGTCGTCTCCTGCGGCAGCCCTTCTTCGTGCGGTGGACCTCGAACCAAGGAAACTACCTACGCTGGAAATTGTGAAGACGATTAAGCAAGTATGATGACCCGCCCCTCTCTTATGCCTACGACGGCTCTAATGCCTCTCATAGGAAGAATGGCAAGCATTCTACTGAACGCAACATTCGACAAAAAGAAAGAGTAGGATCGTGAATGGGATCGGCTATAAGAGGGCGGGCGAGCAATCGCGATGTTGTCCGGTTTATTTCTACTATACCTCTGCTTTCTCCACGGCTTTGATGGCGGTGCGTAACACCGCCTGATCAGATCTTTTTCGTTCTTGTTTTTCCGCTTTGTATTTTCCTTTCACACAACGTCGTTCATTTCTCTTCGTGGTGCATACGCAGCAGGGACTTCACTTGGTCGGCAAGAATAGGAGCGGTGCTTGGATGTATCGGGAATATTTTGTTCTGCGCTTTGGGTACTAGACTTTAGGCATACTACACTGTTTCCAATACTATTTCCCTCTTGATCGAATATATTACTTGTCATTCTCAAATGTGGTTCGTACTAGAATGAGCAGGTGTGGTGACCAGCCGCAATATCGGGTAGCGACCTGGCCGGAAGGACCGTTGATGTTGCCACGCTTGCAGCAGTGGACGGTATGGCAGCGGGAAGCACCTTGCCGTTGACACATCCGCTGACAGAAGGCATGGTTTCCCGAAGGCATATGGCCGAGACGATGTAGAACCGAAGACAAGCAATTTGGTTATCACTTTGGCGCGGCAGTTTGACCCTTAGCCGAGAGGCTCATGCCCACAGCCGCTCGTATTGCATCGCCAAACAGCGATGGAAACCCACATAGGTAGCGAATTAGCTGACGGAAAAAAACCGCCCACGAAAGGGCCAACGCGGTACGTAAGTCAACACCACCGGTATCCAGTATCCCGTGAACCTCGCATATGCATTTCGTCATGTGATGTCCTTGGTATCTAGCACTTGTCCTAGATCAAGATAACGTTGAGAGACGAGCTAGTCTAAGGATTTGGGCGGTGGAGAGGTGGATCGTTAGGGGGGCGTCTTAGACAAGCATAGCCTCAAAAAAAAAAGGCTATCTTGATCTCAACAACAAAGTTTGTTCTATGGGGTTGTTTGCTAGGCTTGTTTACATTACCCATGTATCCCTTACCTGGGGCTGTGAGGTTCCCCTGCCCGTCATCGGAAGGTTGACGTATTATGGATAACTGCACGTTGAGCATTGAATACCCGTTAGTGATTTGAGATGTGCATATGCCTGTATTCGATTCCTCTTGTTCTACTCTGTTAACTACATATTTACACTACATGCTTACGGACCTATGTACCTATGTAGTTATTCAACTGTCCCTGCCTTACCTAGGTACCTAAGGTACAATCCCCAAAATCTGGCTGCTACAGACCTACTCATCATAATAATTTCTACCAATAATTCTACGAATCGTTCGTGATCTATGCATCCCCTTCTTCTCCGCATCGAACTACCCACTTTGCAAGTCGGTAATTGCTGCGTTACATCACACCAAGCCTTGGATTTTCTTAGCCCGATTCCTCTCTATAGCTGGCGCTTAACTCCCAGCACACGTCGTCTGTGGGTGCTCGCTTGGACGGTCTACATCGCAGACTATTATTATTCTCTCTCCTGCTATTATTTCATACTTCCCATGACTCGTCTACTGTGGTTTCTTCAACGGGCTGAGTCTAATCTGTCATTGTTGATTTGTATTCCTAGTGGTCTAAGATCCGCAACTAACGTAGGCTTGGATCTTGGTGTTGGCCCGTTCAAGCGGCCCGCGCCAACTTTGCCACAACGGCCCGGCCTTCATATTGACCCATTTTCTTCAACACTGGGGATTTGGTCGTTTACGAAGGCTGAAGCAGGATTGAGGTAGCACGCATCAAGCATCCATCGGGCATCCCTATAATGCTATTTCACAACTAGATTGCACACCCGCTCCTGGTCCAATGAGACCTACATTCGAATCATTGACGACCGTCTAGCTGCGTTGGTCTTTCTAATAGCGTAACACCGCACTAGAGGTAAGGCCACCTAACGAACAACGGTATTATGCGTCAGAACCTAGTCGGTAGTTTGCAGCACCGGCTCCGGATCCGGCTCGCTCCATCCGTCTAACGGTTTGTGTTTGCTGAACTACGAGTACGACGAAATCACCGGCGGAACCTCGCAGCTAGCGACAGAAGCAAGATGCGGTACTTACCTGCGTTGAACGTAACCTGATGGACGGCCGACTGTACTTCGTTGACACCGCATGAGCTAAGCTCATCTCCTAAGCGGAAATCATACCTGCTTGGGGTAATAAACCCTCCTTTCACGCGGAATGGCGGAACGCTGTATAAGGTATTAATTGCCTAGGTGGATATGCCATTCTAGAAGCTTACAATGAGAACGGTGCAGCTCTGAGATAAGAGTTACAGTAGTTGCGGCAATGGATTCGCCAATGAGAGTACGAAACCGCCTTACCCTGCCTTCACCATCCAAGGCAGATTCGAGTTGCCAAGAATTGAGTTCACGAAAACACGCGCTTATCGGCCCCGACAAGATGGAAGCGACCACGGTCACTTGCGACTATTGCGCTTCTGCCAAATACCAACAGCTATTGGGAGTGCATGCGTCGCGCTAGTTGCATTGGCCAGTGGTAAGCTGGCTCTAGTAATAGTCATCCTTGCTAATCATCACTTTTGAAATTGGTACCAGGATCGGCTGCTCCTCATCGGCCCCAATGGGGTGTGTCGGTGGGTGTGTCGGATAAAGGAGTTGACCGAATCGTTAAAACGAGAGACCCCAAGCGACGCCTCACCTTGAGTCCTTTGAAGCACGGCCCGAAACTTGCCGGCTCTTACAGAAATAAACCCTGGGTTTTTGTGACATGATCTAATCAATTGCCCTGTTGGGGGCACTAACGGCACAAGATCTCCCACACCAGGATATGGTGTACCCAATATACCGTGCATTAATTTTGTTTCACAGCGCAAATCAGCCTTGGATTCTATTAGCCATCTAGTCGTGCACCCTATTGGAGCTCCTAGATGGGATCTACGTACGTACCTTGATGGGTAGCCTCCTGCAGGAGCCTTCTCGCAAAGTCATTTCTCTCCAATAGGATAAACTAGCACGCCAAACATTGCCCTTTTCTGCCACTTATAAGCCCCTATTCGAAATGAATACACCGAATACCTCGTCTGTACCTTCAAGAGGTACTCATCTTGCCGTCACGCGGCGTGGTGCATAAGATTTGCGGTTAGGTCGGGGACGGATGGGTCTAACAATGGCGGTAAGACATTCGCTATGTTTTACTGGTATTACAGAGACATGACACGTCTCGGAACCAATCGAGCTTGAAGGAAGTGGAATTGTTCTATACCGCGGGCCCTCATAAGCTGGCAAATTTACCGTCTCTACCCCATTCTGCTAGGCGTAATGTTTCACTATAGGGCCGACTCGAAAGCTTCGGGGCCAAACGTCGCGAATCTACGTATCTATGGAGGCCGAAGTGCAACCTTTAATTTGTAGACGTTGTCAGCCAACTTTGGATCAACGAACCGAAGCAGAGTTCTACAAGTTCCCGGCCACTACCTCGACCCCAGATGGCACCAACTACGGGTAAATCTTACGATGTGATACGGTTGGCTGTGTCACGATACAAATGAAAAAGTATCTAACAACCCGCGGAACCTCGAACCCAAATGTACGGGAATAATTTCCGCCCTTTGTCCTATGACACATGGTGTGTGAGGCCTTAGCCCGGTACCGCCACGATTGGAGCACATCAATCCTAGGTATTAGCCACAGCTTTGCAGTCCCAAACAAGTTGTGACAAGTATATCGGGCTTTTTAACCTCAGACATAGGACTCGGAAAAAGGATTTTTGGAGCTGGATCCTAACTCCCCGCTCGAACACGTGGTTGGTCTACCCCATGGCGGCCAAATGTATGGAACTCACCATCGAACCATCCACCACGTGAAGTGCGAAATGATAGGCACATTGCGATCCTGCAATGGACTGGGATCCCATGCATGTTCGCCTAGCACCGAACAGCATATACTGCATCATGCGTAGCAACATTTACTGATTATCTATCTAACGGCCGTAGGCGACATGGGAATTCTACGTGATTACTACATTCGATATTGCGCCACATTCGGGCTGATCGGAGCGAGCGGGTAGTAGGATGAAATACACTACCAGCCTATTTCTTACTGGGTTGTTGTGGCGGAAGAATCGCAACAGTTTCAGATACCTACATTTTCAGCCCTATCCCAGAACCACGGATCCTACCGCACCACGTGGGTAGTATTCCTATGCAGCATCCTAGTAGTCCTAGACAAGGGGGCGCTACACTCTACACTACTAAGTAGATTACGACTGTGACCAAATTTATCCCCTCTTCTAGTGCTCACTGGTAGGCGCTGAGGGACCAGCCCGGCAACAGGATGTACCGGTAGGTTCGTGGCGTCAGCGTTACATTTTGGCCACCACTTTGTATATGACACCGCATTGCATCTTTAGAACGTAAGAAATTTCCCGTATTGGACTGACGAAACGAAATTTCCTGAGGCGCAAACCAACAACATCTTTCTTTCTACGGAACTTCCGTGGCGTCCGCACCAAATGTATTGCTGCATCGCGCCTCTTTCATTCGAATAACGAATCGGTACTATCTTTAACTTTCCCTATCTTACCAACTCCACGCCCTGCGAGCAAATTATCTCCAACTCGAAGAACAGGGTTACAACGTCATCGTGCCCGGGCGGAGCTCTTGGGAGAGACGGCATGGTATGGGATATCTACGAAAAGAGGATTGTGATGTTCTGGTCATGAGGCCTGTAAGCGTCTGACTTCATTCTCGGAACGCCGGGTCGAATGGGTATATACGGTCGTTGGTGGCGTCCGCCAAACGCTCACAGCCAGCTGTGTTCACTACATCAGAGTCTTACCTACGGCGACAATTCACCGAGAAAAGGATATTCTCGTTGCTGTTGTTGGTAGTGATAAGCGGGAACCTCACGATTTCTCTTGTCGTCATAGGCTTCCTATTTAGTGGTTCTCTGTCGACGGGGTGACTCACATACGTCTTAGGCACTGGCCATATACGAGCATCATCTTGGAGGCGCATTACACCACCCTTGGTTTCTCGTTGGGTTCGGTTCAAGAATAGACTTTGCGCTGCGTTGTTGGTTGCACCAGATGAGTGCCCGAGAAAAATTTCACCGCCTATCCTGTTATGTTATCACTTTACTCACTAATTGATGTCAGGAATAGCGTTAGCGAAAGCAGCAGACACCCCCTTGGCGATGCGCATGACTGCACGCTGCATTGATTCAATTCATTTCCTTTGGAAACGAGATATAACCGCGCCTATGCTGTTGGTGGCGATCGCGCTGCGTCTAATCTCAGTGCGGCCCTAACAACTTTCCCGAAGCTGCCTCTCAGCTCCGACGCCTCTGTTTGCCGTTGGAAGCGCGATGTACCGCTGTACCTAAGCGAAGCGAAGCGACGCGACGCGGGCTATCGTCTAGGTTAGTCTACCTAGGCAGTTATCCAGTTAGCTAGCTAGTTGGTTACACTAGAAAAGTAGGAAAATGAGAAGCACTGCATTCCGTCATGCGTTGTCACGCCGTCGCCCTATAGAATGGCTTGCGCGGCATATCTGGCGCGGACCTGATGCTTAGCTATGGGCAGGGTCCAAATTAGTGGCGGGCGCGCGGATCGCATCTTAGTGGACGAACACCCCGCGTTTGTTTCGTTTCATCTCCATCGCATCGCATCGCATCGCATCGCATCACATGCCCAAACGCACGCCCGCCCACTCGCCCGATTTTTTTGGGGTTTTTTTTTCCACTACCACTGCTACCACCTGTACTAACTACATCATCACTATCACTAACACTAGCTACGAGACCCGTAAAATGACTCCTGGGCTGATATCCAGGCAGAAAGGTACCACAACAACCCAAAAAAGGAGACTCTTTTCTTTACTGTCTGTCTGTATGTCTGTCTTCCTCGACGTGTGCCAAGCCCTGCGAAATTGAGTCATTTCGACCCGACGCGGAGGTACTTACCCAAACCGCGCAAGGTCTAGATCGACACTCTCACACACAAAGTTCTGTTGGTTGTTAGCAGCAGCAGCAGTAGTAGTCTAGTCCGTCCCCGACCCAAAACTCACCCCTTTCTTCCCCCCTTCTATTCTGACTCTATCGCGGCTGCAGCGTCCCGGCGGTGAACACACGCGCGGTAGTTTTTAGACTTTTCCAACACAGAACCAGAACCCCCTTTTTCTTTTTCTGCTCTCTTAGCGTAGCTAGCTAGCTAGCTAGGCAACAATCGCGCGGCTTCGATAGCCGGTTTCTTATACTAACCTACCTAGTACATCTCACTCACTTACGCTACAACTACGTACCTAGGTAGGTTAGACGGGGAGAGAAGGCACAGCACCCCACGTTCCCGAGAAAAAAATGAATGACATCTGCCTGCTTATTGATAAACACACACCCCCTGGACAGCCCCCTGAATTGGGTATATCGAGGTACTTGACGAGATTGTATCGTCTCCATCTTCGTATGTCTTGGTACGTACCTACTACTTACCCTAAGACGAAGTGCTTGCCTTGATATGTCTCCGGTTACACGTCTATACGATCAGCGACTCTAGTAAGGGCGAAAGAAAACAACCACATTAGGTTCGCGGATACAATAATTCCAAGGATAGGACGGCACTGGCTGATATCATAATATTCTATTACTGATCGACCGGGTGCTGGGAAGACAATATGCAAGCCCGCCACTCTATCCGTCTGCTTCTCTGCGCATCTATTCAGTGCAACGGGAGTTCGGGTCTGGACCTCCCGAATTCTGTGCCCCTCACTGTCCGACGGTGCTAACGTTGTCTATCTGAGTGAGCGCGCATCCCTTGGCCTTAACCTTTCGGTCCCGTCTTTTGCTCGTTTCTTGTCAACTTAGTGAGCTTTCCACGTCCCGGGAACATCCTGCACATTCTTTATTCCATGTGACACGTCAACCATCGATCCGTTCAGTCTGCGAGGTTGCACAAAAAACGTCAATCTTTTCTCTCTTTCCACTCATCAACCGCCCAATATCTAGCGGGTAACCCGAAAACCAGTCGTGTTGCCTCCCTCGTCGCTTATTTCTTACTTGTACAATATACTGGCAACGAACAGTTGCGTCCAGCTTCTTTTTTCTTTTGCTCTTTTTCGTGTATTAGGAAAGGGGTCCTCTTCGGACAAATATGTACTTTTGCGCTTCTTTCAATCTCTCTAGTCTTGCGTTCAATGCAAAAGACCAACAATAGGAAATCCTCTTTCTCAATTATGCGAATAGTTCGCAACCGTGAGGTGTATTAGGAAAGAAAGCGGCACGGGGGTGAAATGAAAAAAAAAACAACGCAGAAACGCCCAGATGCAATAGAGAAACCTCCTGAGGACGCCTTGGTATGTTATTCAAACAATCGAGTCAAGTATTTGCCACAAAGCCCGCAGGTTCGCTTAATTCTGCTTAGGAGAACTAGGAGAACTAATATTGACAGCATTAGTACGGCAAAGTGGCGTTGACAAATAGCTAGGGATACATACTACTTAGGGCTGGTACTACCGCCAGGCGCCGGGCTGAACGACGGAGACTACAAATTCTGTCAGCATAGAGAAGCAATGTATTATGGATATGTACGAACCGTTGGTGAGTAGTGAGGACTTGTGGGCGAGTGTTGTGGTGGGCGGTATTGCGGACTAGTTGGCGAATACGAAGAAGGCGAGGTAGGCGAATAACTAGGCGACGCCGGGGAGTAGCCCGGCGAGCGGCTGTTGTATGAAGGAGAAGTTGGGCTGTACGACGGACTCGTTGGGGAGTAGCTTGGCGAAGTGGGAGAGTTGGCAGCTGGCGAAGTAGGAGAGTAGTGCTGCGTAGGTGACGTGGGTGAGTAGCTTGGAGATGTTGGACTATAATTAGGACTACTTGCGCGGTAGCCGCCTGGAGAGGTCGGGGAGAATGAGGGCGAGCTTGGGCTGAATGACGGTGATGTAAGCATACGGCCACCCTGCATGGGCGAGGTCGGTGAGTATCCGGCACCTGGCGACGTTGGTGAATAATTTCCATAACCCCCGAGGGGCGAAGAGGGAGAGAAAGGACTGGTACCACCGGGGCTGGTTGGCCTGTACGGACTAGTAGCACCACCCAATGGTCCATACTCAGAGAGGGAGCCTAGTGTGTTGTCCGAACCAGCACCGACGATAGGCGAGAAGTTGCCCATTCCCATTGAAGGCGAAGCAAGGCTCATGCCATATCCGCTGTCTGCCATAGGCGATCCCGTATCGTACGGCGTCGCAGCACCATCCATTTGGTTTCCCTTCACCGTCATGCCTGGCATAAGACCCATCCGAGAGTTATCTGAAATCACCGTATCCAGCATCTTAGGGTCTAAGAAGACCTGGAAATGCCCAGTGCCCATCGGGGCCAGCTGACCCAGCATGACGTTCTCCGATATACCTCTGCAATCGTCAAGTTCACCGATAGAGGCGGCTTCTAATAGAATTTCCACCGTCTCCTCGAACGAACATCTCATCAATGCACCGGTATCAGCCCTGTTGATTCCATGTCTAGTAACGGCAGCAATGCTACCACGGTATGTCATAACGTCGACGAGAAGAGCAAGATGTCGCTCGTTGACGTACGAACCATCAAATGCCAACACTCGCCTCAACTCATTCAGGAGGGCGCCACGAGCTGCCTCAATGCCGAACACATCAACAATTTGGTATAAATCGTTCGTAGAAGTTCGCCTGGCATCGACGCCCTCAACAGCCAAGACTTCGCGTAGAGAAGTACCTTGTGTATCCAGGTACCACTCTTCACAGTTGCCAGGGCCCTTTTCTTGCACCAACGCACCGTTCTCGTCTACAATAATCCTCGAACCAGAGTTGAGGAAAGCTCGCTCCACGCCCTTGACACCGCGGAGTGTCAGATTCTCCAAGAGATGATCTGCTAGACGCTTCAACATTATATCATCCTCAATAGCCTTATCGCCATCGTCCTTATCGTCTGGCATAGGGCGTATACGAATGACTTGGTTGGGGCTGTTGTCATCACTAGGGATGATAGCTAGATCACTCCCATAGTCTTGCTTAAGTCGCAAGACTACATCATCAATAGTCAATCCCTTATCCAACATCTTTTGCCTGTCGAGCACGATACGGAGCAACCATCGGGACTGTTTCTCAATTGGAGGACCTGTTTCGTCAGGGATAAGGAAGTAGGACTCGACCATGTCGTTATCTTCTGCAATATTCGTCGCATCGATCACAGGGTCATAGTAAATCTCCGTGACTGCGGTCACCGACCGGAGGTTTGTGTGCTCCACCATACTACGCAGTTTCTTTGCTTGTTCCTGAGTTGGAGCGCCAGACTGATACACCAACATGGAAGGTGTCTTGATGTTACTAGCGACGTTCAAAATCTCCTTCAGCCGTGGAACACCGAGAGTGATGTTCTTCGACGCGATACCGGTGAAGTGGAATGTATTCAAGGTCATTTGGGTGGCAGGTTCACCAATTGACTGGGCAGCCAAAACACCAACCATTTCGCCTGGATTAACCATGGCTCTGCGCCACTTACGATCTAGCTCCCCAATTACGTGATGGAAAGCCATCTTATCCAACCGATGGAAGCAAGCTAATCGCTTGAAAGCCAATTTCGAACGAAGAAGGGCTTTGAAGAGTAAGGTAGCATTGTGATCTGCCTCTTTTGAAACCACATCGGAACCGGCAACGACGGTCATACTATCAAGAAGATTTTTAACGACGGGAATCACATCCTGAGGCGTAAGGTTGCTTGATTTCGTGTCATCCACCTTAAGAAGTCGCTTGGAGCTTTCAATTAATCGGCCCACGTTTAGTGGGAGTTGAAATGACGAGTCGAGTTTCTCATCATTGATTTTGAGTTCTCTCAAAAATTCGCAATCCTTTTGCAGTGCTTCGTATTCGAAGTCAAGCAATTCTTGAGCCTGTGGATCCCCCGCAATGTCTTGAATATATTCAAGAGAGTCGGTCACACTTGCTGGGAGTGTATCCATGACATCAAGACGGTATCGTTTCTCGAAGTCAACAGTCCGTAGTATCCAATGGTCCATTCCTTGCTTCTCGATATGCATCGCATCAAGTCCATCTTCACCATAGATAAACTGAATAATATCGCCAAGCGAGTTCCGAACAGTGCCATCGTAACGAGCGCTTACGTCTTCAAGAGCCTTGACCAGACGTCGTTGGATGTAACCTGTTTCGGCTGTTTTCACAGCAGTGTCGATTAGACCCTCACGACCTGCCATGGCGTGAAAATAAAACTCTGAAGGCGTTAGACCACGCAGGTACGAATTTTCAACAAAACCACGGGCTTCTGGTGAGTAATCATCCTTTGTAAAATGAGGCAAGGTTCGGTATTTGAAGCCGAAGGGGATACGTTTGCCTTCAACAACCTGCTGGCCGACTAAGGCGGTCATTTGAGAGATATTGATGGATGATCCCTTTGACCCAGATCTTGCCATGACTACAGCGTTGTTGGAATCTTTGAGATTGTTCTCGGTTGTTGTACCAGCCTTGTCACGGGCGTCATTGAGGGCCTTGGAGACTTTGCTCTCAAAGGTTTCTCTGATGTTCATACCAGGAAGCGCTTCAAGTCGATTTGCAGCTGCTTCAGCCGTCAAATCGGCGACAATTGTCTTTTGTCCATCAATTTGCTCCTTGATCTTCTGGATGGTACCTTTATCCGGAATGGTATCGCCTATACCGATGCTATGCCCGTTATGAAGAAGCCAGTAATTAATAACGCGTTGGCAACCATTCAGGAATGCCATAGCACCATCGGATCCGAGCTCATTGTAACACAAGTGAACAATACCGCCACTAGCAGCACCGACATTCTTCTTGGTTAAAACGCCGAACAAAAGGTTGCCAGATTGGATGAGGAGACCATCATCCTTCAACGGAGTGTAAGGATCGCTACCCTTCTCTGGTGGCTTCGTGTAAAGGCTGATCTCTCGAGGGATAATCATACTAACGAGCTGCTTCCCTGTCCAGCGAGGTCTAGGCTTAACAATTGAGGGTGGGGGAATAATGCCGTCCCAATTGGGCACCCACAATAGAATATTCATGACTTGTTCTTTAGTCAGGAAGACGTCTCGGCGGCACATTTTGTAAACACCCGCTAACGTATCTTGTACAATACCCATCAACGGGCCATTTCGCTGAGGAGAGACAATGTTGAGCGGCACCATACATAGCTCCCGGATCTCAGCACGCGTCTCTTCGGTTTGGGGAACGTGGAGGTTCATCTCATCACCATCGAAATCAGCATTGTAAGGTGATGTAACAGACAGATTCAACCGGAAAGTCGAGTAAGGCATGACCTTGACGCGGTGACCCATCATAGATTCTTTGTGCAAAGAAGGTTGACGATTGAAAATAATGTAGTCACCATCTTGAAGATGACGTTCTACTTTCCAGCCGTACTCTAACGATATTTGGCCAGCACGTTTATGGTGTCGAAGGTCAATTCGTGTTCCATCTGAACGAATAACATACTTCGCGCCAGGATGCTCATTCGGGCCGTTCTGAACGAGCTTGTGCAGGCGAGAGATGTTGTAGGGAGTGACGGTCTCAGGATAAGTTAGTGTTCGAGCGATACTCCGGGGAACTCCGACTTCATCCAGTGAAATGTTTGCATCACCGGTGATGACGGTGCGAGCTGAGAAATCGACTCGCTTTCCCATTAGATTTCCTCGAAGCCGACCTTCCTTGCCCTTTAGGCGGGCGCGGATAGATTTGACTGGACGGCCACTCTTTTGAAGTGCTTGAGGTTGGCCTGCAATATCATTGTCCATCAAAGTTGCGACATGGTATTGCAGAAGTGTGTCAAACTCATGGGCAATATGGCCCGCTGAACCTTCCTGCAGAGCTTGTCGCACATTGCTATTAGCACGAAGAACGTCTCCGAGCTTGTACGTTAGGTCGTCTTCATTCCGAAGACCCTGACCAGTGCCGTCCATAGAAATACTTGGTCTAACGGGTGGTGGAGGCACAGGCAAGACAGTAATAATCATCCATTCCGGTCGAGCATAGTCCTTGTTCAAACCCATATCTCGTAGATCACTGTCTGAAATGTTCTTGAGGATGTTAAGCGCCATCTCTGGCGTGATGATGGTCGTGTTCTTCGACTTGTTGTTCTCTTCATCCTTCTCTTCGGAAACAGCGGTGAGTTTAAGGGCACCTAATCGTATCTTGGGCTGACTATTTCCACAGCCCCCATGGCCGGCCTGCTTAGGTTTATTATGCGGCTCGTATTCTTTGTCCTCGTCCTTAGGTATCTCGTTGCTGCAGATGTTTTTGCCTTTGCAGATGTTCCACACACGCTGGAAACGGGTCTTGGGATCACGGGTGGCAACAGCGGCTGCAAACTCTGCATCATCCTGTGGCGGGCGCATTAGCATCAATAAGTTCTAGTGAACTCAGGACACAAGAGCAAGTAACTGACTCTATCTGCCTTGACTTTGCTGCAATTGGTGCAGACGATCTCTAGGATCTTCTTGACCTTCTTGATAAAGCCAGGGTGATAGACGGGTTTCGCAAGCTCGATGTGACCAAAATGGCCAGGACATTCGGACATGTTCTCAAGGCATGTGGCACACTTGAACTGGCGGTCAACAGAGCCAAGTCGCGGGTCGTTCAATCCATTCTGACGCGGCTTGGTACGTGTTTCGTCCATCGTTTCAGGGTACATGATATGTGCAACACTCATGTTCTTGATCTCTTCGGGTGAGAGAAGACCAAATTGGATCTCCTCTACCGTCTTGAGAGGCGCATCAGAGTGCGCGAAATGGAGATTCGCCATGTTGTAGGGAGGGAAGGGGTGAGGATCTTGTCGCGCTCGTTAAATCGGAGGCGTGAAAAAAAATTAACGGCTAGAGCGTTTGGAGGACCGAAAAACTGATGGTTTAGGGCGGGATGCGCGCGAGATTTGGAAAACGGGAATGGCCAGTTGATAGCACTGGAGGGTGCCGACCAGGCAGGCCTTCAGGCCTCTAAGTAAAAGCTGCTCCCGGGCGCGCGCAGGTGCTCGGTCGATCGCAGGGTTTGAATTCGACGATATAGCCAGGGTGCATATGTCGGGGACTCGCAGTAGAGACGCTTTGGCGATGCCCGACGCGTTATTTGCCGTAAGTCGATGTCGTGAAGGATGTTGTTGTGGTGGTTGAGGCCTTGATTGATTTAGCAAGGGAGAAGGCGAGGGAAGAAGGCGTCTCGCCTGAGTCCTATACGCACTAAACCTAATCTGGGTCACCGGTACCACACGGAAAAAAGATTTCGCCCCCAGGATCGTGGGTACTACATGGGTACTTGTGATTAGCTGCCATTTGCCAGCCAAAAGTAAGTACAAGTTCCAGCCTCTTTTCTCTTCTGCTTACATGTACCTAGGTACCTAACCATTGACCCAGCCAGCATTCCGACCTCAGGTACCTAAGACAGACACAATGGTCCGTATTGTGCCCCTACAAATGACCATTCACATTAGGTACCTAGGTACTTAGACTAGCGAGGCCACTTCCACTTTCATCTCTTGAGACAATACACGATTGCATCACTTCAGATCCATTCTACATATCTATTATCTATTCCCTGCTGCCGCCCACAATCAAAGCCGTGGAGACTCTCCTAGTTAGGGCGTCTATGTTCTGATTTCGTAATGCCTTGGTTCCTTCTGTAGGTAGGGTATCATAGATTAATTGCAAGCTACGTATACTCAATAAGGTAGCTACTTGCAAAAACACCGGTCCAAATAGGATAGCCCTCATCCTCTCGGTCCTCCTGCTACAAGTTCCAACGACTGCGCTACTTTCTCTTAGCCTTAGACGCCTTCGAAGCCGGCTGTTTCTTAGCTCCTGCCGTCGTTTTATCCTCCTCGGCCTCTTCACCATCTTGGCCCTCGCCCAGGCTTCTCCGCCGCACCGTGCCGGTCGATACAGCTACGAACTCCTCCTCACTATCACTCGCGCCTAGGTCGAACAAGACCGGCATACGAAAATCCGTTCTTCCAAGATCCTCGTCATACGCTTTGCTCAAATTCGTCGTCAGGACGTCGATGTCCTCGTCTTCCGCATCGAGCCGGCGCTTGTTGATCTCCTCTTGTGGGTGGATATCGAATTCGTCCTCGCGTTCATCGTATTCCACGTTCTCCTCCACCTCTACAAAGTCGGGCGCCAAGGCCGACCAGCGCTGGGGACTCGTCACAGACCATATGTAGATGCGCCCCGTCTCCAAGCCACAGGCTGCGAGCATAGCTCGGTGTGGGTGCCACTCAATGACTCCTTGCTCTTCCTTGGGACCTTCCAGCATCCTTACCAAGCTACCATGGTTTCGCTCCCAGATGTATAATTCGTGATTGTTATATGTCGAAGCTGCGACATATTCGCCTGTCGCACTAAAAGTGACGTGATTCCAGGAAAGCCTATTTACCACATCCTGAAACTTGTGCTCTAATGGCATTTGTATTGTATCTGGGTCGAGATCTTCAGCCGAGAGATTCGGCACATGGAAGGTTCTAATGATCCTATCTTGTGAATTGACTAGTAATTCTTTGCCGGATCCTGTCAACCTTAAAGTGGTCACGACTGAACTGCAAATCTTTTCGGACCATATAATCTCGTGTGTATTCGGGTCTATAATGTTGAGGCGGCCCTTGTTGGTGCCAGCGAGGATATGGTCGCCTGTGACAGTCCAGACCGTAGCCGTCGTCATTTGTTTCGCATCTTCTTTCGCTTGTTTCTCTTTAGTCGCCGCATCAGCGTCGGTATTTGTGCGTCTCGGTGCCGAGGGGAGGGTGTGTTTGACATCGTTGGGGTCGGTCAAGTCGACTAGCGACGGGGCCTCGTCAAATACTGAGGCGACGAATAGCTTACTAGATGGTCAACCGTTAGTGTCACGAACGAAGAACCTCGCGTTTTTCAATCAGGCTCCTTACTGATTCCAGGGATGTAATTCTGCCGTGTAGATCGGCGCCCTAAAGCGGACCTCTCTGTACCTCCTACCGTCTTTTAAATCCCATAAGACTGCTCTCCAACCCTGACAAGCTGAGAGGAGGAAACGGCCACAACTCGACCAGCTTAATGAAGTGATGGCCGCTCTATGACCTCTCAACTTCTGCGCGACGCCCATGGTCTCCAAGTCCCACACTACGACAGTGCCATCGACGCGACCCGAGGCGAGGTAATCGCCCCGACGATTGAAACGCAGACATGTCGTATGGCCAGAACGGATTGTATTAGTGATGTTCTCCGGATAGTCCTGAAGCAGGTAGTCATCAGAGAGAAGCAAATTCATGTTGTCTGTTTCATATTGATTGTTGATGATAGAGATCGGTAAGGCGAGCTTGATGCATGGAATTTATTTACAAGCTGGAGCTACCTACCTACCTAACCAGATAGGTACTACCTACCTAGGTATATAAGGTAGGAGGTACCTGGTGCTTTAGCCATGGTGAGGGGGGAGCGCACTCCACTGAATCACCCCGCTAAACCACCCCTCTATAAAAGATCATCGCGGAAGTGTCTAAGCATCTACCTACCTAGGTAGATAACTGAGCTCTGGATGCCTAAGGCATGAATAGACATTTATTTTCCGTCACAGGTTTATACTCGTCAGCTTTGATGACTCATAGGCAAATTGAACCACAATTACAGTGCTTCAGCAAGTTGTGTTTGGGTCTGCTTCCTTCTCATCAAGGTTGAGTTTTCAAAAAATACAGTCAATTACAAGTCATGGCTAATTCACGGTGAGTAGCTGCCCACTAGAGTTGAGGAAGACGCATATAGGCTCGTCGCTAATTTGGAGAAATATTCCTCAGTTTTGAGTATGTGAAACAGTTCGAGTACAATGATAGCCTACTCCCAAACACGTGGATAGTTGTTAGAGTCGATGGTCGCGGATTTAGCAAGTAAATCAACCTCCAAACGTAGATTTGAGAAAAGGGATCTTTCAGACTCATAAGATATATCTCCTAGATTATGTGCCAAATACAACTTCCAGAAGCCCAACGACCGAAGGGCAATTGATCTTATGAACGCTGCCGCCAAGGCCGTTGTCACTGAGCTACCTGATATCACCATTGCGTATGGGGTCAGCGATGAATACAGGTACTCATTAAATGCGTCTGATCCCAACTCAAAGCTGACCCAGAAATAGTTTTGTTCTGCATAAGACATGTACACTGTTCGAAAGGAGGTCAAGGTAGGGATCTGTACCGGTTTCAACGGCAATGAAGATATGTATGTTGACGATGAAGCAGCAAGCTAATTACCACCATTGCCTCGACGTTCACATCTTACTACGTCCATCTTTGGCCAACTTACTTCCCAGACACCCCATTATCGCCACCCCTCCCTAGCTTTGACGGGAGAGCTGTATGCTACCCCAGTGTGCAGAATCTGAGGGATTATATGAGTTGGCGACAGGTTGACTGTGCGTTGAGCCCACGTGCGGCCTCCGGAATTACATGTGTTAACGAGTATTAGGCCATATTAACAACCTCTATAACACGACCTTCTGGTCGTTGATACAACTCGGCGGGTTCGATGCAAACGAAGCCGAGAAATTCCTAGCTGTATGTATTCTTCACACTTTACACGGCGCCGTGATTAATCAAAGTCCAGGGCACCTTCTCTGCAGACAAGAACGAGATATTGTTCTCAAAGTTCAAAATAAACTACAACAACGAGCCCGAGATATACAGGAAGGGTAGCGTTGTTTTCCGCGACGTAGGTCACATCCAAATAAACGGCTTAAATGATGAAGTCTGCTTACATGTTCTAGTACGAACTCGTGGAGCCTAGTAGCCACAACGTTGCAGAGGCAATAGACAATGTAGCAGAGCCAGTCAAGCAGTCCAAGACACAAGATGAGAATGACAAGAAGCGACGGAACAAGGCCCACGTCGTGGTTGATCATTTAGATATCATCAAAGATGATTTTTGGGATAGAAGGCCATGGCTTTTGTCAAATAAGCCCGGCAAAATCCCGAAGCAGACATAATAAAGGTTATGATACCCTCCAACGCCGTATTAATGCTTTGAACATGAATGTGTCTCGCTTTCTATATTGCCGAAATAGTATCGCCGCCCATAATCGGCTCATGCAAGATAGTAATAGATCCCTTCCATTTTTTGGCCATCATTTAAGTGCCCTCTTCAACCGCTTCTCTTCTTTCCGTTTCCGCCTTGCGTCCCTTCTAGCTCGCCTCTCCTCTTTCGTCTCGCTAGCCTTGAGTTTCTCTTTGGCTGCTTGCCTCTCTGCCTTCTTAGCCTTTTTCTTTTCGACCTTCTCGGCGGCCCGTTTCTGTGCCTCCCGCTGTGTTTCTTCCTCTGCCTTCTTTAGCCTTTTGGCTTCTCTTCGCGCCCTCCTTTCCTCTTTCGTCTCTTCCCGCTTGCAGTTCTTCTCGATATTCGTCTCATGCTCCGTAGCGAGGGGTGTGCCGGCCCCGCTATCTGGCGGCGTCGGTAAGGAAGCCGCGGGATCATTGACCGACCCCTCCATAATCCCGCCACGTACGAACGACGTATATAATCCCCTGGCCCCTGTATATTTGGTAGCGGCGTTACGCGCGGTTATCTTCTCGAGCGCGCCTCCCTTTAGGGTCTGCTTCATGGTGCCGCTCTTCGTGTCGATGCCCTTAAGAGCCTGGTCAAAGGCATTCAGCCACCAGGCCTCTTGTTTGTGATCTTTCTTGCTGCCGAGACCGGAGCCATCTTGGTTGCGCTTTATGAGGATGTGATGTGTCAGGCCGTTGCTATCGCTCGTCGGGTGTAGTGAGTGGCCGGACCCTCGCCATCCTTGGGCGGTTAGGAGGGCGTGGGCATTCATGGATCGCGTAACTCGTGGCTTTCTCTTGGAGGAAGTAGGTAGGGCGTATATACTGCGCTGTTTAGGGGAGAAGCTCTGATCGACTGGACATCGCCTATAGCCGAAGAGCTCTAAGATATTGGCCGGCTTTGGGAGGATTAAGGAAATCCTCAATTGAAATTTCAGTGGGGCTCCTTGCCCAGATGCAAGGTGCTAGACTGTTCCCGTTTTATCGCATATATTATAGCCGTTCTGACGCATAGATGCATATATCTAAGTATAAGTCTCGAGCTACTCCCAGATAGGTAAGTAGGGGATCTAGGAGGTAGGTAAGGTTCATTGTAAGAGGCGGGTAATATTTGATTTTGAGTGCAGTCTAATGTACTGCCTCGTTAAAGCATTGAGCGATCCTAGATCTAACGTTAGATTGTACTGAGTATTTATCATAACATATTTAGCTGATACCTTAGTGAGAGAGTCAAATGGAGACGAAATCATCCTCGAGACCCACCCTTAGGGCTGAATTTCTACCCCTGCTTTTACGCAGGCTCGACTCCGGCTCGCTGCCAGTCAGGTGACTCAATTGCACTGCAATATTCGAAAGAAACAACCGACTAAACGTTAAAAGTTTTATATATTAATTTATCTCTGTTGTTGGTGATAGATTTCCAAAACAATAGTTATACTGGAGATGCAGGACTCCAAGTGTCCATCCATGGTCTTACATCCTGACACCAACCAAGTTCCTTATCGTGTTTTTCCCTGCTTTAAACGCCTTCCTTTTTATTTACGAGCAGTCCCTAGAGAGCGGAATTCAGACCTAGGTTGTATATTTATGTTTAGCAGCTCTGCAGGCAACGACTCGACACATAGGTATCAAAGTCCTCGAGGCATAGTCCCACTTGTCCACATAATCTACACATTGTTGAATAACCGCAAGTGAGTGATTCTAACTTCGTTTGCTGGGAATATATTTACACCTTATTTACTTTTACTTTGCCTTTCAGTGTTTGCCTAGCTCCGTCGTTGCGTATTTCTTTAGTTACTTTAATCCTGCTTTTATATGCATTTAGGTTTCAATCTTACGCAAACGTACCTGTCTTTCTCTTTTCTTCCGGTCGAAAATTGTCCCCAATAGCTCTGCTGTGATACAATAAGATCGAAGCATCAGAAGCATCAGAAATCAACTCTGGACAACAAGAGAAGCCTATTCTGATAACATCGTCGCTACTTGGCCCTCCCTGTGTGCTCAACCTAGAGGATCTCCCAAACCCATTCAGCCCATTCCAGAATACGGGTGTTGCCGGTATTCTCCTCGTCGACCAACACACGTTAGTCAAGTGCGGGCTTAATGTCACCTTAGCAGAAGCTGAAGCTATGGACTTTGCCTCCCGAAACACTTGTGTCAAATGCCCGAAAGTCTCTGGTACTTATCTGCTTCGTAATATCGGATACATTATTACGTCATTCGAAAAGGGTAATGGACTGAACACGTTTTAGGCAACCGCCTCAGAGAAAGAGTTAGAACTAGTAATTCGGCAGATGCAGCGCTACCTGGCTGACATGCACAGCATCGAGGGCGAACACGCGGGCGCACTCAACCGCAACTCGTGTGTCTCGAGTGAATTTGAATGAGGCTTTGACGTAAACGCTCACTATAAGTACGGGGCCTTATCTCAACAAGTATTAATTCAACGAAGGGCTTAAAATCGTGTTTACGCACGGCGATTTAAACGCTTCCAATATCCTCGTACAGGATGATTTGGCCGTGGGTATTGTAGACTACGACCTCGAACTATCTTGTTTAACCCGTAACTGGTTCCAGCCCAAACTGATGACCTGCGGTGTAACGCAATGGTGTTGGATTGCGAGGAACGCACAGCAGTGAATAGGCCTATCGAGCCCTCGAATAACAGAGAACGAAACAAAAGGCAACCACACTTATTCCACTATACGTAAATGATTTGAGGTACTCAAGACATCGAGTAAGTTTTGATTAGATTCTCTTTTATCAACCTTGAACATCTTGTGCAAGTTTAATTCAATTTGCCATTGCGTAAAAGCAGGTTCTGGCTTAGGATAGATGGATATCCTTAGCCCCACTATGACCTATATAACAAAACCCCACCATTTATTTTGGCTGCACTGGTACTACGACAGCACTTACAGGATAAGGGTATCTAAGGGCAACCGCATCCAAACGCGTTAGTCTACATAGCAACGTCGCGACTCTATCTGGTACCTATTTATCATTCATTACCTGCCTACCTACCTACCTCTACTTCACCTCGAACTTGCCTCGATCTACCTTTATAATACTAAGCCGTTGCTACCCACACATTTGCTTAGCCGCCCTTCTCTCCTTCTCTCCACGTCACCTTCAGAAGTCAATTTTGCTCGACCTCTTTCCTCCTGCAAGATGCTTCGCCGCCCACCCACGACGCTGATGCTCACATCGGAGGACATAGCCGCATACGAAGACAGGCGGTACGAGCAACTGCAGGCCCAGCTGCAAGCCCAGGCCCAGGCCCAGGCCCAGGCACAAGCGCAGCTACAACCCGGGTCACGGGCGGCGCATCCTCTAATGGACCGACACACGCGGCCGCAGCCCTCCGCGATGGACACCACCGCCTCGTCGCCGAATGATAGCACGGACGAAGCCATGGAGGACGCCAGCGCCGGTCTCGACGACGACGACAACGAAGACGAAGACGAAGACGAAGACGAGGAGGAAGAGGAAGAGGAAGATGACGACGATGACGACCCATTCACAACAACCGGCACTCTACGCGCCGCTGGAACAGAACGTGCCGTGTCCCCCGGCGCCCGGCGCAGCGCCTACATCCAGCGGATGCGT
This sequence comes from Xylaria grammica, assembly GCA_004353285.2. Classification (NCBI taxonomy): domain Eukaryota; kingdom Fungi; phylum Ascomycota; class Sordariomycetes; order Xylariales; family Xylariaceae; genus Xylaria; species Xylaria grammica. Next base: position 1,403,536 of record NGZP02000025.1, read on the forward strand.
GCACGGGCCGGCGGGCACGGGCGCTCGCAGTCGCATACGCATGCCACTTCCATCCCGACCTCCACCTACACATCGGCAGCAGCATCACGCGCCCAGCGCATTACCGGCTCGGCATCCGCGTCCGCACTACCCTCCGCGGCGACCCAGAACCCCCAAGTCCCCGCACATCTGCAACAGACGCCCGTACAGAACGTCGCGCCGCTCGGCACGACGACGACGCGGGCAGGTGTAGGGCGTGGCGGACGGCAAGCCAGCGAGCCACCGCCCGCGCCTACACGCGTGACACGCAGTCGGGATGAGCGGATCGGGATAGCACCGGGTGCACGGCCGGCCGACGTCGCGCCGGGAGGGGCAGCAGGACCGACAACGAGACGGCGATAGGGACGCCGGGACTCGGATCTAGCAACACGCGAATTTGGGAATGATGGGTATATAGGGACAGGAGGGCAAGCGCAATCACACGCACCGGAAGAGACAGAAGCAGTGGCGGCTCAGGGGGCACCGCTGCAAGCACAGATGGAAATGGACACGTCAGCATCGCAGACGTCGTCACTCGAGGATACCCAGATGCAAATCGACGGGGAAGCCGGAGAGGAAGACATGTCCGCGGCCCATGACGACGTCTACACGGCCGACTTGCAAGTGGAGGAGACGTTCGCTCTGGACGAAGCCGACGTCGAAGCCGGCTCCCCGGCCTCCTCGCAGCAGCGCCGGAGGATGCGCGCGCACACGATGCGTCTGAGTAGACGAGCGGCTATGGCCCCCCCTGCGCATACGCGCGGCTCTTCGGATACCACCAGTATATCAACGGCGGGCAGAACAGGACCTGGATTCAGGGCGATGGCAGGCTTCACCAGTAGCAGTCCGCCTCGTGCTCTCCCTAATGGCCACGGCGTCTACGACAGGGTGGAAGCAGGGGAGGCAGACGATGACGACCGCATGCGGATTGACTAGCGGAATTCGGGGTTACTTTCGTGACCCGTTTGTTATTCATTGGCTATGCTGGGAAAGCCGCATCGAGTTTCACTCATCGCGTTTCATTGCTCTTGCTTGCGGCCGCAAGGGAGGTTGTCTGGTTATGTATGGCACATGACTAGGGAAATGAACGGATCATCACCGCGCTTGGGATAGCATTCGCATGGGCTAAGAAAAGATAACGGTCACTGCCTCATGACGATTAGATGCTAATGGGAAGATATGGGAAGCGCAATTGTGATATCGCAGGATTACACTCGAGATATCTTGTCGGAAATCTGTCTTGGCTGGCATTGATGAGGGGAGGCACTTGCAGACTTAAATAGATCCAGTCAGACTGACTGATCCCCCATGTTCTATGAATAGGGAGCTATGTGAGCTGGATAGGAACCAAGATAGGAGAGCATTCTCGGTAACAGACTTGTTAGGCGTCCATGAATCAAAACGATGTTTTCCCATTTTACACACACTAATTGACCGAACTCACAATAGATTTCTCTATACTTTGCTTCCACATTGAACGTCGTTTCTACTGTTCTGTCACGGTCACCCGCGAAGCTTCTACTAAACCAATCTGGTAGATTTGTGCTTCAAGCCGTCGATTTGACTAGGCTAAAGCAATCACTTCAACATGATTATACCTCCCGCGCGTCTCATTCCATTCCAAACAATTTTTTGCATCTAATCAATTTCCTGATTCATTTCCCGCTCCATCGGATATTGCCAAGCCTGGCGATGATTCTTCGCTGTCTTCACTGAATGTTCATGATACGGCCTCCAGTCCATCATCACATTGTGGGTATGTTGCCGCCTCTCACTTCAAGGGGCGAGTAGGCATGTCGTTTCATATTCCGTCTGCGCAAAGTCACATGGTTTCCTTTGAAGAAACCCCGAACGCCACTGCTATGCCGGAAAAAAAAACCAAAAACACAAAAAAGGAAGTGTCGCTCCCTGCGCAGAAGAGAACGCTTGATCCTATAGTACGACAAGAGAAACGAGTCTATCCCTCACACCATCTCCCCATCTCGCCATCTCATCACATGCTCATCCCATGATCATCGCGTAAAGGTCATCATAATCAACGAGAACAGTGATGATACCTACTAATGTGGTTTGACCTTGATTTTGAACTTTTGGGGAGGCTTAGGAGTGGGGTGAGATGATGGGTGAGATGATGGGTGAGATGTTGAGTGAGATGTTGAGTGAGATGTTGAGTGAGACCCCGAGTGAGATGTTGAGGAAGACGTCTTGGATGGTGTAGGGTGCGAATTTGTGGCCGGAGATGGTAGTGGCTTTCGCATCATATCTGGCAGAGGCTTTCTTGGTTTGCCGCCGCTACTATCTAACTTGGAATGCGCCGAGGGATGAGTTGTTGGGGTTGACGATCTTGGTCGTGGTTGCGGTGGAGGGGTCGCTTTGGGAGTACCAGCTTTGGGAGTACCGGCCCTAGGAGTACTAGCCTTGGGAGTACCAGTTGCGATTGCTGGGCTTGCACGGGAGTTGCTGGGCCCGGTTGAATGATTGGAATTGGCCGTGGATTTTCTTTCTAATGCCGGTTTCTTCCCGGCAGCCCGAATGGTGGCGGGGGCTGGAGACTCTTTCTTTATGTTAAGCCGGTCCCAGTCCGTGAATTTGATGGTGACCACTTTGCTAGGGGGCTGTAGCTTCTTCATAGCATCCCTGATTTTAGAAGTGTCGAGTTTAACAATCTTTGAAGGCCGGCCACTTTCACTCTCTGTGCTCGCGCGCTTGAGTGGCTTGGGAGGCTTCACACTGAGACCACCGTTTCCACTGATCTTTGGGGTATGTAGTTTTGGTTCCGACTGCTGAGGCTCAATGGTGGGTCGGATCGGCGGGAGAACAGAAATACTATCCCGACGTTGTTCCCCATTCTTAGCGATCTTCTCCTGAGAGACAGGCAGCTTAGCTGCAGGCTTAGTTGTAGATTTAGTTGTGGATTTGACCGTAGATTTGGTCGCAATCTTGGTCCCAGATTTGGTGGCGACAGGCGCGGTGTTAGGGGTAGACGGTTTCGCCACCTTTGCCACAGGAGCCGGTGAAACGACGGGTGGCTTCGGCACTGTAACACTTATGGACTTCTTCGGCTGAGCTGGCCCGGGAGTGGAAACAGGAGTGGAGGGTACGGTTGGAGCAGGATTAGGAGCAGTTGCCGGCTGAGACTGACTTGCTGAAGAGATGGCCGGCTTGCTACTTATGCTGGGATGTCTATTCACATTCAAAGTGATTGTTCGTTTTGGCTCAGGTCTTGCTGGTGGTGGCGGCGGCGGCGGGGCCTGAGTAGCGTAAGTGCCCCTCGACTTTGTCCTATAACCTCTGCTGAACTTGAGGACGTATTTTTTATCGCGAACCCTTTCACTACACTTGGCAGACCAAACCTCCGGATATTTGAACTTTATCGGTAGAGCAGGATAATCATCAACTAACAGAGAGCAAACCTCTAACAAGTTGATTCGTTCCGCGACAGTTAGGACGGGTGAATCCAATGCCTGCCAAATGATCTCCTGCAACTGTTCGTCGTCTTCAGTCTGCTCCTTCAAAGCGGCGAGGGCCGCATGAAGATCTTCCTTGCGCGCTTTAGCCTTCCGTCGTTCTTCCATAATGGGATTTTCCTGTTCAATTTCGAGATCTGGCCCATCCTTAATAGGCCGCGGCGTCTGCTTGCTGGGATCGGGGTTCTCTCCGATTGCGATACTGGCGAGCCCGCGACATAGCGCCTTGAACAGTTGGTCACGGACAAATGGGGAGGGATCAGTACTGATGAGCGAGAAGAAGAACCGTAAGAACTTCGGTTTGTCTAGGAGACCGAGTTCTACTAATGATTCGCACGCCTTTATCCGAACGACATCGCAGGTCTTATCTTGTAGATATTGAACGAAGGTAAGAGGGTCCAGAGGGATGATGTTCGCCTTCATCAGGCGACAAAAGGCATCTAGAGCGGCCACAGTGAAGCAGTTTTGGAAGGATGGAGAGTATTCGTCTCTCCGACGGTATCGTTCGATTTCTTCGAGAGCTAAGTCTCGAAACTCATTTGGTTCCGTGTCTTCTGGTTCAGCCATAACCTCATCTTCGTTATCTGCGTCTCCAAAAGAAAGTGACATGTCCATCGGCGGTCGGGTTTCCTTTTTCTTCTTTTCGTCCGGAATCTGGCAGATGGCGACGGCCTTGATGAGTGTGCAGATATAGAACTGATCCGAGAAAACGTTTTCTGAATTGTTATTATCTTGAAGGAGTCCAAGTATGAATCTCCGGGCATCTTTCGGACACTTACCATCTTCCCCACGGATGGAAGCCATGGCTTCGGGAATAGCGCATTGAATCATGTATTGACGCTTGTCTGAAAAGTTGTTCGGTCGGGGTAGAGTCGATCCCGGGTAACAAAAAAAGTGTTGGAACGCTTTTTGGAGGTGCCTGAATCCTATCCAGTCCACCTGGTCCTGGACAGCGTGACGCGGCAGCTCTTCAGCAGCCATGAGTCGGATCCCGTAGAAATACCTCGGGTCCAGGAGTGTCCGAGTGAGAATAGTAGAAACAAGAGGATGTGCCCCCGACTTGGCAAAAGACTGTTTCAAGAAGAGCATTGAATCTTGCTGAGCAGCGACATCCCTATCTTGCTGTAGCTGTGAAGCGTACATGTACGCTGGAAGATTTGTCTTCATTTCGCAAATCCACTCAAAGTCCGCATCCATTCGAATCCACTCATATGATTCTGTATCCATTTTGGCTTCAGTCTCTTCATCCCAATCACGAAAACCCCATTCTTCAACATCATCTGGATGTTGCATAATATCGCCTAGATAATAGAGCTCCTTCTGGCCTTCTTCTTTTGCATTGTTATTGGCCATTGCTCTTTCACGCTGCCGGCGGTTCCTCTTAAGCCGCTTGTACTTCGTGTTGTAAGGTATCTCAAATTTCACCGTCCTGGCACCCTCCTCTCGAATTTCTACTATATGTTCGTAAGGTGTGCCGTCGGCTTCATGGATTCTGATGGTCATAGGACCTGTAAATGCTTGCTGTAGTTCACCAGCGTACACAGCATGCGTTTCCTCTCGAACATCCCTCCAGAAATCATTTTTATCAATTGGTCTGACTTTTGCTGCCGCAATATCTTGCGTCTGTCGAACTGTCATCTCGACACATAATTTTTTCTTATTAAACCGCTGGAAAACGTCGAATCTTGGACAACCAGACCCAATGACCCACTGATTCCAGAAGCTCTCCAGCCGTGTGCTGCCAACCTTCTCACAGGCTTTGCGGAAGGAATCGGACGGAAGCACATCATCATTGGCCTGGGTAGATGTATTTGCCTTACTGACCATACGGGATATGATCCTGGAGATGCCCGCAGAGCCTGAGGATTTAGAAAGCCGGCGGTCTAGAATAAACAATACTAATGGTGCTTTGAGATTCATAAAGTCGACCTCAAAGCTACCAAGATATAAATGTTCACCCATATCCTGCAGCGACGGCCTTTTCACATCGATTTCAACAAGACGGTCTGCCATTGTCTTCATGCGGAATCTGAAAGTGTTGTTGCCGCACAAAGCTTTCATGAAATACTCGGTCATGAACCACGCAATGCCCACGACTAGCCAGATATCGGCCTTGGTATTGGGAACTATGTTGACTCCGAACCATTGACTCGCGAGGGCATACACTAGTGTTCGTGTTGCCTCAATTTCGGTGTCGACGATATCCGGTGGGTAAAGAAGCCTACTGCTGCACAACGAAAATGCACAGAGTGGCGTTGCATCCTCAACCATGTCGTCGACAAAACAGACCTTGTAGTTCTCAAAAGGGTAGCGACCAAAATGAAGAACGAAATGGTCGACGGCCGTGACCAAGGCAGCGCACGTATTCCTAACTTCTTCTGCACGACCGGGCAAACAGTATCCGTGGACCTTTGCTGCGCTCACTCCAAGCTTCGTATCGTCTTCCTCGCTTCTGAATTCCGACCACAGGTCGACATGCTCGAAAGGACCAATAGCAAAACCAATGTGTTTCGCGGCTTTGTTATTGTCGACTTCAAATGTCATGGTTTTTTTCGTTTCGTCATCTTTGTCGACCACTTCGCCAGTTAGAAATCCAGAACATACGACAGTCATCTCAAGTTGTTTGTCTTCTTCCGTGAGGTCATAATCACCGGCCACCGGCTCCTCCTCACCAAACTTCCTTTTACGACCGCTATTCAGAGTATTAGCGCCCTTGGGGCGCTGCCGGGTGGCGAGGGGTCGGCTGAATGCATCGCCGAGAGTACGGGGGCAAGTGATAGATATCTTCCAGGGATTGCGGCAACCAGGGTCATCAATGCACGGGAATATAGAACATGCGGTTCCAGGCTCGACAGAGTGACGGGTATAGACATGCGGATAGCGCACGTCGCTTCCTTCGATCCCAACGAAGTGCAGGCCATTATGGACATTCTTTAGCTCGAAAGGAATGCTAATTCTATATCCCTGGACGTTACCATCGCCATGAATAAGCAACTCCTGCTGATCAGCCTTGGAGGCATCGCGGTTCTTCTTCTTGACATCATCGGCGCTGGGTAGTGTAACGCGAAGAGATCCATCTAGAGGCTGGCAGCATGCCAGATCATGAGCCACCACAGGCACTTCCTTCCGCCGGTGATGGAGGAGTCGCTCCATACGGCGTTTCCTGACGGGCCATTGCGGCGCTGACCAGTGGTACGCATCCGGAGTAGCGAGCTTATCGCAAGGGTCCTGGTAGGACGCCTTCGCTGGGCAGTTGGACACAGTGATGTTGTTGACGTCTATTTCACAGTGGCGGGCATCGATGTAGACCGTGGAGATGTCAGGCTCGATGGGAACGACGAGGATATGGGAGAGACCATGGACACGCTTTGTGCGGAAATCTATCTCCAGCTCAACATGCTGCTTGAAAACCACGTAGGGGCGCGGCGGTGTGTCATCGACGGGCAGCTCGACCGGCGCAGGTTCGGGTTCTTCGAGCTGCTCTGGCTCCACGAGGCCAGGCATTTCGTACGGTAGGACTAAGTCCGCGCGATCATGGGTGTGGTCCGGGGATCTGTGGAATATTTGTCGTCGGGGATTATTGCTAGGAATGGCGAGCAGCTAGGTAGCGAAAAGAGAAAAATAAACGAATGGGTGGAAATGTACGAAAAGCTGATTGTTAAAGGTTGCGGAGATGGTGATGGTTCTGTGAATGGGTTTAACACGCGACTTACCACCTGCCTGCGGCCTACCTACCTTCTCGTCATTGCCGGCGCAACCACTGTACTAGATCAAGTACATGTAGTAGGTGCTACCTAGGTAGGTAAGGTACTCTTTAGGTGGGGAAGCCTGTGTTATATAATCAGGTTGCACAGGCAGTATTCTTCTAGGTTAGGTACCGCCCAGGTAGCCCCCGGCATCGAGAGTTCGAGGTGAACCAAGTCTACTATGTACCTAGACGCGGATTACCTACTACGCAGTACCTTCGAAGCGTGCTAGGATAATCCCAATTTGCCAACTCGACTACATCCTACGGTACTTATGTATACCTCCAGGTAGGTATATTAGGTACTTCAGCATTACACTTCCAGAGGTCTAACACAAAACCCTTCTAGCTTCAAGCCACCAATCTACCTACTCACGTAGGTACAATAGATCAGAAATGATGCCTACCTAGGTAGCTTAATAACCCATCCAGAATACTCCCCAGGCGGAGAAAAAGGCACTGTTGTACCCGGTGGTGAGTTTGTTAGATTTGAGTCACCCAAAAAGCAAACCGTAAATCAAGCGCACGCAAGAGCATATTGATCGGGGAGGGGACCAACATCACGATGGGTACCTACCTGATCTACTTCTTCTGAGAACACATAAGCCACAAACTCCGTGATGCCCTCTTGAAAATAAATCCGGCCCTGAACTCAAACGAATATTTAACATACGTCCGAGAACAACAAGCAAGCCTCCGAGAACAAAATACCACGTTCAAGACCTTGGGCGAATCATCGGTGACCCCTAATCAGCTATACAAACACAACCGCGTATGCAGGTACACTATCTAGGACGCAATACAACGCTCCGCAGGCTATTCTTCCCAAGTCTGGAAGATCCGTCGATACTTCCGTTCTATTCTAGGCTTGTTATGCAGTAAAGCAGCGCTGGTTGATCATGGCCTATGGCATAATGTAACACCTTTTTTTTTTTTTTTTTTTTGAATGGGTGTCAGGTTATCTATCCAGGTAGTCCATAGAAGTTTTTATTTAAAAAAAATTTTTTTTTCAGCATTCAGTTAATAGATAGTAGGCACGATCAGTATTGGGCGACGAATCCGGCCTTGTGTGGGGGTACCCTTTAGAAGCTTCCATTGTCTTCCTGTGCCACGATACCTACTAGGTAGCGTCGTAGTGCTGTTATGCCTAATTGTACATCTGTGATGTTACACGAACTTATGCAGCGCAAGCAAATATTACCCACTGCTCCCATATCCCGTCTTATCCTTGGTGAAAAGCAAGGGCCGTAGCATTGCGTCTAACGTAGTAGCTCACTGCTTACGTTGACGCCTTTCCCGTCTCTTCTGTCTCTCGTGTGCTTTCAGGGTATCTTCATCCAAAACAAAATCAGGCAGCTCGAAATCGGTCTCATCCATCTCGGGGACGGGATAACCCCAGGCGAGGACTGTCCTTCCTCTCCGTCGCCCTTTAATCATGGCGGCATCCCTTTGATGCCTCTTCTCAAAGAACGAAGTAAATTCCCGAGGCGCGGGGTCGACCAGGGGAGGGGGAGGGGGCTCGCCTCGGGTCCGCCTGGGGGAACTTGCCGCTGCATACCTGGCTCGCTCCATTGCTTCTTCATGTAGTTGGCGCGCCGCCTCATCAACATCGCTATATTCAGGAGGGTCACCTTCGCTGGCAAGATCATCACCACTTTCATTTTCGACGTCCACCATGTCAACGTCTTCCGTACTGCCGGCTCCCTCACTACAGTCACTGCCATCTACACTGCTCTCTTGTTGGTCCCCGTCCTCTTCATCGCCCGTCTCCTCGGCCAGCGCGCGTTCCCTTTCGAGTTTTCGCCTCTTCTCCTCTTGGCTCCATAAACGGAATTTATCAAGTATGGCCTGGCACCCTTTAATGAAGTGATCACGAGCAGGCTCGAAAGTTTTTCTGCGGCTTTCTGTAACACCATTAACACCCATAGTTCTCAGCCAATCATGGCCTTGGAGCTCGCCAAGCAATCGGATAATCTGATCTTTCTCATGCTGGGCGCGGCCTCTTTCTGTGTTTCGGATAGATTTCTCTAGCCTTTCAGCTCTTCTATGCGTCGGTGCATAATGTGTGTCTGGCAACGGATCTTCTAAGTTGTCGCCGTTGTGCTCTGATTTGAGAAATTCGAAGTTGATGATCTGAGAATTGTGTAAATCGGTGAATAGACGGTCACTGTACACTCGCACTGTGGAAAAATTGGGTCGTGATTCATAACTGGTTAGATGTTGAGATGTAGGAGTTGTGGTAGTGGTTACGGCATCTGAGCTCTCGACTTCCGTGTCAAGAATGATGATAGGTGTGTCGGCATTGAGAATGTCTAAATCCGGAAACATTAAATTAGCATGAAAATACTCATGAGCGAGAGCAGATGCGTTTGTGAGCACGCGTCAATGCGCTGTGGGCGGTGAGCAGAGCCAATACTGCATTGGCACGATATATTAACGTACGCTGTTCCTTGGGATCGTTCCCAATCACCTCATCATACTCGGGGAAATAGGCCGAGAGCTCGCTCTTGAAGCGGGTTGCCTCCTGCGAACGCAATTTGCGACCGGGTGGGCCAGGGGCGGAGGTAGTGTTAGCGACACTTGGTTGCAAACGATCCAATTCGTGTCGGATGCCATTGATAACCTTCTCTTGATGTCTCGTGAGCCCATTTTCCTTAGTTGTCGCCGTCGTCGTCGCTGTCGCTGCCGTTGGAGGAGGCTGAGGGCGTGATTGAGGGGAAGGAGCCGTAGTAGCAGTAGGAGCGAGAGTGGGTGGAGGGACAGATGCGACAGGAGGGAGGGGATAGGCGGCGATCGGAGAGGGTCTCTCGGGTTTCTGGGACGACGCGACTTGCACAGGCTGTGTCGTGGAACGCTGACGGTTCACTAGGATAGGCTTGGAGGGGCCGAGTGCTGGGGGAAGCGGTCTCGTGAATATCTCAACCGCAATACGTGGCCTCTTTGCCTTGAGAGGGTCGCTCAGATTATCAATGGGATCAAGTGGGCGCTTCATACGAGCTGTAGGCGACGAGAGGAGTTGCTGTTGTTGTTGTTGCTGCTGCTGCTGCTGCTGCTGCTGCCGCTGTTGTTGCGCCCGGCGAGTGTGCTTCTGATGCTGATGCTGATGCTGATGCGAGCGCTGGAACCCTTCAGATAGTCGCGATACGGTGATGGCCATCGGAAATCGCTGGCAAGGTGAGCATTATTATGAGGGTTGTTTCGTGTTTGAATTTTCACTATTTTTTCCGTGCCGTACCGTATTAATGATTGAATTCCCAGTCTCTTCATCTCCTTTCAAAGCCAATTGACCTGTAAATTGGGGATTATGGCTAGACTCCACCCAGGAGAAAGTCGGATTCCCCCAATAGGTAGTGGCATTAAACGGCCTCCTGCCTCCTAATACCTACCTACTGTGTCGTGTGTAGTGCAATAGAGGGCTATCGAGGAGCAAACCTTAACTTTATGAGAGCTATGATTAAAAAGAAAGTTTTAACATCTACGTTAGTTATCCAGTAAAGTTTTAATTCGAATTAAATTGGTTTCAGTATTTAATTTTATTTCTATTTTATTTTTACATTGGTGTAATATTACGTATATTGCCATGGAAGTTTGTCAAGGCAGTCAGCTACCTACATATAGGTAGGTATAAGTTTGATCCCATTCCCGGTTCAGGTTGTACACTATAATGTGTCACTGTCGCTTCTATACCTACCTAGGTACCAACCTTTAGCATTACATTCCTCTAGAATACCTACCTAGGTACCTACCTAGATAGTAGGTATAGCTACTACCCTGAGTACCTAAGATACCTAGATAGCTGCCTACATGTAGGGGCGTTTAGCCGGCTGAGACGCATGGAGCTTAGGTAAAATGTGCTTGATTTTTTACCCCAGGCAGACCCCACACCGCAGCGCATTAGCTATCACCTAAGGTGCTAACCGAAGTACCTAAACACGTGCAAAGTTACATCACCTAGGTACCTTAGGTATAGATAGACGTTAATACTACTACTACTATTACCTTAGGTATAGATACCTAGGTACATGTAGTTTGAACAGGTGCATTTCATCATGCAGGGTCGCTAGGAATGCCATGTGCAATTTATATATAGTAGTAGATCGCTGTTTTTAATGCATTTTTTCCTCCTTTGGTGATGCACTCTCAATAGCGCTTCACCTCCAGAGTTATTCATAGACTTCAAACCTAAGTCTCACAATGCTCTACAAGAGCCCAACGGCTCACAACATCACCTAAGTTTAGCTAATTCTTATGAGTCCTAGTTGGAATAAGATGACCTGCGAAATCATTTCACACTCATTTTCAAAAAGCCCTACCTCTGTCTTTCTCGGAAAATACAGGTTAACGATAATATAGCTTCGTGGCCCAAGCGGCCCGAATCAGCGTGAAGTCCAATAGCTGGTGGATGTTAGTTACCACGAAATTACGTCCATGGGTCAGCCTCTGTGAGCGACACATCGCTGGAGGGCCCGAAAACTTGTTCCTGGGCCATTAAATAATGACTTAATAACGTGAAAAGGGTATGGCGAGTTACTAACTAAGCGTTATTTGACAAGATGGCCTAATGCGTCTGCCTAGGTACTTTTTAATCTCTTGACTTAAGACGTTCGAAAATATACCTTAGAAGCCTAAGTATTGTTCTCATTGCTACGCTTTTGTATCGTTTGCGCAATTTCGTGAGCATTCGTACTATCCACCTACAGCCGAATGTATCAAGCATAAGATCACCATGACGATTAAATCTAATAGTTACATATTAACATCACACGCTCTCCAGGACCTCCTTACACATTATCTAAAGATTGATGACAGAATAGTCATTACGGGGATCTCTCCCCATTATATGACTACGTCATTCCGTCAACCTAAGGTTTTATATAAGTATAAAATTGACATAGTAGCTCCTCATAGAGTCGGGCTATGTTGTACTTACATAGCGATCTGAGCCAGCAGAGCGCGCTGGTGTCCTATATCAATGAAGGGTGCTCGGTGCTTTTACGATCGTCTATGAAACGGTCAGTTGAACAAGTGTGTTGGTCTCCATTCCTCTTCGCAGACTCCTCATAGCCTCCTGTTTAGATGTATCAGGATTAGCGAAGATGTCTAGACCCTCAGGGGATAGAAGAATCAAGCCAGAATGCAACATAGCTAGCTGCCTTGGTGAAATCTGGCCAGTATACGGGCAACTCTCGGAGCCCCCGACAAAGCTGTAGTCATAGTGTTTTACGCTCCGCGCCTCCGTAGCACACTACCTACAAAATGGCTACACATCTAAGCCTTTTCGGCGCTGTCATTTTAACAGAATATGCCATGGCCCTATGGAACGGGTAATATTGTTCCTTTTTCTTTTCTTCCTAGTTTTTTCACCTAGAAGAGCAACTGAAGAGCAAACCTCGCGATCCCACAGGCTTCATTCGAATGATACGCCATGCATTAGGTTGAGGTGTAATTATCTCCTTTGGCGAAGTCGAAATAAAGTTGCTGCAGTAATTAATTAGGCATCCCTGGCAGTAGATCCGTTGGTTGCCGAGTTCTAGTCAGGTAGGTTAGGAGCTCTGCTTGTGCTCTGGATAACAATGCGTACGAATAGAAAGGATGCCGAGAACCGGTTGCAATAGCCAAATTACGTCATTTTGAGGGTGAACGCCTCCCTTAGTCAACGTTCTTTCCAAAGCTGCACGTCCAAAATAAACACTCACTATGAGATAGGCATTGCAATTCTCATCCCTGGATACTTGGATACTTCGTAAATATAGACCAGAAGCTCATTCTCGTTATACTATTCGATCTCAATTTCGATAGCCCAGGCCGACGATGATCGCCCGTATAAGTCGTCGCCAAGACAGACCTAAACGCTACCTAGGCACCTAGGCACCTAGGCACCACGGACTACCTACACAACCTGTGTGCATCTTGACATCAACCTCAAGGAAACCTCAACAACCCATGGCGTTATGGTAAAAAATGAGTAAGGCGCAAAATCCCATTCCGCAAGGATCCAAAGAAGACCTATTGCGTAGTAGTGCAACAAATCCCAAATCCCCATCCCCAATATCCCTAGCAAGCCAAACCCCACCGTTACGACAATCCACACCAACAACAGAATCTAGGCAGTCAGAGTCAATATCATCGCCTCACCAACAATACTTAGATTCACTGCAGCCACCTTCAGGACAGGATTTTGACCGGCTTTTCTGCCTTCAGGAAGACAAGGAAAAGGAGCACAAACACCGCAATAACGACTTACGACGCCGGGAGAGGATGACCGCTCGCGAGAGCATGGAGGCCCGGAGGGATTTCATGAAAACCAAGGTCTTAGAAGAGGGTGAGAAAGTACAGAACGAAGCTGCTCAGGGAAATCGCCTTTCCGTGATCGGCCATAGTATAAATCGATTATCACCCTATTGTTCACAGGTCAACAGCGGGAATGCCGGCAGCCACGGTGGAGTTGCAGACGAAAATGAAGATTATGAATTCCTAAAGGTCAAGGCCGCCACGGTTATCCAGCGCAGCTATCGCGGGTATCGTGTGCGTCGAGAAATGCAAGGGTTAGGACTTGACGCAAGCACGAGGTGGACGCACGCAATTCGAGATGCGCAGTGGAAAGAATTGACGAAGCCAAGGGCAAGGGCAGACCAGGCTCCAAGCACTAGAGTCGAAGGCGTAAATACCGATGGCGCGGACAGACCTAGCACAAGCAGATCACATGCGCGCCGAAACTGGATGAAAGCTGCCACGATTGCAAGGAGGGCGGGTGGTGACGAGGACTCAGATCATTCTAGCTCGAGTGATTCGTCATCGTCACCCGATAGCGAAGAGTTGGCACAGATGAACACTACACAGCGTGAAGCCGCGCGGCGCAAAAAGCAAAAGGCGCAGGCGAAGCGGCGAAAACACGCACGCATGATGGGACTACAGTATTTTCTCGAGATGGTGGATCTCAAGCACCGCTACGGATCAAACCTCCGCACATACCATGAGGAGTGGAAGCGATCCGATACGATTGAGAATTTCTTCTATTGGCTAGATTACGGCGAAGGCAAGAACTTAGAATTGGCGACATGCCCGCGAGAGAGGCTAGATCGCGAACGTGTGCGGTATCTGAATCGGGAGGAGAGAGAACATTATCTAGTCAAAGTTGATCATGAAGGCCGGCTTGTATGGGCAAAGAATGGTATACGCATAGATACGACAGAAGACTGGAAAGACAGCATTCATGGCATCGTACCCCTAGACGATCCGACACCAGCTTTCTCTCCCGAGGTAGAGAGACATGCGCAGGATAGAGTCCACAATGACCCAGACAGCAGTCAGCCCCGAGACCGTTCCGGCTCCTCTAGCTACTCATCCCGAGAAAATGAGCTCGAAGCCGCCAGGGCGGCAAAATACGCCAACGCAGACCTTGACAACGCAAAAGGCGTTAAGAAGATAAAACACGTCTCAGCTGCTACTATTTTCAACAGACTATTGCGCAAGTCAGTACGCAAGAACACGTGGATCTTCGTAGCGGACACCTCGTTCCGATTATACGTGGGGATCAAGGCGAGCGGCGCGTTCCAGCATAGCTCATTCTTACAGGGGGCACGAATATCAGCGGCGGGATTAATCAAGGTGAAAAACGGCAGATTGTCCAGTCTCTCACCTCTCTCGGGACACTACCGCCCTCCCGCATCGAATTTCCGCGCCTTCGTGCATAGTCTCGAGGACGAGGGCGTTGACATGTCGCACGTCAGTATCAGTCGCAGCTACGCTGTGCTGGTGGGACTCGAGATGTACGTCAAGACACGGCGCAAGGGGAAGGAGGCACTGCGGAAGGTGAGCCTTAAGAAGACAAAGCTTTTCAGGCCCGAGGAAGCGAAGAGGATGGAAGAGGAGGCATGGGATAAGAGTCAGAGCGCGGCGAAGGAGAGGCGTGTGCTGGAAAAGGAACGCGAGATCGAAGAGAAGAAACGCGAGGAGAATAAAACGAGCGTAAGGATCCTGCAAAAATTGGGCATACGGCCCCGAACACCATCGAGACAAGATGTGGAGTCTGGGGCTGTATAGTAAGGCGACAATGGGTAAATGAAGTCATGACAGGGCGTCCGGGGCGGTAAAACGATAAATCCACGAAGTGTGGTGTGGGATTCACCTATAGTTTACTGGTCGGCAAGCTGTCTGTCTAGGTCATGGGCGTTGTTTGATATCCCGGGAACAACCGTTAATTCAGCATGTACTTATACGACTACGCATTAATGGGTATGTATATCCTTAATTGACCAAGGTTCGTGCGAATCAAAATGGTGTCGATTGCCATTTTGTAAACTTGGAGTCCCCTATCTCGAGACCCGTTGACTATCATACGAATGAGTGAATTCATAATCGAGTAGAGTGATCGGAATCCACCACAATATGATGGATAAAGCTGCACATGAGCAATACAAATAGCCATATGCCATACCCTTTTGAACCAACTTGAAATTCAATCTGCCCATACTCATCCGTATTCCTCAGCACGATCCCTAGGTTAGTTGATAGCGGCCACATGGTTCGTCACCAAGCAAGTCCAGTCAGAACTGCCGGTGTAGATGGTATGCCCGTCGTTGTGCGTCTGGCCGGAACTGAGGGTCGTGCCAAGCTGCCAGAACAAATCGGCCGACACGCCGGAGGAAGCCAGCGCGGTCTTCTGCCACGGGCTCTCGATCGCGCAATGGTTATACGTCGATCCGTCTAACAGGATCTCGTTAGCTCGACTCACGTACTTCCCGCGATACAACGAGAGAAACATCAAAACCAAAGCATAAATAAAAAAAAAGGGGGGGGGGGTTCCAAGTCAGATCTACTCACACTCCTCAAACAAACACGGCTTCCCAGCGGCCTTGCACGCCGCGGCGTGGGCCGTGATCCAGGTAGTGCCCCAGTCCATCGACGTGCCCCAGGACTCGGGGTATAGGTGGAAGGTGCCGAAGTCGAGGGAGGGGATCTTGAGGTTCGCGGCGAAGTCGACGCCCTCGCCGAACTGGAACGGGTAGCTGCCGTCGCTGCCGGCGGCGAGCCCGAAGCCCTCGTCGCCGAGCGTGACCATGTGCTTCGCGTCGAGCGACTTGACGTACGCTGACGTCTCGGTCGCCCACTTGGTCAGCACCGAGGTCGCGCAGCCCTTGCAGCGCGGCTCGTTGGCCAGCTCCCACGCGAACACGGCCGGCGACGACGCGTACCGCGACACCACCGCCTTGATGTACGCCCGGTACTGCGCCTGCGCCGCCGTGTTCGTGTACCAACTCGTCGTGGACCCGCCGAAGGCGGTGACGTACTGTCGCGGGGCGATGTCAGTCCGTGATTCTACCGCCGCGCTGCGCTGTGGTTTTGCTGCGGGGCCTGAAGCACCGTGCTGGAAAGGATATACGGTTATAATACGAGAGGGGCACTTACAGCGGGGATGCCACCGTAATCGCTCCAGTTGTTCACAAAGTTGATGATCAGCTTGATGCCTCTCTTCTCGGCGGCCGCGACTACGTAGTCCAGACGCTGGAGCCCGTTGGCGCCGGTGTTGATCGTCGAGCCGGCGGCCGACAGCTTCTGGAACCAGACGGTGCCCCCTTGCTGGTCGGTCGTGACGTCGTTGAACCCCCAGACGCGCAGGATCTTCAGGCCCGCGTTCTTGAGCTGGTCGAGCGCCGTGTCGACGTCGGCGTTGTTGGTCAGGAATCCGATCCAGTAAGAGTTGGTGCCTGCGAAGTAACCCGCTTTGCCATCGATCACGAACTTTTTAAGTAGTGGGGATCAGCACTTTCCTTTCTGACGATTTTACAGGGGAAAGGGGTTAGGGAATTTATTTGGGTATGTGTACCCCCTGGGAAGATGAATTGGGCTATGGCAAGGAGTCATCCCTCTCTATATTTACGTACGTTCAGGCCACTGGTTGATGAGAAGGCCGTAGGCGCCGGAGCGCCTCCCGTAGTCGTCGTCGCGGTCTTAGTCGTTGTAACCGACGATGAGGCCTTAGTCGTGGTAGTCAACGTTGTCGAGCCAGCACCTAAAATATCCAGTCAGTGTTATTTCTTTCCATTTACACGTCGTGCTCTACTATCAACTATCTCCATCGCCCAGGCACCGTCGGGATAAGAATAAAAAAGAGCGTCCATACCCGCCACGCACTGGGAATAATAATCATTCTGATACTGGCAGTAGGCGCCGGAGACGCATGCTGTTTCTCCCGAGTAGCCTACACCACCGCATTGGCCCCAGAGAGCAACTTCGGCTGAGGCGGTACCCGCAAGGGTGATGAGTGCGGTAGCGACAGCCTTCATCTTGAGTAAGTATGATTTCCCAGCGTGCTTGGTTATGGAATGAGCTATTTTAAGAGCTGGATGCTTCTACATAAGGAAGGACTGAGAGAAGACCCATGTTGACCTCGGGGCCATAGGTAGTTAAATACTTCTATACCATCGTTGAATATATCAAGGGATGTTAGCCTCAAGGCGGACGAGGTAACATGGTTGTCAAAGCTAGGGACATAGTCTTCCGTAGATCACTCTTTCGATGGGGCCGGCAGACGCAAAGCCTTGAACCGCGGACATACGAGCTCCATCCGTGCATGCAAATAAGAGGCCTAGACTAACACTTTATTTCAAATCTGCGGCCCTCGTGGCCTTCAATTAGAACCTCTCGACTGCTCACCAATGGGGCGCCATGCCATAAATGTGTGGCCAAGCTTGCCTGGTCATATTCTCCAGCAATGGGCACCCGCAAGCGCGAAAATGACACGACGTCGGATACCAAGACTGCGGGAAGCTAGGGTTGGGGAATCGGGGAACCCCTGAATTGAGACCTCATATTTGGAGAAGGACGGTTAACCCAATATCTTCTTAGTTTACAGAGTTTCCAGTTCAACAGGGAGAGGCCAAGAAAAGGCGTAGGAGAAGCAACGGGACTGTAGCCGATCGACTACAGCCCCCGGATATCGATTATTTGCAGCTCGTTCTTCTAGAGAGGCCAATCTACCTTTGGCGAGAGCATGAAAGTGCAACTCTTTGACAGACTTCCTGACCCCACCCCGAGCCTGGAGCACATGGTAACTAACCTCGATTCGGCGGACATGAAGTCGGCGTGAGAGCCTCCGAAACTTCTAATTCGATCCTAGTGTGCTCGAGATATTGTGTTTGAACGGCTGCCGTGCTTCTAGTTAGATGTAAGTATACGGTATTCATGTGATTATTATTAAAGACGGCTGGTACTGCCCAATTTCAAGTACCTCCTCGTTCAGGCATAAAACAAGTCCGCATGATTGTCGAAGAGAGATATAGTCAGAATGAAATAGGCTGCTGCAGCGAGGTAGTAACCATATGTCACCATCAACTGCCATGCTAAGTGCGATTTATTCCATGTATGTATAATGAGCACTACAGCTCCTGATGCCTTGTGTGAGCTCTACTTAGGCCGGGACTCCCTCATCTTTCGACGGGTCTTCCGTTCCATCCGGCTTCTCGAGAATTTCTACACTGTTCGAGGGAGCGCTACCATCATGAATGTACAATTGCATAACCTTTGGCCCCGGGTAATGGTGCGTGGCATGTGCCAGCCACCAGACGACTGATACCGCGATGGTGCCCACAAGAATAACGCTGTTGTAATTCATCGATTCGACAGTTGTGGGGAGCTCATATGCTTTGGCATCAGTTAGCAATGCATAACTCATTCACTTTCATGGATCGGTGTTTCTTACGGAAAAAGAAGAATATGTCGAATAGGGCAATCAGCAACACGGCTACTAAGTTGATAACATTGCCTAGTTTCCCTAGATGGAAAGGGCCGGCTGGGAAGTACTTCCGACCAGTAAGCACGTTCGCGGTGAAAGGTATAGCATAGGAGACTGTCGTGAGAACGATAAATGAGCCCGTTAAAGCTAAGAAGGCGCTTGAGCTTCCGAGAGGTATGGCGCCTAGACCGGTGGCGAAAATACAGACGAATACCGTGGATTCGACGGGACAGCTCAATGATTCGTTGACGCGACCGAAGAATGAGGAGAAAGGGACAGCATTGTCTCGAGCAAGCGCCCAATATGCCCGCGAATTCGTAAGCACGGTGCCAATGCAGCAACACAGACTAGTGAGAAACAAGATAAAAAGGAGGCCAAACGTCGCCGGGGCGCTCTGGGTGGCCTGCTGGTAAATTCCGGCCAGGGGATATGTATTGATACCCCCCTGAAGCTGCGATATATCCGTTATGGCGTAGCTTAGAGCAATAGCGAAGACGAACGCGTATAAGAATCCGAGACTAATCTGTAGCCCGATGGCTTTCGGAAGATCTCTCTTCGGATGGGGTAGCTCTTCAGCGATGTGAGTAATAGCATCGGGCGTACCGATAGTAAAAGCACCGTTCAACACCCCTAGCAGAAAGGCAACGCCACCTTCCCAACCGGTCAAGTTGTTCTCGTTAAACGACTCCCACACGAAGTGGTTCGAGGCGTGGGTCTTTGGCATGGCCGCAATGACTATGATGGTGATCACGCCGCCGACTATAACGAAGAACATGCCTAGGGTCTGTGTGTACGGCACTAACCGGTTGGCGAAGATGACGAACAGAGTCGACAACCAGAGCAGGGCAACGTATGCGACGTAGACATGCCATGCTTTGGATACATATGTCCCTTGATGATACGTTGCATACAGCTGCACGGAGATGTTGGCCGTAATTTGCATCAGGGACGCCAAATCAAACATCCAGCCATAAAAGTTGATCCAGCCCGTGAAAAACCCTAACATGCGGCCCCAACGAGGGCCACCTGCGATGGTCGCCCAGTGATAGACGCCTCCCGCAGTTGGAACTGACGATGCAAGCTAGGGCGACAGTCAGTACGACGATACACGATCCGAATAGATCCGAATGGCTTGTCTGAAATCAAACGGATGGGCGCCGGCCGGGGAACTCCTACACACCTCGGCCAGGCTCAGGCCAATAAAAGAATACCAGAAGAGCGCAACTATTAAGCCGTATATAAGGCCGGGTGGCCCGCCACTAACTGCCAAGGTTTTGATGTAAGCAAGGATAAGGCAATGTAGCAATTGGCAATGACACAGTTGAGATCAAGCTGTTGCTTACGGATTGAGACTGAAATTGAGGACCCCAGGGCAGCCCAGGCATTATCGACGGTGAGCGCAATCCCGACTATTCCCCAGAGGCCGTACTGGCGTTTCAACTGATCTTTATAGCCAGCAGCATTGATCTCAATACCCCCATCGACGGCAGCAACAACGTCACAGTCCACTCCTCCGAATTCCGGATGTTGAGGGCCACGCTGTTTTTTGTCTTCGCTATCCATGGCGATAATACCAAGTCCCGTGACTTATTGTCGTACAATATAGTAGTATGAATAAGGCAGGCCGCTGTAAGTCAGTTTGCTTCACACATAGTGATATTTATAGACTAAGGTGAGACTCGTAGGACACAACGATCTTCCGTACTACGGTAGCCTCGACGTGACGGCAATCAGGTACGGGTAGGTGAGGACAGCATGTAGAGAGATAATGGGAATGGCGGAGATAGCCGTTATCATTGATCAGCATATAACGATGTGCGAAGGCCGGAATACCTACAGTAGTTTGTGATTGAGTCTGCGCACTCCATCGACGAAGCTCAGTACGCAGCCCACCCCCATCCAATGAGCATCTCTAGATACCGGCCGGGAAGATAATGAGGTTAACAGGTATTGCAATCGTAATGTAGTCTGTAACTCCACGGGTCTCCATCTTCATTGGTGCCCGGGGGCTGCTTATCATTTGCATCTCGTGCGAGTGGGGGGCTCTGGGTTCCGCCCATGTTGCAACGCTTATTCACTATGTCGACAGGGGGCTCTTATTACATTCGTTCATGATGGATGACTGCATATGCGAAGAAATGCTGCTTACGCATTGCGATCTCAAACTCCTAACACTGTTTCTCATTTCGTCGTGCCACGGCTAGCGGGCCTGCGCGGAGGAATTGCAGGTTTACCTACTTAGTGAGAGAGGGGCCTGGGTTGAAGTTGTGCCATTCCTGGCGTAGTATGCCCGATGCTCCTCACTAGCAAATAGGCGATAAATGAATAGACTACGTGCGTGAGCGCATCGCCATAACATGTTGGTTCGACGGACAGCTCTTCACTTCTTCCTTAGGGTCTAAATTTCAATTAATTTGCTAGAGTATCGCTGCGTTTGATAGGTAAACCAATCTTAGTAGAACCTGAGCAACCACCGAATCCGTCTTAAAGTGACAATTTACAATCGCATTTTCAAGTTCTCATCACCGAACATCACATCACACAAACTCGTTGGCATCATTTTGTCGCGGGACCGACGAGTAAGACATAATCACATGGCTCTGCCGCGATGACGGATGCTGCGTACACCGTCACATCACGAGCGTGCCCGCCGACCAAAAACTAGTACTCCGACACGAGGGCGCCGAAGGCTTGCAGTAGCAATCCAGACCACGAACCAAGAAAAACAAACGCCGTGAATGCCGGCACACTATTGTGCTAGGTTAGTGAATCATAATGCTAGTCGTAATAAACCGAAGGTCTAGCAACCGGGTTGCGAACCTACTCAACGATGTATGAGGAACTGTTCGTCTCCGCTCGCACTGTACCCAAGTATATCATCAACTAATCGATTGGAATGGCTACCGCTAATACTATAATGTGGGAAGCTGGATACTACGTAGACCCAACTGGGATGGGCGGCCTCGGCCATTATGGTAATACTAATCATCAATGCTTGGGGCGAGTCAAGGTTGGCCTGCGATAATGCATAGCATTATAGCATCACAACCCCCGGCTAGTTTCAGAAAGTAACACGGCGATATGAACGAGGCTAATTCATGCATAACGTGGCCAGCCCCTAGAGCCCCACGCATCTAAGAGATCGAATATCGCCAGTTAGATATTCCCGAGAGAATGGAAAGGAGGTGTAGCGCGCTTCAATTTCATAGGTCGAAATCAATTGGAGCTGGATCTGTTGGTGATGATGTGTGCATTGGTGGCTTTACAAGCCGAAGTGTGACTACGACCTCTGTTCAGCCTAAGCCTAAGCCTAAGAGCTGTCTGTTCTTGATAGATACCTCCACCATGCTAGGTTACTATGGAATACACATGGCATCAGTACTGTTATAAGATATTGGTACAGGTAGATATCTATATTATATATATAAATGTGGTTGAGTTCGCCCTGTGGCTCTTCTCTAATGTTCGTACATGGACCCGGTGCTTATCTAGGACACGGATATACTTAAGTCTGGGTCGTTTCCACTCGACAAGCCTCGGTGTCGTCTTCGGTGTTTTCGACGTAGGGAGGAGGATCTAAGGGACCGTCGTTCTTCTCAGTCCAAACTTGAGCGAGCTCTTTCTCAATCTCTTCACGACGCTGCCTCCATTGTTCTACCTGTGATAGTCGTTCGCGAAGCTCCTGCAGCTCTCGCTCTACTTGCATCTTTTCGCGTTCGGTTCCGATACGCTCAAATTCCCATTCGTCACCATTCTCGCCTTGGCCGAGGGCAAGATTGAAGGTGTGGTATTTCTTTAGAGAGGCTCGAGTGGATATGGTTATCAAAGCTATAGGCTGTTAGCTTCACTAAATAGATAGTACCTGTCAAAAATACGCGACTCACTTATGCCTCTCTCTTTACAAGTTTCGTATAGAAGTCCCTCAACATCGCTTGATACGGCGCTTGTGCCCTCATCGATAATGGCATACTGAGGTTCGTGGTAGAGTAACCGTGCGATACCGACTCTCTGTTTCTCACCACCACTAAGGACATCTTTCCATTCTTTTCGCGTATCCCATCCGCCCTCGCGGTCGGGTAGGTATCCGAGTTTAGCTGCGTCAAGCACACGTTTCAAGTCATCCTCGCTCTTGCGTTTAAGCCGCATGTCAAGCTCTCCATCCGGATAAATAACCTGATCACGGAGAGTGCCGATACTGAGATACGGTCGCTGGGGCAAAAACATGATACCATCCTCACCAATTGATTTGGGCCGGCTGACCAATCCACGGTATACGGGCCATAGCCCTGCGAGAACTCTTGCGATAGCGCTTTTGCCAATGCCGTTGGGACCCGAGATCAACAAATGTTCGCCCCGGCGGACAATAAGAGAAAGCGATTCAAGTAGTTCCTCACCACCTTGGGGCCAAAGGCCCGGCGCGGCGATGGGCACGTGCTCTAGTCGAACGCCGTCAAATCCCTTTTGGATCGTCCCTTGAACGTCGGATAGTGAATAGAGCTCATTGCCACTGGCGCGAGGGAAGTATGCATTGGCATGCACCCGATGAAGGGTGGAGATAAGGGTGTATACCCGGCTTGTGTATCCAGCCAACTCAGCAAGATCCTTGATAGAAT
Source organism: Xylaria grammica (assembly GCA_004353285.2). Classification (NCBI taxonomy): domain Eukaryota; kingdom Fungi; phylum Ascomycota; class Sordariomycetes; order Xylariales; family Xylariaceae; genus Xylaria; species Xylaria grammica. The sequence continues at coordinate 1,427,113 of NGZP02000025.1, forward strand.
ACATCATGCGGCCACCAGCATCCGCAAGTGAGAGCATGAGACGTTTGTTAGTGATGAAATCCTTCATACGATTGCGCTCACGGCCGCCCTTCTCAGCGGTTTCAAGCATTTCCATTGCGCCTCCTACGCCACCCCAAGCTGGGAGGAAGACTGGGAGAGATGACAAGAGGTACCCATATGCACTCCAGCTGTACTTTAAAATGAAATCCTCCAGAATATTATACCGGATCTTGAGCATGTATATGCCCTCCATCCAATTCTTCAGTGATTTGAACTCTTTATTGAGGAAGGTCTTTTCCATTTCAGCACCGCCGTAAAAGGCAACTTCCTCAGCATTGGCTATCAAACGGGCGTGTAAGCCCCTGAAGTCACCTTCTTTACGGCCTTCTACCGCCTTCAACTTTCCAAAGGGCGGAGACAATCTTCGCAGAATGCTTGCCGTGAGGAAGTAGTTGCTTAGAAGACCAGTCAGGGCCAAAGGGCCCAAAGAGCGATATAGCTGGTAATTGAAAACACAGAGATCAACAAACGGTTTGCCGAGCGATGAATACAAATTTGCGGCCGAGGCACAGAAAAGAGTGAGATCTTGGGTAATAAACTGATCAGCACCTTGACCGACTCCACCGTCTGAGTTAGATAGCTTGTAATAGTTAAGATTATCGTTGAGGTACAAATCATGGATATATCGCGTTAGCCGGGTGCGGAATGCGATTGACACCTTGGACTCGAGAAACTTGATCATTGAATTGGTGTAAGCGGCAAAGCCACCCAACCCACACCACTGTAGAAAATAGTTAGTTTAACAAAATCAAAAGAATCAGGGGAAAGCGGTAGCTTACCTTGGCTATACCCCAGAGGAACAGCCGACCATTACCGGCGACCAAATCACGAACGATCTCGCCGTCGAGGCGTGCTACCACTAGCGAGAGATACGTGCGTAACATCAAGAACACGCCGTGACTAACTAGTAGCCCAGCCTCTTTGCTCGTCCATCGAGGGATCATGATACTCATCAAGCTTAGGAACTGATGGAGGAATGCGAGGTTTAGGCCGGGTTTTGTTTGTGCCGACGGGACGGTTCCGTCGCCGAGCCCGGAAACCTTGGGCGGGTTTAGGAAGAGGCGTCGATGAGCCTCGAAGGTCAAAGGCTTCGTCCTGTGAATGACTACTTTGGAGGTGCCATCCTTATAAGGTACGTATATCGTCCGCGATCCGTCTTTCCCTAGAAGCCAGGAATTGGTGCGCACAAGCTTGCGACCCTGTTCCCTTTCTTGTCTTCTTCGTTTCCACCATCTCCGACTCCCATGGGCACCAAGCACAATGGACAAGGCCAGGGCAAGGGTAGCAAGAAGTTTCGTCCGGCGCGACGTCTTGCGGAAGCGATCTTTAACGAGATTCTTGTACTTGTCGATGAAGGCAACGAGGATATCCTCGGACGCCGAATGGCGAAGGGTGGACTGCACGGCCATATTGGCCGGCGCGTGACGTCAATTAGGAACGGTTTGGCAGGAGAAGCGACGTAGCCATCGGCGACATAAAGACTGGCATAATTATTGAGTCATGGGGAGAAGAGACGAATTGTTGTATGTGAAGTTCTGTTGCAATCGGCGTTTGGGCCGGTGGCTTGGGAGAAAGGGAGGAAGGGAAGAATGACAGAAATGATCAATCAAGAATTGTAGGATGGTTGTACATCATAACGGCGACCTTTCCATGTGATCGATCCGCCTCGGTATCAGCTCCCATTATTCCCATTCCGTCGGTCGGTGGAGCTTTAGCCACAATTACCCCAAACTTCGTAATACCTGTTACTTACTAGTAGGTATAGGATAGGGCGGACAGGGGCGGACAGGGGGCGGGTTCGAGGCGGGGATGGGGGAGATGGTGGAACTGACGGAAGATGACTGAGCCACACGAGATAGCTTGTGGCTTGATTCGAATTCCGCTCTATTTCCGCCTCATGTTGCATTTTGCACGTGCTTTATCCCCACCACGTTTAGGTACAGTAGTACCTAGGTAGGTCAGGTGTTAGTGTACCCTCGATTATTATGTTGCAACTAAAGAGTACCTACTTAAGTGTTCAAGGTGTTCTAAGTACGACACGACAGGCAGCTATGGTCGTGTCTTCGCTATAGCATCGTGTCAAAGTTGTCTGTTTGTAGTACTTCGGTTTCACAGGCTGGTGTGTACTTACAGATGTAGATAGGTAAGTGTTTTTAATAAGGCGGTGCGCAGGTGGTTCGGGAAGAGGGACAGAATATGACCGCCTCTGCCTATATCCTTCTAGAAGTAATGTACCTACCTCGTGTAGCCAGGCATCAATATTCCCCTCTTCAATGTTCCCCTCCCATTTGGCCTTCACCGATACCTGTCTTATCTAGACAATCTGGACAATCTAGACCATACCACAGACCTTGGTGAAAATAGAATTTTAGACATGCGTTTGTGCGCCTGAGACAGACGAAAGGCCTCTCTTAGAACTGCTTGGGGGTTGCTCTCGTACACTATACTATAGCACACTAATGTACCTAGGTAGGTACTTACGTGAATACCTACTGTTGGGACCAGGATTGTTTACTGCCTACTACCTAGTAGCACAGGCACTTCAAGGGCTGCCCCAAGGCAGAACAAGGCTCCGTCTGAGTGGTGCGCCGGCGGACAAGTCCCACAGCTCTCCGTCACCGTCCTGCATGGCTAAGCGCCTATCTTGATTGCTTAACCAATAGAAGAGAAGAGCCGTGCTCTCTGCATCTTACTCGCTAACTCCTTCACATTCTTTAGCCTTGAGATGGATCTTTGTGCCGGGGACTAGGTAGGTAATTCTTGCCCATCCCAGAAGTCCATGCTTTTCAGCTCCAGACTAGTGTGGGCTCGAGTACTGCTCGAGACCTAGTCATAGCATGTGTTGTCGCTGTACGCTATCTATGTATATCGTCCATTTACACGTGTAGTAGTATGATGATGATACCTCCTTCTTTGGTACTTCGCATGGACGATGAACAAACTCCACGTGTTACCGTGTTATTACACGGGCATGAAGCATCTGAACCTTGCTCGCTGAAATATTGGTCATATGCTATTATGTGTACACTACTACACAACCTCTACTACGTAAGTACACCACTCCACTACCACCCAGATAGAGGTAGTAGGTACTACTACTTGAGTATGTACTAGTAGACCTTAGGTACTCATATTAACGGTAAGCTTTGACGGAGTTACCTACCAACACTAGTCTAGCCGGTTGATGACCGGCAGAGAGGGAGTTAAATACAGTGTCAACAAGCGGCCAAGATATACCGTAAGATGGTAGTGGGGACCTCATTATCCCGGGTACCTACCTAGGTTAGATACTAGTGTAATTGCATTTACTTACTTAGTATAACACAGTACTTACTTAGTAGTACTCTACTCGGCGTTTTTCTAATTATCTGAGTTATTCTGCATCGGAAACATCATCAACGACATGTCTGGGCGGCTCGGTTCAGGTCTATGTCACTTTATAGGTATCCATGTTATGGAAGGGACTTGGTGATGCTGTGGCTTTGGAAACAAAACCTGATAGTGGAAGCGAGATTGTACAAGTGGGTGAACTAAAATAAAAACGAAATATTACCATCTAAAGTTAGTGTAGATGCTAGGGATAGTCGATTGAGATGAGGGAGATGTTGGATTCTGGTGTTGGCTGCCGACTGGAGATTACAAGAGCTGCAAAATGTTAACAAATGTGGGCACAGCTCACAGGTAATGAAATAAGGATACTTGGGAATGGGGAATTTGATAGGATTCGATAGTGCTGTGGAGCAGAATAGGAGCGGAATAGGTGAGAATTACTAGGAGATGTTAACAGTTCACAGCACCATTTGGTACCCCCCTTCCGGAGCTAGGCAACTGGTGCACTTACTACCCCCCCAAAGCAGCATAGTCTGTCTATAAGTCTACCTCCATAAGTCTCCCATTCGAGGCCCTGACTGTGCCCCCTAATCCTCCCCCAATCACACCCGGCTCTCAGTGAACTTTCACTTCATTTAGGTAGCACCGTAGCAGATTAGGTAGGGGCGCTAACGGCTTGCTCCCAGCGGCCCTTTTCCTGACCTCCTCGAGCCGCCTCCTTCCCCATCCTGTCCCCAGCCTTTTGCAGCAGGCAAAGACCTCCTTTCGCGTCTACATTCAATCACTGCTGCTTCGCCGGCTCGCGAGAGACACTTTCGCATTGTTGGAGCTTGTCGCTTTGTCGCCACGGCCGATCCTTTCCCACGCGGCCAACGAGGTCATTGACCCCATCATAGGGCGGTTGGGCAGTTCAGGTATGTATGAACCAGTCTTTCTACCTATGTACCTGGGCGGTTTAAATTTGTGTAAGGCGACGGCCAGTTGATGCCGCCCTGTATCCAACGGGCCCAAACATGTTTGTGGTTTATCGGGTGGCCGAGCAAGTGTTTCAATCGTGTTCGCACACTTCTACTCGACCGAGGTCAGGCGACCATGTGCGCGGGCCTATGTTCTCTTTTCATAACTGTTGCGAGGCCTGTCAGCCTCAAATGCTCTTGAGCATGAATGTTTCTATGTCTTTCTCGGTTCATCATGCGACAAGGCCCTGTCAGCTAACTTACACGCTCAAGTATTCAGACAGTTCGCGCTCAGCTTAGCATCGAATCCTTGTCTCTTCCCCCTATAGAGAATGTCCCGAGGTGTTGGTCAGGATTATCAGCAAGAGCAACGAGTTTCCAAGGATAAGGCTATGTTTCAGCCCGAGGACGAGTCTAACTCAACAAGAAGCCGAGGCCATTTAAATCCACCGTCGCGTCCATCGTCCCAGAAGCTAGAGCCGTCGTCAACAAGCACTGGACTCACCGGCACTCCTGCGAGTGAATCCCGACATAGTACTAGTAGACACTCGAGAGAGTCGAGACACAGTATGTTGGGCCGACGTCGAAACGGTAGCGCTTCTACCAACCGCTCAGCTGCGGCAACCAACCCCATAAACACTCCCGCCTCGTCACAGCCCAACTCCCCGGCTGGAGTTCCGCAAAGACGCAAGAAAGGCGGGCTTCTTTCACTACTCGGCTGCTGTGGCGTGCCGGACAACGCTAACACTCCCGAGGGCGGAGAGGAACCCCTACCTTCTCACAAGCTAGACAAAATTCCTCAGCGGCCATTGACATCGGGTAGGAGGACTGTAACTCCATCGGAACAGACGACTGGTAGTAAATCACAGATTTACGAAAAAGAGAAGGATCCTCAAGCGCAGGGCGGGCAGTCGGCCCAGGAAACAACTAAATCTGCGAAGCGCGCCTCTCAATCTACAGCACCTGATCAGTCGGGTGTTGGTGGTCAAGAGATTGAAACCAAACAAGCTCCCCTTGTGGGTGCGCCGGGGCCAAGTATCACTGTCAACCCTCCATTACCAGAAGGCCATGATGCTGAGGTATCAAGAGAGGAGGGCCCTGAATCTAAGGATGAGGATGGGGATTCAGAAATGCCCGATGCCGATTCTGAAGTGAAACTTCCGGTGGCCGCTACTGAAGACAGTTATCCTAAAACAGTCCCTCCACCGCCGCCGCCGCCAATAACAAACGAAGAGCCAGTTGCCGTCGAAGAAGAGAAGCTCGCGGTAGCGGAACAAGCACAACAAAAATTCCTCTTGCCCCCTATTGAACCACGCTTCAAGGGTCGTAAATGTCTTGTCTTAGATCTTGATGAAACCTTGGTTCACAGTTCATTTAAAGTAAGCCCCTATGTCCATCCGAAATCTCTCGTTAGAAACTTATAAGCTCCAGATACTGCACCAAGCCGATTTCACGATACCCGTTGAGATCGAAGGAAACTACCACAATGTTTACGTCATTAAACGACCTGGAGTAGATCAGTTCATGAAGCGCGTGGGCGAACTTTATGAGGTCGTTGTTTTCACGGCATCCGTATCTAAGGTATGTGATCTATGCCCATCTATAACTATCGTGTCTGACAAGAAGTGATCTAGTATGGCGATCCGCTGCTGGATCAGCTTGATATTCATAAAGTCGTTCACCATAGGTTATTCCGCGAAAGCTGTTACAACCACCAGGGCAATTACGTCAAAGACCTGTCACAAGTCGGGCGTGATCTCAAAGATACTATCATCATTGACAATTCGCCTACATCCTATATCTTTCACCCCCAACATGCTGTTCCCATAAGCAGTTGGTTCTCGGATGCACACGACAACGAACTGCTAGATCTAATACCTGTTCTCGAGGACTTGGCTGGACCTAATGTCCAGGACGTCAGTTTAGTCCTCGATGTCACTCTTTGAGCTATAGCTCCTATCTCTTTCCCTTTAACTCAACTCCAACACAAACACGAACACATCGCAGACACTTGTTATCATAGCGGAAGGCGTTCTCGGCTTTGACCACCCCGAAACTTGGTGTAGATGTACTGTTTAATATTATATAAAGAAGCGGACGGACGCCAACCAACCCTAGAGTTCTAATCTCTGCACAAGAGACGGCGGACTGTGTATAGCCAATGACTGGCCGGGGTACCTTGGACCGGTGAGAGAAAAGAATAAGGCTACTTCTGGAAAGGCCGTCATATTCAGGCACCGTTGGTAGGACCGTAGGCATGGTGTAAGGCGGCAATCATCTAAAATTGGGACTTTCGAGACGGATGACAAAGCGACAACGCATTGCTCATATAGAGTCTAGCGACGAAATCTCGCAGAGGATTCCTATTACGGTTGCGCAGCTTTATCATTTTCGGTATTTTTTTTGTTTTCTTTTCTTCCTCTTTTTTGTCATTTATTTATTCACTATTCCCCCATAACTTCTTTTTTTTCAGCCACGGCTACAATCCATTCTCATAAGCCGCATATTTATACGCAGCACTAAGGACCAGCGGGGCTACCAGAGGTGTACAAGCCAAGCGCTTTTAAGAGGGCGAAAGCATAACCGAGCACGAATGATCAGCGTCATAATTGAGCGATTTGTCTTGTAGAGCGTGGTGTCACCTAGCTAGAGGGCGGGAGAACCTACTCCAATTAAGCGCAAGCATGCGATGCCAGGGAGCGCAGTGGGTAGGGGAGAATACAAGCCTGGAACAAGAAGCGGCTTTTTCTAGCCCAGGCGCCGATGATTCACAAATTGACACTCAGAGTTGATCAGGATTCCCGATTTCTATTTCTCAACCCGTGCTTTCGAGTCAGTGAATACTGATGTATGTTGTAGATTTTGGTAGGAGTAAACTGCACGTCATCTAACCCACTGCTTGAGTAGTGGTTAATACATGAAAATGCCATGGTGAATATATGTTAGAAATGTTGCTCGTCGCTTAGTACTTGCAACTGGTAACATGGAAGTATACAAGGTGAAAATGAAAATCAAACGCCCTAGAAAGACTGTGAACAATACACTTATACCTATCCTATCTTGGCCTTCGAGCGACTTCGACAAGTGTGCATGGAGTATTTATTCATTAGACAGGCCCAAACTTGAAAGGGAACAAAGAATTTTTCAGTACTAGAAGTTCCCCCCTCTTTCTCTTGAAACTTCAATAAACAATGAACATACCCATCGAGTTGTGATAAATGCACCCAGTCATCTCGAAACTCGGGTTGCAAGCTTGCATTTATTTATACCCTCTAGGTACGTTATTTCTAGGTAAGATCACATCTAGATTCACTAAAGACCTGTAGTACCTAATTCAATTATAGTGGATATGACCCATATGAGTACGAATGCATTTAAGCGGTTGAATGGAATGAACCGGGTCCTGGATGATCAATACTCCGCTATCTAAGGCTAGCCGGTCACCTGCAGCCTAAGGTTCCACGCCACGCTAGGGATTGGATCAGGTGGCTTTGCGGCGGATGTTCTTTTCCAAGGCTCAACTGACTGAACCCTTACCTCCTATTATCGGCTAACGACCGTTGTCACCGAAGGCTGATCCCCTTCTCTTCACCCTACGATCCTTGCTACACCCTATTCGGCTTCTGTTTCTCATTTTCTATTTCATATTAGGGGCCATATTCCGAGGGATCATGCTTCCCTCAACGGTGCGGCGAATCGCCACAGCCGCACCTCAATCACCTCTGCTGTCAGCGTTCACGCCTACGGTGTCGCGAGCAACTGCGGCGCTCGCTCTCAATAGTACTTTTACCAACAATCCAGGATGCAACCAGCGGCGGCGATACTCGTCGTCCAAGCCTTCCAGTCCAAATGACTCCCCGAAGGGCTATTCGACCGGCCAGGTGACGGCAAGCCCAGCGCAGTCAACAAAACAAAGCGGCGAGAAACGGAAGCGTAAGGTCAAAGATTCGAGCGCGCAACAAAAGCTCCCCAGCGTCCCCAGCACACAAGATGTGCCGCAAGAGGGTATGTAATTTCTATAGCTGCCTATCTCCTTTTATCTTTAGTAGGATGCTAACTTATTTTCTCCCCAGCTGTGGCCTTAGCTACCTTCTTCTCGCTTCATCGACCCATTTCTGTGACGCACAGCTTTCCCAAGACGATAACGGATGACGCCTTCGCCAAGATCTTCGCCCAGCGTACGAAACCCGCCGCGCACAATAAAGTTGTGTCTACGCTAAGCCGAACCGTCGATCAACTCGAGCAGCCTATGCAAGAGTTGAACATTGCGAATCAACACGTAACGGACGTCTCGGCTTCTCATGACACGAATAGCGACCCCATGCAGCAGATTAGTGTGAGGCTTGCAGACGGTACCGAATCCAGCCTATACGTACAACTAGACCATATGTCCGGACAATTTCTCCCCTTCAAACCGCCTCCGATACCTCAACCACTTTCAGGCCGCGAGGCTGAGGCTGCAGCTGAGTCCGAGAACACAGGGGTCGCACAGTCAGAACAAGAGTCGGCGCTACAGCAAGACCCCCAGACCCACGTTTACAAGGTCATGTTCACTCTCGAAGAGACGATTGACGAGAACGGCAACTCCCGCATCACGGCACATAGCCCGCAGATGATGCAGGACGACGCCGGCGATGCTAAGCGTGAAGCCTCCGGCGCGCCTCGCTCGTTCCTCGAACGCATGGCGTTGCGCCAGATTAGGCATGAGCGTGTCCGTCGGGCCAGAATTATGCTTGCCATCAGCGTGAAGCGCCAGCGCAAACTAAAGATGAAGAAGAAGAAGTACAAGAAGCTGATGAAACGGACACGGACTGAGCGCCGAAAGTTAGACCGTGTCTAATGTACTACTACTGTTGCCAGGCAAGAAGCACTTGGTGCATGTGTGTGTGTGTGGCATTTCTTGTTGTACATAGCTCTGGCTCTGGAATACGAGATGAGTACATACCGCTAGTTCCCTATTCATCTACTAGGCGCGGGAAGGGCGATTAGGCCTACGGTTTTAATCCGGTATCTAGAAGAGAGAGGCAATCGTTCCATAGAGAAGATGTGTTTTCATTTTCTCCGTTGTTTGGGCATCGTTGCGTCCTGTTTCTGCGCTCCGTCAGGGGGGCGGGAGCAGTCACCACCGCTCTATAGACGCTGTTATACTACTGCCATACAAGGCGTTACGTATAGCGGCAAGTATCCAATCAATACAATCTCAACCTTGCAAAGTTTAGTTAACCTTTTTCCCTATCAAAAAGGGTGCTGCTTTTAAACTCCTCTCCTCAGATACAGTCGAAAGCACAAGGTTTAGAAAATACAGTCGTTAGCTGTTTGTTTTATACAGTCCTATCAACCTTAAAAAAATATTTCCTACCTAGTAGTCTCGCACGTTTTACTCCATCCCCGCATAGCATGATGTATCCGAGGAGTAGAAATATGTTGTGTTCCTAGGGTTGTTCACTCTCTTTTGCCTAACTAGCCACTTAAACCCTGATTTCATGATGCTCGGTCGGCTAGAGACTTGACGGGGGTCTCGACCATGAGCTCGAGCAACGACCATACTACCTCAGCGGCCGCTAGCGCCGTCGTCTCGCCGTGCGTGTCGTACGCCGGGGACACCTCGACTACGTCTGCGCCGACGACTTCGAGCCCGGTCAGTCCATCGAGGATAGCGAGGAGCTCGCGCGTCGACCAGCCGCCGGGTTCGGGGGTTCCCGTTGCTTTGAGGGGAAAATGGGTTAGTAAGTAGCTTCATTCCACTCAAATACGAACATTAAGGACCTCAATACAGGAGAAATTGATATCTACATGATTCCACGCCGACTGAAAATGGCGACGGTAGGGGGTTGCAAAAGGGGGCGAGGAGAACAGGGGGTAATACCGGGTGCAAATGCGGGATCTAACACATCGATGTCGACACTGATGTACACGGGCCCGGAAACGCGGTCGCGGATGCGAGATACGATTCCCGATACACCGAAACGGTCGAGGTCTCGTGCCGTCAGGCGCGCGAAACCGCAACGTTCGTCGTTCTGGATGTCGCCTTTCGGTTCTACTATAGGCGCTCGGATCCCGGCGTGGATCGAAGTATTGTGGATTAAACCCTACGAGATAACAGTGAATAGGGTCACTTTATGCGCTAAGGAGTGCCGTGGCCCGACGAAGAAAAGAGGGGGGAAGTGTGCATACTTCTTCATGCGCGATATGGAGGAACGTGCCGTGATTAATGGCGCTATGAGTATGTAAGTGAGTTTAGGGTCTATATCAGCATTTGTTCCCCTGGGGTCTTACGCGTAGTCTGATATTCCGCCGCCTAAAAAAAGTCAACTCCCGTTATGATAGAACATTGGGTTCTTAGAAACTTACTGAGTACTGAAGGGTCCCAAGTATCTAGTTACCGTCAGCTCATGGAGTCCCTTCATGGCAAAGATGGCAAAGCAGGTAGGCTCGCGGACTTACCTATATGACTATCAAAGTGTATGACAGAGACCTGTCCCCAGTGATCGTACACTGATCTCAACGCCGGTAGCGTCGTTGTGTGATCCCCGCCGAGCGCGATGATTCTGGGGGTTGCAGAGTAACTCTGGTTGCCAGCTTTCCTCCCCGAGACAACCTAGGGAAATGCGGGTGAACACCACATCGCGGCATCGTCTACAAAGATTCACAATATCTTCAGGACTGTAGTGGCATACCTTGTGGCCCTTGGTCAGCTGGGCGAGCGCGTAGTTATTGTCGAGAAACGTCAGGGGCACGTCGCCACAGTCTACAACGTTGGCCCAAGACTTGAGGGCATTTTTGCCTATCATAGATAGAACTTTATCAGCGTTGATTTGCCCTTCGATGCTCCCAACCCCGAAAGCTTGCGAGATGCTCAGAATTAACATACCCGTATAGATATTATACGCACAATCGGCATATTTCCTCCGGCTACTCGTCCGGATCCCCCGAGGACCATAGCGAGCTCCCGGCCGTGCTGTAACGCCCTGTTATATCTCTTAATATCCATCTCTCACGTCGTGAAGTCTCATAGGATGTTGATTAGTGCAGTAATGGAACTAAGTACTAACCGTATCAAACGGCGCGCCAAGAATGGCAATGTCGTATTTGGTGCCCTTAGCCTCGTCGTCCGAGAAACAGTTGACATACGGGATCCTGGCGTACGTGTTCAATCCACTAAACTGGCTCCCATACAGAATATCGACGTCGTCGCCGTTGGCTATCCCGCCGAGCGGCCTCTGCGCCGTCGAGTAGCTTGGGGCATGTGGAAACTGCCAGGCTCCACTAGCGCAAGACGCACCCAAAAGGGCGGCCCCGAACAACCGGAACATCGCTGGTCTCATTTTACACTGCGAATATCTTGTCGTGATGGATTAGGTAGCTCTCGGTTACGCGAAAGACTTAGTTTGAGGTGTCTCCGTAGCCATGAGAAATGGTGAGGGGTTAGATCGTGGGGTTTGCGTATAGCTCCTCTTATATTCTTACCGGACGCGATACTATGACTAACATTGATAGGCGCCATATGTAATAGGTATCTAGGTGGTTGATAAGCTTGGCCATTTTACATCATATGAAGCGTAAATAGATATTATTGAGTCTGAAATCAAAATGCATTAGGTACCTTAGTTTTTTCGTCTTTACTCAATGCTAGATAGATGTGGAAATCCCCGGGCCTCTGGTGGCTTTTACCAAGAAATGCGTACGTTGTTTTAGGATAGGGAGGAGCAATGAACACCACCACAACCTGAGCCACGGATGCTATTGCCGACTTACCTAGGTTATTTATCTAGGTACCTAGGTTACCATGGATTCGGGCAGGTAGGACCGATCTATAAAAGACTAGACAGACATAGCAGGCAAGTACTTGGTTTGCGCACGATGTCTCTGCGCTTCGGCCGTCTGTGATTTGTACTGGGTAAAGGCTCTCGTCCTCGAGCTGCATTTCTCTCTCACCTCCTTTCCCTCTCGATACCTGTATCTCTGATTATCCCACTTCTGCATATTTCTCTCGAATCACTACTCTCTTCGTATTATCAGCCTTTATCTTAGGATATACTCTAGGCTCAACCTCGGTGATCTAGGGCCACAACCCCCTCGGAATATCCGAAGAGTAATGTCGTCGTCTAGAGTCCGTATCTGGCCGCGTCAAAATGGCAGAACTAGTGTCACCAGTGACGCCGAATCCGATCCAGGTAACCAACCGGATAGCCCATTATTTAGCTCATCGGGTAGTCTTCCGAGTAATGAGCCTATACCATCCGTAGAGCAGCTTGGCCGTACTCTGCGCTCGACCCTTGCTTAGTGGCAGGAAGAGTATATGTACTGGTGAGTTCTGAAGTACCCGATATGCCGATGCGGCAAGGGTTTCTGTTTCCATATAATACATGCTCACAAAAACATACCAAATCGGGCCGAAACTTGACTACAAGATGCATCTTCTAATCCCTATTTTCCCATAATCATAGTCTTGTCTGCCTCGCCGCTGCTGCTGCACTCGTCGTCCTCCTATCCACCTTCAACGGCAGGCTTGAGCCGAGCTGGGGCGGCAATGTCCAACTGGGCACAGTCCTGATAGCTATTATGTCCGTCTACCGCCTCGCCCTTAAAGCTATTGTCGAAGCTTGTGTTGGCCAAGGGGCATGGATTTGGGTATCGGGTTTCCGAAAGGGAAAGACGGAAGCGAAACTCGAAGACTTCAAGATGTTCGATGAAGCCTCGCGCGGGTTGTATGGAGCGCTTGTGCTCCTTTGGCGAATGAAAGCAAGGTCTGTGACGTGCCTAACCCTCTTTAGCCTTTTCTGCTCACAGGGATAGTCATTTCGCCTGTGTTGGTTCCTTGATCACCGTCTTAATCCTGGGCTTCGAAACCTTCTCTTCTCAGATGGTTACGTATACGGAGGTCCCGACCGTATTTGCCGGGAAGGCGAGTCTGGATACCCACCCGGCACCGGCGCCTCCAAGGTCGGAGACTGTAAGTTGCTATTAAAATCGTTTTCTCTTGATCTGGTCGTTTGATGAGGACTCCTATATATGTATAGGAAGCATTTTCAGCTTCCGAAGCACATATAGATTAAGCTTAAGACGACGATCACTAACTCTAACCGTCGCAAGTGGCACAACATTGCATCCAACGGTTTCGGCGGTGGGTTTTTCCTATTGTATCCGGGCTTGAACCCGTTTTCTGACTCTTCCAAGAAAAGTCCCTGATGCTTTCGACAAAGGCCGCTGTGTACAACGGCATCATTGCTTCTGATACCGTCCCGAACATACCCGTGTCCTGCGAGACTGCTCATTGCAGATGGCCTGTTTTCCCATCACTAGCAGTCTGCAGCGCTTGCACCGAGTCGCTTTTCAACACTTCATGTGATTCACAGAAAGGGTGTAGTTACGCAATGCCGTCGGGCACTTCCGTATATGACCAGGCGGGCGTCCCGTCCGAACATCATTTCACGGTTGCACCATCAAACGGATCTTCAACTTTCCCCAATGAGAACTTCAAAGCAATCATCTCCCTCTTTGATATCATGTCGTCAGCGAAAACTCCCCGAGACAATACGATACAGGCGTACCAGTGCGGGCTATGGTTCTGCCTTCGGGGCTACAACGTGACGGTTACAAATGGGGTTGTGAACAGATCTGTGGTGGTGGAATGGTCAAAATCGGACTTCGTACCAAAAAGTGGCGCCTATTACGACGAATACGTTTTCTCAGATATTCCACCGAGAATGAACGCCAAACAGCATGCACGCTATAGCATACCATCAGACTCTCTTCGGACTCTCAGAGAATTCATGGATAAGCTGATGTTGGGAAACGCTTTGCAAGTGACGGACGCTGTGACTTATGATACTGACTGGATACAGGCTATGGACACAGCCACCAAAGACATCTCAAGTCTCTCTGGTTGGGTATCGAGGCTCGCCCTCAGCTTGACCAACGATATTCAGCTCACCGGTATCGTGCGGTCCAACAGGAACTCCGACTATGGCGGAACCGCTTATATCATGGCTCCACGCGTTGAAGTGAACTGGTACTGGGTAGCCTACCCAGTCACCCTTATGGTTTTCGCCTTTCTGTATCTCATGCAGACCGTCTAGAGGACGGCACAGGACCGGGTCTGCGCGTGGAAGACCGATTCGCTTCCAGTGAGCCGTTTACTTAGTACACCATCTCTACGCACGGTTCAGAAGGATTCGCTCATTTCGGCGGTCCCTACCCCTGCTCCATCCTGCATACCTCCGAGACATGGTAATTCGATGAACAAATGCTGACATCGATTCTCCAGATGCTGTTCTGCCATGTCTCAAAGACTATCCACACACAGGTCCGCGACGGAATGGATATGCCCGAGGGCCTCAATTACCGCGTTGGCCGCACGGAAGTCGAGCTGGTTCGGAAGGATAACGGCGAATGGATATTTACGGAACCGCGATACCATTGAGCAAACCTTGGTGGCACTTTAAATGAATGGTAGGCCGTGCGTTATATTGCGATCATGGCTTGCTCGTACGGTGCACTAGATTAGGCGAGTTAACTTAGGTTATAAAGTTGCCGGGGTTGTCACTCAATTCGACCAACGTATAGGTGTAGGTCGGTCAGCCTTTCACAACTATCGTATGCATTCCGTCCAGAGTATAGATAGGTTTATCTACATGTTTTTCCTATCAACTGTGTCACTTGGTAGCAGCTGCAAGCTCTTAATATGTTTAGGCTATACAACAAGTACCGAGCTTCATAACCGGTAGCCGGGGACTTAACAGCGACGGACGGGAGTTTAGTCTGGAAACATGCCTACCTGGGTAGTTCTGGGGTTTTGATTTCCCCATTGTCCAATCGGCATATTCCATTGTTGAAACCGAAGGAAGATTTTTTTTGAGGTCACTTGAGCGTGATCTTTGACTAATCTGCTAATCGGCTTTCTTCTACGGTAAAGCGAGTCCTTGAGTGAGTGGTTTTTGTTTCATGTGGCCACATGCCATGATACCCCCTATTCACAGTGCACAGGAACTATTTTACAGCTTGCTTTATGCTACCTATGTATTTATCCAGTTATACTACTAAGATCGAGGAGGCATCAAGTAGTGTAGACTAGATAGCGGCTTCAGCTGGATCCAACCCCGTACGTAGGCTCTATCGTCTATTGCATAGTCTGCATTTTAAGACACGGGCTAGCAACCCGTTAAGGTATCTCCGCTCCACAACGCCGGACACCCGCACCGCTGGACATGTGTTATTCTGGGCCTCATACTGTAGCTGTGTGAAGTCCTCAGGTCGTATTCTCTCTACCTCGCATCGTGTAGGTCTGGTCAGAAGGTCTGGCGTAGGCACTCTTTACCTAGCATTATTCCCGGGTCCGGCATGGCCGGAGGACGGTCAGACTTCAAAAGGCAAAGCGTCCATGCCAAGTGGCTTCGGTGATATCCCCGTAAATATACACTCCAATATAATCTTGTCGTGGATTTTGCCCGCCCCTACTTATTGCATGTCGGCCTTAAGGATTACTAAACAGCCTCCGAGGTCGATAACGATCGGATTACTGGCCTTCTCATCGACCATGTCCACCACTGCCGTCTACTATGAGTAGCGTAGGTGAGACAAGACATCGTCAACTAAGCTAACTCAGGTATTCCCGCCTAGTTTGCCTTAGTCCTAGCCCAGACTCCATATATCTCCATCAAACCCCAGAATCCGCCCAAGCCTGTTCAAGCCCCCTGACTTTTTGTTGGAGATACCCCCACACCCCATGCACTTCCCCAACCTTGGTCTTAAACTATTTTCTCGGTTTCTAAGTCTCTTTTTGGGGGTGTCTAAACATTTCACCACCACCACTGTGCCGTGTCGTCTTTCAGATGCCCTGCGACGATGGCTTCAGTAGTAGTTGCGGAGCCTGTAGCACGCGCGACCCGGCCTCCCCATAAGACACGAAAGAGAGCTGCAAAAGCATGTCTTTCCTGTCGTGCTCGCAAAGTGCGCTGTGATGTGTCCCAAAGGGGGAGGCCGTGTATGAATTGCTATCTTGACAACGAGGCCTGTGTTGTTACAAGCCGAGCCTCGAGGTTGTAAGTCGAATCGTCCCCTTTACTTTTTTGTTTTTTTTTTCCTTTTACGATTGACAATTCCGTTCTAGCCGAAAAGGAGAAGATCACGAGGGTCCTCAATTGTTACACCCGCAGGACCATGTTGATGATTGTAGCCACGAAAGTATGGCGGATGATGCCGCCGATCCAGGGGTCAACGGCGAACCCACTTCACCACAGGCCGAACTTGTTAACGATCCTCACATTGCTGAAAATATACATGCAGCACACGTTCCTAGCTTTGGGGGGAACACACAGACAGGAATACTACAGCAGCAACAGCAACAGCAACAGCAGCAGCAGCAGCAATCATACGCCGGATTGAACGGACATCCTCAATCAGGATTCAACCGGCCACTCAACGCAACACAGACATTTAATAGTAAGTAAGAAGCCGTTTTTTTAAATTGCATCCTCCTAACAGACTTCACAGACGCATCATCAATACCACCGCAGAGTTTCAACGCATTGGGAACTCCAGAGCTCCCCTTTTGGGTGGGTGAGCAGCAAATTGCGGTCAACGCAGATGTCACATACTCGTACTATCCTTTCCTTACCATCAGAAATCTCCATAATGTAATGCCTCAAGACGTGAATTTCCTCGAGTCCCAAGGGTGTCTAAGAATACCCACACGAGTGATCCTCGATGAATTTATGCAGCAGTACTTCTTGCATGTCCACCCCTTGTTGCCCTTCATCAACGAGGGCGACTTTTGGAATCTCTACTGCCATCAGGGGGTGGGGAGGCCGAGCGAAAAGATGTCTTTGCTTGTCTTCCAAGCCATGATGTTCTCTTGTTGTAATGTGAGTCTAATTCCTCATATCTCTTTGGAATCAAGACTAATTTCATAGTTCGTTTCGAAAACCAGCATTAAGGCCCTGGGGTTCCCCGATATCCGCTCTGCTAGAGCGACCTTATATCGACGAACAAAGGTATGTACAATGTACAACCCAAAATGCGTATTCTAGATCTAACGGAAGCAGCTCTTGTTTGACTTTGACACCGAATCATCCCTCGTCTGTCTCGCCCAAGCCGCGCTTCTACTGACTTACTGGGCCCCGAACTGGTCGCTCGCAACGAAGAAGCCTAACACGGCTTGGCTCGGCGTTGCGGTACAGAACGCGAAGAGTGCAGAGGCACACATATACTCAGCCATGCCCACATTCTCTCCCATAACAGAGCCAATGGAATACAAGAAGCAAAATTCCCTGAAACGCCTATGGTGGTGCTGCGTTATCCGCGACCGTTTAATATCTCTCGGCATGCGGCGGAGCATCCAAGTATCCCGAGCACATTTCGACGTCGGCTCGAATAGCGGCCTCGGACTCTCAGACCTCGCAGACGAAGTCGGTCAGTCGAGGGTGTACAATTCCGAGACCAAGCGACGCCTGATCGAGATATTTGTCCAGCTCGGCGAGCTTTGCTCTGTACTGACGGATCTACTAACCCTCGTTTTCCCTCTTGATGATGTCCCGGGCTGGGGCCGACACAATGGAGTCGAAGGCGCCGAGAAAGTACGAGAAAGCAAAACGGCGTTGAGGAGATGGTATAAAGCAGCGACGCTTCGCTTCCCCATGTTCGGGGGAGGCAACGCGTCAAACAAAACAACGGGAGATAAGCATCTGAGACATGATTCGGTGATACTATATACGAATTTGATGTATATGTTCTACCAGTAAGCTTCACTCCTTTCCAAAACGGCTCTCTGAGAATAATTACTCACGATTATACCCCAGTTCCGCACGGGCGGCGCTCTGTCATCATGAGGTATTACAGGCAGCCATGGCGTCCGCCTCGCCCAATCAAAACAGCAGCGTCCGCGGATTCTCCAACGTCTACGAAAGCCGGCACGAATTGCAGGACGCCGCCTGCGGTGTGACAGAATGCCTGAATGAACTGATAAAACGTCGTCTGGCCCGCTGGCTGCCCATCAGCGCGTAAGTAGCTGTTAAAGAGCAACTAAGATAAGCCACACACACACTGACTTTTCTATGTAGAATATCGTGCACGGCAATGCCATTGGTGCTGCATATCATCGACGTAAAGCTCTTATCACAGAACAAGCACAGCAGAGCGACGCCGGACGAGAAGAGGCGGACAGCGCTCAAGCAGCAGCGGCTCAATGTTCTCATCGAGGCCATGAAGACATACCAACCGCAGTACGACGGCGTGGACTACATCAGCGAGACGATCCGGCACATCGTGAATCTCGCCCAGATCGACCCCCCGAGCAACGCCACAAACATGCCATCGTCCATTGCAGCGGACCCCGCGAATAGCATGCAGCCGATAATCTCCGACTGGACAGACATTCTCGCCTCCAACCCGGGGTCCTATCTCCGGCTCTCCATGACCATGGACATCAGCATCAGCAAAGGCAGGCTAGCCAAAGAGACCGACTTCCCGGTGAAGCTGCGCGGGCTCTTCGCGCACGGGTTCAGCCCGATCCGCGCGCTCCTCGCAGGGCACCACCCGCGGGCACCGTCGGCGTTCGCCACAGCGTCGCCGGCCCCCGCGATCTTCGCGCCGGACCTCATGGCGCACATCCAGCCCGGCAGCGTGCACTCAGTATCGTCAGACGAGGACACCGCGTCGCCCGATTCGACGGACAATTCAGGCGGGACGCTCGAGGCCGGCAACGAGGCCGGATCGTCGCTCGCTGCGCCGGACGGCGCAGACGCCGACCTGGCCATGCACGTGCACACGGACATGTTCGCCGAGAGCGGCGAGCCCATGAGCCTCGACGTCGACTACACGCTCACGGCGGACGCGTACGCGCTCGGGGCGGGCGCAGACGGCAACGACACCGGGAACAACAGCAGCAGCGAGGGCACGAACGGGATGCGCGACGGGAGCGCGGGCGACGATAATAATATATACGACGACGCGAGCAGGGAAGTCGACTGGATCGAGCGCGCGTGGGACTACGAGGGCGACGCGGGCGACAAGGAGACGGCGCGCGTCCTGCTCGACGCCATGCGGGACGATGCGATGCTTTGCGCCGTAACGGGGTAGGAAGGATGCGTAAACGAACGTGTTCTGGTCGGCCTTCGGCCCGGGTTAGTTCGATCCTGTGAGGTGAGGTTGTACGAGTGCGACGACGCTACGACGGTGCGTTTTCAGTCTGACTTCGAGCGGGGAAAACCAGGATACATGGCACGGCACGGCTGGCGTTTTTGGAGTACGGGGCTGGGGTATATATATATATATATATTTATTTGATATGATATGATACGTAGGTGTGCAATGGGCCAGTCACTGGGAATTTGTAGATACGCTTTGTAGTAAATGATAGGGTTAATGGACTATCCAATATGTATATTGTCGCGAGCGTAAGACTACTTACGTTGACCACTGTGGTATCCAGCATCTATCTATCTATCTAGATGTACGATGCGCCGCGCTAGATGCCATCCATCATCTAACCATTTCTGCAACTAAGAAAAAAAGAAGCCGTATCCAGTTCCCCGAAAAAAAGCAAACATGCTGGTCCTGTATTCCCAACGCTTCCGCTATGCCGTGTCGTTACGCCATGTCGTTAATCCATGTATCCGTAAAAGCCTAATAATCATGCATCCAAAGCAGACGGCGTAGCGCCATGTGTCCGGGGTATCCTCACAAAAAGAAGCAAAGCGCCCGAGAGCGCGATCAGCGCCGCCAGTCCCAGGTAAGGGAGGCCGATCCATACTCCGTGCCATCTTAGACCGAGGGAGAAGAGCCCGGCCAACATTGGTTGGGAGAACACGCTACCGAGAACTTCCACCATGCCGACGAGGCTGAAGAGGCGGGATCGGTGCGCCGGATCCACGTATATACTCATCAGGCTCTTCGAGAGGCTCCCAAAGCCAGACCCGATCGCCATGAGGATCAGGCCGAAGACGAAGCCGCCAAGTGTCGGCGATAGCCCAAGCGTGAGGGCGCCGAGGAACAGGACGGCGTAAGACCAGCGGGCCAGGGACAGATCGCGGTAGTGTTCGTCCTTGGCTCTGTACCTAGCGGGCGTGGCGGGGTCTATGAGCACGCCTGAAATCCAAGGCAGGATGATGAGGGTCATGACGATGCTAGCGACGCCGTACGTGCTCTGCACATATCCCGTCTGCGCGATCTTGATTTCGTAGCGCTTCGAAACAAACTGGTTTAAGAACTGCAGAGTCGAGTCCATGACCGGCATCGAGCAAAGCGCCGTCAAGAAAAGGAGGATGAGGGACGGGGATTTCAGGATACTCAGGGAATCCAGGAACTGGCCGAAGATCTGCGATATCGTCGAGCTGGGGCTCGCGCTATCGGGCTCGTTGGACACTGGCGCAGGATCTTTACATGCCCGCGTCTCGGGGAGAAAGAAGAGCGCAATCCCGCCGAGGGAAAAGAGGCCGATGCCAATCATCGGAGGGACCCAGGGGCCGGCCTTCTCCATCACGAGGCCCGCGAGCGATGGCGACAACAAGTTTCCACAGAGGCTCGCCACGTGCGTGCGCAGGAATGCGATGGCTCTGTTAGGTGCATAGTAGCTTAGTTAAGTGGCGCGAAGTCAAGATTATGTTGCATGAGTGTGGACGAACCTGTCCTCCTCATTTGTCGCATCGGCGATCATACTCAGCACCACGGCGATCAAGACGCCGTTGCCGCCACCGATAAGCTGGCCAGCAGCCGAAGCCCAAATCGCGGTAATTGGGAACACGTCACTCCAGTACACGACGGCCAGTTCGATCAAGGCGCCGACCAATAGCCCTGTCATGGCCACGGCCACGATGGGTTTCCTCCCGATTCTGAGAGCGCGTCAGCTTGGGGGGTATTCATTTACTTGTCAGAATCGGGGCGAACCGAGAGCACGGACTTGTCGGCTGCCAGTCCCCAGGGGAAGGCGGCAACAAAGGCAATGATGGAATACAAGGTCGACTGCACGGCCAAGAGGTACGCAAGTTCCTTCTGGATGGAATCCTCTTTGCAGAGGCTCTCGTCGATAGGCTGGGTCTTGCTCTCTATATCGTAATAGTCGTGGCATATGAGGTCCTCAATGAGGCGCGTCAAGGGTAGTTCGATGAAGCCGCCCGAGTAAGAGGCGATGAAGGTTATGAAATAAAGAACATTAGTGACATTGGCGATGTTTTGCGGCCTGGGTATCCGGATGCTAGAAATGGAAGAAGCTATCGAGGAAATGGACGAGATAGAGAGGCTCTCTCCGTGTCGTCGATGACGCGGCCCTTCGGGAGAATCTGGCAGCAACGAGACAAGCTCCGAAGCCTCGTCTAGCGAGTCACCGCGTCGGTGCTCCTCTTCGTGTGTCATATTCAGCACCGGAGGAGAGTGATAAGCGCGACAAGACAAATAATGCTATGTATGCTTTACTACCAGATCTGTTACGGTTTGAAGGCCTTGAAGCGTGAGTTCGGAGCTCTCGGTAGCATTCCGCAGGCAAGTTAGCATGGCAAGACACAATCTAAAACCAAGAGCACCAGAGCCGGTATTTGGGTGCGATGGGCAGGTCGGGAATCAAAGAAATAAAAAGGACGACTATTGCAGGTGCTTTTGCAGGTTGCTCGTGCTCATTCGCTTGGCAGTATCTAGACAGATAAGCCCGGCACGCGCCGCAAGGGATTTAACCCGAGAGGCTCCGAGCTGGGCTATCTGCTAGATACTGTAGGTCTTTTACGGAGTACACCAGGTTCCAGATAGTATGGGCTTCTCTACGGGGATTCTGCTGGGGGTGGAAGGCTGGTGGTTCAGGGCACGGTTCTCAGTATTTCCCGTTTGGTCAAGGTAAGAGAGAAGAGGCCAGGGGTCAGTCGCCAATCGCCCATCTGTTTCATAATGTAACCCCACTCCGCCCTCCAGAGCCCAGAAGTCCATCAGCAGATCGCGGATCTTGGGGGGGAGGCAGAAGGGGGGGGATGCTATGGATGATACCTCATGATGGTATCGGTCACACAAGCCTAACGTCCGTTTGGCCGCGGCTGGGAACACGTTGACGAGTGTCGCATTCAGTCTGGCAGTCTGACCAATTACTTTTTATCCGTACTAATCCGACGATAGGAGATAGTGAATAAGAGCGAATAGGTAGGTACATAACTTATCCTCAACCGCCGTATGCTTGTACTATTAGTAGCAACAGCGTTGGCAAGCCATCTCGGCTCAGACACGCGGCCGTCGGGTGACGGCGCCAAAAAAAATAATAATGATAATAATAATAACTCACCGTTTATCCAGTGTACTACTACTAGTAGTCACCGTAGTTCTTCACTTGCAGGCATCTGTACCAACCTCATAAGTTATTATTAATCCGGCGGCCTGGTTAGTCACTGGACGGTGCCCACGTCGGATACCATGCAGCCACGCTGATAACGGGCTGCAACTGGCTCGATCCGCAGCAGCGCGGCGAGGTGGGCTGGCTGAAGGGCTGCATACGCATGGTTTCCGATGCAGGCGGCGCCGTCACACCGCACATCTCGAGGGATCTAGCGGACCCTTTGCTTCGCTTCGTGATTCTAGGGCAGAACAAGCTTCGAATCATCGTCGGTGCGAGCGAGCGCGTGGGCGTAGACGATCTCCCTGCGTTCTTCTTCTGCCGGCACTAAATGCAAAACCTCCCAATCCCTTATGAGTACCGTGCATCCTCCACCACCGCTGCCATGTGAATCAAATAGCGAACAGACCTCTATGCTAGGTTAGTTAGTTAGTTAGTTAGTTAGTTAGTTAGAAGCAAGCCACTTACACCCGTAAGCCACGATCGTTGACCGCTTCGAGCAAGGGCTTCACTAAAAAACGAAACGGGGCGCATCTGCGCAACATCATGTTTTAATCCACCCCCGCTAAGTCTAATTCCCAGCCTTGATTTCCCAAGGAGGTTCTTACTGTAGAACTTTAGCGAAGACCTTCGACGAACCAGATCTAGCAGGTAGTTAATTAGTATAAGACTTCAAAAGCTTAAGGCGAGAAAAAAATGGATGGGCGGGTCGGTCCGGGCGTGACTCAGTTAGGGCATCATGCGGCCGCCACGGTTGTCTCAAGATAGATCACGACTTTCGGGGGACGCAACCTGCTAACCTCGCTATAGTCCTCCCCTAGATACACTAAACTAGGCGGCACGCGACCGTTGGGACACATTGCGGTGTGCGGTGCAATGCCCTAGTTGGGCTGGGCACAGACATTTCAGCTCCAGACGAACCGCACCAGCAAAAACTCCTAGTCCTAAATCGGTCTCTTCTCTCGAGTGAGCAGAAATCCCATGAACGAGTTCTATCGTTCAGTAGAATGATAAGAGGTTGCATGTCTAAGACAACTAACTACACTACTGATCGGGTTTGGAATCGGCCACGGGTCAGATGGACAATGGCCTCGTTTCATGGGAAAAGGGAGTCGGCCGGCATTAGTTGTTCCAATTTGAACTCGAGAATGAGTTATAGTAAAGATAAACAAGTGGTCACGAACGAGTAAGATACCAACGCCATACTGTACACGACTTACCCCGAGCACCAGACAGCCCCCCCAGTTCGACGAGGGGCAATGGCGGGGTGCATCCAGGCAAGTAGCCAAGACCGTGGAATATGGCCTGACTCGCCTGCCCTCGGATATCGTGCGGAAGCAAGCCCGAGGCACAGCACGTCTAAACGAGGTAGTGGCGCCAGCTTCAGACTACCTAATCCAAAGCTCCCGTCATATTTACAGCCTAGTAATCTACATGATTAGGCACGCGTACTCATGATGGGATGAATAGGCAGGTATATGTTATACCCGACGTTTATATATAACACTCGGTTCTTTTTGTCCGAAGTTATCTTCCTTCAACTGCTCAGGTGGGACCCATCGACTCCGTGGGATCTAGCAATTAGAAATTCAAGGAGGTGATAGGTAGACTTGTCGGGAGAGATATAGATACATCCGTAGGATTAGCTGCCGAGGGAATAGCTGCAGCCTGAGTGTAGCACTTATTTCTACTAGTAACTTCGGGCTTGAGTGAAAAAATGCTGACCTAATCATGTCATTTCCTACTTGGTGCTTGTTAGGCGAGCACGGCGTGGTTTGGTGATAAGGCTGAGGTCTAAAAATTGTTGTCTATAAAACAGCTGAACCGTGAAGCTCTTCTATAAGTGGTCTATGGAGAATGGAAAGTGATGCTGGTACAAGATGACAAAGGAAAAAAAAAGCGAATGCGTCCCGAGCCCGCGGATCCCAGAAAAAGAGGCCAGATGTGTATGATAACCAATTCGTCCTATCGTGTACGTAGTTCATTGCCCGCGATCCCCGTAACCGTCGCCCATTCTCGAATTCCAAACTTCTTTTTAGTGTTGTGACTGAAAACGCCCCGATCCCTTTTTGTCGAAACCCAATCTACTCCAAATCATTCCCAATTGTCTAAAGTGTGCGCTCGATGGGAAGTCGAAAGACCCCGTTGATGCATCCAAAAACGCCGATTTCATGCTCATTTTCTCCGCATTGTGCGGACATCGTTCTGTCGGCTTAGTTATATCCGCTCCGGCTTCTTCCGCGCGTTGGCTGGGTCTCGGACGGAACGTCGGTTCCGGAGGAACCAGTGTCGTTGGAAGTCGTGTCGTTTCCGGAGTCAGGCATCTTGACGGCTGAAGCTCGAATTCCTAGCAGTGATAGACTTGGCTTTGTCCAAGTATGTGTCTATTCTTCGGGGCGCTGGAGATGAAGAGGAGCCGGTCTTGAATCTAAGATTAAGACAAAGGTCCTAGTATGGTCGAGGGCGAGTAGGCCTGGTGTCGTGTGCCCGTATTCCTCTAATGGTTTTTGAGTGTAGTACGTAATGAGCGGCTGTCACTCAAGTGATCTAGTGACTTTGTTAGCAATACTCTCCTAAGGAAACGTTCAAAATGATTTAAGGGGGATCTAAAGTGCTAGATGTCAAAGTAGAGGGGTAATCATTAACATACATTGTAGTGTAAGGAATCAAAACCAATCGATCTCTAAACAGAAACTTTACTGGTAGAGTTGGCAACTTCTTGCTGACTTTGCTTATAAGGCTCTGGATGATGTGCTTTGGGTGAACAGGCTGATGGATGACATGAGAACAACACAAAAGTCTAGGAGAGGACTGCCCATACTATATAGCCAGACCAAGACTGTGCCGCACCCCAGGCAACTCGAGACCCGAGAGCAAGTATCTACAACGAATCCCGTATCTGGAATACCTACTCCTTCAGCCCTATAGTGTAGAAGGTGTGCCAGATGCTACGAGGTCCACACTGAAGATAGTCGTGGGATACCATTCTAGCAACGGTATATTCCTTCGCCCGGTGTCGAGCCACTTCCGGCTTCTTGGACGAATGTGCCTTACCGCATTCCTCCAAATGTTAGAATGACTGTGCACGACATGGTTCACCGCCACAGAAGGAAGACCGTACTTGAGAAGGGGTTAGAGTACTATAATAGCTACTACTTCAACTGGAGATGACGGGACTCGTTCTTTTGGTCTCCCACTTAGGAGGGGGATTGGCCCCAAGCGTCCCGTCGATGAGGAGGTAGTGAGAAGTACCTATAAACAATCCTATATGAAACATTATCAGGACCCCGCCCACATGTCAGAACTACTGTAGTTTTCTGGGCAAGCATTCAAATAACTGTTTCTGTATCATGAACTGCACGCAGTAGGTAGGAGTTGTAACGTCATAGCCCTCATAGCTAAGAATGAAATGAAGGGGATCCTGGCCACGACCCAGGCTGAGAGGGTTAGCGTTGGAATATGCTTGGCATGCACGGTGCCTTTATGAATAGCAGCGTAGGGTAGCACAGGCCGTGTACGCTGTGTTGGTAGGGAGAAGCTGAGAAAATGAGGCTAGACGATACCGTACACAAGATGTACCGGGCGTCGTTAGCTGCCTGTATCGTTTTGTGTGACCGAGTGGTCCCTGGCGAGCTGAGGCCTGAGGCACAGTAAGTACGGGCCGCCAAACGTCGCCTGCGTTCCACATTCTATATCAGGCACATGTTGCCCGTTAGGGCCCGAAAGGGTTACATCAACATCGACTACCCTTATCGAAATTGGATATAGTGGTCACGATGCGCATCTACTATAGGCTGATCAGTCATGTATCAGGGTATTGGCGGCCATGCCACTGCTTAGTACCGCTTACGTACGTATCGTAGAGTAAGTTAAGTACGCTTCCCTACCTGGGTAGTTTATGGAGCAGATCATGGGTCTAGCCGGGGTTATAATCCTAGCATTCCTTTCCGAGCTTTTCAACAACACTTGTTCTATTCTGCGAACGCAACGTCGAGTCCCGTAACGGCATAGACTCGTAGTATACGAGCTCGTGACGGTTTCTCTCGATCCGCTTCTGTTATGAAATGTGCGAGTTGGAGAGGCGGTGTCTTGGCCCCAAAGGGCCGCCCCGGCCAGTTCTCAGTTGGTGCTGTAAAAGCCACGGGGCTGCACGTACTAGTAGCATCTAGCATGTCTGCATTGCCATACCAACGAGATCAGAATCGACACGTGGAAGGATGGAATAAGCATGGAATATGCAAGGGACAAAATTTGCATTACGTCGTGGTGTGTAAGAAAATAACAGTGGTAGGTAATGTGTAGGTTATATGAATGGCTCGATATTACATCATCATATCGGTATCTCAATACCCAGTACATACCGGTGAGTAGTCATCTAGGTAGGGATGGAAATAAGTAAGTAAGTGAACGGGACCTGCCTACCAATGACCAACCCGGTGTCGATGAGATGAGAGATGAGATTTGGAGAGCGTGCCAGCCCGGCAAGATCACTCATTGGATCTTGGTTGGTCAATGATGTACACGAACAGCCGATGAAGGATTCGTTAGGCGCGCGTGTGCTTGAGCCTCTCCCTGTCATTCTTGGCTATATTTTTCATGCGTACCTACTACCAGTAGTAAATTTCAAAATATCTAAAATATCTAAACTGAATCTAGCTAGAAAAGGTATGGGCTAGTGAAATTGAAATTGAAATTGGAGAGAGAGAGAG
Source organism: Xylaria grammica (assembly GCA_004353285.2). Taxonomy (NCBI): domain Eukaryota; kingdom Fungi; phylum Ascomycota; class Sordariomycetes; order Xylariales; family Xylariaceae; genus Xylaria; species Xylaria grammica. The sequence continues at coordinate 1,454,469 of NGZP02000025.1, forward strand.
AAAAAAAAAGTGTCACAGGAGGTAGTATACTACTAAAAACGTCACAGGTAATTTCGGATCTTTTGCTGGATCGGCGAGTTTAGTCGCGGGCGAGGTAAAAGGAGAAGAGAAAAGGGAAAAGGAGAAAAAGAGAAAAAAAGGAGAAAGGAAAACGTGGTCTCTTCTTGACTTTGGTGATGCCGGCAGATGGATGGGTCGATTCATGGATCACGTAGGTCATCGAATACCGAAAATACCTGAGACGATCTCTTTTTCAGCAGACTCCGCTTCGCTGGGGGTCTCTTTTTCCCATTTCCCATATTTTCCATATTTTCCGTAGTTGAATCGTGACTGATCGGTGCCACCATTGGTACCTTCCTGTCGGATACGTTCGCCACACTCGGGCAGCACTTCTGGAGACCTGCTCTGGGATACTGCCGCATAAACACGCCTCTTGTTGGGGACTGTACCGGGGCTGCCAGGGACAGTTATTGCTGGGATAGGATACCGATACCTGTAGGTTGATGATGATGGCTGACCTGAATGCACGAGCCACAGCCACCCCACGTGTGACTTACACTACCTTAGGTACACTAAGGCTTGACCCGACGGCGCGCGCTACCTCGGTAGGACCCACTACCTAAAGTCCATCCACAGGTACGGTCCATCCACTAAGACCGTCCCAGTATACCTAGGTACTTACTGATCGCCCACCAACCCTGTTGTACCCAAGGCTAAACCTCCTAGGTAGGTTGTAGCGAGCTCTGCCGTCCTCGCCTAGGTACCTACTTAGTATGTAACCTGTCCAGAACTGCCCGGGCCTGTCCCAGCATCCTACCAGGTACCTAGGTAGGTAGTGCAGAGCCCAAGAGGCTAGCCAGGCCTACCCTAGCCTACCCTAGCCTACCCAACCCTGGAACTTATTAATAACTTTTTTCAAACCCGCCCCCAAATCCCCTTCTCTTCACTTCACTAAGTACACCTCGGCCGTCTTGGAGGATTCCACCCGGATTCCACCCTATCTCAAATTCTCAAATACCTACACATACTCTGTACTCCCAGCACGCAGTGTAGTGTACGGATATGGGGATATGAGGCCTTTTTGGCCAAATTAGCCTCGCCCAAAATATCGAGACCAAGAGGATCGTCCGTCCTGCTTAGGTTAGTGCCCAGCACCCCTTCGATTCGGCTTCTACCCATGGGCCCTGGGCAGAACCTGGGCTCGACGTGACCGTTGCAAATAATCCATGGTCCGATCTAATAGTAGCAAAAAATAGCACCAGCAATAACACCTACGATGTCCAAACTCTCTACCCGAGAGTGAGGTCACCGGCCAACTGGGTCGGCTGACACCTGCAGAGGTAATTTGCTAGATTAGAGATATCCGAATGTTATACGACCCTTGCTCAAAACTCCCATGCAATTGCATACATACCATATTCTTCTATATCTCCTAAGTCCGCGATAGGGGGAGAATAGCTAACTACGATAAAGAACTAACGTCGAATACATGATAAGTCGTTTATTCTACACACCGAAGACCCATCGGACAAGTTAGCCTTTTCGTCCCATATGTGTGCCCTGTGGGAATAGCGCTTAGCCACAGTTTACGGAGCTGCAGCGGAAGCGAAAGCTTGTGTTCCCCTCTCATCAACTAAGGGCTTTATAATCTTCAATCATTTAGCTGCCTAGAGCTCTCAAGATGCACGGCCGACCGGTTCCGTCGTCGGTTCATGCAGTAGCGTGTAACGAGATACGCTTAGGTTGCTTGTTGAAATCGATCCTGATTCGCCGTGAAACGCTCGTTTACTGCGGCGCAGGCAACGTTTCCAAAGATACATGCCTAGACCATCGATGCTAGGCACGGGTACATCGAAATTGATGATGAATCCTCAGTTTGGAGAGACTAACGCTAACAGCCGAGTTGTGTTTCTCCGAGATATCGTCGAACTCGGGAAGGTGACTCGGGATAACCCGTCACCGCCACTCGCTACCGCGGCCCCTCGTTGGAAGACCCCAAGCTGCTCGAGGCATCCCCAGGCGATGCAGATCAGTTAACGGTAATGTAGTCGCAGTCTGAGGCTTTGCTCAAGGTGGAACTATACGCGAGGGGACCACGGCCGCATATATGGCAGCCTCGCTTGGGACTAGCGCGGGCTATGGGCTCTATACTCAGGTTTGTTCTATACAAAGTGCATATTAGCCTCTTTTGAAAGCCCATTATCTTTGTTTGTGGTGATAGCCATCTCCTGAGCTCTTGCGGCTCGATGTTAGAGATCCTCTCTGAACATGCATCGGGGGAGCGGCCTCACCGATGAAGCTACAGCCTTATTTTGAAGTTGTACCGGAGTCGTTGGAGAACCGGTCCTACCGTTACACTTGAGGCTGACTAACGGATCGACACCGTTATCCTTTGCCAAGGACGAAGGAATCGTCCACATTGTTACCGTTACCCCTCCACAGTTCCTATTATCATCTTTGCATTGCCGATGGGTAGTCGCACACGTTGCGCGCATAGTCCCCAGTCCACCTTCTCTTAAGGTCCTTGCATGATGGAGCAACGGGAAGCACGGTAGGCCTTTCGCCTCCTCCAGCCCACCAACGTCCCGATTTAAGTCAAATTCAGCACTCGAAGCGAATCAAACCCTAAGTGTCCTTAGATCCCAACGGCCAACCCAATTCGGTTATAATTTCTCGCATATACATCTAACTAGCCTCTTACATCTAGAGCAGCCGGCCACGGCCGGTAGCATCAGTGAACATGTGACATAGGGCTATATCTTATAGTTATTATGAGGCTCGTCTGTTTGGTCCCAACGGCTAGGTATCTGTCATTCATCATGCGCTCCCGAGAGAGCGCGCCTGACTACTATTGTCTGAGTCATGATAAGATTAGCAACTATTGATACTCTAGGGAAAAGGAGCCAGCGGTGCTACTGATTCCCATTCAGCTTCATTAAAATACACGCCGAGTGCACATCATGAAACCGTGTTGCCTATTCCAGCAGTGGCAAGCGCTGTTAATTGACCAAATCCTGCTCGAATAAGCTGCCTACTATGAGCCCTTAAGCCTTTCACCCGGACTTGGTATCCCTCGCCTGTTGACATTCGGTTTACCCTACGCCCCATCCTCCCAACGCCGCCCTAACCAGTTTACCCACGACAGGAAACCCCAAAGCACAACCGAAGCGGAGCAAAACGTGGCCCCTAGGCTTCTTAGTTCCTTCAATGGGGAGTCTAGCCGATAGTGGATGGGCAAACGGCATCCTTCCCATGCCCTAGGACGAGGATAAGTAAGATCTCAATCCACACGTCGGGCAGGAGAAAGGGAAGAGGAGCCGGGCTTAGCTCAACTCAACCCAGTCCAGATCCCGAGGCTACCGGATCCTTTCCACTGTACACTATCTTGACCGGTCACTTTACGCCGAGCAGAAATCAGGCGTACCGTTCCGCGGTCTCTAGGGTAATTTAGCTCGTCTTTCTACAGCACATTACACGACACTACATGTCAATTCCATCCATACTTACTCACTCACTCACTCACTACGCCTCGCTCTCCCTTTATCCGTCTTTCCCAGCACAGCGCCGCACCGGGGCCTGAAATGAAGTAGGTTAGTTAGTTAGTTAGTAATCCGCGAGCGGCCCTCCTACTCCGGCAAAACTCAGCCTCCCAACGTGCATAGGTGTACAAGCCACAGACCCCCAACGGCCCGTTCACATGGCCGTAACCACCGGAAACTCATTTACACCCGGAGACATTCTAACACCGTCGCCTATGAGACGGCTACCTGCCTGCCTATACTCTATGTGGAATAATTAGCGAATACCGGTGTGCTTGGTATGAAATGGTGGCTGGGGGCCGTGCCGCCGCCAGTATGACTGTATCCCACAACTCCATCATCCCACCCCCCCGGGCTTTGCCTTTTCCAACTCGCATAAACGCCTACAGATGAGTCACGAAGTTTTCTACCGTTGTCAATTGAACGGTGGTCATATCTCCAGGCAAAAGTTCAAGCCCAAGAATGTCTTAGGCTACGTGGAGGATCCTCGTAGCGAAGTAATTCAGGAGCAAGGGGTTTCGAAATGAGCAACTTTTTCCGACGACAGATTTCAGAGTCATCTACTGTGTTGGAGTAAACATTTCTATTTTGTGATCTCACTGGTCTAGCTAACGAAATTGGTCCAGAAAATTATCCGCATCATGCGAGAGATATCACATATTCCGGCGGCTCCTAAAGTCCGCCCGCGTGTGAATGCAACCTGCATAGCAAGGCCAACGCCACCAGCCAACAGGTAACAAGCAACGAACATCAGTCCAGTCGTACCAACAATAACTCTGCCACCACTAACGAACCCCACCTTTGGTTACCATGCCAAGTTTCTCCCCTTTTCCGGTTGAATCAACGTGCGCAGGCTACTCCTGCTCCAATCTGACAAAAGGCTAATTATAAAGGGCTGTTGGTATGCCCTTCACAAGTCAAACGAGCACCGCTTAGCTCCTTGATATCCGAAAGGCGATGCTCAAGCAACCGTAAATACGTTATGAATTGGTCCAAAATGAGCCTAGTGACATAACCCCCCAGCGAATTTCGTCCAGCAAGGGTCCAGGCCTATTCAGGCGCACATCATTGGGCTGTGCTTGTTAGACGTGTCTCCTGCCAACAGTACCGACTGTTGCAGTGCCCGTGGCGAAGGTAGGGGGCGGGTTGAGCGTCATGACTGTGGATGAGTATGACACGGAGGTAGAGTTCAATGACTCGTTAACAGAGCTCGACGAAAGCGTCAATGTTACGAGTTGCGAACTTTGCGTGCTACTCTGTGTCGTGCTAGGCGTTGACGTCGTGCTAGCCACTGGCGTGGTAGTAGGCGTTGGCCAGAGAGTCACTTCTGACACTGTAATGGTGGTGAACCGCGGTGCCCCCGGACTCAATGGTGGGAGAGTTTCGGTCGCTGTGACAGTGACAACGGTATACGAAGCAGTCGGGTTTACCGTAACAGTCACAAAGGTAAAGGCGGGCACCACAGAGGAGGGTGGGGGCAAGGAGATGGTCTCTTCCGAGTAGGAGGTGTAGGTTATGGTGAATGTCTCAGTCAACTGCAGGCCTGTCCGCGTCTTGCTGCTGGAAGGTGGCCAGCCGCTGACGGATTGGGTTGGCGTCCAGGTGATGGAGTTGTCTGTCACAGTAATGGTGGTGGCAGTGATGACCGGGCTGACTGTAGTCGTGACGTACGAGATACTTGAGGTGTTGAGCGAGCTGCTGTGCGGCCAGCCACTGATTGATGACGTTGGCGTCCAGGGTATAAGTTCATTGGTGATGGAACCGGTGGTAGTAGCGGGCCAACCAGGGATAGGATTAGTGGGCGTGAAGAGAGCTGGCTCTAAGCCATCAGCGAATTGAACCTTGGGGGGGAGGGCGTGGACGCAGAGTGCCTGGATGGCGATGAAGAGAGCGTTGAGGGTCGAGACGTGCATGTTGAAATTTGATTGGGTTGTACGGTTCTCCAAGTTGGCTGGGCTCAAGATACTGGCTGGGCTTGTCTTCGGCTCTCTTACTTGTAGTGTGTGGGACGAGTAGGACGAGTAGGACGAGATGAGATGAGATGAGATGAGACGAGTTGAGGTGGGATGGAATAAGATGGAGGGAGGATTACCAAAAAGATGATGGAGGTGTTTTTAGCCCCTGGATACGTATGGGCGGCCATAGAAGCGTCCAGAGGCAACAGCAACTTTGAATGGCAAATGCAGATAGAAAGCACGGCTTGCTAACTCCAATGGCTTGATAGGTGCCTCGCAGCCTTCAGGAAGGCGAAGAGCAAGTTATGGCCAGGCCGTGCCAGGCGCGACAGCTCTCACATGTGTTCTTTTCTACCTAGATACATACATGTGAAGGATGTCTACCTACCTACCTAGGTACCTAGGTAGGTAGGTAGCGAAATCAAATCACCAGGTACACACATAAGGCAACTGGGTCCCCGAATGGATGTTTCGAACGCCCCCGAGATATTCGACCTTGACCAGGACCCCTTTGGAATTTCTCTCACAACAAGGGGGGCTCAGAGACCGGCTATTCTTCTAGATGGAGCCGTGTTTCTTGAACGTACCTCTTCTAAAATCTTAGGTACCTGCATGTGGTAAGTCAGTGAGTGAGGCTACTGTTACCTACACGCGTACCGGTGAAACGCCATTGTGCGCTTAATATGTGACACATCAAGGTAATAACGCGCTTCATCCCGAAGCTACTATAGGCGCAAGGGAATCTTGCGTCGTTGTGCAACGTCGTACTTGCCTTAGCACCGCCTAATACTACCCATCTACCGAATTACCTACGTATGAACACATCATAGAGTACGTACCTGGTAGGTAGGTAGGTAGGTAGGTAGGTATTTACTTCCACGTAAGGCAAATATAGGTACGGGCTCGTGTCTTAGGCAGCCTTATGGGGAGGCCCCTTTTGCGATTCCTATCTGGAAATATGCCTACCTCCTACCATTTGTCTAACAAGTGCCTCCCTAGAAGTAATCCGAGTCACTAAAATGTGCCTACTCTACGTGTGGGTAGTTATCGCAACACCCGAAATCCACTAGCGCAAGAGGCAGTGACTCGTTGGAGGAAATTTGAACGTTATATATGTGAGATGTGGACATACGTAATCCGCCCTAGGAGCCTGCCTAACAGCCCGCCCGGTGGTACGTATGGTAGAAGGGCCATGGTAATCTCCCTCACCCAAGGCTCTCTTGTTCGTTCTAGGCCATGGGGCATCTCCCTTCCCAAGGCAGCTGTAGCAGGGCGCAATGTTATTTTTAGATGCGATATATTTATCCAGTTAACAGCAACCCAGAAGGCTACCAAGGGGTTCTGAGCGTAAACGAGATTAGGCTAGAATAGCGTGTGATGTGATAACGATCACCCTAGAAGTCATCACGGAGTATCTCGACCTTCCTGATGATGTTCGCAACCCCATTGAACGTGAAATACCTAGCTACGGTACCTGAATCTAATTAAATATTGTTCTCATAGTATCCATACTATACGTATACGGTAAAAGTGTACGTGCCCAATCAATACTATAACATATCGCATCTACAGCAAATATCCGACTTTGAAGAGGCCGAAATGAGAATCTATTTGACAAAGGCGATAAATGTACCGTCAATATTATATCCTACGCGCCTTCTAAATTCAATATGACTGCAATTCGATCCCCTCCCTTTCCCTCTATGGTAAATGGCACTACGACGACGACTGACCTCATCTTCCATTATCTATTCCTAAGAACTTCATTGCCTCCCGGAGGCTTGAATGTCACGATGATGTCCAGTTGAATCCTCGGGCGATATTCGTCGTCTCGTCCTAATTATTGTCTCCTATACGGGTGGCATACTTTGCAATGGAAACCAGTCAATCAGCAACGGGAGTACAAGAACCCCCAGTATCACACATGCTACACATGCTACACATGCTACACTTGCACGCAGATGCTACACGCGTATGCCGCGCGCATACCACACGGATGCCACACAGATACCACACGCATATATTGTACTGTATTCTTCCCTTTTACAGGCTCTAGGCTTGTATGAGACCTACTATCAAGGCTCCTCATATTGTACCTAACTTTAAGAGCTTCCCATTTCGTGACGCAGCCCAAGCTTGACTAACCTAGCTTCGCATCCGATTCCATCAATCACCCCCTTCTGTCCCAGCTCAAGTTGTGATCTGCATATACAATATTCGGATATTGGTCCCTACCTAGCTACCAGTCATAGCTGGATCTTCCTTGAAGGATACCTAGGGTGGGTACGGAGCAAGTTTCTACGTTCACTTGACTCACGAGGTCCTGCGCGACAGAACCATTCAAGACTTCGTATTCGCGGGTCCTGTTTCTCTCTTTCGCAATATCACTGACATCATCATCACACGTTATCTTCGAGATAAGACCCAGCACCCGGGTGGAATCCCTAAGGGTAGCTTCCCTTGCTGTCGCTTACCGTATCCGCTAAACGCCCTTTCCACACGTGCCAAGTGTGCCTAGCGAAGCATAATATCATTGTAGGTACTTGAGCCTGAGGTCGGGTATATCTAATCCTTATCAGCAAGTCGGCACCGAGCATGTCTCCTAGCGAGGACGGTTCCTTCCTAGCAATGGATAAAGCTAGCTCACCACCCGGCCCTGGTGTCACTACGGAACCGCCCTACGAGGCGGGGAGTGACTCTAGTAAGGAAACATCTAGCAGCGGCTCATCGGCTACCGAGACCAGCAGCGGTGAATACAGCAGTGGCCTTAGGAGTGGTATTGACAGGATATCACCGATCAGCTGCGACTTTGATGTAAGTTTACCCTCGTGCGGTTCCTAAACTCGAGATAATACGCTGAAAAGGGGGTGTTGCTAGGAGAAGGTCCGCCGAAGTGTGTGCGGCCCACTTGCTTCTTTGCAAACAGGTACAAGCGAGCCCGGTGATGTGGACAGTCAGGCACGCTTTACAGACTGGGACGGGGAGAGTTTCGTCTATGAGCCCCATGGATCTTTCGTGGGCTCCGTGTTCCCCGACGGCCGGAGTGAAATCGCCCCTGAGGACTCTGTTTCGATGAAAGATGTCTGTCGGAAGCCATATGGTAGGTTAAGATTTGTGCCGACGGGTGCTCGTCTACGGTAATATTCAAGTGCTGATTTCATATTTCAAATATAAGAGGCCGTATCAGAAGACGGACATAGCAACGATGGGTCTATCTACCTAGGTAAGTGCACTCGTACAAAGGTCTAACTATCAAAATGCCTTAACGGACCTTCTCGCAGACACAGCTAGGAAGCCCAAATATGAGGATCGGCTTACTAGGCTCGGCTATGTTGAGAGATTGCCTGATATTGATGGGAAGCGGCATTATCGCATTGAACTGACGTGAGACATCCCTTAACAAGCCCAACTATAGCGAAATTGACCTTGACTTTACCTGCAGCATAGATAAGCAACTCGAGGAAGATGAGATCCGTACGAACTTGATGACTATCAAACTCTCCAGCTCCAAGCTCACTATTCTCAATCGTGACGGTCTCCAACCCAAGCTTGCTTCTGATTTAGGTAAGTTGGTGAACCCGGAGATTCCTAAAGCTCGCCTCCCTATTTACTCACATATGCATAATTCGTTAGAGAACTTCAACAATGGATTCTTGGAGGTCAAGAAATCGCCTGTTTCGGGATACGGAGCGTTTGCTGTTCAGGATCTCGAACCTTACACACCCGTCCTCATAGAACGCGAGCTATTCAACGCCAACACCTATGACCTCTATCAGAAGCTCGATGCCCTCACAGTAGAGCAGATGATAGCATACCGCAATCTTCATAGTCATCTACGGTCGCCATCCGAAGACATTCGTGCCGCTATCTGGCGCACGAACAGGTACGTAGACTAACGTGCGATATTGCGATCGTACTCTACAACCCTCAGAACCTTACCTCGCCGCCGGTTTCAGTTCTATTGCACTAAATGCTAATATTCTCGCGCGTTACCCCTACAGATTCTCCATTTGCCATGGAGGCGCCGTTTTCCTCGTAGGATCACGGTTTAATCACGCGTGTAACGACCGTAACAACGTTGATTACTCGTATGATCAGACGAAGAAATGCATGGCATTTGTTACCAAGAAGAAGATTCCGGCCGGGGGCGAGCTATTCATACGGTACGGCAGCGATCCGCTTCACTTATTTGCCACCTGGGGCTTCCGGTGCGCGTGTGGAGGCTGTCCCGGCATCTCTGAGGACGAATACAAGGCTATCAAGTCGTCGCCCTGGGACGACGAGGGCGACTACGCGATGTGGTGATAGTTGCACAATACTGGGTATCTGGTCCGTGGATATGAAGCGTGCGTTGGTTTCATTTTATGGTCATCATAAGCCGGTTAGGGAAACACGTGGACTGTTTCCCGAGGCACACATGTTGTATATCGAATAGGCGCCGCCGGTTCTGCACGTATTACTTACTGAGAGCGTACACCAGCAATAGAGTTACCAGCGTTATTTTCCCCAGGCCCACCGCCTACTTCACACGTGTATACGTGAGACTAACAAGTTGAAGACACTAACTGCCATGGGGAAAACCGTCTGTACATTCACGGCCGATATGAGTGATTCCAAGGCATATAACTCCCCACTCAAGATCGACTCGACGCAGGCATTCCATATACAAGGTATCGACACTTCAGACGTAGCATGGCCGGTATTCTTCCACAGCCATATTCACAATATCTCTGGCGGCCAGAAGCCGATAGATATCAACATAATAAGAGCACATGGAGGGGGGGCTTGTTAGGATCCAGACAGCGGATAAAAAACAATTAGACTGGTCGGTCGTGTGGTATAGAGTTTATCAATATATGCAGTGCGCGAGAAGCCTACCTAAGCTATCTATAAATATTCCCCTCCTCCGCGGAGTAAGCCACTCCACCTACCTCGAGGTCGACTGTACCGAGCACGACGAAACATATACAACCAAGAACGTACCGGTACCAGCGCCCAAAGTACTCGAGGTTAGAAGTTTTGAAGGCATAAGCAACCAGAAGCGCGGGTTAAACACAGGCTCTAACATATGGAATGGTTCTTCTATGATACAACTAACAATGTATGTGCGGATCGCAGTAACTGATACACTCTATACCGGGTTTTTGTCACCACTGACGCCGCAAGTCACGCCCTCAACTAAAGTTCCGGCTCACGTCGTTTATGATCCTCAGCTAAAGTTACGGCTCATGTCGTTTCTAATTCTCTGGTAGTCAAGCAAGCCCTCGACGCTGCCGACCGCACTGATGGCTACATCCTGGTCCCATAGTTTTCGGTTGGCGAAGTCCATAACATCCTTCTCTGTCACACGATCGATGGTGCGCTCGATCTCGCCGGGGGCCATCCAACGGCCGGTGGTGATGATCTGGCGTCCGATGTCTTCAGCAACAGCAGAGGTGCTGTCGAGGGACAGGAGAATAGAGGCCTTGAGCTGAGCCTTGGCGCGCTCAACCTCGGACTGAGTAACATTGCCCGACAGCCGTGACCACTCACGCTGAGCGAAGTGGACTAGGTCGTCGAGCTGAGTAAGCTTGTCGGAAACCAAATAAATACCCCAAAGTCTAGTGAGATTAGCGGAAGAACGTCCCGAGGAATACGATTCATTCTTACCCGGTGTCACTATAACTCGTACTAAAGCTCATAAAGCTGTTGGCGAGATCGTTGTGGTGCACAAAGGAGGCAAGCTTGCTACCCTGATGAGGAGCGCTGCCCATAGCCTTGTCGTAGTTGCCAACAATGGCTTGAGTAACCAAAGCTGTGAAGTAGTCTTCGTCATTCCAGCTAACGCCCTCTACAGCAATTGCGATGTGAGCAGAGCCGATGGTGTCGTCCCGAATGCGGACTTCGGAGCCAATGAAGTTGGGCTTCTGCTTAGACAAAACGTAGGCTTCATTGTGAGGCGAAGTAGTAGGTAGGCCGGAGAAGTTCTTTTCGGCTAGTTCGACTAGCTTTTCGTGAGGGACACCACCAGCTCCGACAAGGACCATGCGATCCGCCGTGTAGTTGGTCTTGATGTAGTTAGATAGCTCGGTTCGTGTGATGTCACGGATGTTCTCTCTTGGCCCCAGAATTGTGCGACCAAGGGGCTGATGTTGGTAGGCGGTAGCGTGAAGGTGGTCGAACACAACCTCGTCAAGTTGCTTCTCGACCTCCTCGGACTCGCGGAGGATAACATCGCGCTCACGTTCGATAGCGGAGGGCTCCAGCTTCGAGTTTTGGAGAATATCGGCCAAGATATCTACTGACTGGGGAACATCGGAGTTGAAGGCTCTGGAGAAGTAGACGGTGCTTTCGCGCTTATTGGAGGTTAGTACCAGTTAAGGGTTATCGCAGTGGCTAAATCCACGCACCGAAGTATAAGCGTTTAAGTGACCACCCATGTTCTCGATCTCGAGTTCTAGTTGTTGTTGCGTCCGCTTTTGTGTGCCCTAAATTCCATCAGTAGGCTGGATATACGTCGCGAGGATCCTAAATCCGTACCTTGAAGGCCAGATGCTCAAGGAAGTGTGCGGTGCCATTCGTCTCAGCGGTCTCGGCTCTTGAACCGGCGTCGATCCACACACCAACGGTTGATGTCTGGGCCCAGGGGGAGTATTCTGTGGCGACCTTGAGCGGGACCGTCAGCAACTCTGGTCATCTCTGGTTATACAGCAAATTGAAAATCAATTGGCGCCTGTAGGAGCTTACGGTGAGGCCGTTTTTGAGGGTTGTGGTCTGGGTCTTCGCACCAAGGGAAGGCGTCACAGGGGTAGCAAGACCTCTTTTAAATGGGCGAATGAGAGAGCTAGTGGCACGGCCGCGCACCTGGCCAAGGTTCAGGGCGAGTCTCCTGGACGCCATTGTGGTGCGTGGGGAGAACAGAGGTGGGAGGTGATGGGGGAGGATTGAGCGGTTTGATGGGATTCGTGAGCAGAGTCCACGGCTTCGGTCCCAAAAGGCTCAAATTTTGGTTGGTCTGAATTGAGATGCTCGGCTGCTGTGGCTTGTGTTGCATGTAATGTGGCGTAAAAGTACCGCAAAGTGTTGTGTCAGACTCGCGCAAGCCTCAAGAAGCCAAATAATCAGCTTCTGATTGGCCGCCCTCTCCCGAGTTGACAAGCTGAATAGAGTGCTGGCCCGGGAGCTCGGACCAATTGAAAACGAGATATTCTGGAGGTCCGTCATCATCCGATCGAAAGCAGCCCCACCCAATCGTCTCCACTACTTACAGACCAACACATACATTCCTTATCTACCTGCTACCTACCTAGGTCAGGTAGGGTATCTTCTACTGGTAGGTAGAACGTGGTATCGGCATATAACGTATTTTAACTTAAAAAAACATCGACATATTCTCGGTGAATCCATTTTATATGATTACAAGATTGTTTCGTGGGCCCTTTATTCCTCGGGTTATCGAGGTTACCGGTGGAGTCCTAGACGAAACGGGATCTTGAGTAAACGATGGTGGTGGGACTTCATACCTTCCCAACACTGGGCCGAGTTTCTCAAGTCAAGAGCCGGGTCGTCCGCTTCACGGCGGTTCTAGAAGTTGTCGAGTATGATGCCGAGAAGCCATGGCAGATCTGTCTATGGTCCTCATCTGGTGAACAGCCCTGGGAGGAGACGCCACTATCATCAACTCCGAGAAGCGAGTCACTCGTATTCTTACAGCTAGACAGCTTAGACCACAAGCGTCTATTTTTCACTGCCATGCTGCCTACGGTATCGTCTACACGTTTTACCCTCAAGTATCGCTCTAGCCCGACTCAGCCTTGGGTTTGGGCTAGAGATGAGTTAGGCATTGGTGACGGACTCATAATTCTAAACGCCGAGGGCCAACACACCCGGACGGACGACCTCTCGACCGTAATTCAAGGGCTAAATCCTGAGCTCAATGTCAGGTCTGTTGCGAGTCAGACACCTCGCACACAGCTGTGGACTATTGAAGCTACAGTGGCACCGGCAAGTGGCGGCGTGTCAACATACGTTGACGTTGAGTTAGGCACCCCCTGGGGCGGCTTCGTACGGTAGGCTATTTCATCACATGCTTGACTCAATATAGTGTTTACTGGAGCTGTCCTAGCGGTTCCCGACAAGCGTCGGGTGTAGCCATGATACGGCATCCCGAAATCACTATAGCTCCTGGATTTCGAGCTGCATCTTGGACCGCTAGCAGGAGAACATAGAACCTATGACGTCGCTTGGGCTAACGCGATACAGCTATTTTGCATTGGTCCGCCACTCTTCTGCCTGGTTAGGGCCAAGACATGGAAAGACTAATTTCAGCCTTGACAAAGATGCTCTGCTGTGTTCTTTTCTTAGTCATGAAGGGAAGCATCTCGTTCTCTTAGGCACCAGTGACATGAATAGCATTGTAACTCTTCTCCGAAGTTCCAATTATGGCCCAGTGATGGTTCACGTGAGTTACGGGGACCCCTATTCAACGTCGAACGGCTTGACTGACCTAGACAACGTAGCTACGTAATGATGAGAACGTAAATTCTACCGGTGTGTTACTGGCGGCCGTAGGCGACAACTACGAGAGTGCTGTTGCGGCAGTTATGTATCAAGCACGGTCCCTTGCCCTTCTTGACGCAAATAAGGTGCTCCCCCAAGAACTTGCGGATCATAGTGACAGTCCTAGGCCCGAATGGATGCAGAATTGGTGCGATGGTTTGGGCTACTGTAGGCACTCGCTGCCCTTACCAATTAGTGATAGATTTGTTGACACATAGATATTTAACCAATAGGCACATGGAACGCACTCGGGCAACGACTGACCGAAGACAAACTAATAAATGCCATAAAATGTTTGAAAGACAATAACATTAGCATCAGTTATCTGATTATAGATGACAATTGGCAAGACGTCGATTACGATGGCCCCAATTCGAATTCATATGGTTGGAGAAGATTTGAAGCTGAACCTACGGCCTTCCCCAGCGGATTGAAGCATACGGTGTCCCAAATCCGCCAAATTCTTCCCAGCATCGAACACGTCGCTGTGTGGCAGTATGTGCCTCGGAACCCTTCACCCTCTTCCAAACCCCGTAGACTTCTAGTGGCCTGATCCAAGACCTCGCCTGTACTCCTCTACATGGAAATCACTAACCCCAGTCTCGGACAGTGCATTGCTTGGATATTGGGGAGGGATCTCACCACATGGGGGCATTGCTCAGCAGTACCAAACGGTTCAAGTTAGCCGCGAGAATTGGAAGGTCAACGGGCCTATGACCGTGATTGCGAATGCAGACGTCGGGAGATTCTATAACGATTTCTACCAATTTCTGCTGTCATGCGGCGTAGACAGCGTTAAAACAGACGCCCAGTTTATGGTCGACACTTGGGCTTCAGCGGACCGTCGCCGAGAACTTACGAATACGTATCTGGACGCTTGGACAACCGCCTCTATTCGGCACTTTGGTGGGAGAGCTGTCTCATGCATGTCACAAGCGCCACAAATATTATTTCGCCAGCAGCTGTCACAGAATAGGCCGACCATTGCGGTACGGAACTCAGACGACTACTTTCCGGATGTACCAGAATCGCACCCTTGGCATATATGGGCAAATGCGCACAATACGCTACTCACGCAGCACTTAAACGTCTTTCCAGACTGGGACATGTTTCAAACCTCACATAGGGATGCTGGCTACCACGCAGCCGCTCGGTGTATTAGTGGTGGTCCTGTTTATATCACAGACGCACCCGGAGAGCATAACCTGGAGCTGATCGACCAAATTATAGGGCTAACTACTCGTGGCAAGACTGTCATTCTTCGACCTAGCGTGGTGGGTAAAACGATCGATGCCTATACCGGATATGACGAAGAGTATGGATTCTACAGACTTGATACCCCTATATAGGAGGCCTCAGGCTTGTTGCTTTCGCGTATATGCGCGGTTACGCTAACAGCCGATTATTCAATACTCACTAACCATTATTCTAAATAGTGCGCTTCTCAAGGTTGGGTGTTATCATGGCAAATCCGTAACAGGGACACCTATTCTTGGTGTGTTCAACACAAGGCCACACACTCTGACGGAGATAATCCCACTCGATTCTTTCCCTGGCATTGTACCTTCAGCCGATTATATTGTCAGGTCGCACCAAAGCGGCAAGGTCACTAGTTGTGAGTCGCAAGAGGCTCGTATAGGCGTAACGTTAGAAATAGGAGGCTATGATATATTCACGGCGTACCCGGCGACTCAGTTCGACAGCGAGACAAACGGTAGGATAACCGCTGCCTCCTTAGGCCTCATAGGCAAGATGACCGGCGCCGTCGCTATCATCGCAAACCACTTCGAATGTCTCCCTACTGGGAAGATATTCTCTATTACACGGCTAAGGGCCTTGGGCACACTTGGTAGGCCATTGCATAAAATAGTTCCATAACTAGTAGATGATGACTAACGAATCCTCTAGGACTGTACATATCTAGCCTCCCTCACATGTCGATTGAGCGCGATTTCATGATAACCATCCAAGGCTTTCCCATCCCTCTTTACACTGTTACCGTGGACGAGAGAGATGGCTATGTGCTAGCTGTCGATGTCCAGAAGGCGTGGAGCGATATGGACTTGAATTCTGGCTGGAGTAATGAAGTTGAGGTGAAGATATGTTTTGACGCCGAGCATCCTTAAGTGGAAAGGAGTTCGCAATAAGCTAACGGCATACTAGTTGGCTCTCGAATAGCTGTACAGCTATTTCTCCTTTTTCTAGAGTTTAGACGATGTTCGATCTTCATAAAATATCCCATATATCTACGGAACCGCTAGGCGTGATTGATTTCCTTTACTCTCATAAGCGCTCGGGTGAGTGTGGCAGTAGAAGCTAATCAACAGCTAGCTTTAATGTGTAGATGAGAAACATTAAGGGTCGATACTAGATAATTCTCCGATACATCCATTCAGCATCTAAATCGTATGGACATTATTAGGCGAAGTAACGGGACATCGCTAATCATATAGTTTCCCTATCGCCATGTAGAGTTGAAACGTTCTACGGAGGCAGAACTAGCTTTGATAATCAGAACACTTTCTTAGCATAGTCGCCGTCCAAGAAAGTTTCAAATAGACTCAAGTCGCTTAGGTACTATATATGCCCTCTTCAACCCCCGTCCAGCCGAGAATATCACAAAACCCCAACGCGGCTCCCAGAATCAAGGCCTTGGGCATATCATTCCCGACAGTATTTTCCCAACGACATCCAACAAATCAAACACGAGCTATACGACACCGAGTACAATATGGCCCCAAGACCAGCGGACGTCTATCCACAATCTACGGAGGTATCCGAATATGAAGACTGGTCCCCACCGCCGCCATTTGATAATTTTTTGAGTATACTTGGCATATATATCGGGATCATGTGCGGCTTGGTCTTCGTTGTCTTCGTGATAACCCGGATCGGCCGATCGATCTGGGGACGTTTCGTGAGGCGCAGTGAGCGTAGGAGGGCGCGTGAAGCCGGAGAGGCAGAGGCGCCACCCAGACGTCCGCGAGAAAGAAAGCGCAAATCAGGTTTGTACAGGCTTGGGTTACTTAATGCTGGTATGCTGCTTGCTAACTTGGCGTAGAAGCCTATTGGTAGCTATCATGCAACACTGTTGCAATGTCCGATCTCATAGACATAGACTGCCCTTCGTTACTGGAAGCGAAGCCGACCATTCGATCGATCCTGGAGGGGAGCGAGGAACGGAACTCTCGGGTGGGGGCCCAAGCTTCTAGGGCTAGAGGCTTTCAATAGAGGAAGAGGCCGGATAGATTGGGTAAGAATACGGCGTACGTTTTTGAGTCGGGGGAGCGGAGAATATCGGGTGAGCGCCATCTGCCTTAGACGATGGATGCCACTGCAGCCTAGGATATTATTTCTTGTATTAATGCGACTGTACGCACTGATTTACTAGCACATATAAGGCCTTGCCGCTGGTAGAGCCCCTTTCTGAGGCCTAGATGTTATTTAACACCACCATCAAGTTGTGTGCAGTGAGTCAGTATCAGGACTTCGCTTCGTAGCCTTACTCATCCCCTCGTCTCCCTGATTTTCTGCGCCAAGAACCGAGAAACAGCCTTTCTTCCCTCTGCTCTAAACATAGTATCATTGTGGAAGGCGCCGTCGACGGATATCCTGCGCACAGGTACCTGAAGCTCCACGCACCTGTCATACAACTTTTGGCTGAGTTCTGCCGGTACCAGTTCATCTTTAGCGGCCTGTACGATCATGACCTCGGGTACAGAGGACTTTGCTCTGTACGCATTGGCAATAAGCTCGAAGTTTTTCCAACTATCGAGATGATTGCGTAAGAACGGCCAAAGGTACTTGTATGGAAGCCACTTTTGCGGGTAGAGAACCTCGAGCATGGCACGGACCGAGGTAAATGGCGTTTCGAGGACTAATGAGTTCAAGCGAAGGTTATCTGGCATAGGTGAGTCAGCAGCTAGGTTTGTCGCCACTCCAGACCCTATGCTTTGACCCCATAATATGACTTCGGCTGGGCTTTGAAGCGCCCCATGAGGCGCTTCCTGATGCGTGCGCGAAATCCATCCCATCGCCGCGGCCGAATCCAATCGAAAGCCTTTCTCTGATGGCCGGCCGCGCGACGTCCAGTACCCACGATAACTCAGACAGACCATCGTGAATCTAACGTTCCTTTTCTCCGCAGCCATCTCTCTTTTCAACATGCTCAGGGTTGAGGACAAATCCGGGAGACGCGGCGGGACAGAGGAAGCATTTCCTACTAGATGTAAGCTTACGGTTGAGGTTTAGATGGCAAAATAAAGTATATGCGGACCCTGGAAGTAGAGGATGTAGAACGCGGCGTCCGGCAAAGAGGAGCCTCTTTCAGACCCCAGTTCTAGGTCCGTAACGCACAGGGCTAAGTCAGTTCCGTCAGCGGCGCGAACTCTCTCCTCTCGCCAGGAAATCCCAGCGAGTCTGTCTCTGTAGTCATTTATCTTTTCCCATCGAGAATTGGGAGGTAGCCCAGGCATGTAGATGATCTTGTTCTGAAACACAACCATCATGAAGCACTTCCACGTCCACAACGACACCAATAAGCCGCTGAAGACCACCGGCGCGAGCGCCAGGCCCTCTATATGTAGATATCTCTTACATAATGGCGTTCTAGAGATATGCGCGGGGGAGATGGTGGATGGTGTTATGCAGATACGCCGGCGGTTGAGTCTGAGACCTGCTTGGTGAGGGAGCATAGTCTTTTAGATTACATGCACTAGGTAGCCTCGAGTAGAAATGATTTGCATTATAGGGGCACCCGGGGGTGATTAGTATGAATATTTTACTCATACGTTTCAAAAAAGGGAAGAAGAAGAAAAGCACTTATGAAATCGCATATTCAATGAGAGTAAGAGGCGATGGTGGGTGAATGGATCTAACTACCTACGATAGGTTTCCTGGAAGAATAAGTGTCAGTCCGAGCCTAGCTAGCATGCGTTTTCCCAGCTGGCAACAGCTGGAGCTTCTACTACAACGCAAATGACGACCAAAGCCAATGTCGAGTCGGGTCTTGATTTCCGATTTGGCCGATCACTTATACGGCTCCTGTCTCAGTGCTCGGTGAAATGGCCGCTACTGGTTTTAGAAAAGAATGTTGTTCTCTCACGATAGTTTCATCCGTATTAGCATAATATGCTAGCTAACTCATATAGATTTGTTCACTAACTAATCCAGAGGGACGGACGATTAAACGAAGTCTCAAGACACTATGAAAAGGGGCCTGGTGATATTTCCAACCCTCTATACTAAACGTTGGTTCAGGCCTTCAAGAGTTGAGTAATCCTTGAAAAGGTTACCTAAATCCTTTCCCTTTTTTTTTAAAAAAAAAAAGGGTTTGTAAAAAAAAGGCTTAATGATCCGCCATAGTTGAGCTACATCTACCCTATATCATATCACACTCCGCGTTCGGCGCGCCTGTCATGAATAGAGCGACACAACTAGTAGCGTCAACATGAGAAGCCATTTAGAGGGGACGCCGGCTTACCCCGCGAGCAAGCGAAAACGGCCGGAGTAATACTTATCGGTCATAGACTCGGGCGGATGGACAAAGGCGCGGTCCGTTGCTAACCGTAGTCAGCCGTATCAGTAGCTCGTCGCCGACGTCAGCTGGGGGGGAGGACGGACACCAAACGGAATGCAGAGTTAGTTTTTGTTTCTAGGCTGAGACAAAAGGCTGGCTGCGAAGTCCAACCTATCTTTATCAATTAGGGGCGTGCCCGTCTAGAGGAGGTTATGACGTAGTAGTGTAGATACGACTTAGTTAATCTGGAGTTCCAGCTGAAAGCTGCATATCGATATCGGTCTCGGTCCAGGACAGCTACACTTTGTGGCTGTAAGAATTGGGGTCAGAATGAGGGGGGCGGCCATCTACGAATGGAGCATGTGCTCTTCAGGTGAAGGTCCCCTCCCGGGACTTTCCCAGAACTTTCCCAGAACTTTTTGATTTGTCATAAAGGGCGTACTCGCCAAATATTCTTAAAGGTCTAGATGTATGTAAATCCATTGACCTAAGCCTCATACCAGTTTCTACAAATTCGTCTAGCTCTTATACACTTTAGAGGAATCCGGTGCTAATCTCCCTACTAGTAGATCATCGTTGTCGTTTTAATGCACCAGAATGGAAATCTGGGGAATGTTCACGAGAGCAGCGGAGGCAGTAGTATTGACGTTCTTCCTCGCCGGGTTTTTATTTGTATGTTTTTCCAACCGCTATTATGAGATAATAAATGAGGGGGCTAAATCTCAACTTTAGCTGGTCTATATCGTGGCGTACCGAGCTGTGTTTCACCCATTAGCAAAGTATCCAGGGCCATTTCTAGCCAAATTCACCGGTTTATATGCTGCCTGGCATGCCTGGAAAGGTGACATACACCTAGATATGTGGCGATGCCATCTGAAATACGGTGAGATATCCATAGCGGAATTTCTCTCGAACAGAATCTAATCACAACGTAGGTGATCGTGTTCGCTATGGCCCCAATCGAATCCTATTAAACAATGCCGAGGCGGTTCGCGGTAAAGATAGTCTCGTCAAGTATAAACTTAAAAGCCCCTTTAGTAACAAAGGATATTGTGATGCAGATATCTACGGGCACTCGGCGCCCGTTAAAAAGTTCGAGGGTTACAAAGTGCTATCATTAAAAGCACCCAACACCTTGACTTTGTCCGATAAGGCTCAACATGCCCGTCGTAGACGAGTCATCAGCCAAGCTTTTTCCGAAAGCAGCATGAGGATGTTCGAGCCGATATTATTGTCCAAGATAGATCGTTTCTGTCGAACATTGCGAGCCCAGCAGGTCAGTACGCTGGAGGCTTCCACCTCCCTTCGACGTGTCTCCTAATCCTCCCGCTGGCGCAAACTCTTAGAGCTCCTCATACTTCTCGTTATAAACGGCGACTACTCACTCACATTGGATTTTTAAAATAGGGGAATGATGGCAAATGGACGGGCCCTCTAGACATGACGCGCCAATGTAAGCCTCGTGCTATCGCAGTGCCATTGGCGTGTGCCGTCACGTACATAGGAGAAATGCTAACAATAGATGCAGTTAACTACCTAGTGTTTGACTCTCTCACCGCCGTGGCATTTGGCGCAGACTACAATACAACGGAAGAACAGAGATTTCGCCATGTTTTAGACGCAATATCCGAAAACAACGTCCGATTAGGCGTCCTCATGCAGGCGTCGAAATTGGCCATTTGCCGCCTAGATAGAAAACTCTTCCCGCGATCAGCAAGGGCAGGGTACGAGTTTGTGCGGTTCCTCCGCGTACTGCTCCAAACCCGACTTAGGAACCGGGCGTTTTCTAGTGACATATTCTCTTTCTTACAGCGATGTAAAGATCCAGAAACAGGCGAAGGCTTGAGTGCTGTGGAATTGAGCACCGAAACAGCCACCTTTCTCGTGGCAGGTTAGTTTTCGCGCTGGATCTTTTCTTTGCCTTTTTGTCATTGATTAGGATGAATATATGCGCTCGTGCAGCCGAAATAGCGACGAATCACTAACATTACATTACGGCATTTGCAGGGACTGACACGACGTCAACAACTATGTCTGCCCTCTCACACTACTTAACGGGTTCTCCCCAGTGTTACTACAGGGTAGCCGACGAGATACGCCAGACCTTCAAGTCCCTCGATGAGATACGTCTAGGCGCGGCGCTTAATTCCTGCGTCTTTCTACGCGCCTGCATAGACGAAGCCCTGCGACTCTCGTCACCCGGCGGCGCGACGTTCTGGCGTGAAGTGGAGGCCGGAGGGGCCTCGCTCGGGGGCGACTTCATATCCGGGGGTTGCGAGGTAGGAGTAGCAGTCTACACGATACATCACGATCCACGCTACTGGGTTGACCCATTCGCCTACAAGCCCGAGCGATGGCTCAACAACGGGACCAAGGCAAAAGAACAAACGCGCTCGAGGCTTCCGTATTTCCCATTCAATATCGGCAGCCGAAGCTGCGTGGGAAAGCCGCTTGCCATATCTCAAATCATGCTGACTTACGCTCGCTTACTATGGGAATTCGACTTCCGAAGGGCAGATGCTGAACCAGCGACGCAAGGCAGGATGGATGATGGTGCAGAGCCATCCGAGTACACTCTCAAAGACCACGTAGCGGGGCGGGGCGAAGGACCGATTCTATGTTTCAAGCCTCGGTTCTAGGGAGGGGAGAAAAAAGGGGGGAAAAAAACCCTGTCCACTTTCCATATGATTGATAAAACGTAGCCCTATCTAGATCTCAATGAGGGACGAGGACTTGAACGGCGCAGATAAGCTCCTAACCTACCTGGGTAGATAAGCATCGTCTTGAGCGAGACCATGCTCTTGTCTCAAGCGCCCTCGCACATGCCCCAGGATAGGGGCGCTAGCCAAACAACAAGCACGACTGGGTCAGGGAAGCACCACAGGTATCATGGCCGTGTCCGACTTGAATATAGGCACAACTCGTACGCCTTCGGTTGGGCTAGGTATGTAAATCCCGGGGATATACACCAAATTTCGGGTTGCTGGGACACTGTTCCCGTTTTTCCCGTTGAAAGTCATCACCCGTGAGAAGGACGACTTAGCTTTTACATCACATACGGAGATTGTGTCTAGGCCAAGCCTGAGGGTCACGCCAACAATAATCCAACCTGTGACATAATTTTCTGTGACACGTGTGTCGAAGGTTAGTTTCACAATGCGATAACATGGTGTGGCGATGTCCTCCATATTTACGCCGGCTAGTCACAGTAATACCGCGGTTCATCCGCCTCCCAGAAGTCAGCACTCCAGGAGACCTGTATTGCTCCCGTCATTACGGGAAGCAGAGCTGTACATATCACACGAGCGAAGATGCAAAGCGACTAAAAGGGGGTTATGCAAGGGGTTTTTATTGGTCTGGTGTATTTACGTGCGGCGGGCAGCGCGACTACCTATGTGAAAAATCTGCGATAAGTGACCTATAGTCGAGGTATCGTCAGAGGGTGTCCTCTCACGTCTACAGAGTAATCTGCCTCCACCTAGATAGAATGAATTATTCTCCCTCCGGGGGGACCGATGCAAATGTCTGTGTGACCAAGTCGTCGTCACCGTGAGACAAGGGTTGAGCGCTAACATGCGTCCGCAAATTCCTCGCCCAAGCTGAAGCGAGAGGGTGTCCATCCAAGCAAACTCGCCATGTGGAACCATCACCCTATGCATGCGTTTACTCTTGTCGATGAATCCTTCGCGGTTGACGATACCCTTTTCAGGTAGCCCAAATCCATAATTACTTCTCCTTTTTTCACTTCTCTCGTTCTTCCTCCTGGTGGGCATATTTGCTCGCGCACATTTTCTTATCCTCCCTGCAATCTGGGCGTTTCTGTAAAAGGGAAAATGCTGGTGGACGCCCGAAGTCGCAAAGCTGAAATCAGATTTTTTTTTGAAATGGCAAATCGTTCATCGATTTAATGCAAGATGACTCGCGCAATGGGTATGACTGAAAAAAGGAAATGAATTCGAATCAAGTCGCTAATGCCATGGAGATGTCCTTAACCGTCAATTTATGCAACAATCTTTTTTCTTCCAATGGTACAGGTCGTGCGGTGTGGTGGTGGCGGTAAAAGCCAGGAGGGTTTCGGAGGCATCGGTGGGCATAGACTGTGAAGCCCGGTTGGCCTCGGGAAATCTGGAAGTCCAGAGGTACGGTTCCTAAGCTACCATCTGGCCTTGGTAGTCGTCGTACGCATACGAGGTATAAGGTTGCGGTTGTTGGCGTTGAGAATATCCAGCTACGCTGGGAACTTGGGGTGTGGGGGTGACTGGACACCTAGGTGGAACATACTTGTTTGAGGGATCGGTTGGAACGAAACACATTCCGTCAGGTGTGATGGGTGGTGTCATGTAGCCATCAGCAGGACCGGGGGCGGCACTACAGCCTTTCTGGGGTGTGTTGTAAATGGCAGAGTGGCTTGAAGATAAACTTGGCTCGGCGGGAGGAGAGGGAGGGGCCTGTTGTTGTGCTCTCCTCGAGATTGCGGCTTGCTGCGCTAGGAACTCGGCGAGTCTAGCAGAAACACGGGACAGACTAGGAGCAGAATACTTCCTTGACAGCGTGATCGAGGGCTGATGCAAGTGTTGTGAAAGCGTCAAAACGGTGAGGTGCTCCACGTTATCCCACGCACCGTCATTGACTTCAGGTCGTCCTAGGATGGCGCGTGCCAGGGCAAGGGAGGACCGGGCCATGATTGATGGTTTCGTCGAAACAAAATCGCGGTGATATAACGCAATCTCACACAGGTATGCAGCCATATGTTCTACTTCTCGGTCATCCGCCTCCTCGGCAACAATCAACTGGGTAAAAAAGTCGACGGTCGGGTGGCCGATAGTCCAGTCGAGAGTGTTGAGCACATGCATCTCCATCTGAGTAAACATGCCGGAATCATACAGCCCACAGCACATGTTGTTTAACTCGTTGATTTGGGGTACTCGGTCCTTTTTGTCTCCGTACTTCGCGGCGATCAGTAGTGCTGCACATCCAACGAGTTGGTAGTGCTGCTTGTAGACCACGCGCTTTGAGCAGTAGCGATCCAATAAATTGACGGTGAGAAACAGAGTTTCAGGGAGGAGAGCGAAGGCAGCATGAGCCTCAATGAGGAAGTCAATTAGGTACGGCCGCATAAACCACTGAATTTCGCGCTGCATATCGATGAGATTGGCATCAGGTAGCGTTTCGTCCTTTTGCAACACGTTAGTTATCATATTCATATTCAAATATTTCGTCACATGATATGGACCTAGTTGCCTAGCATAGTTGGTAGGCAATGAGCTAGAACAGTGTGAAGTTATTCGAATCGTAAAATCACTCACTTCCATGTGTCTCGTATGCTGCATGATATCCTCGAGGTACTCATCACCAGCAAGGCGTGAGAGTTCATTGGCGATCATTTCCTGCCGGTTACGTGCTAGAATCTTGGCGGCGTCCTTCATGTTGATGCGTCGTGGCTCATCGGTTTCAACAAAGAACCCGCAGTCGCTGGAGTCGTACGCCATGGTGATTGAAATGTGGTAAGTCTTATCGAGAAAGTTGTGAGACGGGTGGCTCGGAGGCGGGGTAGTATTGGAAAGAGTGAGGGTCAGGTTCTCCAGGAATCTTGTGTTGTTGAGTGAGAGTATTAAGTTGGTCGTCGCAGGTGAGCAGAAATGAGTGTATTATCCCAGGTGGACAGACCGTATCAACATTAGGGTATTAAAGAGCGTGGTGAACAATATTTTTGGGGAAAACTAAAAAATGAATGACGAGATGTTTAATGGCAGCCACGAAATGGTTGTGTTCGAGGTAACCAGGGCCGGGGAGTAGACCCTTTAAAGAGTGGTTGAGTCGAATGGCTCTAGGAAATTCAGTCAGCCCTGGATTCAGGTACAGTGCAGGTGGATTGCAGAATAAAATCGAGACAAGCTGCAGGTACCGCAGATAGGGGCACAATGACAATAGTGGCCATAGTGCATCGAGGAGAGGCTTATTGTGTGGGGAAATCCTGGCACGCGGCAAAGATGTCTCTGGTCACCGTGATTTCAAGAGACTCAGGGACCCAAGCTATGCGTGCAGAGATAGTGGACGGGTGTAGACAGGAGAATAGACAATAGATAAAAATGATGTCGGCACCTAGGGGGGGTTATGCACAAAAAGGAGATCTCCCTTACCGCCACGATTAGTCGCCAGGAAATTAGACGATTCCTGAGGAACACGGTGGGAACAGCGAGTTAACGGGTCCCACGGGGCAAACCTTTCTGCTCAACGCAGAGATGAAGAAGCGTGCGTGTGCAGGGGACCGTTGGATCACAGGGAACCTATCGGCATACCACTACAAGAATAATGCTAGATCAGAACTATGATATCTCTCATGGAAACGCTATCGGCGCCTTCTTTTCCCCGCAATCACATACCTCTACACAGGCGACGCTTCTATCACGTAGTCGTCAAAGTGACTGGGCTCATACAGGGCTCGTAGGCGGGATGCTCCAGTCAGTGTCAGACTCTAAGAGGTTAGAGTCCGAGACTGATATATCTGGAGTGTATCCACTGTATTGGGGATGGCCAAAGTCAGATTCCAGATACTGCTGGCACGAAGGACCGGCAGTAACTCTATTTCTCGGTAGGAGGGAAGTCGACCGAGGAATGAGCACAATGTATCGACCGATGGTTTGAGGGAGCTGACCCAAGGGGGAAGAGTAGTGGATGTAGGTGGGGGGGATGGAACGAGCCGAAGGGAGGGAATGTGGTGATTGACAGATTCCTCGTCAGAAAAGAGAGATTATTAATTGCGAGGGATTCCAGCTAAGAGGACAACGGATGGGCGTGGTTGAATACTCGAGGAAGGAGTTTGATGTCTAATAAGGCCGATAGGGGGACTATCTTGCTTTATTATCTCGTTCCTGACCTTCACTTTTTTTTCCCAGACACACCAACAAGCGGCACACTCTCGAACTCGGACCTCTGTTCCTTTTTTCGCTTTTCGACTAGTGGCGAACCCAAAGGGTGTATCTCTCCTCCGTCCCTCTCCTTTTTTCAATGAGCAGGGAGAGTATTGTAAGGAAGATATGTCGAGAGGAAGAAGAGAAAGAATGGATCGGATGGAGGAGGATAGAGAGGTGAGGAAGGGGAGGAGAGGAGAGACGACCTCGAGTTGGAGGAGGATGCAGGAGATGAAAAAGGATTGGAAGAGATTGGCCTTTGGGAGAGAAGGTACTTTTAAGACGCCGACGGCCACAAGAGCCAAATCCACAGATACAATGTACCTACAGACTACATATGTATATGTAGTGCTCAGATGTACCTACATGGATCGGTGGGTGGATGTGCACTACCTCTACACTACAACTGCACGCTACACGCTTCACACTACCTAACCTACACACTACAATGTACACTACCTACCCTACCCGGTAGCCTGCCTACCTCTACCTGGGTAGGTACTATATGTACTATATGTAGATACAGGGGGGCAGCAAGGAGACGGGCAGGAGAGAGAACCACTGCACTGCACACTGCACACCACTGCAGCACCAAGACTGGGATGGGCCCAGTTCTGCCCAGTATATCGAGCGTTGTAACAGCAGGGGCTAGCGAAGAGCGCGACACGGGACGGCCTGTAAAATGCGAGAGATCAGTGATGGGCCTGATGGCTGAGATGTAAGTAAGTCAGAAGTACCTTCAGCTCTCCGTGTCTACAGTCGGTGTCTTGTAACCTGCCTACTGTGCCGTACCCGTAGAGGTAGATACAGTGTACAGGTACAAGGAACACGGTACAGGTATCCTTAATTCCTCACACTACAAATAGCGTAGGCCGCCCACTTACAGTGTCGCAATTTGGAATCCGCACGCCCAGAGAGCAATCGCACTAATTACAAACCCAAGCATTAACCCTACCTACCTACGTACCTACACACTGTATTATCTCCATGTGCTGTTTTCCATACTGGTGTGGCCTACGTAGATCTGTCTAGCTGTCTAGCTGTCTAGGTAGACGGAGAACGGAGATACCTAAGATATTAAAGTGCTATTCTTAACGTTGTCTTTCCCCTAACCCATGTCATACGAACAACTAGTGTACTAGTACTGCAAAGAGAAATGACGATAAAATTGTTCACGATGCAGGTATGATACTGTGTTACCCCATGTTAGCCAAGGAAGGTTGTATCAAGAGAGTACCTAAGAAATCCTGCTTTAAAACAAATCCCAGCCTCACTGCACTAGAAAGACTACGTACAACTATTACTATATGTACTACTAGTAGTAGTACTCCGTACTGAGGGAGGTACTGTAGCAGTGGGTGGATAACGTGCTAATGTAGTAGCCTATAGCCTCTATCTAGGCACTGCCTGGGTAACTGTTTGCAGAAAGGTCTAGTGATCTAACATTGAAGGCCCAACAGAGCCATATTTCACTACCTACCTAGGTACGCTGCTAGTAAATACAGTACGAATATTACAGTCTAGACGTATAGGGAAAATTTGCGAGGACAGCAGTAGATACTATCTATATATACCAACAATGATAATCCGTGATGATGAGAGCCAGACAGTTTATCACAATAAATTAGTTGCCTACTTAGTTATTTCCTATCTCCACCCCCCAGCGGTGTAGGAGGTTGATTGTGAGGTTTTACTATCTTATTTTAATAAGCCATCTTGGCTATCTAACTGGTTTGTTCCTCCCGTCTTCTCTCTTCGGCCGGAGAGCCCGCCGTATTATTAAGGGAGGATCGGTAACTCACTTACTTCACCCAGGAAACGAAGGGCCTTGCTTGCGAGTCGTGACATATAAAGGACGCCAACAGAGTGGTTCCGCCCCTGATGTAGTACTAGTTAGTTCGTAAGGAACTTTCATCCCATAAGCTAGCAGCTTGTACTGTACTATACTGTACGTCACAAGAACTTCCCATCCGGCCCGTCGGGTAGATACCTCACGAACCTCAAGCTGTGGTGGTGTACTGTAGATACATTAGTACCTATCTAGGTACTTGCTACACTACAAGTTGAGAAAGGAAGAGCCCTTGAGCATGTACCAATAACAAGAATAGTAACGTACACTGCCCAGAGGCTTCTATGGTACATTTGAGCAAACATGTAACCAGAGCACAATACGCCGATATAGTAGTATCAAACGGATCGTGGCTTTTCATGTGAGTTAGCATGAGATTGACATTTTCACTGTCACTATTAGATAGCATGTACGGTCGAGCCGAGCCCGCACTGTTGTTCTGCTGGCCTGTTCGTACTGTTTGTAGTGTAGGCAGTCTAAGTAGAATGTACGCATTATTTTAATGGGCCAAGACTTGGAACCTAATCCTTGCTTTGCCGGACGATGGACAATGTTACAGGACCATTCAAACAATGCCTTGCAGATGGCGACAACCAGCCAATAACTCGTAGGTTGCGGGCAGTTGCGCTATCTATTATGTATGGATTATTCACATGATTGACTGACTGACCGATTGTTTGTTTGTTTGAGATGGCCTTCCACGGCCTCTTTCCATGGCGACCGGCTTATGTTATTATGTCTGGGTTACGTATGGTCCATGGAATCACGAAGCAGGGGGAGCTGAGGAGTTGAGTAGGGTTAGTGGAGGTGCAGTACTACAGTGGTTGAGATATGCACGTAATATTACCATCCCAAGCCTCCGCACAAGTCCCGTACCTGGTATGAGTGCTATACTGTATGTACTACTATACATTCGTGCCCAATAGTGTAGGCAATGCATGCGGCTCGATCCACCAGGATACCGTGTGGTTTGGTTTGGTTTTGGGTGTGAAAAAAAAAACAAAAAAAAACATCACAATTCAAGTTTGGTGTCTTTAATGCATATTTTACAGTCGCCGATAGGAGCAACATTCGTCGCACAATTTCCGCGGCCGGATACCGACCATGCAGGCCAGGAGGAGACCTTCTCAGCATATTCAATACTCCCCACATGGGGTTTGATTGGTATGGAGAAACGATTCAATCGATGAATCAGTCCAGAACTTTCACTTAGAGGCCGATAAAGGTGTTTTCTAGTTGTCGCGTCGTCGGCGACCTCTGTACTTAGTATATCAAAACAGTCGTCGTACCATACCTTGTCCGTGTCCCATATCAGGAAGGCTTTAAGAGTACCTACAGCCACACCGAGCGAAAGGAATGGTAGCAGGTACTCTAAACCGCATGGTAGGGCTCGATATCTGGCCAGTCATATATGCTAGTATCGAAGATCTTCTCCAAAGTGAGAATTTAGGGGGCATGGGAGACAAGATTGCAGCTAGCTGACAGGACTAGACGACCAGCACTGTACAGATTGCATAGTAGAACAGCATAGGATTGCACCACCAGCCTGGCATCGGAGTAGTCACACCAGCATCTCGGAACCGTCAGTGAAAAGACCTAACAATCGCTCTATGATGGGGAGCTTTCAGAGACCAATCAGATCAAGTAGCTCTCGTAGAGATCCCCAACACGGCGTCGCGCATAGCATCACGCACAGCAGAGAGACGGCGTGCCGGTAACGACAATGAGTGATGACGAGATGTTGATGATGATGCATTGTAGATCGGTTCACTGCCTAGTGTAGCGTTCATTGTGTTCGCGATGATTAGCCAGTTCCCAAGCGCACCAAGGCGTGGGTGGGAACAGCCTAATGCACACAAGCAACGCCTCAATTTCTCTCTGCCTCAAATCATGGCAGTACGTGTACGCTCGGATCCGCGTTTGCCCTGCACAGTAAGGTGCCGGCTGGACCGCAATTTCATGTCCACGCCATACCGAAACGTGCTAGATCTCCGAACCACTTTACGCGCTTCGCGGCGTGCTCGCGCACCCACTCGGGTACAGTACTTAGCAGATAGGCAGTGCTCGGACAGACTTGCTCGGATATATCTTAGATAGGTATTACTAGTAGAGTAACCAACGTCGTACCGTTGCTGGCCTTCGGCCGCGAAAGCTGGGGAACGCCAGGGGACCATGCTGGCGTTGCTTCAGCCTTTAGGACGGGATTCCGCACGAGTACAGGGCAGTTGGGCGACCCATTCGCGCCAGTGCGGCCTTTGTCGTCAACAGCTGCGAGCCAATCAATCCGTGTCGACGCGGTCTACACGACTTTGCAATCAATTAATCATGCGTGTCGTGTGTGTCAATAGGATCCGTCCCGCTGCACGCCCGGGACAGAAACACACCTTCTAAATCCATCCTGCTCTGCCCTAGCAGCATGCGAGCGCTACATACGACTAATTCAGGCTTGTCAGCTCACCACTTTCCCCCTAGCCACCAATGGATGCCATCCATTCTGACCTGGCCGGAACTGAACAACCGCTACTCAGCCTGAACAAGAGACCTGGAGAAAAGGACCAGACCCCGCAGACCACTGTTATTAAGGCCTGGATTTGACTCCCAACTACTACCTGGCTCACACCAATGATTGGCAGTATGGACGTAACATGCCACAGGAGGGAGGCCCTCCTCGCTTGGGCAAAGCACTTATCCATCAAACAGCGCTGGTGTCGTCAGCAAAAAGTTACTTATGTGGTCTGATGCCCACTCTGTATGGCTCAAACTGCTGATTTCTTGGAATGCTGTGCTCGCCCCTTATTAGGTTGGACAGGCCATCCTTTGCTAGATTGAACGTCTGCCTCCCTCCTATAACGGCACTGTATCTATTGCTCCCTACCTACCTAGGTAGGCACTTACTGAACCGAGCTCAGCTAGCGCATGGCGTACACGTTGACGTTATTATCCATTTAACGTTTGATAGCATAATCGTACTACACCAGGTCCTATGCATCATAAAAAGAAAAGGGGCTGTCGATGATAATAGCATTGATCATAGCGCTAATAGTGTCCGAGTTGCTAGTGCGATTGCGAAAAGGAGACAAAGAAACGCACGCTCGCATTTAGGTGCGGCGCAAGCGTTCAACGTTTAAAGGTAATATACCACTACCGAGTTGGGTACCTAAGACAACCTTATTCGCAAGTAACAATGTATCGCTCTATCGATGCCTTGTCGATTATGTGCCTACCCTTGCGCCCCCTATCACCGCTAGTACCTCCTACCTAGAGTTACCTAGCAGGTAGATTAGATAGAATGGATGTCTCTGATTCATAAATATCAGTCGTTGACGAACCTACCTATTCCCTACCGTATAGATGATGCATCAGACCATATCTCCTACACTATGTTATATATATCCCCTGCCCTGACGCCTTATTAACATGCGCAGCGCAAACCCGATAACAGGCGGACTGTCCCTGCGTGACGTTGGCCATGCCTCTTCTCCCTGCGGCTTCATCCAAAGTGCCGAAGTCACATCTACCTAGAGCTGAGGTTACTGCACATTCGCATGACATCGCATAGCATCGCATAGGTAGCGTTTGATCCCACAGAGCAAACCTCGTGTCTCGCCAATGCATTGCAAGTCATTGTCACATTTTGTGCCTGTCCCACGAGGAAAAGAGAGCTGCAAGGCAACTCTCGGTTCGGTCCCGCATAGGAAGGAGAACGACAGGACAGCCCAGCCCAGCCGCCCCCTTCCGCCCAAAGGCTGTACACTGCTACTGTACGGAGTACCTAGGTAAGTACAGGAGAGCCCAGGGGCATTAGCCTACGTCCGTTCCGCTTGATGATTTAGTAGAAACATAGCCCAGCCTTCGCTTGATCGTATCTAAATACAGCCCTTTTAGCCGGGTTACCACGCGGCTGTGACTTGACTCGGGTTTCAAGGCTGGTGCCCACGTTGAAACGAATTAGGACTGTCACAGTACGTGCACGTTTTGTACCGCATGTTGACTTGGAATTTTGTTCCAAGTAGAGATTGTCTCGGCATGGAGCTCGAACGTAGTAAAGTACACCACTATATAGCTCGAATACTACCCGGATGACACGCTTTAGCAGTTGTATATAGTAATTCTCGTCATTTGGAAGTTTTCAGCTGGAGCCAACGAGAGACGGCAGCCGAATTTCATTCCGCCCTAAAACTGATACATGCATATCCCTCTATACGTATGCGTGCCAATCACCTAAATTTATCCTACCCCTCTATGCTGCTGTATAATACTGTGTAATTAATATACCTACGGTAGGTAGTACTACGTATAAAGGTAGGTATGTTTCATCACCAAATTGATAGCTTATTCAGCTCTACTTTGCGGTCGTTTGCTCCCTACAAGTTGGCTCTACGCCCTTGAAACACATACTAGTAGTATCGCTCACAGCTCGATTGTACTGTACTGTAAGGATGCTCGTTCATTTTTTTTATGTATAGGACCAGTCTCGCATAGTCATTCTACCTGCGTGTACTACCTATATACTTGGGCAGGTAGCGCGACGTTTTTCCAACGTAATGTGCATGAGTTTCGCCGTATCCGGAAAGCGTGTCGTCGCAGATTCAACATCAGCCCTCCTAATCAACCTTCCGCGTAATGCGTGACATTATACATGGAACTTGTTTTCTTGGAGGTAGGTGACCCCCCGCCCTCCCCCAAGAAAAATACACTAGATACCGACGCGAAGCAACTGAGCACTCTGTGTGGATCTTGGCTCAGTTCGTACCGACAGAAGCGCAACGCCGTTCTGAGCACGGAAAAGCGTTCTGTTTTGATTGTTAGTACAGACGCAGGGACATTGCGCACTCTACACTACATACATAGTAGCTAGTTCCAGTAAGTAATATCTAATACCTACCAGCTGTCTGTCCAATGAAGATCCATACTTTCTACGTCTATTGGTTTCTATATACGGAATAGCAGCAGCTACTATAGTATTCCCCAATGCGCATCTTACTAGTATTAGCTGCTATGACGTATAAGCCGATCTGGAACGGTGGGTCGGGCGGGTATCGAGTCCGGGGCCTAGGCCGGTTCATGCTCGTCAGTGATTTCACATGATCTTCCCATTCGCGAGATTTTATGTCGATGGAATCCCTCGGTGATGAGCTAGCTGCCTTGCTCGCTTATCCATCAAACCGTACAACACATTTCGTTGGCAGCGAGTGCCTGTCGATTCCCTAGCGTCGCGACTAGCTGCATAGAGGAATGGTGTGCCTATGCCATTTCTTGGAATCGAACAATGGCATTTGTCGTCTTCTCGATGTAGATCCAACTCGGCGATCCCTCGTCCAGTGCCTCGTTCTCGGTCTTCTGCTCGGTTCTTATTTGCGACTTTATTCACACCAAGCTGCAAGTCAGCAGCAGACGGGCGGCTTCTCCAATATCGACACGCCAAATAATGTGCCTCCACGTCTTCCGGCGGTGAAGGCTCTCAAGACTTGGTTCCCTGGTCTTCAATTGAGACATGGCCCAATTAAGTCTCTTTAAACCAGCGCCTCTTAAAGAAGCTTGAAGCCTTAACCACCCCCCAGCCTCCTTCTTCTACACCACCTAATATCGGCCCCGGTAACGCTAAGTAAAAAGCCAGTTGTCAATACTTATATCGGGCGAGTTTTCCGAGACGCAATGAGGCACCTGAACCTTTCTTAGCCTTCTTACAGTGGGTGTCTCGGTATCGTGCCACGGATCCGTCCCTACGTGGAGAGTTCGCCAAGACGTCCGCACTAATATACTTAGAGCAGCGAACTCACCTTTAACCGCGCTTCTAATGCAAGAACTAGGTTCAATCTTAACATCTCCTTCTTCTTTGGGCGTGGGGGAGGGACCATGGAAGGATCTATACTATACTATACATAGTAGGGTACGTTAGTTTTGAGATACTCGTACGGTTGTGGCGTAATCATTACTCGTTCGCCCGTCCGCGCACCACGAAGTTAGCCCTCATCATTACCAGGCTGACATTAATCTGATAAAGAAAAAGATAAGCTCCACGGGTGGCTGCAATAAACGCGCCTAACCTGAGACCATACAGCCAGTTAGATCTCGCCATTGATGGAGTTGATGAGACATTGGTTCCAGTAACTACCTAGGCGACCACGCCGCCTTCACGTTAGCGTATGCCAGTTGGTGCTTTTATATGCAGGGGGCACGATCTATTCTTTCGTGGTTTCCAGTGGCCTTTTTCCAAACTAACATTATGACTCGGGCTGGAAACGAAAACATGATCCATCATAAGCAGCTAAAATGCAGGTAAACACGACGAGATAACAAGGCGCACTAGAATCTTTGAGATCTACCCCAAAGGCGAGGTGAGCTCGCTTCTGAGAATAAACATCCCTCAAACCAGGATGCCGGTACTTTAGCAGTTCAGCTGACGCCAACCCAGCAAGGAGTGGGACCAAGAGCTAGTGGAGTTACCAAAATCGACGATCTAGAAGCTTTGGCCGCCTGAGAAGGCCACAAGGAAAAGGGAACTCTTAAAAAAGCCACACATGATTGAGGCTGGTATCCTTTCGTCCCGGCAGGCTGGGACCACACAACCTACCCTAATGCAACCTTGCCCGGATTTAGCGCGTGCCACACGTAAATACATTCAGCCTTCAAGATCTGGCCTTAACGAAGGCTAATAAACATTGGGACGACTAAGCAATATACGTGGTGTGGCAATGTTGACGGTTGAGGGGAAGTAGAGTCGCTCTAGTCTTTGGTTCGCGTTTTCTATGTACTAGAAGACCGACGTGTCGATGATCCGAAAGTGGCCATTGCGCTACGTACTGTATGTAGTCTTGACGTCCCGCCTATTCAAGAGACAGGACGAGAGCCGAGAAGGTTGTGTCCGTGGGTTCGCGACTACCGTCTTTCAGATCGT
Organism: Xylaria grammica; assembly: GCA_004353285.2. Classification (NCBI taxonomy): domain Eukaryota; kingdom Fungi; phylum Ascomycota; class Sordariomycetes; order Xylariales; family Xylariaceae; genus Xylaria; species Xylaria grammica. The sequence continues at coordinate 1,489,677 of NGZP02000025.1, forward strand.
TGACATTCTCGTCGGCATGCGCCTTTCGAACGCAAGGCATCGCTTGTCCCGGATAATAATATCACAATGTCCGGGGCGCCGGCAAGAGAAGACAACCGACCTTAGTACCTTGGGCGCCTGCAAGAGACGTTTATCTCAACGATTAATACCCAGGTTCGGTGAAGTTTCAACAAGGAACGTAAAACCTCCGAAGAGGAAACGGCTAATACTCCAGCCCGCCTATGCCGTATGCTGCGACACAGCGTCACATAGAGGCAACAATACTCTGCGTGCGGAGAAACCTCTGGCGAGACAATTGGCAGGCTACTGCAAACCCTTGCCGCGTCTGCAGCGGCCCAACATATGATGTACCATGAATCTTAACACGCTTCGACACCATCAGGAACACTGCAGTTCTGACTGCAGTCTTCGAAACATAGATCCAATCCCATTGTACCCTAATAGATGGGCTGCATATTGCTCAAGGTGAACCAATTATACTAGGCTCGACTGCCGGTTTCATAGGCCATGCCTACCTACGACGAGCCCCACGCCAACGTTTTCCCAAATTTTTAGCAATATGTCATCCGAATCTGCTGTTACATCGGACCTGTGCTCGGATCCTGTTAGGGACATGTATGTAACTGTAACCGGGCCTGTTCGATGCGACGTCTCGGCATCGTCGCCATCGTGGCCGTTCGTTGGTTGAAGCGATAATGGTTGGGTTTTCTCCTTCTTGGGCTCCATAGAAGGAGCTTTGCACGGCCCGGGAGACACGAAAATCCCGGCGCGTTGGTGACGCGACGCGAAGGAATATGCGGGTGCTCCGGAGAGAGGTCGGGTTCTCGTTACAATTAGCCTGCCTTTTAACGAACCTGTAACTCGAGCTAGCTAATCCACCTTTGGATACTGGAATGCCCGGGCAAGCCGCAGACGTAAGTCCTACACTACAGTAGGTAGGTAGCCCATGTACATCTGGGATGGGTATACCACGTACATGCACACATACTGTACACTCAGGTATCCAACTGGAGCGACTCCAGCATCCGACCGTCTCAACGACGTAGGCATGCATCGGCCCCTCGCCTTGGTACGACGCCCTAAAATAATACTAGATAATAGACGGCAAACAGGGAAATGCACGAGTACCACACTGTACTACGTGAAAAGCCTGTTACCCTCGCAACAAGATCTATCCGACGACGGCTCATTATCCCATGTGGTACGAGGACCCTGAATTGAATTTTTTTTTTTTTTTTTTCTCCAGTGCGGGTTTCCTCGAGGGCCCACAGGCCGAAGCTAGCTGCTAGGTTCCCGAGTACATCTATCTAGACTGTAGGTACTGTCTCCGCCAGTTCTTTGGACGCGCGGGACGGGGCTAAAGACTTCGACAGGTTTTGCCTTTACTTTCCTTTCGCTCTGGACACGGCTCGAGCCCGCTAAAAAATGATATGCAGACTGCAGTGAGAGTAACGGTGAAGATCAATGACAGTACCTACCCACCCGAGTACTAGCCGAGTACCTACTTAGTAGTGTACATAGGTAGTAGATAGGTCTAGTCAGACGGGCATGTATCCACGGGTTTGTCTCGAGGCTAGACATATCCACGGACCTCTAGCCGATCAGAGGATTTACGGAGGTGGCTCGGTCAGCTGATCATGGGTCGTAGACATGACGCTTTTGAAAATGAAATGCCTAGGCTAGATTCGATAGGGTTAGGATTGAACACGGGACTACGAATGGGTTTCAAGACGAGGGCAAGGTATTGGTCAACGGGGCCTCATCTCTGTCGGTTTGCTGGTTTGACACAGCCCTATCAATCTTCCCTAAAGCTTACTTTATTTTATAGGCGGTCGGCGCTGACCTGATAATAAGTCAGGTATTTCTTCCAACCAAGACATGTGATGTGGGTGGGAATAGAATGTACCTACACTACCTACACTTAGGTACGTAGGTAAACAGCTAGGCAGGCTGTCTTAGTGGGACAGCTGACGTTATTGCACTGCAAGTCACACTGCCTAAGTTTAGCCTTTAGGTACTACATGTATCTACTACTGTATACATTCATACATTAAGCAGACCGCTACCAAGCAAAAAAAAAGACACATTTTTTTTTCCCTCATCACTTGAGCTAACCTGCATTGCCACTTAAGTGCTTTTTAAGTGCTTTTCAACTTCATGATCCCCGCTACTCAAGCAAACGTGGAAACGCGGTTCTTGTCGGCAGTGTCGTTTGGTACCACGGTCGGGCACGAGACTAACCTAGATGACTACACTACTGCAGGTAGTACACTAGAAGACTGGGGAGACGATGCTTCGGCGTCAAGTTTCACTTATTCTGACTTGGGAGGCCAACCGTTCATGACTGCTCGCAGTGCTAGTACTCGTTGTAGTAGGTGATTTTCAATGCACCGTGTCCCTATTTGGCAACAGGCCGCGAGACCCTTCGGCCCCTCCCTTCTAGTCCATCGGAATCTTAGTGTCTCTGTTCGCTGATAGGGCCTCTTTGGCACGAACTGGCCTACTTACCTACTTACCTTACCTTAGCTTGTTTAGCCTCGAACGATTGCGTGCATCTTCTGCTGCAGCGTTAGTCGTTAGTATCCATCCAACCTGCTGTTAGCATAGTGTAGCGTACAGTACGTCCATGGATTCCTTCGTCACCATTCATCGCCCGGCGAATCATAGCTATTTCGAATGTCAAGAAATCCGTTCCAAGGGGGGCTGACCTAGCGAGTCATCGGTGCCCGTCTCGAATAATGACGAGGTAGCTGCGGCAGCGCCCCGTACAGTGAACAGTAGTATGATATTCTATGGCTTCAAGTTCTTTAACTTCCTCAACTGGCGTAACTAATTACTTAAGAGCTGGCAGAAGAAGAAAAAGTTTTTCTTGATTCCTCCTCACCATTTCGCTGTTGCCTCGGCGGTACGGCAAGTTGGGTCCGCGCCAGTACAAAAGAAAAGAAGAAAGAAAAAAGTATAGTATGCGTGGGACTTTGGTCATGAGTCAATACTATTGAAGCTATCACAGCCCGTTCCTACGACATGCTGGTTCCTAGACTACTAGTAGATACGTAGGGACGTAGTAGGTAGTGTACGGAGTACCAACATTCAACATTGGGACGATTCAGCCAAGGTAGCTAAACATGTTTAACTCTATATGTGCCTGTAATATCAATTAATATGCTCTTATCGGATTCTATAGGGTCATGATATGCAAATTCAATAGCCACTTTATCAATTAAGCACTTCCGATCCTTTGATTTTTTTTTCATCTCCACTTACTTACATGCCTCAGTATTTGGAAACTTATACCAGCCTCTCTTTATTACCGCCAATCATTGATTATTATCTTCGTCTTATACCTAGCATATGTTACCTTGCAACAACCCTTTTTGAGTCTAGTAACTAACCACCATAGTTATAAGCAGCTAGGAGGGAGAGGAGAGTCATACAATTAAGATTAAAACCCCCGACTGCATTGATATTGTCCCCCCTCGAATATCAAACCGTTAAGGGGTGATAAGTAAGGAAGTAGTAGAGTCACGCAGGAACTACCTAGATAACATCATGGTAGCCACTACATACTGCCATTATGTACATTCCTTCCAAACCCTTGGCGCGCCGCCGGCTGACCCTCCCACGCGGATAAGTGCACACCGTCTAACGAGTGAAGCTGGATTTGCCGCCACTAGGAACCAAGTTTGTACCCTACTATTGAGATTGCTCAGCCGGATTATTATATAGGGTTATCTTCGATTAAATGGTCTACAAGTATGCCCTCGCTTTAAACCGACCGCCTACAGCCTTCAAGATGCCGATGTTACAGGCCTTGGGCGAAACTACAAGCCTCGGGGTCTTTCTCTGGCGAGTTAGGCAAACGTTAGCCCACCGGAACAGCCCTGGCGCTCGCCAAGGTAAGGAAAGGCATGCTATGCCTTCCATCGGACGCTTGCTCAAGCGTACGGACCGAAACATTGGCTGGTTAGATGAATGGTGTTATATATATCTATTTACAATGATCTGACGCGATAACAAACCCCTCGTGGTCTATGCCGTACATGGTCTTCTGGACTGCTTGGCCATGAGCGACTTGCGTAGGTACATACAAGTTTCATTGCTAAGGAGCTGTACCCAATTACCACATTGCTAGCTCATCATCTCGATGTACGGGCTACTGGTTCTCTCAAGAGAGCTTGGCCTAGTTATGCTACTCCTCCTGCCTGTCCTTCTCGAACCAGTCCTTCCATGGTCGTGGGTTAACTTTAGGCACGGGTTCGATGTCTCCCTTCCTCGACTCGACCCGGATAACCCGTTGTGACAAAACCTTTCGGCGTGGTATTTGTTCATGATTACCATCGGCATTTTGGTATCGAATGATGCCAAGTTCACTTCTTCCTGGGTTGCTGGCTGTGTCACCATCTATAAGTATGATGTCAGGGTCGTCCGGAGAATTATGAATAAACATAACTCGATCAGGTGTCCGCGCCGCTAGCCGAAGGGTTTCAAACTCTTCGGGGTATTGAAATTTAAATTCCTTGTCACTATCGTATCTGAGATGGGCAGGCATCCGACTCGTGCCTAGGACGTCTCTGCGACCCTCCCCTAGCCAGATTCTCTCCATACTCGGCGCTGAGGATACGTAACAGGCATCAAATGGCAGCATGCCGCTGACGCGGTGGCCACCTCCCCGGCCTTTCAGAGCCAAGACCGGACAGAATCCCCCCAACGTCCGCGGTTCCGTTGGCCATACCGCGCTGTCCCCTTGGCTAACCAATGAACCGCCGTCGGGAGAGCATATTGATACATACATCTCATAGAACTTCATATTGGTCGCACGCGTAAGGGTGTTCACGGTCAAAATCCCTTGGGCTGGGTAGTTAGAAATGTCCACATTCAGCCGCACAAGGTCCGACTCGAATATTATCGGAAAAGTCGCACCACTATCCAGAAGGGTACTCAGTTGACATGAAGCTTCGCGATTTTGCGCCCCGTCCTTCAGCTCACCGCCTTTTTGATGGGGGTACGTTTGTGATGTACCCCTGGAGACTTTATCACGTTGAGCTGTGAATTCCATATTGACATGGTACGCGCCGATACCGAACGGATCACCAGTAGTGTTTCGCTCTATACAGAGGCCTTTCATACCCAGAACGCCAGTCGAGGGGCCAGCTAAAGGAGGTTCCTGCCAGAGCCAGCCAGGTCCATGGTTAGCAAAGTAGCGGTCGAGCCTTTCATTTCGATCCACGCAGAAAGATTCATAGGTTTGGCACCTGTCGACGATATGGCCTGCATATAGCAGCGTGAAATCACGGGAATACGGTATCTGTCCGGATCTATACCCCTCAATTGCCGCTCTGACATTAATTCTCTCGTCCTCGCACCTGCTATTGTCGAGGACCGATTGTAACAACTCTAGGCGTTTCGAAACGCGCTCCCCTTTCTCTCTTTGATCTCTGATGAAATCGATGTTAGCTCGAATACTAGCTCCCCGTCCGCAGGAGCCGACTTACCGAGGCAGATTATTCTCCTCGCTATCCTCCATGTCGGCCCTCTCCTGGATTAGTTGACTTAGGATAGTCTTGTTGTGCTCAACTTCATGTGGCGAATGTCTTTCGTGGAATTGCACGATGAATCTTTGTTGCTCGATTTCTCGATTTTTTTGCTCGATGCGGCTCAAATTCTCCCCCAGGTCTCCAATGACTAACGACTCCCATGGCTTCTTTTCTTGGCTCTTAACCGTTTCGGCTGGTGGTTGTTGCGAGGATCCCAATATACCGGCCTCTGTCACAACCTCTGCCTGGGCCCTAACTGTCTCTAACGTGCTACTACTCGATTCTTCGGTGTGTCTCTGTTGTCCAACGCCCCGTTTTCCTTCGTGGGATAGAAAACTGATTCTACGACGTTCCCTGGCCGCCCATTCATCATCCGACATCCCGAGGGACCGGATGGCACGCACTCTACGGCCTTCCGAGCCATCTCGACCTTCGTCATCGGAGTGTCCTATAGCCCCTCGTGGCCTTTTCTCCGACATAACTATGTTACTGGAATAGCACTGCCGACTAAATTCGGCAGCGGTGCTGAGGGCAATTGTGAACCTCCGGCTGAGCACTCTAGCCTATTCAGCCACTAGTGTCTAATGCCAGATTCCAAACAAAGCTACGTCGGCACCTGTGTACGCTACAAATTCTGCAAACGGCAACGGCATGGGCAGCAGTTGTCTCACTCATTTCAACGAGGTTTACTACTGCATTCTTTGTCTGACATGCATTGTAGAACTCTAAGAGCAGCCCGCGAAGGCTGCTGTGTTCGGAATGTTCACGTTCCATCCCTGGCAACTGTCGAATTCCCCTGCGAATGGAGACGAGAACCACATGCTTTGCCTACTACCGATCCGCAGAAACGTATTACTTTCTTTCCTCCCCTCCCTTATTTTGTCGAGCATAGGGCACTGTACTACTATTCCGATTACTCTTCTACCTGTAGACACCGCCCTCTGCCAAACGGTTGCCTACGTGCACAATGGCGACAATCCAAGACTCAGGACATGGGTCTAACCGGACGCACGTTTTTCGACGCCTTCAAGAACTCTACACCAGCGGTTTCATAAGCGGTCATGAGTACCAAGCTACGGCCTCGAATATTGCTAATACCAGCCAGCCGGAAGGCCTACTTTATAGTCCAAAGGGGCAGAACCCAAGCATCGTCATCCCCCGGATACTGCTATACCTTAGGGACAATGATGTAGATCGAGATGTGAACTGGAACGTCAATTTCCCACTCATACAGGCGTATGTTGCAGAGGCCAGTCGAGATATGGAGACTGGTACTATAGGATATAGCGATCCTCAAGTACGCTCTGCTGTGGAAGATGCACATGTGTTAGTCGGGGTCCACCTTAACTCAGAGAAACGTGCTCGGGAAATAACACCATGGACTACCGATATCCTCCGAGGCCGAACTATACAAGAGCGTCTCCTAACTTACCCAAAGGCGTTCCCTCTTCCAGAGCCTAACCGTGGAAAATCTCAGTATCGGCCAGTGAATCCTGCACCGCGCTTATACGATACCGACCCTATTTGGAATACGACCCTCAAGATCCTTGGAACTCCGGAGTTAGCGAAGTTAGCTGAAGTTGATAACTATGTGGAGAGCGAGAATCGATTCTTCGAGGCCACTCAAAATTCTGCCAGGACCGGCCGGAAGGGCGACCCTATATGGCAATCCAGCAGGTTCGCCGCCGAAAACAAGATTTATGAAAATTACATTAGCGGTGGACTAGCGGAAATTCGTGCCAATGTGCCACCTCCACATACCAATCGCCCTATAAGTCCTCGAGGGCCTGATAATCCAGATGGGACCAAGGGCCCGTCGTTCTATACTAGACGTGGATGGCAAAGAGCCGCTCTGCAGCAATGCCTTAATCTATTCACTAGCCACGAGAATCGTGTGATCAATACCCCATGGCGTCGTGTCGTTCTACCATATGAGGCACCGGCGCCTTTGCCAAAAGTGAATGCTTATATACCACGATTGCCCGATCCCCGTGGCACAGGAGGAAAAGAGCCAGACCCGTTTGCATGGATCTATTGGTCTTCGCAGTATGCACAGATCGTTGATTTTCTGGCAGATTGCCAACGCCGAGGCTACGAAAACAAGTCTTGGGACGATTTCTCGGCCCCGGCGTTGCCTGTCAATTTCCGAGGGCCACGTATTTACAGAGGTCTGGCTGTTCACGACTACCACTGGCTAAAAATCGGCCAAGAACTTGAGAACCTTGAAAGCCAGCTTTACGCCGCATGGGGAGCAGCACCTCGCCCTCTATTAAGAGCTATTCTACGGGATATTGACTCCGGAAGGAGGCGAAATACTGGCGGACCCCATATGGATAATAGCAAATACCTGCCAGCTGAAGATGACGACGATATAATCGACCGAAAGCGTTACTGGCGCCGAGACATTAAACGAAGAGCCGGGTTCGACAGACGAGACGAAAATACTGAGGATGATAACTTTACGCTGATAGACGAATATGAGATTGCGTGGTTAAGGCACCTCTGTGAGCCGTCACGCACGTTAGAGATGTGCGATCCGTCCAAGCTACCAGCCAACAATCTCGCCATTGTATTTGATGCGAAGCTACAATCTTTCTTCAGACACATAGAGCTATCAGGTACTCCCGACACTAAGGCACTCCACACTTGGGAAGAAAACCGCCAGGATTTTGATCAGGTCATGCATACCCACGAGCCGAGTACGGTCTCTGAGGCGCTGGCTTACATAAATGGCTGTGCAGAATCAGAATTGAAGTATAGCGGAGACACCGATTACAATCCAGAGCATCCGAACGCTTGTTATCAATTTTCGGGGGAAGAAGCGGAATTTCTCTGTGTAGAGCTTCAACTTCTTGGCCGATGTGTGTAAGTTTTAGGGAAGACGCAACAAACCAAGGCGGTAGGCATGCTAACAAAATCCAGGTTCTACCCGGCGAGAGATGGCGCCCCAGCGAGAGTCGATCGGCCAGCGTACAATGTCCATCCTGAGGATCGTATCATATGGCGATACATGGATTTGGACCAGTTCAGCGAGGATAACGCGAAGTACCTGGCCAACATGTTGCAACACTATGACAATTCTTATGGCAACTGGTCTATGTACCCCGAGAATAGGCCTAGATTTTCTCGCGAGCTAGAATTCATGCTAGATCATGCGGGAATGGACTTCGCTCCCGAATTAGAACGCGTGGAAGTAACACAACAAGATCCCAAGAGCGCTGAGGCACTTATGAAAAGACGAGAGTTCATACATTGGTATCTCGTCCCAGAAGGGTTGTGTCACATTGGCGACACATTGGAAGAGGGCCTTGAAACCGAACACGATTCGCCCTATCGGGATGATTTGGCCACTTGGGAGGTGGTTGGGTCTTACTTGACGAAGTATCGCCAGCGGGCTAAGGAACAACACGATGCTAAAGACCGCTTTTATTCGGGTGAGCCATACCACCCGCAAACACCTGAGAGAACCGCTCAATTCCTCAGGAACTTGGCCTATCGCATGGGGCGGACGTTAAGGCACGTGGAAAAAATTAGGGATAGACTACAGTATTTGGAAATCGGCACTGGGACACCAAAGGCTCCTCTAGACCTTTCTACGGAGCTCAAACAGCCGCGCCCCGAAGACAACATTGGTTCGAGTACCGCTTCTCTCCCCCCGGTAGCTCAAAGGTGGTGGCAGGCTATATCTACCAGAGACTACGATTTAGCTATACAGAAATGGAACACCGCCATCAGAGAAGGCTCTGGCGAGATTGGGCTCTTGCCCCCGGACATCAGCGTCGTTGTGGCCAAAGCGGACCCGGATTCCTCGTTTCAAAATCCGCTCAAAGGCGAGCAAGACCCCTTCACCGTTATCCGGGAGGGTATCATTCATGACTGTTTCCGGAACCAGCCCGCCCTGTACCCAAATCGGTTAAGTGGATTCAAAGACCAGCAAGACAATGAATTCCAGGGGTATCAAAGAAGCAGCCTCTTTGCCTGGGCAACAAAGGAGCAAAGACGGTACCAGGCTCAACATACCCGGCGACATTTCTTTAACATGCAACGTTGGCCGCTCTCTCGCATGCTTCCACATAGACTCGATGCCATCAGAGAACGTAAAGACGAAGTTCTCAAGCGAGACCCATCGAAGCCTGACCAAGCCTATGGTATCTTGACCGACCGACTACCCCGAGGAGATGACAAGCCATTGTATGCCCACCCCATTATAGAGCACCACAATCCCGACCGTGGCATAGACGAGTGGCCCTTCGGCGACCATTATCCCCCTGTTCCGCAGGATTTTGATGACGGTGGACTTGATGATATCGACACCAACATACTTGATTTCAACACCAACATAATTGATATCAACCTTGCCGAAATCGACCATAGCGAAACATATAAGCAAATCTTCAACGGCGGTGGCACCGGCAACATGGACCATAACGGGACCAACGATGACGGCACATCCGTTAAGTCCGAAATAAGCGATAGTACATCACTTAGGACGTTCATGCCCTTTACACGAAGCGATGAGAAGTTCGCACCTGGACCGGCAGTGTTCCCCATGGGAGACACATTGCTGCAGAAAATATTGATTAGCCACGAACTTAACAATGGTAAGTGAGAGGAACATAGGCTCCCGAGTCGTAGCCACCCGAACCCAACTCGCTGAGCCCGATGCTAACATTATGTTTCCCATCAGCCCTATATCCAGTACGGCCTTTCTACAAGGACCCATTTATGAGTGTCTCGAATCTCTTGCGAGGTTTCATTGAAGCAAAGCCGCCACTAGTGCCGCTAGTGCCCCAAGTCGCTAAGGCATACATTCCTCGAAGCAACCCCAGGAAGCGCATGATGCCCATTGAATTCTTGAATGTTGTAAAAGATGGTGCCCCCAAGAAATTTCGCAGTGACAACACCGTTCCCCTGCGACCTGGCGGCGCTGGCGGCCAGTTTGGGGCAGCCACAATCGTGGAAGTCAAAACGCCAGACATGGTAGAAGCGGCAGCAAGACGAGTAGCAACGCTAGCAACGCCAACAACGCCAACAACGCCCGTTAAGGACGGGAACATGCCGGAAAAGCCGGGGACGCCCAGTGCTGTTCCCGGTATCGTGACCCCACCCAAGACCCCGGGTGCCGCCTGGGACGACCTGTTTCCTATAGAATCCAAAGACGCTCTAAAAGAGAACCCACTACGTGTGAAACCGGACCCTCCAAGGAACGAGGCACTCACCAAGTTCCACAGTCAATTCTCTAAGGGATACCGATTATCCGTCACTGAAGTAAGATACATGCTCAACGCCGCTGTGATAGCCCTGAATTTCAGCATCAACGCTCAATTGGTGAAGAAGCATGGTGCCAAGGTGAGATCGACGCAAAAGGGACTACATGACCTTTTGAAGTCACCGGATTTGAAGGTCCTGGAGCCGTACACGGACTTGAGATACCATAACTTCGACATCCATTGTCTGGCTCGGCTAGCACAAGCCTATGGTGCGAAGCACGATTTGAAGGTGCAGCTTGGTCTCGCCGGGAAATACGTTTCGAATTATGGAGAGAATAAGGGGCAGACCGTATACGCTTCATGGCTAGTGGGATCCGTACACCAGGATGATCCGAACAAGGTCATCGTCTGGGTCTGGATAGACATGATAGAGCACTTCCCAGGTCGCCTGATTAATGACTACAGCGGCTTCGACTACAACACCTACAAAGGAATAGCCCCTAGCAGTGGTGATGAGTAAAAAGATTCGAAAAAAGCTAGCTAAAGTTATGGCGCTAGGAACAAGTAGACCCGGGTGGTGGACGGGGGCGCTGTGGCGGGTCGAAACGACGGTCACAACGGCCGTTCCGGTCATACCGGGCATCTCAAACACTTTCCTTTGTTCGAAACAATTGCTTTTTCTTTTGAATTATTCCTCGTTGGCAGGCGCCGTACTCCTTTGTCTCCCCCAAGCACTGACACTAATCGACGAATCCGGACTGAATCCGAGTTACTTTGTACTTCGGGTGCCGTCTGATGTAGTCTAGCATCTCATATAGAAAAAAAATACAGTTCGCGGTTTCAATTAGTTGTTAGTTGATTCTATAAATCGATGATTGTGAAATAAATCGCTGTTAACTGGAGATCCTCAAGGGATCTTGATCACTAGCTTTCCTATCCCTCCCTTGCCCTTGTACACTTGCTCGCATCCCTTCCTGACGGCCTCGATGTCCTCGAGATCCACTACCCTTTTGACGGCCTTGACCTTACCCGTCGCGATGAACTCGCCCGTGCGCTCGGCGTCCTCCCGGACACCAAAGTTCCCGGATACTTGAGGGCCAAGTATTAGTGATTACTCATTTAGAAACGTAGGCATTCATCGTATTTCGACGAATAGAATATGAAATTTTCGAGATGAGGCGAGACATGCTGCAGAACGAAAGGAAAGAAGAGAGAAGAAAAAAAAGGATGGCGCCTACTCACCGAATGTATATTTGATATTCGTGCCGCGCAGCTTGAAAGCATAGTACCACTGCGCCACAGCCAGGGCCCAGAAAATCCAGAACGGCGCCGTAGGCAGCATCTCGCGGAACAGAGCCGGGTGCGGCGCGCTGGCGATCGACACGACGACGCCGGTCCGCGGGTTCGCGAGGGGGAACGCGCCGGGAAGGTCCCACTGCGTGTTCAGGACGAAGTCGACGCTTCCGGCGGGTATCGCGTCCGTGAGGCGTTTCGTGGCCGTGTAGTCGACGACCTGGTCCACGAGGCCCGGGAGGTAGCGCTCGACGAGCGGCAGCTTGTCCGTCGAGACGGTCGAGATGAGGCGGCCGACGCCGTAGTGGTTCTTCAGGAGCTGGATGGCGACGGAGCCGGTGCCGCTCAGCGCGCCGGGCACGAAGACCGTCTTGCCCTCCAGGCCGCCCGCGACGCCGTTCTCGCGGAGCAGCCGCAGCCCCGTCTCGACGCACTGGTACGCCGTCAGCGTGAACCCGGGCAGGGACGCGGCGTCCTCGTGCGCGAGCGCGGCCGGCTTGGGCAGGACGCAGGCCTCGGGCGCCACGGCGTATTGCGAAACGAAGCCGTCCTCGGCGAAGAGGTTGATGGGACGGCCGGGCATGGCCACTGCGTATACCTCGTCGCCGGGCTTGAACTTGGTCACGGATGCCCCGACTGCTGCTACCACGCCGGACTAAGACGTGCATGATTTAGCACTGCGTGGCATATTAAAGGGGGAGGTCGATGCTGACTACTCACGCCTTCTACCCCTATCTTCATGGGAAACTTCATTTTTCCAGGCAGGATCCTACTGGCGCCTTTTGCGCGCTGCGTATCACCCGTTTGAAGCCCCGCGGCGTATACTCTGATGAGCACCTCATTAGGGTTATTGATAGTTGGCAGCGGCACGTCGAGGACCTCGTATTGTGAGGGGGCGCAATACTTGGGTGCCACGAGGGCACGCATAGTCGAGGGTAGGCTAGACATGGCAGTATATTCGGCCGGGCACAGGAGGATAAAGGAAGTCCCTACGCCCTTATGTATATATATTACGTTTGAACAATAACGAGAATGTCTGTTGAACGATAGGAAGATTTGAAGGACTACTACAATAAGCAGATGATGGCTTCGGGTGAGATGAGCTTTTATATAGGACACCCTACCTCGTTAGCACGGAAAGAAAAAGAATACAAAGCTACGGGAAACACTCTGATATTAGTAATGTTAGGCCTTTTATTCCGTCGACGCCGCGTAGACTTAGCTGTGATATTCGGCGATGACCTCCGAATTGTGGATGCGCAACCGCCGAGTCCCCACCGAACACCCACCGAACGGCTGCCGACTGAGAATAGTCTCATTGAGTTTACAGCTAGAACTGACTAAAGCACTCATAAACCAAACTATCACTTAGTCCGGTTAGTAGGCGTCGGGATCCTGATATTTCAATCTAGTGATATGTTTATCTATCATCTATATTTGAGAAGGGGATTTTTCTAGGTCGTGATCCTGGTGCCGTTGAGATCTCTAATGTAGGTACCTAACTTAAACTAATGGAATCGCTATTAACTGGTCACGTCGGCTTGAGCTCACATTTTCACTTCGCTAAGTATTTACTACTACAACTATAGATGAGCTACCTACCTGTTGACGAGCTTATGTAGTTACTCTAATTAAGTTACTCTAATTAGTTTACTCATCCTCCATATTTCTAGGCTTCTATGAATTATAATATTCATCCCGATGATCCGATATAGCAAGGGTGAGTTTATGCTAGTAGCGAAATTCGGGTGCTCTTGATGACCTACTTTTTCCTCCATAATCGATACTTTGACTCGACCGCTACGCCAATAGAGGAATGCGCCTCCACCGTTTCGGAACACCGAAAGGCTGCAAAGGACTCTCTCTCTCTCTCTCCTTTTCTCCAATAAAATCAACAAGTGTTGAAAAAAATGCTCACATTTTCAGTATGCCTCGTTTAAAAAGATTTTGGGTCGTACATACTACGCCGCAAGGGAGATGCATTGAATGAAGAGGATTGAGGCTGGAGCTTTGGCCGCGGCGCAAGTTACAGTCCTACGCTACGTGATCCTCCTTTCTCATTTAAATGTTGAGTAGCGGAGGTAACTGTACTCTGTGGCGCTGGACGATGATTCAACGAGAGAGGCTTGTTGTGCAGGTTTGATTAGCATTTGGGGGCTGCCATACATTGTTGTAGCCCTTGTGTGGTAGTGTAGACTGCCTAGACGCCTCAACTCCGGACGCGCGGTGCCAATCATCCTCGCTGTATGTGGTTGAGCACGTAACACCAACGAACGCACCGTGTCTGGTTACTACCCGACCCACGATACGAGGGCTCGCATGCGGGAGCTAGCCGAAATGTTTCGAAACAAGCGACAGTAGATATTTTCATCTCACCGATGTAATGTGTCTTTGTCAATTGGCAGATGTTTTGGCGGATAGTAGCGCCTGGTTCCCCTCAACCCTCTCTTTCTTTGGCTGGCGAGACGCTGGCGGAGATGGACTACTTATACGCTAGACTCGACTCGACTCGACTCGTCGATCTAGACTACACTATACTAGGGTTGGTAAGGGTCAAGACGTGCATTAACCATTGATATTGTCGGTGATCCACGACCTACCATTTCCGTTTGTTTGCAAGCAAACCAACCCCAGAAACCCCCTAGGCAGCGCCCTGAGGATCCAGCGCAGACCCGGTACCAGCGTACGACCCCCGGTTCACGATGTGCTGACCAGACCTGACCAGGAATAGCATGAAACGAGCCTGGCTGCAAGGAACGTGGCTCCATCGTCCCCATTCGGACTCGCCCGGCCTCGTGATTGGCGCGTAATCGCCCCCAAGAAACGCCGAACTTCCTCTTTCTCTCGTGCGTCTCCTAGTTCCCTAGTTCTGTCCTGCCAAAGCAACTGGAAACGTAACCATGCCGGCGACATGTGAAGGCGATTGGGCCTGGCGATCGACAACCGCATGGCTCGGGCGCCACGACTGGCCATTGTCAGCTCGTATTATTCTCCCTCGATCCTTGATGGGGCCGTAATGGGGTAGTGTGCAGATGTACTTGTAGATTTAGTAAACAACGTTACTTCAAATAGGCCTCGGTTCCTCCCTCTTCGGTGCCGCCATGGAGCCAACTCGTCCATTCATACCTTCATTCGTCCACTCTTTTCTTCGTTTCTGTTCTCGGCTTTGTACTATTTAATTCTGTTATCGAGTTTGCGTGTTCGTTTGTTTGTTCCTTTAGCAATATAGAATGAAGAGATCATCATCGTCGAGACTCGCGGCGGCGGCGGTCGCCTTCGCCCACGCCGGCTCGGCCCTGCAGCTCAACACCGAAGACGCCAGCTCCATTAAGGAGGCCGCCAGCCAGGTCGCTAAGGGACTGTACGTCTTCCACAACGAAGATGCGACGACGGGTCAGTTCAACCAGCCAGAGCCATGGTTCTGGTGGCTCTCGGGTTCCGGCTGGACCGGGCTCATGGATTACACCGTGTACACGAAAGACACAACATACAAGGCGGACCTGCTATCCGCCCTCGCAAAGAATGTCGGTCCTGACTTCGACTTCGTACCTCCCGAGCAAGCGGGATGGGAGGCGAATGACGACCAGGTAAGCGAAACCGTGCCTAAACCGGCGAGAACCAAACGGCCGTATCCAATGACTAACGCATATCCTAGGCATATTGGCTATACGCTGGCCTAACGGCCATGGAGTACGGCTTTGATACGTTGCCGGGTGGTCCTGCTTGGGACGTCGTCTCCACCAACGCCTTCAACCTCTTCGCAAGTCGCTGGAATGCCGACAGCGAGACCTGCAACGGTGGACTCAAGTGGCAGTACAACCCGAAGGCGAATGGCTGGACAGTGAGTCTTCCGTTTCCCTATTCTAGCAAAGCTTGCGCATAACCAAGCCCAGCGTGCCCCTATAAGCGGTAAATTTTCTAACATGGATATTCTTGCAGTACAAGAACGCCGTGACCAACGGCGCCTTCTTCCAGACGGCGGCGCGCCTGGCCCGGTACACGGGGAACCAGACGTTCGCGGACTGGGCGGTCAAGATCTGGGACTGGTCGCGGGGCGTCGGGCTGGTGAGCGACGACTACCACGTGTACGACGGCACGTCGGACGACAAGGGCGCCAACTGCAGCTCGGTGAACCACGACGAGTGGTCGTACAACATCGCGAGCTACCTGCACGGCGCGGCGCACATGTACAACTTCACGGGGGACGCGGCGTGGGAGGAGCGGGTGCACGGGTTCGTGGACACGGCGGCGGCGACCTTCTTCAAGCCGGCCAAGAGCGGCGTCATGTTCGAGCAGAAGTGCGAGCCGGACAAGGCGTGCACGACGGACCAGACGTCCTTCAAGGCGAGCCTGGCGCGCTGGCTCGGCAAGACGGCCGTGCTCGTGCCCAGCGCCCGGGAGACCATCGTGGCGCTCCTGAAGACGAGCGCCGCGGGCGCCGCGCAGAGCTGCGTCGGCCACGGCAACGCGACGTGCGGCGTCTCGTGGACGGGCAGCGGCTTCGACGGCCAGTCCGACTTCGGCGTCGAGCTCAGCGCGCTGGAAGTCCTGCAGAGCCTGCTCGTCTTCGAGGCCCCGTTCCGCGTCGCCGCGGGCAACGACAAGACGCCTACGCCCACCTCCAAGGTCGCGAACCCGCCTGCGGAGAGCACTAGCTCGGCCGCCAGCTCGGCCGCCAGCTCGTCGGCAACACGCACGACTCTGACGACCAAGGTCACCATCTCGGTAACCCCAAGCGCGGCTCCCACCACCACCGCCACCACCGAGGTCGCCAGCCCGTCTACGACCAGCGTGACCCCCACGACGGAAGTGAGCAAGCTACCCGTGGAAAGCGCAACGCCCACGGTGACGACGACGGTGACCAGCGTGCCTGTGCACAAGTGTGGGAAGAAGAGAAGAAGGTCGGCATCTATCGAGTTTAGATAGACGCGGGGGCGGAGCAGAGCAAGATTCACCTGTACATATGGAAACCGCGATGTCGCACGTATATATATATCAGAACATTTCGGATTGCGTCGGATTTCATTTAGGCAAAGCGTGGGACGAAAAACGAGGTCGGGATCATCAAACGGTAATATCGTTTCGGCTATTTGGCGAGTTATAGATAGATAAACATGTACACAAGCAGCGTAAGGGGAAAACGGACCCCTGTTTTAAACCATACGTATGTATGCATCATCAACATTCCCGCACACAGTTCCGAGTCTTACGTCTGGCCTACGGACGTATTTATTCCTTGATTGGGCGCCATCACCTCACGTTCCACGGGCTTCCGAAACATATGTGCTGTGAAACATACGCGAATCCCGAGAATATTACGTGGTTAAGAGCACACCAGTAAAGCATTCAGCTATGGATTAAACAATATTTTTCAGCTGTGGTTGCCATTACTTCATGATTTCCATGTCCAACTGCTGCCCCTCCTCGTCCAGGTCCTCCAAGATGACCACAGATGGCTGGCTGGCTGGCTGACTGACTGACTAACTGACTGGGGACACGATCGCGGACAAAGACCTCCGAAGTAGCCAGTGACGGAGGTCTCGACATGCTCCGCAAAAAAAACAACAACACAAGTTTGAATCCCTATCAACCAATCCTCCAATGACACAGGAACACCATACATGAACATATACACAAACAATGCCAACACCGCCTTACAACGACACCAATTCCTTCTAACAGACGATGAATAATGCAAGCTATTCCCCGTAAAACCTGGTATCAACTCACCCATATAAAACAAAGACCCAATCACCCGTTATTCCCTTATTCCCATGCCCTTCCTAATTTTACCTCTTAGAAGAACCCTAGTCTTACTGCGTCCGGTAGAACTTCCGGTATAGAAGATGCAGTAGAAGGTTGACGTTCACCCTCAGATTACCCTCGAAGAAATCCAAGAATTGGCGTGCCTCAAATTGAGCCTGAAGGAGATCTTCGATCGGTATGACGGCGCTGGCCCCAGGAATCTGGATATGGCCGCGGCTCCCTTCGACATTGAAGATGCCCACTTGGTCACACGCGATTGTCAGGTTAATAGCGCTCCAATCGCGTTCCGGTACACCTTGCCACGATACAATGACGCCCTTGCCAAATAGAGCACGTACGCTGTACTTGTAGGAGCCAAATTTTGGCACCCGGCCAGATCGCTCAAGCTCTCGCTGGTGGTTGTATTGTTTTGTGAACGGGAAGAAGTGCCGTTTTCTAGATACAATGTTAGTAAGGGCGACAAGGAGACAAGGACAACAATCGGAATTTTGGGAGGCTTACCCTTGGTTCTTCTGGAGCGTGGCCATGGCCTGCTCAATATAGTCATCGTAGCTCTTCCGCTGCTGTTCGAGGTATTTGGCTTTCTCGTGAAGGTTGCCAAGTGTTAGCCGTACGCCTTCCAACTCTCGCTGTCGCTGAACCCGCCGACGGCTCTTGGTCCGGATATCCAACGCAATAGCATTTAGTACGTCTTGGTAGTAATTGTGTTTCGTGATACGGCCCATTTGCTCCAAGCGCATAATATTCTCTAGGGCGTTACGCTTCATATCATAGTACGACATACGAGTCACGTCGACCATGTTTACATCCGAGTAAGCTCCTTTCGTGTTGCTTCCCGAAGCAAAGTCCTCTCGCAGGAGTGCTTGCCACTTGTGCTCATCCTCTTGGGTTGGTGGGCGAACAAGGATTTCCAGCAAGTTGGCACCCGTCTGAACTCGAATGATGTATAGGATACATCTCTTTGTTTCCATGAAAAGAGATTTGACATCCGCTTCAGGGTCATTGACATCATGAAGTTTAGGTGTGAGGAACATCTGTATATCGGAAGACCCGGCGGCGTGCATTTCGTTCTCATTGCTCTTCGCACTGCCTAGGTCTTGGAGGATCTCATAGAGCGCATCATTCCGACCAGGGCAGATGCTGGAAATTTCTTGGGCCACCAGGTTGTGAATGGCAAAAATATCACTCATCTTGATGTAAAGTGACGGCCTATTCTTGGCATAGAGGTCATTGAATTCGTCGACTCCGAAAGTGTGCTCCGCATCAGCGACTGAAATGAGCCCATGGGTGGTATGAACGAGCCGCTCAATTGACTCCCCCACAAACGCATTAAGAGGCTGGAGGTAAATGTTATCCCCCCCAAATGGGCGACCCGAGGCCACCTGGCCGAGCACCTTGGCAACTTCGCTTAGGTTCCGCTTCTGAAGCGGGCTAAGAATCTTTTCAATAACACCTACTTGCTCTGGGTTGACCACAGCTGGCTGCAGGTAGAATCGCCAAATCCAATTGCTGACAAGCTGGAGTATGTGATGCTGAGGTTCACGTTTGAAACGGTCGCATAACGCTTCAAAGATCTGCTGGCATATGAAACGTAATCCATATGGCATTCTTGGCAGTAGATCTTCCAAGGCAGCGAGGAATTGGTCACAGATCTCTCGGAGGTCTCGGAGGTGATCAATAAAGAGTTCGCGTGTCTCCGGATCCTTGATGGCGAGGTCGCGTGGTATGTCTAGAGGGCGCCTGCTAGGCTGGCCGGTGCGAAGCTCCTCATTATTGACAGCCGACCGGTAGATCTGCATGGGGTCGCTTTCCAGATCTAAAGCAGGGTCCTCAACGATGTTGTCCCGTATCAATGGACCGAGAAGCTCTCTCAGGTACTTTCTGTCGCGAGGCGATCGGCTGTAGTTACCTAAAATTCTCGACCAGAAGAAGGTGCCTCGGAAATAGTCCTGAACGGAGTTGCAAGAATCAACCTCCTCGTGGATCGACTTAGAAATAAGTTTTAATAAGTAATACTCTTCTCTTGTTTTCTGCGCATATCCGAACAAACCCATGACCAGGTGCTCAATGCGCTTGCATTCTTTCTCCGCAGTTCCCTGCTCCCGAAGGCGTCTAAAAAGGCGTGCGAGGTATTGTGGTTGCGTTTGAAGGTTGAAGAATAGCTGTTGATATGAGTCGAGCTTCTTTCTGGAGCTCTTATTGAGCGCCTTCAGGTCGAATTGGTTTCCAGATGAGATAGAGGCATTCGCGAGGAGACTGGTGGTGTGGCCTCCGTAATTGCTCTGATGCTTTACTACCTCGTCCAGTGTGATTTTGTTCTTCACTAGGAGGGCGATCTTAATATCTAGTTGGTCGATGTATTGCTCAAGCATTTCATTCTGTCGGACTTGTTGAAGCACCGTCTTTCGCACGCGCTCGAACTCCACCTCTTCGTTGAAATCAAAGCCGCTATCGTTAAGCAGGTGAACAAAATTTTTGACGGCACTCACCGGGGGGTTCTTCCCAGTTGTGAGACTCTTATAAGCTTCTCCTTGAAGCTTCGCACGAACAAAGCTCTGGATTTTGACCACCTTCTGCATGTTCTCGTTGAAGTGCTTTTTCTTGGCAGCAAAACGACCTCTTACTAGGAATCCTTGGGTGAAGGCTTGCAACTCAGCAACGACGTCTTCATGTTCGTCAAGCTCATTTAAGAGGTCGCCAATACTACAACGTAAAAGCATCGCTCGTGCTAGGCTTTGTAATGAAACAGCCTCTTGCTCGTGAGAAGTGAGCTCTTCCAAGAATGAGTAATGCTGCTTCCTAAAGAGAGAGCCGCGGGCTCTAGCCTGGAGCTCCGTAAATACCGCCGAGTGCGTATCAAGAGAGTCGAGAACTGTTGTTATCCGTTGTCGAGCAATCATACCACGGGCTTTAGCTTGGAGCTCCACAACCGTCGCCGTATGCGTATCAAGGGAGTCGAGGATCATTGTTATACGTTGACGGGTAATCATACCGCGAGCTTTAGCCTGGAGCTCCGTGACTGTCGCCGAGTGCGCATCGAGGGAGTCGAGGATCGCGTTCAGGCGTTGGCGGGCGATCATACCACGTGAGAAGGCCTGCAAGTCGAGAACCGAGGCTTCCTGAATGTTGAGGGCTTCGTTCGTTTGAGCGATTTCCCGGCGAACCGCTGCAGCCCGCATATGAGCCTGTAGGGTCCCAATATCTGTACTGTGTCGTTGAAGTTCGTATTTGTCAGTCGCGATTTCTTGTCGTAGTAGCTTGCCTCGGCAGGCTGCTTGAATGGCAGACCAGCCTGGTCCGGAGCTCTGGAGCGCTTCTTTCTGGCGATGCACCTGGCGTCTTGTCAGCGTCGCTCTGGCAATAGCCTGTAAGCCTGCGACAGTATGAATTTGTTCTCCTAAAGCACTCATAACACGCTCCATCTTCTCCCTTGCCAGCATTCCACGGATCGCAGATTGAAGTTGTAATACAGGACCAGCCATACTACTCGTTTCCTTCTGTTGCGAATTGAACTGCTTGCGCGCAAGATGACCCCTAAACATGGCCTGGATACTGCGCACCGGCCCATCAACCCGTACTAATTGAGATTTTGTATCTCGTACCTCATTTCGAGCTTTAATAGCCCGCAGTATACTCTGAAGCTTAATGATATCCTTTTCTTTAGCCTTCCAAAAACGCTCTCTGTGCGTCATCTGGCGACGAACGAGAAATCCTCGTGCCGCGCTCTGGAGATCAACGGCAAACTTCCGCATTTGAAGCCGGTAGTCCATAATTTGACGTGTCCATTCCCCTCGTATGCGGGATTGAAGGTCGATAAGCCATTCTTCAGAATCCCATAGCTGCTGCATAATGCTGCCAAGCTGCATTCGAAGTACGGCACCCCGTATCTGCGATTGAAGGTCGGTGATTGCTGTTTCGTTCTCGGCTAATTCTCGATCGATCCGTTCTTCCTCTGTTTCTACGGGTTCCGGGGGCGGTGCCTCGACGCCAAAGTCGGCACCCATGTTTCCGAAACTAGGCATATTGACTCCGAGCTTATCAAGACCCTTCTGCGTAGCTTCGAGCTCGTGGTGCTCAAATTCTAGTTGCCCCACCAAGTTGCCTATTCTAAAGTCTACAATGCCCTTTCTGAAGAGTAGCCAACTAAGTGCATGTATGCAGTAAATGACTTTTGGTATGTTCTTCTTTTCGTACAGATCTATCAACTCGAAGCGAAATAGGTCAGGCATCTCGACCTCGTCAAGGTAGCGGAAAAAGGTTGCGACGTTATCCCAGTGCCTGGCCTGGAGGCGTTTATCTCGGAAGATACGGTTTTTTTGTTCGGGATTGAGCGCTTTCACAATCTCAGCGAGGGTCACACCATTTCTAAGCGCTTCTTCCAACTCGACAATCGGGGGGATCTGGCTGTGAATAATGTCTTCGATCCATTCCTTGGCTTCGCCGATATGGCAGAGATATTCATAGGCTTGAATAAACTGGCGCTGCTTGTCCATCCAGTTACGGCCTTCGAAGCCGTACCGATCGATACGCTGCCCATTACCCCGGCCATCAGCTGTCCCCATGCGCTGTAGTCTTCGTCGGCCTCGCAAGCCTACAACTTCTTGCGCTGGGGAAATAATGGCAAAGTCTTCGGGTGATCCGTCTTGCGCCAGCTTGGATAATGTGCGAAGCTGATTTGTTGACGAGCGGCCCAGTTGTTGTAAATCGGGAGCCGCGAGAGAAGAGTGTATGACGGCGTGCTGGGAGTTTGACGTAGTCCTGGCAACCTCTGGGCGTATCGAGTCTGAGCGTGTTAGAAGCATAGAGGTTGGGCGAGCATTTGGGATAGATAGGTGTGTGGGCGACGTTGCTGGCGGCGTCCTACTTTCATAGAGAGAGAGTTTGCCAATATCGATACTCTGGCCACGTTCGTGACGTTCATAGCGGCCGTGGCGAGGAGGGGTACGGGGCGGAGGCGCAGCCGGAGGTGAGCCGGAGGCGGGTGGCTGTGGAAGAGGCCTCAATGACTGTCTAGCCATACTATACATTTTTTCGGGGCTTTTGGGGGGCTCGTCAAATGTGGCAGCTCGATGTCGGATCACAGCTTCACTCTTGCCTCGTTTGTGTCCCATTGTCGATGTGGCGTAGCCATTGGAGGCGATAGAAGAACTTGTGCTGGCGTGGCTGGGATTATACAGATCGGAGCTGAAAGATGAATGAGAATAGCCAGATGACGCAGACGACGATGTTGTTGATGGTTGGCGATTGACAAGAGGCTCAACCGTGTACGATTGACGGAGAGGGTGCGGCCGGTACGACATATCGTTACCTAGCACTCACACAACAGTCCGATGAATGGTCTTCCTCGAGTGTATCAAATGCTTCGTCAAAGACTAAGGGCCGCATAACAGCGAGTATGCAGATAAAGCTGGTCGAGTTAGGAATCTGTCTCCAGGTTTGCCCGTTGAATCGGATACGTCGGTGCCGTTGTCCTGCTGTATGTACTACAGTATGCGAGACGAAGTTTGGTGGTCGCGATTGACGGTTGTATATGGAAGGTGGTTGGTATGCATCAAAGATCTTGTTAATAAGCGTTGCCGAATGTGCTAGGTGGTCTTCAGAGGGGGAACACTTTCTCCAGGTGTCGAGTGTAGATAAGGCGCGCCCTCAGCGCACCCATGTAATGAAAAGGACTATGCAAAGACAATGAATAGGCTGTCGCGTATGAATGTTAAGACCATCTGCTTAACCTGCTATAGTGTGGTGGTGTGTAGTGAAATTCGCATGCCAGTGCGGTGGGTGATCACCAACTCGATGACTCGACCCCGGTTAATGGAATTGGAGTGCAGTGCGCAATGGTATAGTATATAGTACGGAGTACAGTGAGTGCAGTGCGGTTTGGCGGGAAGAAGGCATTGGGCATCATGGTTGTCCGTAACGGGCAGTTTGTTTATTTGTTTTCAATGACAGCGGAGGGGCAACCCGCCAACCACCAGCCACTAATACCCCTCCGCATGAATGCTCCCCCCGGTCACTGTGGGTCACCTGACGCCACAATCTTGGAGCTTCAGTGGTGTACAGATGGTGGGGATAGCTCCTGCATGCTCCACAACTGATAGCATTATCGATAAGACAAATTTTCTTGGGCACCCCGTTTCTGTCCAGTCTCCTGCCCGTAATCGGTCAATCTACTGGAAAGTGCCCCGCAGTGTGGTTAGGTATTTTAAAAATTTGGTGTCGCGCCGCCATATTTTACCTTTCTTCCTTTTTTTTTCTTGGGAAGGAGATCACTCTCAATCGCGTCGACCTGGTCAATCAATCAATTCTCCACGCCTCGTCGTCCGTCTTCGACCTCGCTGCTTTTAAAGCTTCTATCCCGTTCATTTTCTGGGAACGAATTACGACACGATGCCTGCCACTAACGGCCACTCCACTGTCAATGGCAAGTCCCAGTTTCTTGACCACACCAAGGCTATCGAGCTGCTGGGGGAATATGAGTCCCGAGATGGGCTTGACCTCCATGAGCTGATGGACACTAAGACTCGTGGCGGCTTGACATACAATGACTTTCTCATTCTGCCTGGCTACATCGGCTTCCCTGCCTCCGAGGTCTCTCTTGACTCCCCAGTTACCAGGAATATCACTTTGAAGACTCCTTTTGTTTCTTCGCCGATGGACACGGTTACTGAGTCTGAAATGGCTATTCATATGGCCCTGCAGGGCGGCCTAGGTGTCATTCATCACAACTGCTCCCCTGACGCTCAAGCTGAGATGGTTAGGAAGGTGAAGAGATATGAAAACGGTTTTATCAACGACCCCGTTGTTATTAGCCAAGACACCACCGTCGGGGACGCCAAGGCCTTGAAGGAGAAATGGGGCTTTGGCGGTTTCCCTGTCACAGGTTAGTGCTTCACTTTTATGCTCCTTCGGTCTTGCTACATCGCCTTCCACATACATCTTATGATTACAACCCAAAACTCAATAACTTTCGTTCCACCGTATAGACAGCAATGTCATGGGGAGAAAATTATGCTCTTTATGATGATGTCCACATTAGACGAACTTGCCGCTACATATGTCGTGACGGACCAATCGCTAACTAGCTATTAGCTACCGGCAAGCTCGGTTCCAAGCTTCTCGGCATCGTCACTAACCGCGACCTCCAATTCGAAGAAGATTGGAACCAGACAGTTGACAGAGTTATGGTTACGGACCTCATCACTGCTTCGTCCGGTGTTACTCTGCTCGAGGCAAACAAAATTCTAGCCAAGTCAAAGAAGGGCAAACTGCCCATCGTTGACAAGGATTTCAACCTCGTCTCTATGATCTCTCGCTCCGATCTAACGAAGAACCTCGACTTCCCGCTAGCGTCAAAGCTCCCTGATTCTAAACAGCTCATCTGCGCCGCTTCTATTGGCACTCGGCCAGAAGACAAGACGCGTCTTCGGAAGCTCATGGATGCTGGTTTAGATGTTGTTGTGCTCGACAGCAGTCAAGGAAACAGCATGTATCAAGTCGAAATGCTCAAGTGGGTCAAACAAGAATACCCGAAGCTCGATGTTATCGGTGGAAATGTTGTTACCCGCGAACAGGCTGCCACTTTGATTGCTGCGGGCATTGACGGCCTGCGGATTGGAATGGGCAGCGGAAGCGCCTGTATCACCCAAGAAGTCATGGCTATAGGCCGACCCCAAGCTGCCGCTGTGTACTCCGTCTCTGCATTCGCTGCGCGTTTCGGTGTCCCAACCATTGCTGACGGAGGTATCCAAAACGTCGGCCACATCGTAAAAGGTCTGGCCCTTGGCGCCTCCACCATCATGATGGGTGGCCTGCTTGCCGGCACAACCGAGTCACCCGGCACATCATTTGTCTCGCGAGAAGGTAAGCTTGTTAAAGCCTACCGTGGCATGGGCAGCATCGATGCGATGCAGGACAAGAAAGCTGCAGCTGGCGCCAAGAATACCCAGGCTAGTAACGCTGGTACCGCACGATACTTTAGCGAGGGAGACAGCGTCCTTGTGGCCCAAGGTGTGTCTGGAGCCGTCGCCCACCGCGGGTCCATCAACAGCTTCATTCCCTATTTAGCCGCCGGTGTCAAGCATTCAATGCAAGACTGTGGGCAGAAGAGCTTGAGCGAGTTGCATGAACATGCTGCCAACGGTAGTTTGCGGTTCGAAATCCGAACCGCAAGTGCTCAGCTCGAGGGTAACGTAAATATGGAAAGCTACGAGAAGAAACTCTACGCCTAAAGAGGTGTCACCCGTGTAACAGAAATGCGTACATGTGGTTTGCCGATTCTAAAAGGCTACATAGGTGAATAGACCTCGACAGGTTCATTGCTAGTCGGGCACACTATGTAAACGTGATATACACCCCTACATGAATGATTTGATGGTTGATGATGGGGTAATTCGTACATGATTCACGGAAAGGCGTTTGGAACGGGGATAGGTTACTGGGAATCTAGCGGCAAGGGTGAAAAAAAAGTTCTATAACCTGGATATGTAGATGGTGGGCTCCGTTTATGTCACGCGAAACAACTAGTCAATTGAACCATGAAGAATTCGATCGGCTTCGGACTAAAAATACCCTATCCAGTTTAGTTGATAATCAATTTTCAGGAGTTGTCGAGTTCAAAAGTGGGACTATTGAAGTATGTAAGCACTTCATGCTCTATGCCTTTCTTCATTAACCTACGGTACTTAGAGTATGGGAATTGAATTTATGAAGCAAGCTACCTAAAATCCCCAAGCACTGATACTAAGGTATAAGAGCAGACGCCCGCCTAACGCCCCAAGTCCAAGTCCAAGATATAGGCCAAGAGATTGGGGGGTGGGAAGAAACGAAAAAAATGCCATGCCCCCTTTTATAGTCCATAACGCCTTGCCATGATGAGTTGACGTGTCGATGATGCGAGATGTAGACCCCAAGACTGTAACCAATCCACCTCCATGCGTCAATAATCCGCAACAATGACCTCATCTACAATGGGTCCGCCAATCACCGTAACGTCCCGTAACCAGTACTGCGTGTATCATTGGCCCCTTTCTGCAACAACCCTTGCTGCGCGTGGTCGTTTTTACTGCACGAAGCGCTCGAGCCACCGGGTATATCATCTCCGTCCTCCTCGTCATCCTCGAACGCGATGGCTTCCTCGTCTTCCTCAACTCTCGTATCGTCGGTACTCTCGGTGTCGCTGGAATCGGAGCCGTCTGCGGCCGGCTTGTCCTCCTCTACAATCATCCAGGCAGGGAAAGAACCCACGGACGCGATAAGGCCCAGAATCCACCAGGGCGCGCCTATCATGTTGTTCTTGACGCCCCAGGTGAAGGCGAGGCCAGTGAGTGCGGGGCCGCTGGCACGCCCGAGGCCGCTGAAGGTCGTTGCGAAGCCATTGAGGGTGCCGAGAATGCTGAGGCTCGCTGCGCTGTTTGTCAGAAGGATGGTAGAGCAGGGGAAACCGATGATCACGGCGA
Source organism: Xylaria grammica (assembly GCA_004353285.2). Classification (NCBI taxonomy): domain Eukaryota; kingdom Fungi; phylum Ascomycota; class Sordariomycetes; order Xylariales; family Xylariaceae; genus Xylaria; species Xylaria grammica. Next base: position 1,516,935 of record NGZP02000025.1, read on the forward strand.
AGGCCTTGATAATCATGATTATGAGTAGGGCCGCGTAGCGCCAGGTCGCGTCCTCGATGAGCACGGTGAAGGGCACGATGAAGTACACAACGGGGAAGATGAGGACGCAGACTCGGAAACAGTTCAGGACGCCGTACCGCGAACACAGCGGCGGGAAAAGCACGAACTGGATCACGCCGGACATGATGCCGTAGAGCGCGAAGATGGTGCCGATGCGCCCTGACTTCAGCCCGAACCCGCCCGAAAAGAAGAACGGCAGCGAGGTGTTGAGATTATTATGTTCCTGGATCGGGAAGTTCAGGAAGACGGGGAGGACTTGGTCGAACGCGACGGAATGCAGCGCGAGAAACGTGTAGCTGACCAAATTGATGACTGTTTGGCGGGTGAATACGGCGGACATACTCGGCGTGGCGGGCTTCTCGTGAGTGGCCGTGGTCGATCTCGAAGCCTTATTGGCCTGTAATAACGGCGCCGACGCCTCGGCGTCCTGGAGAGAGTATCGTCGGAGCTTCTGTTGGCGTCGGAGAGGATGGTCCCTGAATGCCTCCGTGATACGTTGGCCTAGGACGAGGCCCCAGTCCCGGGAATTCTGCTTGCTTTGCAAGGTCTCTTTGAGGAACAGTGTTGCCGTCGATAGGGAAATCAAGAAGACGATGCCACCTAGGAGATTAGGCAAGGCGAAAGGAAACCTGTTGAAATAGACGCTGTCGCCAAATAGCCCAGGGAACTGCTGGGCCGGCTTCGCAAAGAGCCCTCCGAACGCGGGACCGAATACCGAACCGATACTCCAGACTAGAGGCATGATAGAGAATGCCTTTGGTTGGAGTTCTTTTTCTTGAACCATCTCTGCTACCATGGTTCTTATGATACCAACTGAATTTTCTGTTAGAGGGCAGGCCTCGTGGTATAGTCCGATAAGTACGCACCATTTCCATTACACGCGCCTTGAAGTGCACGCACAGTGATAGCCATCTGAAGACTCGTAGACATCCCCCACGCCAAGAAGAAACTCATCGTACAGAAAAGTCCGGTCAAAATGGCAGGTTTTCTTCCTGGACGATCGTCAGTGTCCTAGTAACTTTGAATAGATAGAGGCTTGGTATGAGGTATCACGACTATGACTTACCAAATTTGTCGGACGCCCGGCCCCACGGCACCGCCGTTATGCTTTGTGCAAGGGAGAAGACGGCGCTGGTAGCGCCGGCCCATTTAGCGACATCTTTCCTCTCGACCCCAAAGCTCGCTATCATTTCCGGCAGGTAGGGATACACCGAGGTCATAGCTAGCGGCTCGGCGAACCGTGCAACGGCTGAAGAGATATGTTAGCCACCAATATCCGGAGTGGGAGGGAGTACCTGGAATCGTGCCACTATTCTTTCGGGGGTGAGGTTTATAGCCGCCATTGATTTCCTATTTTACTCGATTGCCCGGTTCCCTTTTACTGTCAGAGCGGCTGCTTGCGGTTTTGGTAAGACGACTTCGACACCAAGATCAACAAGTCACGGAACACAAGCGACCGGATTGGGCCAAAAAAAAAATTTAACGGTTTTTTTTTCTTGATTTTTAACGCCCAAAGCCCAAAATCGACCCCATCAACGCCACCCAAGCAAATATTCGTTTTCTTTTACAAGAAAGATAGGCGACACTAGTCCAATTGAATTGCATTGCATCGGTAAATTTATTTCCTTCGCGATGCCAGATCGGTTGGGAAATTTCAGAGACAAGAGAAGCCGGCTATGCTTACCCAGGATGGCCAGCTGCTGAGCCGGCAGTTTTGGGCGTTGGGTTTTCGTCGCCATGATGCTCGGTTCGTGTGTGCCTGAGCTATCTGACAACAGATCGATCGGCAACAGAGGGCGGCAGGTTACGTTACCGGACAAAGAAAGAAACGCAACAGACAGGACAATGAAGTTGTTATAAAGAAAAGAAAACAAACTACTCTCGCCCTACCGTAATTATTTTGGAAGAAATACATAAATGTCTTTCTCGCCTCCCCACCCACACATGTACGGCGAATACGGCATGCTACATTGCTGCCGGTGCTACATACCGTAGTGTATCTAGTGTTTCCAGGTTACCAGCCTGCCTTATTCCTTTTGCGCCCCATCACGGGTCTTGCCCGAACTAGGCCAAGCTGAGATTAGACCGAGCTAGACGCCGCAGGGACAGAACCAGGCTCTTTCGTCTCAGCCATGCAGCAGCTTTGATTTGCCGCTTCATCGTCGTTTTGCCCCCATCGCGATGCCGTGCTGCGCGCGATGTGGATACGGGCGAGAAATTTTTACAGCTTCATCCCAAAATTTTACTGGGGTTTACGGGCTCTGGGGGAAGGTTGCTGAGTAGTGTACTGGCTCACGATGAAGCTCGCCCATGGCAAATACCACCATGGATGGTAGATGATACCAGTGTTGTAGTGGCTATTGTTACCTAGTATCGTTACAAAACGAAAGTCGAATAACCTTATTCGTCCACCCCCCTTTTCAACACGCGACATGATGCCTACCTATCCCATTCATGCAGGCTTCGGGACTTGGTCCAATTTGCGTGCAACATATGAGCAAATGATGGGGCTGTGAACCGCATTTTTCGCCGCTCTGGTTAACAGGAAAGGCGCCGCCCGCTGCAGCGTCAAAACTGAAGGATCTCATTACATACCTACTGTAAGTACCTGGGCAGTACAGGGCATAGGGACGTCCGCTGTCGGAGCTCTTCGTTTGGTGTGTAGGACAGCCAGCCCGATGCGCATTACTATGGCTGCAAAAGACCGGTCACAGGGTCGGTCTAGGTCGTCTAAGATAGCCTGCCGTTACATTCATGCCCTGCAATGCGCCAGGCAGTACTGACCAGGTAAGTACATTAGCTGGACCCATCCCGCTGCAGCGCAGCAGTACGTAGCGTGCATATAAGTTGATAGATACCTCTATGCATACTACTACTAGTAGTGGTACAGTAGTGGGAGTAGTACTAGTAGTACTGTAGTATAGGAGTACTCCATATAGTAGGTGAGGATAATGCAACTTGAACCTCTGCAAGTTCCGATGTTTTCTTTCTGATGACTCCCCACCGGATTCCTCAATTCGGGCTAATGAGGCTATAACTCCACCATATATTGCTTATTACTTTACGAACCAGTAATAGCACAAGTATTGTCGTGTTACTAAGTACAGAGCGATCGTACACTTACCGGTATCGTACATTAGGTACTAAGTAGTACCCTCCTCAAGACCCCGCAAGACCCCCTCCCCCACCAAGGGTTCTTTTGCCTTACATACCCATATAGTAGGTACGGAGCACGGTCCGCCTACAAATATCTGCAGACGGTGTCCCACTCCCGACCTCTGAAATTCCAACACGGTCGTTATGTCGGATGCAAACATCCTTCATTTAGTATTAAGTTCCCTCAGTGTCTCAATAACCCTTGGCTCCCTGATGGTACCAAATTATGGACCGTTCCCCGATGCCTAAGAGTAGGTTACTCACCTAAGTACTACGTAATCAGATAACTCAGATAACACTACCTGGTATATAAGACTCACAAGTAGAGCAAGCGATCTAGGTACCTACATATGTAGGTAGTATACTATCCAGGTAGGGTACCTCAGGTTAGGTACTTAGTAGATGGGAAGACGGAATTACTGAATATTTACCTAACATAGGCATTCCGCATTTACACTTCAACAAGCCAAACAAAAATAAAAACCATAACTTAACATATCCAATTGCTCTTGCGGACTTAATCTAGACCTTTTATATCTATTATCTAATAAATATACCTACTAGTATATACATGTATTACTTATCTGTATGTGTTTTAGTTCTACGATCATCAATTGGGTTTCTCATCGGACTGGAGTGGAGCTTGCTGGCTGGCTTAGATAAGGAACAAAAACCCATAGGTCTGCCTACCTAAAGTATAGTACACTACACTAGACTACCTAGGTAGTTAGGCACATGGAGTCCTTAGTATAGCCTGTGGCTAGTTCTAGCATCTCTCGACCGGCTGAGGTTTAAGTACCTAGGTACTACCTACATTAGGTAGTAGGAGGTAGGCACCAAGGTAATCTCTAGCCACAATGACGTGCGAAACAAAACAGCCTACCGCACCTGCCTAAAGAAGCCGAGGTTCCATCAACCAACCGATTATCTCCATTTCCATCCCCCGTCCCTATCTATTCTATTCTAGATATCTACGTAAATACCTACCTCCGAGTAGATACCTACCTAGGTAGATAGTAACCGTCATACAAACGTACGATGCGACCTGCATCATCTTTCTGTGTATGATGGGCTACAAAGTTATAATGGCCAACGAGCGCACGCCATTGTTTACCACCGTAGCTGTTGGCACCCCGCGTCCACGCTACCCTCACCACACTCTGCGCCGTTTCTGCACCGTCGCCTTAGGTTCATCTTTGGTGGCTTTGTTGATCACCTTTCTTGTCTCGGTAGTCTACACACCGCCCGACAGTCACTCTCACCCATGGCCGGGACACGGGGAAAGGCATCTCTCTTTTGAGGAGCTTCAAGCTATACTCCTAGACACCCCCAGTGCCGAGAAGGCATCCGAGTGGAGCAAGTATTATACATCTGGCGCCCATTTAGCCGGCCAAAATCTCTCACAGGTAAGACTCGTTTCATTTCGATAGTGAAAGGGTTGGAAAGGTAGAAAAGGAAATAGAGATTGACCATCGTAGGCCGAATGGACTAGAGACCGCTGGGAGGAATGGGGTGTTAAGTCTGATGTCGTTGCTTACGACACTTATCTCAACTATCCACTAGATCATCGGCTGGCCCTACTAAAGAAAACCGGCGGTTCAGGCCAGCAGCCCGGCGCCTGGGAAGTGGCTTTTGAGGCCACTCTGACTGAAGATGAACTAGAGGAAGACCCTACGACACGGGTCAAGAACGGTATCCCCACCTTCCACGGGTATTCCGCCAGTGGTAATGTGACCGGCTCTTTTGTCTACGTGAATTACGGCACGTTCTGGGACTTTGAAGATCTTATTCGTGCCAATATCAGCTTGGAAGGCAAGATCGCTATTGCCCGGTACGGAGGCATCTTCCGCGGCCTCAAGTTGAAGAGAGCCGAAGAACTGGGTATGATTGGCTGCATCTTGTACAGCGATCCCGGCGACGATGGTGATATCACGGAAGAAAAGGGGCACAAAACCTACCCAAGTGGCCCTGCCCGCAACCCCAGCAGTGTACAACGCGGCAGCGTGCAGTATTTAAGCATGGGGCCGGGTGATCCGACCACACCTGGTTATCCTAGCAAACCCGGCGTGCCACGTCAGCCGGTCGACGGCGTCCTTACCAGCATTCCATCCTTGCCCATTTCCTATGCCGAGGCTTTGCCCATTCTAAAGGCGTTGAACGGCTACGGCCCTCGGGCTAAAAATATCAATGAATACTGGACTAGGAACGCGGGACTCGGATACAAGGGTGTCGAATACAACGTCGGCCCTTCCCCCGACGATCTGGTTCTGAACCTCGTCAGCGAACAGAACTACACCATCACCCCAATGTGGGATGTCATCGGCATTATCAATGGGACCATTCCAGATGAGGTCGTCGTCATCGGGAATCACCGTGATGCCTGGATAGTTGGTGGCGCGGGCGACCCTAACAGCGGCTCAGCCGTGCTCAATGAGGTGATCCGCAGTTTTGGTGAAGCACTAGATCGAGGCTGGAAACCTCTACGAACCATCGTCTTTGCTAGCTGGGACGGTGAAGAGTATGGTCTCGTTGGTAGTACTGAATGGGTTGAAGAATACCTGCCCTGGATCTCAGCGGTCAATGTGGCTTATATTAACGTAGATGTTGGTGTCCGAAGCCCGACCTTCTCGGCCTCGGCTGCTCCGCTGTTGCACAGTCTCCTTTACGAGGTAACAGCGCTCGTCCCGTCTCCCAATCAAACCGTTGAAGGCCAGACTGTTCGGGATCTTTGGGATGGACACATTAGTACAATGGGTAGCGGAAGCGACTTCACCGCTTTCCAGGACTACGCTGGCGTTCCTTCTCTAGATATGGGTTTTGGTGGGCCTGACGAAGAAGCTCCCGTCTACCAGTAGGTCCCCCTCGCGAAGGCACTGATTTTCTATTTCAGTCAAGTGTTGCCTTTATCTAGTGAATCTCCTTGCAACCCCTCCTAAGAACACGCCGAATCCCATTTTATAAGGAGCGACTTCTAACACATGATCCACTTCGTCTAGTTACCACAGCAATTATGACAGCTACTGGTGGCAGAGCGTGTACGGTGACCCCGGCTTCGTTTATCATCGGGCAATGGCTCAGGTGCTGGGGTTAACGGTTGCTAAAATCGCTGATACGCCCCTTTTGGCATTAAACGCCACCGCGTACGCTGTAGCGCTCAAAGAGTACGTGGAAAAAGTCGAGGCAAAGCTCACAAGCTCGGACGTTGGACCATCCAGCGAAGCCGAAATCTTCGAGTTTAGGGCACGAGGCGCCAAAACGGAGTTGAAAGGCGACCGAGACGCCTTCCAACGGTCTTTGAACCAGTTATACGACTCTATCAGTGACATGGAGTCCGCAGCGGTTAAACTTGATGCGAAGGCTGCGAAATTGGCGGAGCAGGTTAAGGAGCACACCCCTTGGTGGCACTGGGTCAAGAAACTCAAACTGTTCCACCAGATCCGACAGACCAACACTAAATACAAGAACATCGAGCGCGCCTTCTTGTATCCTGGAGGCTTAGACGGCAGACCGTGGTTTAAACACGTTGTCTTTGCCCCAGGTATCTGGACTGGATATGCAGGCGGTATGCTACTTTATTTCCCGAGATCCGGTAAGCCAGTGCTAACATTGTATTAGCTGTTTTCCCAGGTCTCGTTGAAAGTATCGATGGCAATGACTTCACCAACGCTTTAAAATGGACTGGTATTATCGACACTTGCATTAAAACCGCCACAAAGACGATACAATAGTTGCACTGTTCAACAGGCAAATTGGGTTAACCAGATAGACTGAAAAAATATTAGTCTTGAGTACGATCACTAGATTGGATGATTTATGGTCATCACTCGACTCGTTTGCTGAGGTTTGTGTGATGGGTCTAGTATGGTTCTCATCTAGATAAGGGGGACAAAGTATATCTGCATAGCTACGATCGAGGGGTCGGTCAGCCTATAGGATAGCCATGTCAAAGGTAGTATTAGAACTAGCCAACTAGATGGTCACCGTAGTATCATCGCGGGATGGTCTCCCGTCCGTTCGATTGCCGGCCTCAAAACCAGGCAGGCCTAGAGCCAATTTGACTGTGCCGAACCGGCGAATCGTGGCCCAGAGCACACCTAGCGATGTAGCGCGACCCAAAGACCCGGCCGCTTCCCGCGGCTCTGAGCTGCCAAGACCACATGTGATGTCTCCATCTCGTCGCTGCAGGAGACGCGAAAGAATGATTGATCACTTACTTCTAGAGATGCAAGGCAATACTTGATCTCCCCGCCGCAGGGGATGCAAGACCACGATGCGAGACGATGATTGATCTGCTTGCTTCTGGAGGAACGTTGTGCATAATGTTCCTACGCACGATATCTATCCATCTATTGGCTAATATCAGGGGATGGGCGCCGGCGAAGCGCGTTGCTGCCTTGCTGTTGGCTATGCTGCCTAGAGGTGCTGCCTACTTGATTGCATAGTGCATGCATGCACATAAGCTGGGCGTAGTCACCGACATGTCATTCAGCCCCTCCGGGGCAGCCCGGGAGGCCTTAACTCTGCCTTGTGTACCCAACCATAGATAGACGAAGGCGAGGTAAATTCCTATATAGTCAGCGTGGTCCTGTAAACTAAACGCTGAGACCGGAGGCTTGCTAGTCTCATCCTTCCCCCTTAGTCTTCACGTCTACCCCCTCTCTCTTCCCATAATTGCAAACGTAGAGTAAGTAAGAATGGATGATACAAACTCCATCGCTAGTTTTGAGGAAATTGCCCCAAACGATCACACTCAGGATGCCTCGCAGCCTCGTCCTTCGTCACAAAATGCACTCACTGAATTGAGCCTCGATACATCGTCCTCGGTAGACCTCGCCGACGACGACGTCCCGGATGTCTGCTATGTGCTCCAGTTTAAGGAGTTCGGAAAGGGACTTGTGGAAAGTAAGTTGTGGTGAATTGATGACCCCCTATTCCATTCCTTCTTCAACGTGGTTATTGCCATGGCCTTAGTCTGCCGTTGTCTTCGACCTATAATACCTAGAGCCTAGTCCTCCTTCATCTCTCTTCCGTCCATTTATCACAAACCCGATCGTCCCCCAGATTGACTAACGTACCGGCAGTTCGTCGTGGCTCCAAACCCATCGATCCTGAGGTCGGGGAGACTTTGGGTGATAAGAGCCAAAAGGATAAGAAGAAGCCCGTGATAGAGATTGTTACAGTCGTGTCTACCTCGCTGGTTGCGAACCAGCCGGAAAATCATCATCACTATGGGGGTAGATACCACCCTCCCGGCTATCCCGGGTGGCCGTTCGGTCCCCCGCGCCCCAATAACAATGAAGACGAATCCGATATGCGGGTTACGAAGTCCCAAAATACCTGCATGGTTATCCGCTCCCGTCATCTCATCAACGCGCTCGCAGCCGTGATTGACTACTACCCCGGCACAACCTTCATGGGCGACGAAGTCAAGATCGAGGCACCCTACTATGTTCTAGTACACAATCGTGCGGCTCTGCTGCGGTACAAGGACTCCCAGCCCGCGACCCATGACGAGGAATACAAAGACACAACGTCCAAACACATCGACATTCTTATAGGGTTCCTTGAGCAGACGTACGGTCAGCAGATTCGCGAGGAAGGCCTACGACATTGTCGTAAAATACCGACGGCGACCTATGAGTGGATCTGGCTCCTGCTGAGGCCGGGACAGGTCATCTACACCCAATACGACAATACCTGGAGCCCCTTTGCCATCTCGCGCGTGTTCAAGAAGGTCACTAATAATGCAGATGGGATCTGTAGCTATTCCAGTGAGTGCTATCCGATACCTACCATTGAAGCCTTGGTTCGTGTCCCTTTCGGGGCCCGAACCTCGTTTTCTTATCCGCCCAGAATCCCTACCCAGTTAAAACCAGTAGTTACTGACACTGAGTCCGACAGTCGATTGCTGGAACTACATGTACACAGACGGCAAACTGCGCCGCAAGATGCACACATTCGACATCAATCCGTTCTCAGGCGAGGAAGCCATCCACAACCTGCCCGTCATCCCAGCCGAGTTCTTCACGGGGTCGGGCAAGGACGTGTCGCCTTCGGACGCGAACGCGGAGCAGATCCGGCTCGGCAAGCTCGTCTGGGAGCTCTACAAGAGGCCGAGCTACAAGCTCTACGACGGGGACCTCGCGAAGAAATCCGCCACCGCCTCGTCCACCGCCAACTGGGACTACAGCACCTGCCCCACGGGCTACATGAGCGGGCGGGTCATCGTCGACGGCGAGGGCTACGAGCGCTACAACCAGCTCTGCCCGCTCAAGAGCCGCCGCCGCTACCCGTATGACGACAACCCGCCCCCGCCGCACCACCAGACCGTGTACGACCAGCTCCCGTACTTCGCGTCCCGCTGCAGCTGCCACGCCTGCGGCAAGGGCGAGCGCAGCGACGACCTGAGCCCGTACGCCGTGTTCCAGGACCTGAACCCGCAGCACGACAAGGCGCCCGAGAACGACCTGTACTACCACGTCGTGTCCAAGGTCGTCGCGGGATTCCTGCTGGGCGAGCGCCGGTGGGGCCACTTCCACGTGGAGATGCTGCGCGACATCAAGTTCGACAGGGAGGCGTTCAAGTACCTCGTGCTCGACGACGAGATCAAGACGACCGTCAAGGCGCTCATCGGCAAGTTCGCCAGCGACGAAGGCCACGTGTCGGCGTGGCCCAACGACTTTGTCAAGAATAAGGGCCAGGGCCGCATCTTCTTATTGCATGGCTCACCAGGCGTCGGTAAGCAAGCCCTCATCCGAACTTTGTTTTTTCTTTATTTATTTATCCCCCCCCTTTACCCCTGATGAAGGCTAACATGCAGCGCGATACTAGGCAAGACATGCACGGCCGAATGCGTGGCCGAGCTCACGCACCGCCCGCTCCTGTCGCTCACAAGCGGCGACCTGAGCACCGACTCCCTCATGGTAGAGCAAAATCTCGAATACTTCCTGGCGCTAGGCGAGCGGTTCGGCGCCATCGTGCTGCTAGACGAGGCGGACGTGTACCTGGAGTCGCGGCGCAACAAGGACATCGAGCGCAACGGGCTGGTGTCAGTGTTCCTGCGCGCTCTCGAGTACTACCGCGGCGTGCTCTTCCTGACGACGAACCGGGTGCAGACGTTCGACGCGGCCTTCACGTCGCGCATCCACGTGGCGCTGCACTACGGGCCGCTGACGGACACGGACCGCGAGCGCATCTGGCTGAACGGCTTCGACCGCCTCGAGCGCGACGCGGGCGGGCGCGTCCACGTCGCCGTCGCGGCCCGCGAGTACGCCTGGCGCAGCGCCGAGGTGCGCCTGCTGCGCTGGAACGGGCGCGAGATCCGCAACGCGCTGCAGACGGCCGTCGCGCTCGCCGAGAGCGAGGCCCTCGAGGACGACGCCGACGTCGTCCTCGTCACGGACAAGCACCTGCGCAGCGTCGTGCGCATGAGCCGCGGCTTCAAGAACTTCATGCAGCGCCGCCGGGAAGACGACGACGACGATGACGACGACGAAGATGACCGCGGCCACGGTCACGGCCACGGCCACCACGAGATTGAGATCTACGATGACGACGACGATGACGACAACGGACTCCCGCTGCGCGGGGACGAGGACAGCGACGGTGAGGCTCGCCGGCGTATGCGGTATTGAAGGGGGTGAAGGAGGTGTCGGTTCCACAACTGCGACGGCCGTCTCCTTATCGGTTATGAAGCGATGTTCTTTTTATCTAGCGTGTTCTATTTTACATTACTTACTTCCTTACCTACCATCGTTTCGATAATCAGGCTCACTAACGCCATGCGGGCATCAAGAATTGAATGAATCAACGAATAAAATAAATGTCTTGAAATCATAAGCATAAAGCGAGCGTTTCACGTCCTCTGCGACACTGGCTATGTGACCGCGGCCATTGGCGCGAGATGATAAGAGTCGTTACGCGAAGTCTTGCTTTGTACCAACTAACTTGGATGAATCCTGCGTTCGCATCGCCATCTGCTTCAGCTGCTGGTGCGCGGACGTCAATATCGTGTAGCAGCACGGTTAGATCATCGCCAGGGCCGGGTACCGACAATAACAATACTAGACATTGAGTGATGAAGCAGTAAACAACCAAATAGAGAGATGATGCCATACTATCAATCTACCTAATCTATCCGGCCATTGATCCCCCCCAACTCTTCTAATTAATATCAATTGGAACCGAGGCGGGTAGGTAGTGAAAAGTTAAGATGACCTACTAACCTAAGTACTAACATTACGCCGGAATGCCCGGTCGTCACACTACTTAGAACGGGCTCCCAGCTCTCTGGGAGGGTACTTAATAAGCCCAGGATTGGGAGACCACGCTAGGAAGGCCCTGGATGTAAGTACGGTTGTTTGGATGGGACGTCTTAATAGCCGGGGCCATCCCAGCAACGCCCAGTACCTGGGCAGTCCTGGGCGTTGCTTCCTGCTTGCTGTTGGCGTTTTCATGCGTAGAGTAGTCTAACCTAGAGTCTACATATAGTGTACTGCATATATTATGTATGTAAGTAGAGGTATTGTGTTCACTGCGTGGCAACCCTGCAGGACAGATTACAATACTAGTAGTACTTACAGCCCGGTTGCGACGCGCTCGGATGTCGCAGTGCTCCCTCCCCCTCTTCCCTGTGTGATGCTATCTTAGGCATGTATTGCCTGGACTGCCTACTGTGGCCGTCGCATGTCGACGGGGAGGCAAGGCACACGTGTAGGTCGCATTGCAGAGCGGAGGAAGTGTGGTTTGTTCATGTCTCTCCCTATCTTTCTTACTCACCTACATACATACACAGTACTATCGTGTGCTGCTGCTTCGTACTAACAGGTGCATCCGTCCGCTACGACTCTACGCCAACACGCCTTCTTCGGCTTTCATTCGTTAGCTAGTTAGTTTACTTTTTTCTTGATGACCTCGGAACCAGAAGGCTGACACTCGAGTCAGGGATAGTAAACGTCAGAGAACACTCGCTCCCGGGTAAAGGGAAGGAGTGTACACTAATCGTCCTCGGTACTGAGAGCCGAGAAAAGCGTTGCCGAGGCTCTAGCCGAGTCTAGATAGACCAGAATCTCATGATGTTCTTTCTTCGCCTTTGGATTTTTCGCATACCAAGGAAGCATCGGTATTGCTGATGGTGGCTTTTTTTTTGGCGTCTGCTTGGGCGCAGAACTTTGGGGTTCGAGGGAAAAAAAAATATGGGGGAAATGAGGAGGAGCAACATGACGAGATGCGGGGAAGAGCTGATCTTGGAAAAAAAAAGACCTTTGATGGGATGGGCGTGGTAGTTGGGGCTAGCGCAATTTTGCCGGATCTAATACCTATTCCAGTATTCCTTACAAGGGTATGGAATGTCGTCAAGTTGCGCCAAGCGTAGGCAGCTGGGGAAAAAGGGGGGGGAAGACGCGCGCAGGACCCTAAACCCCAAGTTGGCGGGCTGGAACCATTGGTCTGACGATTTTCTGCGATCCTCCACACAACCCCATCAGCTGATGGATCTTACCGACGATGGATGATGACAGTGGTGGTGATGACGCTGGCGTCTTGGTGGCGTACGTGACGGGTTGAGCTTCTTCCTGGTTTACCTCGTTCACTAAACATCGGTGACAGGCCGAAAGCCGAGCGCCTAGGTAAGAAGAATAGATACTAGGCTAGGTAGTTGGTGTAGAAACGCTTCGTACTATAGTAAGTAGTATTCCGCTGCCGAGCATGCCGTGTCCGTCAACGAACATCTCGAAGGATTGCATATCTCTTCATAAAAGGCCTGTCTAGATTCTAACCACGGGTATTCATCCCAAACAAAGCAATCTATATACCTAGGTACTTACACGGGCTCAAAAAGATGATCTAGGTTACCTGGTACCTCTCTCTATCTATCGCCTATAGCGTAGTACCTAGAGTACCTAGGGTAGGTTCTTACCAGTAATTGATATGTATGGTACCTGCATCGGCACGTAATAAATAAATATGATGATGTATTAGCGAACCGTGTCTGGCCCGAAGGGGGGGTGTCTGTCAGCATCTTTTGGCTGATTTGCTTTTCTCGAGGAGGAGCAACGCGTGCTATAGTATACCTAAGCACACCTATATTGTACTTGTATGACGGATGTTCGGTGTGATATCTACTAAGTACAATAGTTATTCTTAGCTCGGCCCAAGTGTTCTATGTTCTATCCCAAGTTGCACTACCTACCTAGGTAAGGTAGATAGTGCATCTCCCCCATTCAATTCGAGGTTCTGGTTAGCTAATTAATTGCTAAGTATATAGTCGGCGATCTGCAAATGCGGTGAGGTAGTGTACCCAAGTACATAGTACTGCCCAAGGTGCCTTAGGTGCCTTAGGTGTAGTGTAGACAGACCCCTTATGATCAATCAGATCAATACAATACAATAGTGTACACCACACTACCTAGGTATGTAAGGTAGTCTACTAGTAGACGGTATAACTACAAATAGAAGTGATCTTACAGGGCCGGCTTAGTGTGTTAGCGCCTCGTCTAGCCCTCTCAGAACCCCATCGTTCTACTCTAGGTACTCGTTCTACTGCTTCGTTCTGCCCCATCGCCGTCGTACTATTACGTATCGTAACTTACTCGCTAGTGCAGTGTACCAGCAAGGAGAAAACGGGGGGCTTAAATACCCACTAATCCACCACCAACAATAGGTAAAGCGAACCGTTCATCCGGGACTACCAAGACAGTCCTAAGACAGTCCCCAAGACAATCCCCAAGACAGTCCCAAGAAAACCTCGTCCGAGAACTCGACCACGCAGCAGTAGCACGAGGGCACTACGCCAAGTGGCGCTTTTGACTTCACGCTCATCTGTACCTAATCTACTAGTAAACCTGCAAACTCAATCTGCCGACGAGATTACCGACATAGGTGCGCTGGAGTACGTCGACTATCTGTGGGCACTATGGGTAACTACCTAGCCGATATCTGATGGAAGCTTGTTGAGGTAGGCTACTATAGTAAGTATTACACTACTGCCAACAAGACGGTAGGTGCCCAACAACCAGGCTACGCCGCACTAACATCGTGGCAACTGACATTCAAAATTTACACGACGTTTCGAGAAGCGAGTTCGGCTCGAGTCCACTCTTCTTGAGAGCGGAACGGGGAGGGGGGGTTTTTGAATACGTGTAGATTCGCGTCCTTCAGCGCCCAGTCCGGGTTGCGAGAATGAACCTGGTCAAGCCCTGTCGCATGCCTAGCACAGCACAACCTACAGTACCTACCCTATATACATAATATAAATCACGGGCTGTCAGCGTCGTCACACATTACCTACAGCAGGCAGCTAAAGCTTCTGAGGCTCTGCGCTCGTCGTCACCAAGCCCCATACTTCCCTCAACCATCTGCAGATACCCAGCGTACCTTAAAAAGGACCATGTACGTCAATGATTCGCCGCTAACACTAGATAGCGGTGGTCTTAAAATGAATCGAAGTTGATCCAAGTGTAACCGTAACCATAACCGTAGTGTACTTAAGTGTAAATAGGTAGGTAGCGTAGTGGATGCAATATAGGTGGTGTTAGAGAAGACGAACGACGGAAGAATGGAAATACAGTACAGGGACAGGGAGGGGAATGGTAAGGTAGGTAGGCCATTCCGTTTTCCCGCCCACCTTACCTTAAACATGCCACTCCGCTCATTCATAATATGACTGGTAAGATGACCTGATGTAACCCCGACCCCAGTTCTTAGGTTGATTTGAGTCGCCGGGGGCTAACAGCTGGGGTAGCTGGGCTTAGCTAGGGGGACCCCGGCACCACCGCAGTCCAAGCAGAGGGAATCCAAGGACTGTCCAAGCAACTTGGCTTGGTCGAACACTAGGTAGAGTACGATGTACACGATGTACACTACACTAAGGCACCCCCCTCAGGACCCGTCCCTATAGCGTGATCTGCTATGTAAGCGTACTTGTACTATAGTAAGTAGTGCAAGAAGGAAAAGGGAGATGGGCATGGAACACAAGAGGAGGAAAAAAAAAAACCAAAATAAAAAACACACAGAGAGAGAGATTGGATCGACTCCACGTACCCCATATGTAGTATAGTCCACTTACTAACTTGGGTAATCTAGTGCTGCATTACAATACCACGATCACCCACATTGATGGAATATAGGCATGCTTCTCCGCCTATGTACTCACTCCCCCTGTCGACATGAATTCATAAATATCAACCCCCCCTCTCGCATCTCTTCCTCGGTCGAGTCTTCCCTCTTTGTCTCATTTATGCCGTGGGTTCCAGTTGCTTTGTAAACAAAGCTCCTGACAAATCAATTGCCTCCATTCGCACTGCTCATATAGAGTCCGGCTTGTTTCCAACCTCCCATATCAATCTCAACATCAACAATACCCCAGGTTGATATATATATATATATATCCCAAATAAATCACAATGGCCTCTCCGGAATATCAATCGGCCCCTCCCGCCGAGAAGGAAAACATCAGCTCCATCCCCAGCACCGGCGCCGAGCTCAACGGCGCCAATGCGCCCATCCAGCGCTACGACTACGGCGGCAACCCCCTCTACCACGCTCACACTGGTGGTGAGCCCCGGCTCGCCGCCTTCGGTGGTGAGTTCCAGCCTGGTCTGTACCAGCCGACCACCCACAGGAAGTTCGCCAACCCGGCGCCCCTCGGTCTCTCGGCTTTCGCTCTCACCACTTTCGTCCTGTCGCTCGTGAATCTCAAGACGCGCGGTATCGCAGAGCCCAACATTGCGCTCTCTCTCGCCTACGGCTATGGTGGTCTCGTCCAGCTCCTCGCCGGCATGTGGTAAGTGCAAGCCCGCCGCCTTGTCTTATCTCATCTTCTATATTCCCGTCGAGAGTACCATAACATGTTTTTCGCTAACCGCGATTCCTCATCTTACAGGGAGATGGCCGTGGCCAACACCTTCGGTGCCACCGCGCTGTCCTCTTACGGTGGTTTCTGGATCTCCTACGCCATCGTCTTGACCCCGGGTTTCAACGTCCTGGGCGAATACACCAGCGCCGCCGACACCGCATCCGTGCTCGGTTTCTTCTTGACCGGCTGGTTCATCTTCACCTTCATCCTGCTCCTGTGCACCCTGCGCTCGACCGTCATGTTCTTCTCGCTGTTCCTGACGCTCGACCTGGCCTTCCTGTTCTTGGCCGTCTCCGAGTTCGCCGGCAGCAACGGCAACGCGACTGCTTCCGTCGGCCTCCAGAAGGCGGGTGGCGTCTTCGGCTTGCTCGCTGCCTTCTTGGCGTGGTACAATGCCTTCGCTGGTATTGCCGATACTAGGTAAGATGAAAACCCAACCCTCTTATAACAACGCATCGGCTAACGTGAATATTAATAGCAACTCCTTCTTCATCATCCCCGTCTTCCACTTCCCCTGGTCTGAGAAGGCTCGCGAGGCCCGCGTCAAGTCCGAGCGCGAGACCGTCTAAGCGCATACCATGTGTGTAGTCACAAGAGGTACTCACTCAGGTGGAGTCCGAGTGCGCCTATCTATCTACATGGCCGATCCCCAACGATAAGAAAAGACCAGAAAAAACGGAAACGACAAAAAGTTTTTTTAAAAAAAAAAGACAGTATAATTATACCCCTCCCGTCTTAAACGCACAGATACCATATAAAGTAAATCGGGTTCTACTGCACCGACGAATGTGGGACGATGATGTGTTTGGGTTCTTCGAGATGAAGAAAGTAATGGATTTGGAAGGCAAACACGAGCGCCTGGCCTTGCAGCTCATGGACCTGATGGCAATGGGAGATGTTGGATGAGGGAAAGCTCTAATAGGATGGGGAGAAGCTTATGATACCACAGTTATAATACCAGATGATTTCCACCGGGCCTCGCTTTCCATATTTGCTTCTCATACTCAGAACTTAGTGGTTGTTTTATGACGTCGTGATTGCAAAGCCGAGAGGTAACCATACCGGCAGGTCTCAGTCCCTAGCCACTGCGAAAGGGTGATAGTTGCCGAGTTGCCGTTTTAGTCATACAATTCAGCCTGTCACAACGCCTTGAAATTGACGGTCATGTGCCCGGGAACTCAAATTATGTCAACACAAGTCTTTCAGTATCATAACGAAACAGATTAAACATGATAGACCTATCATCTAATTCATGCAAACTCATGCTAATCGATGTACACACGCATTCGAGCCATGGTCTATAATCACACATTGTCCCTCCGATATAAGACCTTTTTTTTTTTGCCTTGATTCCCCTTTTTGAAGTTCCGATTAACATGAACGCCATTTTCGCCGACATGAAGGGATATTTAACAGAATGAATAAACCCGACATGAATTGAATTTCGCAACACGGAGGAGCAAAGAAACCAAGCCCGGGCAGATAAATGCCTATAACCTAGGTATGTTACAACACACGAAGAAAGGGAGTATATCAATAAACGAAAGCAAACCCTTGTCTTCAGTCCGCCATGGCGATGTCGTCACTACCGCCGAATCCCTCATTGAGATCAGGCATCCAGCCCTTGGGCCGCTCATTACCGCGGACAGCGACGCCATAGCCCAGGCGCTCGACCTTGCGCACCTGCTCGATCATGATATCGAGCTTCTTCGCAAAGACATTAGTCCTGCCGCCCAGCGTCGGGGAGATCTGCAGCATGGAGCTGACGCTCTGCATGTCCGCCAGGATGGTCCTCTTCTTCACGTCGTCGCCGCCGCCGCCGTCGCCGGTGGGCATGCTCCCGCTCAGCGCCGTGACGGCCGTCGCGAACCGCATCATCTCGCCCGTGAGGTCGAAGATGCCGAAGACGTAGTCGGGCGCCGTCAGCCGGATGTCGGCCGGGAGGGCCTCCTGGGCTTCGCCCGGCGTCATCAGCGTCTGGTGGCGCAGGTAGTGCGCGAACGACACGGCCTCCACGAACTCCTCGAGGCAGATCAGCGGGTACCGGTACCGGTTCGTGCCCTGCACATCGGCCTGGATGGTCTCGAGGAGCTCGGCGATCTCCTTTAGGCGCCCGTCGATCTCGGACTGGATGCGTTCCGGGATGGGCTGGGAGAGCTTGCGGACGCTGCTTTTGTGTTAGGGGTGTACTAGTACGTATAATGAATTACAATAAGGGGGCCATGTGAACTTGGAGAGTGATATCCACAATTTGATAGAGAGATGTGAATTTCACGTGAAAGAAAGTGAATTTACCGTTGTAGTGAGAATATACTAGTGAAAACCAAAAAAGTTAGCATAGTATTCATAAAAATGGAAACTACTCTACACGGCAGAAGGAGTATTCTTATTACGCACATCTTCTTGCTGAGCGCCGTGACGTCCCGTGACACCTTGCCGATCCTCATGCGGCGATCGTGGTGCTCGTCGAGCTCGTCGCGGAAGGACTCAAACATAGAGGTATAGGCATTGCGGGGATGGTCTGGTGCTGCAGCGCCTGCGTCTCTCTTGGCCTTTTCTTTGCCTTGGTAGTCTCTCTTAATACCGGCTCCCATGGCGCCGTCTTTCTTTTTCGGGACAATGACTTCGGACATACTGATACTGATACCGATATCGATTCAAGTTGGAGCTACCCTATCGATTCATCATCGAGTGACGATGAGCAAGGGTTGTGACAGTGGTTGGGTGTTGGGGACGCTAGCGGGGCTGCCACAGCTGGCTGCAGCTGGGGACTCATTACCTACTCTAGGTACTATAACTATATGTAGACAGCAGCTATAGTAGATGCAAAAGTTCTATAACAACGTCACGGTACTCTCATCTCGCTCTACTCAACACATGATATTCGTGGGATAATATGACCCCGTCTCATATATCTACTTCCATCTCAACATCAGATACCAACAATTAACTCACGATCAGCTAAGCAAGCTCGGCCAGTCAAGCTACATCCGTGGGGCAGCACATAGGGGTTTGAACCCCTGAATTCAAACTCAGCATACATATATCCATACATATACACATCACAAAGCAAAGCAAAGCGAAAATGGCATTCAGCATAACAGAGCTGGTCTCACGACCATCCCCGCTCTTCGCCTCCGCAGCCCTGCTGCGCGTCGGCATGCTGCTATACGGGCTATGGCAAGACGCCAACACGCCGGTGAAGTACACGGACATCGACTACCTCGTGTTCACGGACGCAGCGCGGTTCACATTCGCCTCGTCCACGGGCTCGCCGTACGAGCGGGAGACGTACCGGTACACGCCGCTGCTCGCCTGGCTCCTGTACCCGACGACGTTCCCCGGCGCCTTCTGCTTCTCGCTAGGCAAGGTCCTCTTCGCCGCCGCCGATCTGCTGGCGGGCTACCTGATCATCCAGGTGCTGCGCCGCCACATGCGCATGCCGCTGGACCGCGCCTGCAGGTTCGCGGCCATCTGGCTCCTGAACCCCATGGTCGCGACCATCAGCACGCGCGGCAGCTCCGAGGGGCTCCTGGGCGTGCTCGTCACGGCGCTCCTGTGGGCCGCGCTCGAGAAGCGGGTGGTGCTATCCGGCGCGCTGCTAGGGCTCGGCGTGCACTTCAAGATCTACCCCTTTATCTACGCGCCGGCCGTGATCTGGTGGATGGACAGAGAGCACATGGAGACTACCGCGCCCGCCACTCCCAAGACGGAAAGCGGAGGAAAAGCAAAGGGAGACGTCCAGGAACCCCCCTCAACCCCACTAGCGAAAATCACGGCCTTCGTAACCCCAGAGCGCATCAGGCTAACACTCGTCAGCCTCGCGACCTTCGCAGGGCTCAACATGGTCATGTACGCCATATACGGGATGCCGTTCATAACACACACGTACCTGCACCACGTGACGCGGGTCGACCACCGCCACAACTTCAGCCCCTACAACGTGCTCTTATACCTGACGTCCTCATCCTCATCCACTTCCACCTTACCATTACCATTATCATCATCACCAGGCCAATACCAAACCCAATCATGGGCCCCCGGGATCGAATCCGTCGCCTTCATACCGCAGCTACTCCTATCCACCGTCCTGATCCCCCTCGTCGGCGCCAAGAAAGACCTGCCCACGACCATGATGGCCCAGACCTTTGCCTTCGTGGCCTTCAACAAGGTGTGCACAAGCCAGGTACGTACGCCGTTCTACATTCTACACATTCAACGTCTCTCTCTCTCTCTTACGCCCTTCCTTACTGATTGCTATTCTACTCCACAAAGTATTTCCTATGGTACATGGTCTTCCTCCCACTATACCTCCCGAATTCATCGTTACTAAGAAAGCCCGTTCTGGGCGTGACCGCCCTCGCGCTTTGGGTCGTGACCCAAGGGTTATGGCTTCAGCAAGGCTACAACCTCGAATTCCTGGGGCTGAGCACATTTGTACCCGGTCTATGGCTGTCTTCCCTCACCTTTTTTGCCGTCAACTGCTTCATCTTAGGATTGATCATCGACGATTTAGGAACTCCTTATGTATAAGTTGTCAATCAGTCACGGATCGTGGATATATACATAGATTAGAAAGCTCAAGGTATGCAGTGGTGTGTAAGAATTTGTCTATTCATCAGTGTCGTCTTTTGCCATTGGATAGTTGTGATTTTGTATCAAGAGCCGAGAAGGGAAAAAAAAGCGTAGGCTCTCTCATCTCGGCGCTACTAATACATCTAGGTTCAGTATGACCTTTTATCGTTGGTCCCTAGCGTTTCCGTACAACCTTGTAACGCCGTGAAAAGTATCATAGTGGGTATTATGTGCGGGAAAAATAGCAAGGCTAAACGCAACCCTCAGTAACGTAGAATTTCCAGATGCAAAGGCCAAACAAACTGTTTGATGCTGCTCTGCAACTCAGTTTGGGCCGCACCGTGGTTGACTTGGAATGCAAACTCGAAACGCCAAGGAATGTCTACAAAGAATGGTGACGGAAACCCCAATCGGGGGTCAAAGCGTCTGTATCCGTGTGGCTTCTGAGAGCGCATGTATGATCGTCTTTTGGGACGTATTATTGGTTTTCGGTACCCCTCATTCGCATGTACTACCGCTGCACTTCATCATCTCAGTCTGTCAGGTCCGCTTTTGCCGTTTATAGAATGGTTATGCCCCCGGCAAGCATGGCGTAGTTGGCTAACTTGAGGGAGAGCACGCGCGATTTGGGGAAATCCGGGCTGATGATTAAGCGCCCCTCCTTGTTATAACCCACTTCACCAAAACTGTCGACTATTTCCTTGAAGCGGATATTTGGTCGCACACGATGAATCTCCTCGAGTATCTGTTCACTCCAAACGCCTGAACACCATCCATCTCGTACTAGGAAGTATGGATTCAAGGGTGGAACCGGAGAGTCTATGGTTTGATGTTTAGTACGCGGGTCAGGTGCAAAGGGGTTGGGGGGGGGGGGGGGGGGGGGTTGGTTACATACCAAGATCAACGTAACGAATCCGTAACAGATCTACCGTTTTGAGCCGCTCTAAAGCGCGGATGCCGCTCAGGACGAGCTGCTCAAATGCACCGATGAAGTGCATATCGGTAATACCTGAGCCGGATTCGTTCCACTGAGCATTCTGCCTGCAGCAATTCTTGACTGTGATATCAATGGTCTTCAGTCGAGTCGTCCGTGGATTTGTGCATCGGGCCAGAATATCGAAGAAGCTGTGGCAAACGCGGCCCGTATAAGAGAGGTGCTCGAGATGACTCGCGGCCCTCGCCAAATTCTCGCACCAGTGAATCTGTTCGCACACTTTAAGATAATAAGGCGGGCAGGTGATTTCTCTTCGATAGTCACACTCGAGACAAAGATTCAGTTTAGTAATCTTATGGTCCAGTTTATCTAGTGTGTTGGCCATGCTTAAGTAGCTCTTGGATTTGGGCTTAGCATATGTGCCATGCCATTCCTCAAGACTTGGCAATGCCTTTGAAATGGTTTCCCAATCTTTGGGCTGTCGTATGATATTCCACTGGCCCTTAACAATGAGGGTCCGAATAGTGGGAATTTGCGGTAGATCTCCGTCCACAGTGGCAAGGCCAGAACCCGGAACGTTGTAGCGTACCCGTGGCGCCTTCTTCCTCTCCCCACCCTCAAGGGTCATAACTCGCGCCTCGGGAAATGTCTGGCCAACGAGCTTGAAGACTTCTTCCATAGTGGCATTGTCGGTAGGTAAGCCGTAGGTGGCACTAGCAATTCCTTCGGGGGAAACGGTGGGCAAGGCCAATGAACCCTCTTCTGGAATGGAATGGGGAAATTTGGGCTGGAAGACAGGAAACCAAATTTCGACATGTTTGACGTACGTACTTAAGTGAGTATTCTGTACAAAGAAGCTCATGACCTCGTTAGCAGCCGAAACAGTTGCCTTGAGCTTAATGTGTCGATATAGTCGCTCCTGGATTAGATCTCTCCATAATGGGCTGACCAAGGCAAGATTGGATAATTCCTTTCTCCTCGAATGGCGTAGAGCCGTGCTCCAACTCCGGGCATTGACGCTGGGTATGCTCAAGGAACTTGGGGAAGAGGTAGACACACGGTAGCCAAAGATGTGGTCTAGTATACACTCGTGAATCTCGGCAGGCAGTTGAGTGAGGGTCAAAACGGGTTGCTCGTCGATGGTGGTCGTGGCAACAGGGTCTTGTAGCAGACGCACGTCGGAGTCGAGGCATGCCGGTTGACAAGTTAAACAGCGGATCTCGGACGGACCCTGTTGAGCATTGGGGAAGGGTGTGCTGCTGGGGCGGGTCGGTGGGATGAAATCGGCAGACTTGGGCGGCTCCAGTGGTGGACTGGAGGGGCCCGGTGTGACCGGCGTCGAAGTAGCCGTCATAATAGCAGCCAGCTCTACGGAGGCGGTTCCTTCGTCATCCTGCTCATCGTCGTGATCGACACCGCGATTCCGGTCGATCGGCACGTCTCGTGGTAGATAGGAATCTCTGGTAAATGGAGGGTCGAAAGCGTCACGAACGACGACATCTTCAGGCGGAAATACGACAGGCTCCCTTACAGCCATGACCATGACGTCGAGTGCTCGGTTGATTGTGACCAGCGTCAGGAGGTCCCGGCGGTCATGACCAGAGTGTTTACAGAAGAGGTGGTTAAGCAGGCAGCCTAGCCTATTCCCCGTCGTCGGGGTGGATTATGACAGCAGCAGCGTACAGGGCAAGCCAGAGAGGCACGTTTGCACGAAACCCAAGACACAAAGACGGTAGTAGGACTAGCGGCGTAGTAGTGGTGGTGGTGGTAATGGTAATGGTGGTGCTGATGGTCAAGAAGAGGAGAAATATGGCAATCGATAAGGTTGGGCTGCGTGGGAGTTGGCGATCGGGTGCCGAGTTGGGAGCGATCTAAAGATGGTCGAGGAATGGTCGCGTGTCCTGCGAGGTTGTGGACTAACACGCAGAGATGGCAAGATAAGGTCGAAAAGTGGATGAGCGCAACGATGGAGGATGTACACTACTGGTTGGATCTTGGCTGGTGGTGGAGGTGGTGAAGACGATGATAACTTGGAGAGTGTCTCTTCTTCGAAAGCATACAGTCTCGATACAGGTTACAGGTTGGCAGCAGAAAAGAATTTTCAGGATTGGCTTGGATTCCACAATGGTCGCTCAGCGAGTAAGGAATGGGCACATGCACTACAAGCAGCAGAGGGTTGATGTCGTGTCAAGCCGGTCTCTGTCAGGATGCAGGAAATTGATCAGACTCTGGGCTGATTTGCTTGTGGAGGTGCCGTGGAGGTGGTGGACTCTTGGGTAGGTTGGTTCACATTCGGAGGGGGGGGGGCAACATTAGGTGCTTTGGGGGGAGGGGGCGCGCGCGGATGGTGCGAGACTTACCAGTCTTACAGTACATTATCTTACCTTTTAGGAGGTACACTAAATAAAAAAGTTAGATTAGGTAGGTCGGTACCCCCGCGGACCACGTGTTCTGTATAGCTTGGATAGGTACCCATCTAGCATGCAGCCTCTTTAATTTCTTGGACCTTTGGTCCACTGTCCATGTTAAATCAGTTATTTAGGTAGACTAGGAGACTAGGTACGTAGTAAGTCTGTTGGTAGAGACAACCTACATGTAACCTAGACATACTTAGTATAGAGAGGTAGGTAAGGTATCTTGGGTACTGTAGGTAGACTTTGTGTCGACTTCTGACACGCTCTGCTGGTAAGGGATAAAGAATGCGTTAGGTACCTACCTTAGAGTACCTAAGGTAGTGTGAGTGAGAGGTTATAGTAGTAGGTAGGATATTCCGTCGTTGCTTTCTCTCTTCTTCTATCCTCAATACTCTCTCTCTCTTTCTCTACACTATCTAGGTCGCTTAGGTTAGCTTGGGCTATTTTGTAATCAAATCAAAACAAATGTACAGTATCGCGCACTACTCCTGCTATTATTTTAGTAAGTTTTTCTCATACTAACCTGGGATACCCCGTTCCCATATGAACAGCACATCTTGTTATGCCCTCTCTGCATGCCTCTCCCTTTCTTCTCCAGGAGCTCTCCCTTCGTTCATCCTTGCAGTGTCTCCAGACATGCAACGGCCCATAATTGCTCGTGATTACGTCCACATGCACTCATCTCTCCAACGCTCCTACATATGGCTGGCTGGCTACCCACGGCTCCGCACACCACCACCAACCTTAAACGGAGGAGCCTCTGTGTGGACAGTTTGCCATGTCCTCATCCACTAAGATGTGGACGTGGTGGTTGGAGCACCTGGCACGATATGTGGCTTGAAGAATAACGAATAGCACCCTGATAAGATAGAAACCGGCCAGCCACACCCCGGTTCTTAGTCAGAATCTAAGCAGCCACTGAAGATGACAAACTTCAAAGTGGCCGGAGCTTCCCGCTTCTAGCCTGAGCCTCGGAAATGAGATAAAACGAAAGGGGGCGAAGAGTAAAAAAAAAACTAACAGCAGAAGAAAAAGTTCGTTTCCCCTATCATACGAGTGACGGTCGGGCATCATGTAGTAATCAGCGTTGTCTTGAAAGCCCGAAGGTTGATAGGTCATTTCTACCTAGAACATTTCAGAGTGCGACTTGACTTGGTAGGTTATCTGGGTGCGTGACGATCGCATATAAACTGTGAATTCTGATGGCGACAGGATGCCGGAGTGTACAGTAACACCCGATTCCAACCCTACTCAATTATACCCGTCGATATTTACTAGTATAGATTCGATTTATGCCCCCACGCTGCTTTGTAAAGTTCGCTCCGGGCTCCGGGTGATTCGGTAGACCTATTGATATTGGTTTCGACGATGGCTTGGGATTTTACCGCCGCGGGGGCACTAGTTGATGAATAAGTAAGCCGTAAAGTTTAAAGTACTATATGGTAATATAATGTCTTTGGGGGAAACCGGCTCAGAAGATAACTGTGGACGGACTTGTTTGCCGCTTGCTACTTGTTTTTACTTAACAGCTGGAAGGTGCCTACATATAGTTTATCTGCGTCAATTAGAACGCACACATGACCTCAATTAAGTCCAAATTATGGATGCTTTAATCCACGCCACTATGCCGAGATGACGGCTAAGTAGGGTCACGCATAATAAAATGCAAAGATCTTCATATAGAGCATCTTAAGCATTCTTCAACCTTCTATAGGTATATATGGCCATTTTATTAACAGTTATTACACCTGTAGTTGTAACATACTCTATAATGTCGAATAGGGGTACAGTATACATATTGACTCGGTCCACATAATCAGCGAACAAGGGAGCGGCTCACCTAGCTGAGGAGCGCGCAGAGTCTTTCCCTAGGTAACTATTGCCTGTAGAATAACTAGGTCGTGGTAACAAGAATCTGTAACAAGTTTTGATCTTTGTGGTCACAAAAGCTCCTACTGTTGCATATACCTACTATAGAACCCTCTCATTGTAGTAACACTGTGTTAAACATTACACGGAAAAGAAACGGCGGCGTTCTTAGCTAGCCGCCCATAATGTCAACCTTAGGTCTTTGTGAATTTCGTGTACACGCAATACACGACGGTAATTCCTGAAAGAATGCTAATTAGCCATATATACTAACTGTATGTATTCGGTTAGCAAGTAAGTACGCGGCTACCCACAGATATTTACTAAGTAATACTAAAGTAGATAGTGCATAACCACCTCTAGTATATTAGATAGTGCCTAGGTAGTTTATAGCGCTTCAAATTCCATTGGTGATGCTACCATGCACGTGTTTCTTAACCGAGTGCAGCGAAGATGGCGTTGGACAAAATGGCGGCTGCTCCCATTCGCATATAAGTTATAACGTTAGCTTCACTCATCCAACCTAACCTAGATGACCACACACTACACTCTATCTTCTCCGGACTCTTTGAGCCTCTCCAAATTGCCCATGATGTTAAGTTAGTGTTAATGTCAAATAGCATGTTATAGTTAAACGGCGTATAGGTATCAAAAGAGCATAAGGCAGCTAGCTAAGCGATGAGGCGACGCGGTAGACTAGGGGCTTCGCTGCGTAATCATAAACCCGAGACATGATTGAAATCTTGGCGCCGAACGATCGTTTGAGATCGCTCCTGGGGTCCTTCAGTTGTTTCGCTGCATCTTGCACTAGCGTAGGTACCGAGTCTAATGCATGCCTCACACATCATATCAGGTACTGAATTCCCTATAAAGAACTACTACTAAGTACGTATATACAGTCGATCTCCTTCATGGCGATTGATGTGGGCTTCTTTGGGTTAATTACGTAACGCGTTAGAGAGAGAAACATTCCGTATACACTAGGATAAAGAGAATAAGTGATGCGGGGGAAAGCCGATATTGCTGAAAAAAAAACCAAAAAAAAAACCTCTACTTACCCAGTATGAGGGCACGTCGTAAAGGGGCATCAGCTCGCTAGCATTTCAATCACTCCCTCCTTACCACTGCATCCTCTCCTTATTACAGCAGACCAATATGTAGATAGGTATTCTCAGCCAGCGCATACCACTCCTAGCGGCACAGCCGACCTGAAAGCCCGATGCAGTGTTACCAGCCATGAAAAAAGAACACACGATGGCTGACTAGGACATATTAGTACAGGACCTACTTCTAGCATGCGGTCTCGGTGTAGCCTCGATAGCTCCATACTTCAAACAGTCCGATATTTTTCTTCGGCGTCGCAAATTCCACCTACCTAATTGGAGTTTCCAAACAACACGGACCTTCAATCGCATAAGGTTAGGACGAAGCAGAGACGTAAGCACCTAGCAAAAAGAAGGCGAGCCACCAAATGGAATGCGGCTCTTGCGCGTTTCAGCGACGCCTACTCTCCTTTTCCCCCCAATGGGGATAGGGTTGGACAATATCGATCACGACCATCTATCTTTCCGGATGCAACGATAGTATTATGAACCGCCACACGTAGCGTACACGACCTTCAACGCCATGTTGCTTTGTGAAATGTTCGGATACGCACCCCTTCCGCTGCAAGGAGCCAAAAGGTCCCGTCATCCGTGTTAAACGCGAACCTCTTTTTTTTCGTGCGTTAGATGCTATAAAAAGGAACATTGCGGCTCCCTAGCCGATAAATCTTATCAACCGACAAACGCCGGCCTTTCAAAGTTTGTTTTTTTGTTTCGCTGTGTAACCCAGAAAAAAAATAAAAATAAGAAAAAAAATAAAGACTTCAAGGCTAAAAGAGCGGCGTCGCCCGCCCTGGCGGCCCAACAGGGCTGCACCCAGCAGCATGTTAGCATCAAGGGAAAAAGCATCCAGGGTCTGTCGCGAAACGACCCCTGTGATTTCCCCAGCTAGCCTGTCACAGGGCCTTGTCGTGATTCTCAGAAATCCCACCACCTGGCGCGGTGGATCTACGACGCTTCCAGAGGGGAGGCAGTAGAGGCGCGATTGGCCCGAAAGGTCCTAGGCAGAGGAAGAGAGGGAAAAGATGTAGGGACGGAAAGGGGAGTTAAGCTCAATACGGTGGGCGAGCAGGGGTCCCTTATTAACCAATCGTTTGACTTGGCGGCAACGCTCTTGCAACCTCAGCCCACCTACGCGCCTCTGCGACGTGAGCCTCCGACTAACTGGGCCACTGGTTTCGGTCGAATATCCCACAAAATAATGGGTACGGCCCATGCCTCTATTCATGCCTTTCAAACAGTTTACCCCATGCCCGCCTGCTCCGTCTCCCACTGGGAAAGGATGGACGCCATGTACATGGCGTAAACAATGCTACGTAATTAGAGTCGCAGGATGCTGGGCCTGTGTGGATGCAGTGTACAGTAGCGTACAGTAGATTGTAAAAGAAAATTGCGGTTCTGCTTCTAGTGGCTGTGGTTGTGTGGTCGTGGATGATTACCCGAGGCCAAGACCGGCTTCACAGGGCGGTTCTTTAAAGACCACACCACCACCGCCGCCGGCAGGTAGTTTTGATTATATTTCTGGCTTGCTTGATCTTCCATATTCATTCTTCTCTTGTCTTCCTACCCCCTCACCCGAACCTGTTTTCTCCTCTTTCTTCATTTCTTTCCCGCTCTTTGTTTGAAACATATCCGAGGGTCTTTGATAGACACGGGACCATTTGAGTGTTGAGATATACCGTCACTCTCTTCCTCTCTCCAATCTCACCATCCATTTACCATATATCACCATTTACATATTCATTCCCTTCTTAGTCGTATTTTATCCTCTTCTAAAGCTCCGTCTCGACCCGACCATTGACGATCTCTCACCTATCGAACGGGCCCCAATTTCGTATACTTCTTTTCGTCCATCCCCATAGACCGGCAGTTGGTTTTTTTGCTTTGGATCCATTCCTTCTCGGCCATTCATAGATATACTCATTCCTCTTCCTATTGTCTGTGACAAAGCTGAAGAAAGCCCCTCGTGCATCAATTCGGCTGCCTTCGCAATCTAGTGACCATGGCCCCCAAATTCTCTACCCTTCTCGCAGGTCTCCTGTCCCTCGCCCCCTTGGGCACATTGGCAGGCCCCGTCCCCAACTTCCACACGGCAATAGATTCGGCGCCGCAAGTGAGCGCCTTCATTAGCAACCCGGACGCCAAGAACATTGTTCCCAACTCGTACATTGTAGTGTACAACAACACATTCAACAGCGATGATATCGACGCGCAAGAGGCCTCTATCCGGACGGCCATCCAGAAACGGAACTTAAACAAGCGTGGAACTTCGGGCCGGTTACTGTCGACGAGAGTCCGCTCCTTCTCCATGTCCAACGGCTGGCGCGCCACGGCGATGGAAAGTGACGATGTCATGGCCGCCGAGGTCAGCGCCATGGACATGGTGTCTTACATCGAGGCTAACCAATATGTCAACATCTCGGCATTGGTGGCCCAAGCCAACGCTCCCCCCGGCCTCGTTCGCCTCAGCCACGCTAAGGCTGGCGCGGACAGCTACGTTTTCGACGACTCAGCCGGCGAAGGCATTACCGCCTACGTGGTGGACACCGGTATCCTGACCACACACGAGGAGTTCCAAGGACGTGCTACCTTGGAGTTCAACGCCATTGAGGGTTCTGCTGTAAGTTAAATTATAACCTGCCCTCCATCTTAACGGAGGAAGGCAGTCCCGGAGATTAGACACTTACACTACAACTAGGACACCGACGAGAACGGCCACGGGTCTCACGTCTCAGGAACCATTGGCGGCGCCACCTTCGGCGTAGCCAAGAACGTCAAGCTGATCGGCGTCAAGGTGTTGGATGCCGATGGCGGTGGCACCAACGCCGACGTTCTCGACGGCCTCAACTTCGTGGAGAGCGACGTCGGCACGAAGAACCTGAAGGGCAAGGCCGTCATGAACATGTCCCTGGGCGGCGGGCAGTCGCGGGCCATCAACAACGCCATCGCGGCCATTGCCGCCGCGGGCGTCGTGCCCGTCGTGGCCGCCGGCAACGAGGCCCAGGACGCCGCCAACACGAGCCCCGCGAGCGCGCCCGAGGCCATCACCGTCGGCGCGCTCGACGCCACCAACGACCAGCGGGCGAGCTTCAGCAACTTCGGCGACGTCGTCGACATCTACGGGCCCGGCGTCGACGTCCTGAGCGTCGGCATCAAGAACGACAGCGACCAGGAGACTCTCAGCGGAACCTCCATGGGTAAGTCGTGATATGTCCCCCTTCCATTTCTCTCGTTTGGTCGGTTCAGATTAGAGTTGATAAACTAACCCGTCACCACAGCCTCGCCCCACGTCGCCGGGCTCGCAGCCTACCTCATGAGCCTCGAGGGCCTCACCACGGCCGACGCCGTCTCAGACCGCATGAAGGAGCTCGCGGCCGCCACGGGCGCGAGCGTGCAGAGGAACGTGCGGGGCACCACCAGCGCCATCGCCAACAACGGAAACCAGTAGATGAAAAATAACAAAAAACAAAAAACCAGAGCCTACCTAATTCTCCATCACTTTTTCCAACTCTATTACCCCTATTCCGAGGGAAACGTTCCCTCGCCCATTCATTTTTACATCAGCGAAGACAGCGATTGATTTTGATTTCTCAACGAACGAGCGTCAATGAAGAAACGGGTCGGGGGGAAAGACAAGACTTGCGGAATTATCGGGTTTTTGAAATACTAGATGACGACAAGAGGTGACGGATACCATCACATATTATGCATATATCAAGCTCTGGTTTCAACTACCTCTGTCAAAGAACCACACCTACCCGTGCATGTATATTTTTTTGTTCTTTTCGGGTAGCCCAGCCAGTGGTATCTCCACGTACATATAATACAAATACATACCATTCAAGCTTCCAGACCTTCAGTGCAGATAGATCTAGATCGTATTCGTTTGTCACGATCGACCTACCCATCTTCGTCGTACTCGTTTCCGAAGTATCTCATCGATGATGACATGACAGGACATAGAATGACTAATTGATTAGGCAAGTAAGACGCGCCAGGCTGGGCGCCTCATGAAATATGACTGTACCTAGTGAGTTGGATGAAGGCGATAAGGATGCCCATAACGTGTTCTACCCCGCATGTCTTAGTTAGGAACGTAGTAATGGTACAACCTCCACTGGTATAGCTGGCTTGTAAGCTAAGCACTAACCAGCTGAGTTGGAGAAATGAGACAGGAGTCTAGAGTTGTTCACGATCCTCGACGGCAAAGCCCGCCTATTCCAATAAAGAGCGGATTCTAGACCATCGAGTGCCTACGAGCCGCGTTTGGGCTCGGTACTCCTCGCGATGGGGGTTTGCTATCAGCACTTCTCGGCACAGCCATAGTCATGGAAAAGAGACTGGACTGTAATTTGACATCCGTGCATTGAGAGTAGTTCCTGCGTGAGGGTTTCTCGCCTTTCCCATCTACCTCGACATTCCAATGTAGCAGAGCACGAGCAACACGCAAGGCAAAGCCGAAGAGTGGTAAGATTAACAATTAATGATCGCTGCCGTCGGCTAGGTAGCAAGCCGAAGTTTAATGTATTGAACAAACCTTTTCCCCTGGTCTGTTCCCCTGACCGAAACTACCTCATTAGGTCCCAGTCGCAACGACGCCCGTGTCGATATGCGGTTGTGCAAAAATACTTCGTCATCATGAGTAAAGTGGGCAGGTTAGCCCGATAGTAGTACAAAAGCAAGGCCATTATAATTCTCCGTGAGTTATCTTGGCTGTTATTTTGGCCGCTTCTTCGACGCTCGAAGGCCCGCTGCTTAGAATCGTATCCCACCGAGCTCCCATTGCCCAAGCAGCGCCAAGCTGTTTCTATCGTAAGCAAAAATCTATGGGCTAGCCAGGAACGAGTGATGATGAAGTACGTACCATAAGAGCCGACACTAGTAATAAGAAAAACAAGACGGCCATTACCAGCATCAAAGATTCCCACATCTCACCTGAGGATGACTCTTCGGTCTTTTCTGCGTGGAGTGCCTTTACGTGCTTCACGTTTTGTGACGGGAACAATGTCTCAATGAATTGTTCGAGCTATATCAAGCGTATTAGCATTTGCGTCAACTCGGGGAACCTATCGAGATCAACTGACCTTGCCAAGCGCCATGCTAATTTCGAGGTAGTGAGGGTCTCTTGGGTCGTTCTTTTGAGCTATCCGTCTCGTATATTTGCGGAACACCTCGCACACAAGACTTAAATTCTGGGTCGACTGCGTCATCAAGTGACAAGCATCACCCTTGGTGATTTTGATGTGGCTATGGAAAATCTTGGGGTTTTGAAAGACGAGATCTATGGTAGCAATGGCCATAGTCTGAGGAATGGCGACAAAGTTGAATACGCTTTGCTCCTTGATGCCGGCCATGTAGAATAAGCACTCGTCGGCATGTTTTAGGGCGTTCAGTACCATCTCAGAACTGCAGTGCACAGCCTGGGTGCGGTACTTGGGGTCGAAGAGATCTTCCCACTTGTCAACATACTTGCTCCAGATGTCCTTGGGCCAGAAACGTCGGCTGTCCTCAAAGTCCTCGTGTACATCACGGATGATGTTCACCTTCTGCAAGAACTGACCCATGCTTTCGGTGAGTTCCATGCGTTGGAGAAGGGCGGGGTTTGCGTAACCGCCTTCGACGAAAAGGCGTGTCAAACCTTCGCCGACGAGGCCAGCGACGTAGTGGCAGTACTCCTCATACTCTGCAACGGTCACAACGCCGGACTGGAATTCGGCGTTAATAGCATAGTCAGCCATACCGTTGCCCATCTTCTTAGTGATATCTTCGATAATGGTGAAGTAGTTCTCCTTCAGCTTCTTCATCTCGGTAATAATGTCGTCGAAGTGGACAAGCAGCTCGCGATCCTTCTCGTCAGGGCCGTTACCGTCAAAGGTCCAGCCATCTTTCTTTATGATCTTGTAGAAGTCGCGCAACATGGGCTCCTTAACGGACGCGGAGATGGTCATGTCATCCTCGATAGTGTCGAGACCACGTAATACGAGGTAGAAAAGGGCGATAGGTACGAGCATTTCGTGGTTCAATTCTTGAATGACGGCGGAGAAACTACGGCTCGTCATGTTGAGGAACTTGAAGCACGACTGAAGGGTCGGCGCCTCCTTGGAGGGATCGCGCTGGTGGACGGGTTCGTGCCATACTTTCCTGCGAAAGAGAAATTATGGTTTTAGCAAATCCGTCGTGCTCGTACGAGGGGAATGCAGAGATGGTCAAAGACGAGAAAGTCAGGAAAGTGAGGGAATTAAGAGAATTGAGGGAATTGACCTACCACTGAATTATAGCGCGAAGCTGGTTGGGGTGGAACATGAAGTAGAGGACATCTTTGAGACCCCCCATTTTTGGAGATGGATGGGGAAAAAAACGGTGATAGGGTTGAAAACTAAAGACGCCTGAGGCAGGCCGCTGCAGCCCACACACTTAAAAAATCGAGACAAGAAAATCTCAATTAGCTTGCTAAAGCTGCGAACCACCGTAATGAAATGATCAATACTAGTAAAAATGTGTAAAGAGAGAGGGTGTCCAGCAGATCGAGAGGTATTGCGTGGGACGAGGGTGATGGATCATGGAACTCGAGCTTGGAGATAGGAGGTGGGTGCACTTATTTTGATAACTGACCAAGATCATTATGCCATTGGCATATCTGCAGCTCCCCATGCTCTTATGTACTAGATGATTATGACCTTGCTCTAGTCCAGAACATAACAGCCAACCCCCTACTGATGATAGTGGATTCCCCCCAAGCCTAAGCAAATTACCCTGTTATTGTAGTGGGAGTAACACTACTTTGATGGGGTATCTGGGCATTTTGTTCTGGGTAATGGTCACCTTAGCCGACGTATGTACTGTAATGTATAGGTAGCGTAAGTGGGCGGCGTCAGGGGGGGATCTTGAACTGTAATGCACCGTGGCTTATCGCTAGCTTAGCGGTATAGTGTACACTACCTATCAACCACCATTTGCCATCGAAGTGGATTTTTTTTTTTTCATACAAGATTGCAAATACCGATACGAATACGAATCTACATCAATATCGAACGCCAGAAATAGTACCTACTACCTAGGTAGGTAGTGGTACTACTGTTGTGCCAAGCACGTTACCTCTTCCGGGAGTTGCACTACAGTATACCTGCATATACATGCATACACATGTAGGTACAAAACACTTTCCACAAGTCGAGGTTGACCTCGACCGCGGGTATTTAAAGTTAAAACCCCTATATCTGCCTACTAAGTAGTAGCATTCATATGTACATACTCTACACTACATACATACATTATATGTATGCGGGTATCAAAAGAGGCACCCCGCCCTTTCAGAATCCGTTTACCGTCTGTTCTATGTGCAGAAAAGGACAACCAAAATGGTTTCATTCGCGGATCAATGTTGGTATGTAGTAGGTACTATTATACTCCTTTAGTGGCTCCAGGTTTCTCTTCCTTCAGTCTGTATTTATTTATATTCAAGGGTCAATCCCTCTTCTCGCCTATCAATGGGTAGACATTATAAAGCCGTGCTTTTTTACCCTCGCGCTTAACGCTCGGGAATTCAAAAATTATTCAGCCAAGTGGCGGGCTTACTCCAGGTTCTGGGATCTGCCAAGTTTCTTTTGGCGAAGGAATCGTCTACCTCAGACCCCGGCTGGCGGAGCGGATAATTCCATCAATGCAACAAATACTACACACAATAACCATCTTTTTGTTGGCTGATAGGTATCGGTCATATGCCTATGAAACAGCATGAATTCCGAAGAATTATACATATCAGTGTAAGAGAGAGAGAGAGATCTCGTATTCGCTCTTAAACAACGTAGTCCTTTTTGCTTGAGCTTTTGTCTCATCACAGTAGAGTATCTGTATGGGCGGAAGTATATTATACTCTGGGCATTTCTTGTCAGGTGGCCTCGTTCGACTTACCAACTAGCCACTGTTCTATTTTATTTGTTTCCGATTGGATAAACTTGGTCTACTTGCGAGTTTACCTTTTTGTTTTTTGTTAGCAAAAGCGCGAAGGCTTGCAATGCACAAGTCACGGACCAATGTTCCGGAAAAAGTACCGACATCTTTGCTCCTTTGGATCTGCTTACCAGCATTTGAGTTGATATGCCGTCGTACGTTCCTGACATTTACATAAGCATAAGAAAATACTAAGCACCACCGTAAAGGTATCCAATAAAGTGACCCGTACGCCGTACACTACGAGTACATAGCACAACATCAAGCTCTTGAGGTCTTGGCGGCCGTGTACCCTTCCCCATGTCACCATTTTATCTCTCCTTCGACAGATACGTACCAACAAATAGGTATCGTGATCGCAGGCTGGTCATTGCACGCGGGACGATCCGGCAATACGTATGGTGTACCGTAATAATAAACTTGATGGGCCGAGCCACAAATGTGTCGTCACTCCAGAGAATCTCTGTAAGCCCATGTCTGCTTACTGGCCTGATTGATTTGTCGATTCCTGCTCGAATCCTTTTATAGTATCGAACGCATCGGCCCAGGTGCTCCTCCGCATACCCATGACAACGGCTACTATATTTTATAGCTAGAAACATCCGCAACTTTTCATACACATAGATACTGCAACTTGCGATCAGGAACTAGCTGCGATTATGCTCGTAGCATGCCGTAGAGTAGAGTTCTACGTATCTACTTGTGCATTCATGCATAGCTTGTCAACCCCCAACACGGCGAAATCCAGAAAACAAACCGTTAATTCCCTTGACGTAAGGATTTTGACGCCAATCCCAAGGTTTTTAGTAGTTGGTAAGCGTAAAGAGAAAGTTGTCCGCAAGCCCTAAATAGCTAGGTTAGGGTATTCCGATATTCCCGGCATCGGGAGCCTTACATAACCCAGGAGCCGGACACAAACAACACCACCCGCCAGTAGTGTCCGTAGGCCGAGCCCGTCCTACCTACTGAGGTATTGTTACCCATAACCGTTCGTTCACCCGTTCGCGGCGTACGGTATGTTAGACGATGGTTCATTCTTCATCTAGGTTTGATGAAACCACTTGAAAAAAAAAACATTGTATTTTTAATTCATACAAATCAAGCCGTCGTTATATTACTACTATCACTACGGGTAGCTACCTGTTGTGCCGTTGCCCGGGAGCTTCTCGATAATGATGTGTGTGGTTCTATGGTGACGCTTCAAGTGGTGACTCGTACCTCCGGCAATACTCTTTCATTGTGCCGTTAGCCGAGTGTGGGGGAACGGAAATCGTATAGTGCAGTACCGCCGCTAAAATCATTCAAGATCTACTGGTCCGATAAACGTTCGACAGGTTGCGGCTAGTTTGGTTTCTGGCATTATGATAGGGACAAAATTGTTTCATAACAAGACCGACCAACTACCTAGTATCCTAGTTGCCAAGGAATGAAGAATTGATGTACATATAATGGCGGAATGTAAGGAGAGAATCGACCAAATATGATTTTATTCAATAGCGCTAAACCACTAAATGTATACATCTTACCTACCCAGGTACTTAAGGTATATATCTAATGCATGTCTCTAGAGGTGAGGTAATGTAAGGTATACCTTGGTAAGTACTAATATCGAGGTACCTATTTGCTTTTTCGTCATATCTACTTTGTGCAACTAGAGACCCAACGTCCAAATAATGAATACATACGTATACTACGTATGAAGCAAGGCAAGCGGTCTTGGATGGAAAATACAACTAGAGCACAAATCGAAAAAATGCAAAACAATTGAAATTACCTGTGCAGCCATGTGTTCTCTCAAGATTGCCGCTCTGTACCCCCCTAATGGGTCGGTCGTCCCTCACAATAGGGTCTCATAATAGGGTCACAACTTGCCAGCCTTCCAGCCTTTTTTTCTTCCTCCCTTGGTAGGTACGTAAGTCATTGCCTCCTGAAACTAGGACCCTTCCCTCCAGCCTATGTTTTGCCTGATTTACCTATATCTGTCCATTTCATCATCCGTCCCAGCGTCCTTGTCGCTCCAATTCGTCTTTTCCTCACCCATTAATTACCGTGCAGTTTCTGACATTGACCTACACCTAAAAGTTTCCCTTCCCGGCTTACCCCGCTGCGACTGGAAACAAACAACAACAACATCATAATCATCCTCACCGTACACAAGGCCACCTTGTAGCTCTCACCATCACCCAGATTTCTACTAGGCTAGCGGGAAAGTATTCGCAATGGTGGCCAATCGTTTTCTCATTTGGGGGGGCAGGGGTTGGGTGGCCGGCCACCTCGAAGCCATTTTGAAGAGTCAGGGGAAAGAAGTTCACATGACCACCGTACGCATGGAGGACCGCGAAGCCGTCAAGGCCGAGCTGGCCAGAGTCAACCCCACCCACGTGTTGAACTGCGCTGGATGTACGGGGCGTCCTAATGTCGACTGGTGCGAGGACCACAAGGAAGAGACCATGCGGTCTAATGTGATCGGCACCCTCAATCTGGCCGACTCCTGTTCCCTAGCCGGCGTTCACTGTACCGTCTTTGCCACCGGCTGTATCTACCACTACGATGATGCCCACCCGATCGGTGGTCCGGGATATACGGAGACGGACCTGGCTAATTTCAAGGGCAGCTTCTACTCTGAGACGAAGGGCCATGTCGAGGAGGTGAGCTACTCGCCTTCGTTGTTACCTATCAACGTCTCTCATAAAGGCTGACCCTTCTTGGTAGATCATTAAGTATTACACCAATTGTCTGATTTTGCGCCTGCGCATGCCTGTCTCAGACGACCTACATCCGCGCAATTTCGTCACCAAGATTAGCAAATATGAACGGGTAGTCGATATACCCAATAGTAACACCGTCTTGACCGATCTACTACCCGCATCAGTCCTAATGGCTGAGCACAAGGAGACTGGTGTCTACAATTTCACTAATCCCGGTGCCATCAGTCACAATGAAGTGCTATCTCTCTTCAGGGATATCGTTCGCCCCGGCTTTACGTGGAAGAACTTCACCGTCGAGGAACAAGCCAAAGTGATCAAGGCTGGCCGTAGCAATTGTTTGTTGGATACGACCAAGCTAGAGAACAAGCTTAAGGAGTACGGGTACGTAGTGCCCGAGATACACGAGGCTTATAGGCAATGTTTCGAGAGGATGAAGGCCGCAGGAGTGAAATAAGGGCGGCAGTCCCAAATTATACAATCCCTCGACACTTAACAGCGCCGGCGGCTAGTTTGAGATAGGTATGAGCTATTCTTGCTAGAAAAAAAACCATGTCTAGAAAGGTGTGGAAGGCGGTGGATCGTCGGCTTTTGACTGAAAAGCGTCCTCAGGCTGAAATGAAATGTTGAAGGACTAGTTATTCTGCTTTCCGACGTAGCATTAGGAGGTTTGGAACAGGTCTACGTCATGTGTCGCAGCGGGCATGATGATGCTGCATGATTCATTCGCCCAGCTGGTGTTTAGGCTCCATCTAAGGCAAACTGGCGTGAAGGGAGAGAGATCCATTGAAGTTGCGGAAAATATATTGCTATACACACTTACTTTTTCCCAGGTTGGTAGCTCGCCAAGTGTGTATATCCCGTCGTCACTAGCATACCTACCTAGGTAATACCTAGGCAGCGAATGACATGTGAAGAACAGCAACATACGTATACGGTACCTGTCTAGGCGGCAATAGAAGGTCTTAGTGTATCTCAGCCGGCTCACGGCGTGGCTGAGGAGGGTCCCCTTCTAGAAGTATTTAGTAATGGGACGCATCACGTTGTGGCGCAAGATTGCAGTGAGGGACCGACATGGCGGGTTTGGCGGCATTGCACTTTACTTTACCCAGGGTTCTGCCAGGGTACCTAAGACCTACCTAACCTAAGGTATCTAACCTACCTGTAACCCACCTGCCTAGCACTCACTGACTGCGGGCAGGCATACTACCTACCTAGGTACCTACCTAGGTAGTACAAGGGATGCTCCAGCAGGGAAGTTAATTGTGTACCGCATTCCTCACTGCCTTATCTTGGCTTAAAAAAGTCGTCATACTTTAAACAAGCCAGTCTACGGAGTACATCATAGGATTGATTGACCGACTTGATCGATTATCTTCTTCTCTTCTCTGCCTGCTTGTTCGCCTCTCCTGAATCCAACACCTCCCTATTCGTATGCGCCTCTGCCGGTAGACACCCTTCGCTTCTTAGATACCCCGTCCACTGCGGCTTCTTCGATTAAGAGTCTACGATTAAGTCTAAGTCTAAGACAGCGTTTCGACCTTACCCCTCCAAGGAAACAAAATACCTGCTTCACACCCCCCCATTCATATATACGCTTTGTCAACATCGCTGCATACTTGAAAGTAGACAATATACCCAGATACATACCAACATACTGATACGCGCCCACCTTCCTTAATTATGGTTGTCGACACCGCCTATTACGATGCCCTGGGCGTCAAACCGACTGCCACTGAGCTCGAAATAAAAAAGGCTTACCGCAAGCTTGCTATCGTCCATCACCCAGGTGCGCATTGTGTCCCCTTCCATTCAAGAGCTGAGAACATACTTCAGTTGTGATCGAATAGATAGCTAACTCTGCTGTCCTTCCTTTCTAGACAAGAATCCCAACGACCCCACGGCGCACGAAAAATTCCAAACCATCGGTGAAGCTTATCAAGTGCTATCTGATAAAGACTTGCGAGCAGCCTACGATAAGTATGGAAAGGAGAGCGCGAAGCCTGGTGAGGGCTTTGTCGACCCGGCCGAATTCTTCAGTAGTATTTTTGGTGGCGAGGCGTTTGTCGACTGGATCGGCGAGATCAGCCTCATGAAAGATTTAAACACCGCCATGGAAATCACAACTGAAGAGCAAGACGACGCCGAGTTTCCCGGTACGAACGACGCCATAAATGAAAGCGCCAAGGACGCCACTGCCGCTGCCGCTGCCCATAATACAGCTCCCACGCCCACCGTTGTCGTCGAGGATGAGCCAGAGAAGCCTACCACGAGCGAGACGAAAGCTGGTGAGACCCAGGGCGCCTCAACACATCAGGATGGAGCGTCGCACCTACCACCCCGGCAGCCCTCACCTGCCCCTAGTGCTTCCGGTACCTCAACCCCTTCTAGGCATGCGATACCCATCCGGCCGGCCCTCATGGATCGCCCATCCGATGAGTCGCATGTAGAGGGTCAGACGGAGGAGGAGAAAGAGTTACGGAAAAAAGAGAAGAAGAAGGGCTTGACCAAGGAGCAGCGTGAGAAACTCGCTGCCTACGAGGCCGAACGAGCAAGGGTCC
This sequence comes from Xylaria grammica, assembly GCA_004353285.2. Taxonomy (NCBI): domain Eukaryota; kingdom Fungi; phylum Ascomycota; class Sordariomycetes; order Xylariales; family Xylariaceae; genus Xylaria; species Xylaria grammica. The sequence goes on from NGZP02000025.1 coordinate 1,557,115, forward strand.
GTCAGGAGCGTGTTGATACTCTCGCCCGCAAGCTAATCGACAGAGTATCCGTCTGGACCGAGACGGACAAGGGAGCCGATGTCACCAAGGCCTTCCAGGAAAAGACGACCCTCGAGGTAGAGAACCTTAAGATGGAGAGCTTTGGTCTCGATATTCTTCATGCCATCGGTACTGTGTACCTGTCCAAGGCCACAGCCCTGCTTAAGTCGCAGAAATTCCTTGGCATTGGCGGATTCTTCAGTCGCGTCAAGGACAAGGGCACCTTTTTCAAAGAGACTTGGAACACTATCTCTTCAGCCATTGACGCCCAGCAAACCATGGAGGAAATGGCTCGCATGGAGGAAGCCGGAGGTGAAGACTGGACAGACGAGAAGAAGATGGAGTATGAGCGCAAAGTTACGGGCAAGATTCTAAATGCCGCCTGGCGCGGTAGCAAGTACGAAATCCAGGGAGTCTTGCGCGAGGTCTGCGATAGCGTGCTCCACGATAAAAAGGTGCACCTAAACAAGCGTCTTGAACGCGCTCAGGCTCTCGTACTTATCGGCGATATTCTAGTCAAGGTAAGGTCCTGGTCACAACGTCTCTGCAAATCCCCCCTCCTTCCCAATTTATCCCTTCTTTCCCATCATACCGAACAACTAAACTAACTATCGTCGTTTATAGGCTCAGAGGTCACCCGAGGAAGAAGGTGATTACATGGCTTTTGAACAACTCGTTGCTGAGGCAGCCATGAAGAAAGAGAAGGACTCGAAAAAGAAAGGAAAGGATAAGGAGGGCAAGAAAGGGTCCAGTGAGGCCTCTGCCTAGACGTTCGGAGTTGCGAAATAGAAGCCGTCATTGACATGTCCAGTATCAAATGGTGTCCTTGAGGTGTTGTGAATCCGCCGGGTGAATGTGTTTTCACCGAGTTAGCCCATCTGGCGCCGGAGGGATACACAAAGCCCTCCTAATCCTTTAATAGACATGACGAGGGTTGAAGATTGTAAAAGATGTCAAATCGGGTCCGGTGGCCTGAGTTTGCAAGAAATATAATTACCTAGTTCGTTTTGAGCAAGGGGGGGTTGGCATTGGACGTGCCGACGAAGAGCGCCGCAGCGGCTGATTTTGATTTTTGGGGGATAGACAGATCCATCATCTCACCTTGCCGGGGCAAAAGGAAACGAGGGGGAAGGGAGCCCTTTCTTGTTCGCCATGTTTGCAAATAGCGAGTTTTTTTAATCACCTCTCTTACCTACATACATAACATAATCAGACGGATCACATTTCTTGGTCATTGCTTCTTTGCGTTTTTGCTTTTGCTTTTTCTTGGTCGCGTTTCTTTTGCTTTGCTCTGCTTTTTTCCCTTCTCCCCCTCCCCTGTCTCCCCCCCTTTTAGACGGCTTTATAAGGATCGTGTCTGGATGCTGACGGGACTACGCTGGTCAACTAAATAGAGCTCTTAGAATATCGTCGTATCTTGTAAAAGTCTTCGTGTGTACTATTGAGACTACTGGAGACTGCGCTGCTGCGAAATAACTCTTATACTTGTACTTCTACTCTACCGAGCGATTGACTGACGCTTTTTCCTGTATTACACGGGGAGTTACAGACCAGACTGACCTGACCTGACCTGAGCCACTGTAACCATGACGAAACCGTGGGACCTGCACAAAGCCACCATCAAGACGCTGTACGCGGAACACACGCTGGCCGAAGTGCGGGCGATCATGATGGATAAATATAACTTCAAAGCCTCGTACGAGAACGTTTCTTCTTCTTCTTCTTCTTCTTCTATTTTCCCCAACCCCACCCACATACATAGAAAAGAGGAAGAAAAGAAGGAAGGAAGGATCGGCTGATCGAACAAGACAGGACACGCGCGTATAGAGGCCGGCTGATCCAGTGGGGTGTCCGGAAGTACACTTCTAGAAAACCCGGCGATGCCGCGTCCGTTTCTGGCGCGAGCCGGGACGGCGGCGCGTCGGATACGGCTTCGCGGGAAGGGGACGGCGCTTCGGTTACGAGTCGTGATGAGTGAGTGAGTGAGTGAATGAATTAACGAATGGATGAATGGATGGGTGCTGGAGGTGAGGGGTTAGTTGGCGGTGGTGGTGGTGGTGTGAATGCGAAAATGCTCTTTGGCGGTCGGCGTATTTGGGATCCCTGACGTATCACCAACGAACACGATTATAATAACGGTATATACTGATTTATCAAGAGGAACGGGCCGTGGTTTCTTGCTGTGTACCTAGCACTGGAGTTGATTTTGCTATTCGTCTCGTCTTACCTTCCTCCTGGAATTCCTACACAATGCTTTGCTTACGGGTACGAAAGAGCTGCGTAATGATCAACATCGCAGGTCTATGCGTTATAGCTGGGATACGTCGCGCTGGGGGCTGATTGGTTAATGCATAGGTCCAAGTCTAGTTCATCTTCATGCCGAACTTCGTTCTAAGCAAGAAATAAAAGCATTATTTAGCCAAAAGAGGAGAATAAAGGTCAGAAGCGCACATACGTGATCTGTGACAGCTAGCTAGAGGGAGGATGTTGTGTTCGCATAGAAGATCTGCGGGTATTATCGCTGTATAAGTAGAGGTCCTTCGGGTCCCCTTGGATCTCCTTTCGGTCACTCGCGATTCCTATCCATCTATATCGTCGACAAGACGAAACGGTTGTCCATCTTTTTCTAAACAGAGCAATTCATTTGCATTACAAGGAACACAAAGCGACGCGAAGATTTCTTTTCCCAAGGTAATGTGTAATTTTTTTCATGGATTGAGGTCTCTAATCGGTATATGAACATAGAATGACCTGACCTATGTTGCATGTGTATGTAAAGTATCCGTCCGCCTATGTACACTTTTCCACGCCGTCAATTCGGGACGACTTGCCCTTTTCGGGCGCTAGATGTTGCTTGACCGGCCGACTCTTCTGGACGGGCTGGAAATTGGGGGTATCATCGCACAAAAAGATTTAGGAAAAGACATTAGACGAGCGAGGTGAAGATGAAGTTGCGGGTGTCCGACTCCAATCCATGATGGTGTTTTTTTGGGTCTTCTGTTAGTGGTACAGTGGCAACAAAGAAAAAGAACCAATTATGTCGAATCCGAAGTAAAACCAAATCAGTCAAAAGTAACGTGGGCGTGCTCGCCATGAAGCTTGCCATGAAGCTCGCCACGAAGTTATATAACGCCATCGCTGCCATCGTCTATGCTTATGCGCCGGTCCCAATCATGCATGACGTTAAGAAAAATTTTCCTAATGAGTGGTGATTGGTTTGGCTGAGACGCGTACTCAACCTCTATCCCCCGTCTCTGGGAAGCTCTATGCCGCTATCTCGGTCTTGAGGTTCTATACCCCAACTCGCCGAGGTCTCGGCTACTTCTTCTATGGGCTTGATCTCAAGCGCGCCCGCGTCGTTGGAGAGGGGTAGCCTCGAGCTCTCCTCGTCCTCATCCACGGGGTCTAATACTCTACCGCCCAATTGTATGTCACTGACTCTTACTTTATATTCAAGTGCTTTCTTTCCTTCGTTGATAAGTTCTTCCGTCCAGTCAAGGCATCTTTTAATGCTTTGATTGATCTTTTGCGAATCAACAAGAATTTGCTGGTGTTTAGACAGGTCAAGTGTTAGCCGTTCCTCATCTCGTTCGCGGTGCTTTTCATCCCGCGCGGCGAGGGCACTTGGGCTCAAGTCGGATGATACAGAATCAGTATCGGAAAACGACTCCTCTTCTACGTCCTGCGTAGATTGGTCCTCTTCACTGAGGTCTGACGAGCCTATAGAATCTAATTCCAGCTCTGGTGTGGTCCCGGATGGCACACGACTAGACATGGTGGAAGTCAAGGGTAGGCTGCCGGCGCGTGAAAGGCGTTGATACCTTCGCAATTCGGCTGTCTGTTTGCGGAGCTGGCGCTCCAAGGTCCGGTTGATGGCCTCGAGGGATGCATTCCTGATTTGCAAATCCTGAACCTTCCGTTCCCTCCGGGCATTAGCGATCAGCTCCGTCACAGGATCTGCGGAGGACCCGGTGGATTTTGTGGGACTTTGTAGCCCCGATTGGTCGTCGGGCGATGCCTCATTTTCATGCTCTGTGAATTCTTCTGCTGCTTGGATGATAGAAGCCAATGTCAGCGGAGGGGGGTTTGTTGGTGAGAGGTTTACAGGAGGGAAGAGTCCAATGGTGGGAGATGTCATGGGTTTCAGAGGCTCGGACGCGCCCTCTATCTTAACTAAGCTACCTGAGCGCGAATGACCACTAGACCGCGAAGTTGTAGTACCAGAACGTCGTAATCCAGGTGCTGACGGCGCCAGAGGGGGCGGAGAGGAAACTTGGACACGCGCCGCGGGAGCAGTAGCTGCTGCGGCGGCAATGTTCACGGTTGCATTTTGAGGTCCAGTGCTGTTCCTGTGAGGCGATGGAGAATGCAGAGGCAATTTACTGGGTGAGGCAGGTCGTTGTAAAGTCCCAGTCGAACGAACGGCCGGGCCTTTCGAAGCGGTTGACTCGGTTGATCCCGACCTACGAGACGTTATGGGCGGCGGTGTAGGCTGCAACTCGGGAGTACCGTTCGCATACAGGAATTTGCTCGATATACTCTCCTGGCTCTGGTTTAAACCTGGTGATAGCGGAGGTGATAAAGTTGCAGGGCTGGCTGATTTAGGCGCGGTGTTATTGCCGTTGGCATAGAAGAAAGTTGGGTTCTTCGGTGATATCATCTTGGAGGCGCTCATAGGCCGTGCCGTCTTCACATCGCTGGCATGGAAGAACTTGGAGTCCCGGGGATTCGCAGTATCTTGCCTTAGGGGCATATTCCTGTCAGGACTGACAGGGTTGAAGGTGACCATTGGTCTCCGTGAGTCCCCCTGATTCAACGGGCTCGGGAAGGGGAGACCCGACTTGGGCTCCCAGACCTCAAAGCTGTCACGGCTTGGGGTGCCATTGGGAGTGCTGTTTGCGCTGTCAACACGACTCTGCCTGGACGCCGAGCGAGGGGTAACATTGTTGTTTAGAAGGGGGGTGAAGGTGGTCGTTGAGATGGTACTCGGGTCATCGTACAGCGTGCGATCCGAGCCGGTGTTGGCAGCAATGGTAGAAACAGGACGTTGTTGTGTGCGCCTAGGTAAAGGTGTAGTGGTGGCGGCACTGGCCGTGGCGATGGTAGGTGTCTTGGGTTGGGGTGGTCTCGAAGCCGAAGCTATCTTGGGAGTAAGGGGTGCCCGATTGATACCCCTGGCGGCGGAAGCACTGAGTGAGGGCATTTGTGGGCGATTATTTGTAGTGGCAGATGGGTTTAACGAGGTTTCGTGGCCCATCTTTTTGTTTTCTTTTAAAACGGGCGCAAACGCGGGAGCAACATTTTGGTCTCGGCGGTCTAAGGGCGGTCGTCCGGTGGCAAGGGGGAGAAGCGGAAGGATATGTGAATGTGAACGTGAACGTGAACGTGAATGTGTTGTTGCTGTCGCCGCCGTCGTCGTCGTTGTGTTGGTTATGGTAATCGTCGGCGATGGCAGTGGTGAGAGTGGTGAAAGTGGTGATAATGGCGGCGTATTATCGGTCGAGGGATTTGTGTTAGTGGTGCCAATCTGTGGTGGTGACAGTATAAGCGACGGTGGTGGTCGTTGTAGCGCTGTGGTGTTTGTCGTACCGGTACGGCCAGCGGTACGGGTACCAATAAGGGCTCGGGTAGTGCTGCTGATAGTGCTGGTGGCGGTGGTGCTGCTGCTGGTAGTAATGCTGCTGTCACTGGTCGTACCGGTACTAACTCTTCTACTACTACCTCCTTCTGTACCTCCTCTCCTCTCACTCTCACTCTCACTGTTACCTCCTCGAGTGTTCTTATTATTATTATTATTACGGGTCGTCGAGATTGTCGTAATATGGGGAGGTCTCTTGGCAGGCTGTCTACTGGTGCGTATAATTGCCTGTCCCCGCTCTTTCGCCGTCGACCAAACCGTTCTTGTCGAAGTCGTTTTGTTGCCGTCTTTGTTTTTCGTCAAAGTTGGAGAAGGGACTGTTTTGTTTTTCGTGGTCAGAATATTTTGGGGTTTGGGGCTGTTATTGTTGTTGTTGCCGTTGGTGCACGTCGTTGCTGGTGTCGCGTTCTGGCTGCCAAGGTGCATATAAACCATTGTAATACAATAACACAGCCCGGCTTCTCAGCGTCACTGCAACACTGGCTGTCCAGTGTACAATGTCTGCTGTTCAGTTGTCGCCGACCCCTTGCTGTGTGTGCCCCCTCCCCAATGACCTTCGCTCGATTCTACTGTAGATACCCTAAGTGCCTGACCCAGGCACGCTAGATCTAACTCGGTAGTGTAGGATCAGGAGTTCCGAGCTGTCGGTTGGACTGATGATGCCCCTCCTGCTCGGCCTATGTTAGGTAAGTGATACTAAGTAGGTAAGGTAAGTAGGGCAAAATAATAATAGCACATGCTTTTAGATAGGTGGAATTGTAGGTTAGGTGAACTGTCCAATGTGTGGATTTAGAAAATGAAATGTTTCTTCCTATAAACAAACCACGTCATTTAACCCGTTCCAAAAATACGGGAAAAACAACTTGTGGGGGGGGGTCATTCCTTGGTATGCACTGACGACCATGAGATTGAGTCTTCATGCACACCGCATTTTCACATTTTCAGTACCTAACCTAGGTAGGACGACGAACCACCGAGCCAGCACACTAGGTAAGGTAACCTAAGCTGACTTACATACAGAAAGCAGCCTAGGTTATCTACTATAGATGGCATTCTCCTTTTTCACATGACAGACAGTACCATAGCACCGATACGATACCCCGCGGTGCGTCGGCCCCGGGCATTTCGGTCCTTGTTGTGGCTAACGTGTACTGATCAACACAAATACAATCTTCCATTCCTAACTCAACCTGATCGCTGTTTCTTAAAGTAGTCGGCCATGAGCTATCTAGCCAGACGATGCGATACCGCCTTGTGACAATCTTGCGGATTTATGGTATGGGAAATAAGAGACAAATAATCGCGTGAGGTCAAAGGTAGCGATAGCTGAACATATGTTTCCCCACCGTCAGCGGCTTAAACCGGGTTCGAGCCCAACGCAACCGGGTCATACTGTAGCGTCTGAGAGGGATGATCTGACGGCAACGCTGAACAGCCTCGACCCAGGGCTCCGACCACATCTCAGCACGATAGGGTCTTGTTTTAGATGCCTCGGATCCATGGAGCAGTTGAGGAAGAGGAGGGCAATGACAGACAAAACTCCCAACCCTCAAACAGGCTCTGTTGGCTGGCATAAGGATCAAAGAGAGCCCGAAAAGAGAAGAAGGCAGTAAACGTCGTCAGGCGGCCCCAACACACACAGTTCAGCCACGTACTCTTCTCCATTAACGGAGCTGGTCACGACGGCACCTCCAGAGCCGTCTTTTTGATCGTAAAGCTAGCTGCTTCTACGTGGATAGGGTAAGTGTGCCTCGCTAACCTATGGTGATTGATTAGGGTAAAGCTGGGCCATTGAGATCACATCCCGTAGTTCGAGCATCAGTCTAGGTACCCCCTCAAGTCATCGAGCTGTTGGCCTCTGTACTTATTTCAAAGCGCCCGTATATATAGATAGCTTGTTTTAAGGGTCAATCGCAAGCTAGATTGGGCAGTTTCTGTTCTCACAACATATCTTTTGATTCAGTGATCGTTCCCCTACTTATATTGAATTGTGGTCTTGTTTCCAACCTTCGTTTGTTCGATGCAACTCTTTTTTCGTTTGACTTATTGTGTGTACATTTCCTCTAGAACCCATCATGCCGGCTTGACATATTACTCAGAGTCAAAGATACCTGGTAACTTCCTCCTCCTCACTATTTACCCACTTGTATAGTTCTAGGCTGCGTGCATACATGAGTTTTCTCTGGTTCCTAAATTCAGTTACACGTACCGTTTGTTGATATTCTAATAGGGGCGATTTTGAGTACCCCACACTCCCACACGTCTCCCTTTGAAACGCCGTATAGCTCTCTACGTGTTGTTCACATTCTACCGTCATTTTCCATTGAATATATTGTAGGGTGTGCTCGTCACAGCCTTGTAGGCGCACTAGGAGGAAAGTTTGTCAACAACAGGTGCGACTGGGCAGGGAACTCGCCTAGGGGAATTTGGCAGGCATTACTCACAGTCATCTATCTTTTGCTGAAGCATAGATTTCAAGTCCTTTTCCAGGTCAGGCCGTGATATCGAACTATCGGGTTTAGCTTCACTTTGTACATTCGGGCGCGCTAGATGCTGCTGCTGTTGCTGCTGTTTCATGTATTCTAGCGTGGCGATATCCCACCCAAGCATGCCCGGGCGAATGCCCGCGAAGACTTCCCTGGCTTTATAATACCCGTCCGGCACTTTAAGATCGGTTCGGCGGGTGATAGCAGGGACGAATTGTTTGTACGGCTGCATCTGACGTTGTCTGAACCCCTGTTCTGGTACGGGGCTCGGGGTACGAGGAGAGCTAAGATCTGTGCCAGTTTAGTAATAGTATAACATGAGTGACTCTGATAGAAATACGCACTTAACAAGGGGGTGGAGGCCGAATTTTCGAATTCAGAAACGGTTTGCTTTATATTATTCGACTGTTCCTCGTATAAAGCCAGGCCCCGAGTGATAACCATTTCACGTCCGTCTTTTGAGCCCAGTTCGTGGCCCAGGAAGAGAGGTTGAGGTGCATTTCCGGGCCCTGGGTCTAGAGGCCTGGTCAAATCATCCCGTGTGTTAAATTGAGTTGTGGATGGTATCTCCATAGTGTTTTCTACAAAGTCCCAATTAGTGTCTGGGTACCGTCGAGGGCCTTCGTCATGTGAGCCTGATGGAAAAGGGGGTGATCCAATTACTTTTTCTAGGTCTTGTTCATGTTGAATTTTGTCTCCTTGAAAGACCGATTCCCTGCGCGTTCCTGTTTCCAGCCTTACTCCGATGAAGCGGCCGACTTTTCTTATACTCTTCATTCTAGAAGAGTTTGTGATAAAATCATGGCAGTTTTTTTTATGCTTCCTCAGTGCCTGTTCTGTCGGAAATGCAGGGTATTGGCAGGGAGCGATAGGGCACTTCAGAGGTGATGCATGCGAGATCTCATGGTCAACTCGCAACTCATCAGTTTCAAAGCCCTCTGTAGCTCTGGGGCAAAATGGAAAACGGCATGTAAAGACTTCCCTGCCGTAATCTCGCTGAAACTGAGCGAGCTCCTCGGTAGAGATCCCAGGAAACTCACGAACGGAGAGGCAACTCTGGAGTACTGTTTGGTAATTTTTTAGGACATCCGGCAGTTCGGCGATTTTGCGCACTTCATCTTCAGAATGGATGTTAGATAGAAAACAAGGGCATGGTGTGAGATAGAACGCTCACTATTAGTACTAGCTGCGTGGTTAAGCTTCTTCTGATTCCGTGTGAGCAGGGCCTCTTTGGCAATCTCGTATAAAGGCGAGAATGGCCTGAGCAGTTCTAGTCTTGGTTCTAACGCTAGGCTAATGCTCTCGTCTTTTGGGGATATCGAGCCTTTGAACGCTGCTACCCTTTGGGAGACCTCGGATAGGTTTGATCGCAATTGTAATGTATGCTCTCCCGGTTGCTTCTGCGAGAGAGCACGGAGAACACAGTCAATCCAATGTTCGTACGTGAAAACGTGGAATCCGTGAAGTCCTCTAAGTACACGCATGGAACAATCATGGGAAGAGTAACCTGGATTAAATACGTCCAAACCGGATAAAAGACAAGTGGTGGTGGCGACCGCGTGTTCGAGATACGCGCGATCTCGATTTATCCTGACGACACTCTCCGCGGTCTCGAGATATCTAGAAATTAATCATTACTATGAAGTAGGGATGCGAGGGGCACAACTTACTCCTTGAGGGATACATGGATAAAACATAATCTCGAATCGCTATAAAAATGAGTATAAAAGAATGCCATTTTAAGCGCGCTCTTTTAAAGATTTTAGGAGTGTGAGAAAACCTTAAAGACATGCTTGTATTTTAAACGGGATTTTTCGTACCCCTGAATTGAACAGGACAAAGGAAAGTGACTAAAAGAGCTACTTACGAGTGTTCTTCAACGAGAGGCGCGCACATGTCGAAAAGATGAGAGGGTGCTAAAGTCTGTACTGGTGCAATACCAGCACAGTAGGATAGTGCTGAACGGAACTCAGCTCGTCGAAGAGGACGCTGTCCAAATGCGATCCAGCCGAAGATAGTACGCAGTCTGTCGACGGAACGAGCGTCAAATTTCGCAATCATCTGAGTCAACACTCTCTCGTAACTTTGTTTGAAAGTTTAGTTAGCATAGAAAAGCTAATACTACCACTAGAGGCTCTTACAATTCGGCCAACTTGCGCGGTAACGTATCAACGGCTTCTCGTATCTCTTGGCTGCTGTAGAACATATTGTTTGTCAAATAATCAAGAACTAATCGAGCCCAAAGAAACATCCCTTGCCAAGGTTAGTAGGATATTTGACCATGATATAACGATCTGTATTCTTACCGTCTGCCTTACGAGCGATTTGGCGTGCGATTTCTAGCAAATCCAAGTCCTGAAGATGTAGCTCAGAAAATCTATGGCGGTTTGTCTTTAGCCTCTGCTCGGCATACCTAGCGATCGCCTCTGTCAACTTATCCTTCTCGTCACTCAACGCGACCACGGTTTTTTTACGGAGATTCGCCTTAATAAGCTGTGTTGTACGAGACGCGACTAGAATCTTGCAGGGTGCATTAGTAGGATGGCTTAGGGTGTCTCGAGAGATGCGATTCGTGAGACTAAGAAACCGCTTTTGTTTCTCAACGTCTAGATCATCAAGACCATCGATGACGACATATATAGTTCGGCTGTGGCCAAGGTCGTCTGAGAGTGCCGTGGCTGCTAGTTGCAAGAGCTGTTCGAGAACCAGGATGCTAGCTGTTTTCTTCCCAACGTATTGCCCATAGACATAAGCGGCCATGTGACTACTGTTTCGAATCATTTGATATAGTAGAGACTTCAGGACTTCATCGTACTGTGTCGACGACGCGTACGAGGACGTGCAGAAGTAATGGATGACAACCAAGCCCTGTGCACTCAGGAACTTAACGATTTGGCTAGCTATAACGCTCTTACCACAACCAGGGTTTCCCTTCAGCCAAATAAAAGGGTTACCGCTTTGATTTCTGAGCCAGCATGCAATGGTAGGCTGTGTGAGGATCCAGGTACAAGTGCCGGGATGCCGAGATGCTTCACTCAAGCTATGGTCGAATATGAGGTGTTGGTCGTTGTCATTAAACCTCAGCCAGCTGTAGACCGCTTGAAGTTGATGGGTGTTTTGTTCCTCCTCATACTGTTTGGCCTTGACGAGGCTTTCTTGGCGCCACTGCTGAAGATTCTCCCTCATGTTTTTAGCTTCCGCAATGTTATACGCGTTTGCTTCGCGGTCAAGTTGGTCTCCATGGCGTTTGAGATCTTCTAATATATTATCGAATCGGCCTTCGAATCGGCCCCAGGACGTAAGGAAAAATAGCTTCCATGCTGGTGTGAAATGTCAGTGGAATATATTAAGGTTTCGATGGCCTGGGAGCATACAGCTTCGTGAAATATACTTATATGCCTCCTTATGGAATTCAAGTATATCTGCATAGAAGATTGCAAGTGTTTGCTGAAATGCAGAGTTCTGATGAAAGGACTCCTGCAAGACTTCAAACCTAGTGAGATACTCTCCGATACGTGAATAAGCCTTAATGATTTGCTCGAAGGCTTCAACATAATCCGAAGATATCTAATACACCACGTCAGACAGGTTCTCAGAAATGCTCGATATGTCGCAGCGAAGCGGTTGGACCCAGCTTAGGGGTAATTAATTAACAAGATATACCTTCAGTATTATTGAGATGGGAGCCCATAGCCATGGCAAGTAGGGAGTCCCGTTACAGAGGGTTTCAATTGCCTTTGAATAATATTGTAGGCCTGAAAATAGCGGCTCGAGACGACGCATATTGCGTAACGATTGTCGTGCTGCCAGTTGGTTTTCTATACCTAGAGCTGTCTTCCGCACGGCATCCAAGGTGAGGTTTTCAAAGCCTGTTGAGTCAGTCGGTGACATGGCCTTTTCTAGCTCGTCGAATGCAATCTTAATCGTGCGCTGGGCCACGGCCGTAGCCGGGTCCCGTTGCCGCAAAGGCATTGTCGGCGGCCTAGAGCTTTCGTACTTGTATCAACTGCGTACTTGGGAACAACTGAAATACAAAGGCTGGGATAGCAGCATAAAGTGAGAAGAACCCTAGGAAAATGAAGGGGGATTGACTGAATTTCACGCCCGACGGAGTGCATTGCATGTGTGTTACACACCTAGGCACCTACCTATGTAAGTGCGGATACGCCCTGGAGGCTGTGTCGCTGGCCACCATCCAATAGAATAATGAGGCCGCCCGGTATTCACAAATGAAAATCAAGGCGCAGCTTACTCTCCGGCGGCGTGTCTCGAACGCTGTCAGAGTTGGAAGCCATTGCCGATCGAGTCTGCCTCGCTCCCTGTGCGTGAAGAACCTTGGGTAGCAACCGTCTACTTGCGGAAGTGATTATTTCGGCAACGACCACCTATAGCGCATATTGATTAACGCTACCTTTTCCCTCTTTCCCTCTTTCCATCTCTCAATTTGCTAAGGTAGGACTTGAGGCCGTGGCCCATATCCTGGAGAATACCGAGCAATAATGGATCCACGAAACTGGGTTGCTCTTCATGGGGAAGTTGTGAATAATGTCGCATTCACATTAGAGCACACATTATATAACAGTTATGGCGATGACCAGGTTTCTTCTCAATGGGGAGTCGGGAACGATGCCGCATACACATTCGAAGACATATTGAACAGAAGTCCTGGCGATGAAACTGTGTGTTTCGGCTCCGTGAGTTTGGCTGCCACTCGTGCTAGTGAGCGTATAGTTACTAACATACGAGTATGGAGTTCTCTGGGATTACTGGGGAATGCGAGTTCACTCCTGGGCCTTCACATTCCTCCCGAGATCCCAGCTTACAATCCATCTCGGCGACATTGGACTCTTGCAGTGAATTCACTATGATAGACGGTGGCTATTCAAGAGGGACAATATCAACCCAGCATAGACAACTGTTGCAGGCCATTTTAGACGAGCCAACGGTGCAACTCCAAGTCAGTTGCACATTTGATGGCACAGATAGAGAAAAGCCCAAGCGAGTTCGAAGCGCATCTCGAATAATTCCTTGTTCACTAAACATCATTATTTATGGACCTCTAAGTCTCTCCGAGGAGCTAGGAGACTTCTTCCAGAGTTATGATATCTACCTGCAAGACCCGCGCCACTGTGACCGGCAGGTAAAGTACTGCAACCCACATCGTCTCTCATCCACCGACCCCACGTCGCTGCCGATGACTTCGGAGATAAATAGTATTATGAATACCATAGACTTGGGTGCAACAGAACTCATACCAGAGCGGTCGGAGCTTTTAGCTATCCTCAATACCATTGAAGACCTCCGCGAGGCGCAACAACCCGAAGCTATCAGGACAACACTCGAGAGGCAAGAGTAGTGCTAAGATACTTCTGTGCATTTGCTAACATCTTGTAGGCATCAGAAACAGGCACTAACTTTTATGTCGCATCGTGAACAAGGATGGGACTTCGAGTCGAATAGAGATATTTGGGCCCGAACGCGAGGGCTACACGGCCACTTGTAAGATTTGACTTGGCTCTATGCGCATCGATATATTTCGCCTCAAGGTTCTAATGATAGCTAGCTTCGTTAACTTGGTGTCTGGCTCACATCACTCTAAAGAGCCTCCTCAATTTCTTGGGGGCATAATCGCAGACCCGATGGGTTTAGGCAAGACATTAACCGTGATTGCCTTGGTTGCCACAGACCTTCAAGGGGCAGATTTTGTCGATGAAGAAGTTTCCCGGGATGAAGCGAACAACACGACTCTCATCGTGGTACCGCCTCCACGTGCGTTTGAAACATCGATCTGGCGTGAACGTTTATAACGTACTAACTTTCGTGTAGTAATTGATACATGGGAGGAGCAACTGTCACAGTCCGTATCCCGTATTATCTTCTACTGAGAAAATATTGCTAACTTCTGATTCAGTCATGTACAACAAGGCCAATTGACATGGCGTCGGCACCACGGCAAGACCCGGCTAATGGATCCTCTCGAGATACAAAATGTAAACATAGTCTTGACAACGTATCATACTGTGTCTGCCGAGTGGAAAAGCGGAAGCAAGTCGGATCAATCCATATTGTTCTCCACGCATTGGAGACGCGTGGTCCTCGATGAAGGTATGGCCAGACTCGTATGACGTGACGTTCCTCTAACATATCGTGAAATGATAGCACATTTCGTTCGCAACACAGCATCTCGAATGACGAAAGCTATATGTGACCTATCCTCCGATATCCGCTGGGCTGTTACGGGTACTCCTATTCAGAACAGGCTTTCTGATCTAGCTGCTCTATTGAAGTTCCTTCGAGCCTACCCCTATGACGACATGAGGCGTTTCGACGCCGATATAAGTCATTTGTGGAAATCAAGGCAAGCGGATGAGGCTGTCAATCGTTTGAAGACTCTGTCCCGGTGTCTTATCCTTCGGCGCCCAAAAGCGACGATTAATCTCCCCCTGCGCACTGACTTTCGTCTGCCTGTCGATTTTACCTCCGAGGAAAGGGCGCTATATAACGATATCAAGACCCAGACGATTGCAACCATGAGGCAAGCAGCGTACGGTGAAGCAAACCGGGCTTCTCCTCGGTTTGTGAACGTCATTCAACAAATTAACTTGATGCGACTTATTTGCAATCTGGGGCTTCATTATTCTTCTCGGCATGAGCATATTACTACCTACGAAGGCAGTTCCCCCAATACAACTGACTGGGAAAGGATAGCGCAACAGACCTTCAATTTTCAATGCGAAACAGCGACGCTCACTTGTGAGTTATGTGGTTTATCTACGAACATAACAGAAGCCCTACTAGAGGATTCTGGGGCCACGTCGAAGCCGCTCTTCTCGCAGTGCCTTCGGTTCTTCTGCCTAGACTGCACACAGTCGCCGAAACGAGGCGCAAGAAATTTTTCATGCGGGCACTATCCTCCACACCCGATAGCGACAGTATCACTAAGCCGCTCCGCATTCGAAGAAGACGACATTCAAACCATTCCCCATGCAAGCATGCTACTAGGCGCCGGTCTGCCTTCCAAAGTCACTGCCTTGGTGAGAGAATTGAGCTGCCAGTCAGCAGATGTGAAGAGGTCGGTATTGTAATAATTTTACAGTTGTATTCCCGAAGCTAGCTGACATGATACACTGGGTAGTGTTGTCTTCTCGACCTGGAGGATGACGCTTGACGTAGTTGAACAGGGCCTTAAGCAAGCACACATCGATCATCTTCGATTCGACGGAAAGGTACCCCAGAAGGAAAGAAAAGGAATCATTGATAAATTCCGGAAGGATCCCACTGTCAAAGTCTTATTGCTGACACTCACATGTGGTGCTGTTGGGTGAGTGTGTGAAGCGACGCCAACTGTTGGTTGATATGTTTAAGTATAGAACTAACACGGCCCTTAGCCTAACACTGACAGAAGCGACTCGAGCCTATCTTATGGAGCCACATTGGTGAGTCAATTGGGGCGATTCGGTATGGATCTGTATCCTAACATGGGCCCTAGGAACCCAACCATGGAAGAACAGGCGCTTGCTCGGGTTCATCGGCTAGGCCAGACGAAGGAAGTAACAACAGTCCGATTTTACGTCCGAGACACCTTTGAGGAGGTAGGCTCGTCAAATTCAAATAAAATGGAACACTACTAATGTTCTTCTAGCGCGTGATGGAGCTGCAGAAGAAGAAAGAAGATTTGGCTGGTCTATTGCTAGACTCACAAACTGGAAATACTGAACATCTTGAGGTAGGACAGATACCTAAACTATGGCAACTATTACCCCAGAAACTAACCAACGCAGCGTTTATGTGGTCTATTATGAGGTTCCTCTGGAGGGGCAAAAGAAGGTACTTCTCAAATTTATATATCGACGTTCCAATAGGAATATCATGAGATGGTACTTGAATATTGCCTAATAGGGGCTGACGCTTTGACAATGTGATTGACCTTGGAACATTGAACACTCGAAGAAGCGAGAAAAGAAAGAAAAAGGGGGGGAAAAAGGGAAAAAATGGGGCGGGAAAGGGAATGATTTATTATTTCTATCGACTCTATTTACCTATCATTATGTATTATACTGAAGTATGAAGAGATTACTTGGACAAAACGAAGTCTAAAATTGAATCTTTGTAACTGGCTAATTCGGGGGCGACGGAGCGTCCCGCATTAGACGGTCCCGCCTGCCGGACATCCCACCATTAGCGCCGTCAATAATTGGTTTTTGCTGACCAAACAAATCTACCTAATTCAGACCTTCATTTTCCAACAACACTACAAGAGGTCGTATTACTCCCGTTCCACCTCCACAGGCTTCGTACAGGCTGCTAGCACAACGGACCTCGGCTGCGGCTATAGCGTACGGAATGGCCCTGTTAGGCTGGTCGCTCATTTTGGCCTCTGTCGTATACATCGCTATCCGAAGACCGCCCCTCATCGATACCTTGATCGCCCTCTGCCGCCGGTCTCCCAGCATACAACAGCCGCCGTCCACCCGTTCGCCTTCTTCCGCCACTGCTGCTACCGATGAAAACGAGACTGTGGGTCAGGGGAGGTCTAGTACGGTATCTGTTACCGGCAATAATGCGCCGGTGAGAAGGGCCGAGGCGAAAATCGAGACCGGGACGAATCGCAATCCTATACCGAGGATAGCACCTCGGCCCTCACCCGAGGTAGAGGTAGCGATAATTACGCCGGCTGATGGCGACGCCGAGACACCAGTAGTCACGATCGCGTCCTCACCGCCGCCATCACCACAGACAACGCCGAAGGCCACAGCCGCCACAGTCCCAGCAAACGGCGCCATCCCGTCGTTTTCACTCTCGCCTTCAGCGACAGACCCCCCAGCCTCAGCAGCCGCCGTCGCGCGCGCAACAGCAAGCTCGACAATACCAACACCAGCACTCTCAGCTCCATCAATAAAACCCCCAGCAATGTCCATGCCACCGCCGCCGCGCCCGCCGAAACTAAACAACCTCAGCGCGCCGTCCAACTCGCCATCCTCGCTGCTCTCAGCACCACCAACCCGGCCCTCGCCGCTCCCGAACCGGCAGGCGCAATACGACCGGCAGCCAGGGACGTCGACGCTGGCGCCGCCGCCGACGCACAGCAGCAAGCCGAGCAAGCCGTCGCGCAAGGTGACGCTGGAGCCGGGGCACTCGCCGCTGGACTGGGCGCGCCTCGCGAACCACCCGACGGCGGACCTCCGGGGGCTGGGCGCGGGGGCGTCGTACCTGCGCGTGACGCCGAGCATGCTGCGGCGGCAGACGGGGCGGCGCGGCAAGGACGCCTGGACGGCGCTCGGCGGCCGCGTCTACAACATGACGCCGTACCTGCCCTTCCACCCCGGCGGCGAGCCCGAGCTGCTGCGCGCCGCCGGCCGCGACGGCACCCAGCTCTTCGGCGAGATCCACCCCTGGGTCAACTACGAGACCATGCTGAGCAGCTGCCTCATCGGCCTCCTGGTCGACGAGGCCGAGGCCCAGGGCTCGGGCGACATGGAGGCCATGGATTGATTGATGGATGGATGGGAAGGGGGGTGATGATAATGGGTGTCACGGGCCGTGCTCGGTTGGGTATTCTGATCCTTTCTTCTATTTCCGGTTCTACTTATTCCTACTTCTAGAGCATATAATGGCGCGGCACTTATCTTGCATAAACGGCAGAGGGCCATGTTGTGGTCGAGGTTGCGACCTAGGTTCACGCACAGAGCATAAGAAGAAAAAGTTTAGTTGCATTCATTCATACAGCGTTGTATACATGCATACTCATCGGAAAGGGAGTGTAGGATATCTAGAGCAGCATTTTCACCAACAGAAGGTGGTCACTCACGAAACGGCTGTGACCACGGTGGAGAGCATATTATGAGGGGCCCTCATTCAATGGACTCACGCCTGTCTGGTTCATTGGCGCAATAGAGGCCCATTAGCAAAAGATAATATATAGATCGAAGAGATAGACGATACCCTTTCGGATGTTACTACTCCGATGGTAGTTTACCCGGGTAAGCAATATCTAAACCAAGTGCTCCTTGCTCCGTTCCGCTTTCCCTCGCGTAGCCTGGGGTGATAGAAAACCCATATATTCTTACCGTCTCCCGAAACGGAAGCGGAGACCGTCTTCGTCGCTATCGTCGTCGCTGACGGCGAGCGATACCCCCTTCGCTCTCTTAGCCGGCTTCTCCTTGGCGGGCGGTGCTGCCGCCGGCCGCTTGCCCGTCCTGCGGGTTGATTGAGTCTGGTCTATAGTGCTCTGTGTGGCTTGCCGTGTTTGCCGTTGTGATTGCGACGCGTTTGCCGACGCCCTGGTTGAGCGTGTACGCGAGCTTGACGTGATGACAATGTCGTCATCGTCGTCATTATTATCGTCTTCATTTCCATCTCCCATGGTAACGCCCTCATCCTCACTACTATCCACGGCTTGTAGATTCTCAATATGCTTATGTGCCCTTCTAGATTCTTCTGTTATAGTGCTTGTCGCTTGTCTATGCGATTGGCTGTGCGATTCTGATCGGTCATCTTGTCTGTTTCGCCGAGGCTCATTGATACTATCCTCAAGCCAGTAGTCGTCACCGATGCCGAAGCCCTTTGTCTTCACTTCCTCGAGCGCAACGATGATCTTCTCCACCGTTCGTCCTTGGACAGCTCCTCGCTGCCGGAACTTTTTGAAGTTCTTCCGTCCGTTCCACGCCGGGTCCCACCGCCCATCGGCAATGTCTTGCTCGCGCGTGCGTACCTGTGGTGCCTCCCGTAATGGCATCGATTCCACGATATGCAGCCGTCGGATCTCGGTTAGGTCTAAATCTCCTGGTGCCGTTTCAAGTTCCTCTCGCTCCCGTTTCGCCCGGTTTTCTGCTTCTTCTCGGTTTTGGCGGGCCATTTCGAGGACGTCGATTTCCTTCTTAACCTTCGGCAGTGTTGACGTGGTGCTCGGCTTATCTATGGGAAGGGGCGATGTTTGACGGCGCGGTACTGGCTCCTCACCCGCGGCAATTCGCCGACGTTTGAATTGCGCAGCCGTTGGGGCTAAGTTGTCCATTATGTCTTCGGGTTCCGGTAGTGGTGAGGCAGGCCGCTTCCGCCCTGATCTCAGAGATGTCTCATTCGCGGGGGCGGCATTCTCTGGTTCGGGGTCTGGTACATCTTGCGACACGAATAGACCTTCCTCAGAAGTCTCGGCATTAGTTGGGGTATCATTATTATCTACGGCCATAGGGAGTGGTTCATTTGAACCGCCGCCGTCGTTGTCGTCAGCAAGAGAAATTGCAAATCCTCGAAATCGGCTTTTAACAGGCCCTCGCCCCCTTCTCCTAGTAGCTAGTCCTCGAGGCTGTTGGATAGTTTCTTCTACCGGGTCAACTTCCATCGACTGCTGTTCTGTGGATGATGGTGGTTGCTCTATTTGAGAGCTGGCTGGTGGCGACTCGAACTCCAGGGGCCGTCGTAGTCCACTTGCGTCATTATTTAATATCGCATCGAGGAAGTCCTTCTGATCGACGAGACGATGGTCCAGGCGCAAAGATATTGACCTGAAGAACTCGGCAAACCAATCTGCGTTTTCCTCTGAGTTGGGCATCCACTTAACCACAACAACGCCTTTACCCTCACTACCATCCTCAAACTCGCCCAGCCCCTTTTCACCTGCGACCCCTTTCACATACCGCACGAAATCGTCGATCTCTGTTTCCTCCGCTACCACTGCATTTAGAAGGGCTTTGCCCCTGCCATTTGTGATGGGCGCGAGTAGGCTGTCGTACTGTTTCTGCTCGTAGAACACGAAAGTGTAGCCGTCAAAGAGTTCTGCTCGTGCGGGGTTCGGTGCAAATGAGTCCGGTTGTCTAGGGACGGGTTCCTCACCTGGTGGCGGGAGGAAGTGCAAGGCATCCGGCCAATTAGCACTAAAGTCTTGCTCTAGCGGAGACGTAGTAACCTGATCGTTATGTGACTCAGAAGAAGCGGCGTTCACGATAGCATCTATGAAACCGTCATTAACGATATATCTGCCGTTTATCAGAGCCTGCAGCCCTTTTGGAGTGTTGCGCTTCTTCGAAACAACATGGGTGGTAAGCTGAACGTCGTAGTCTGACAGGAGCTTGATGTCAAGCTGTTCAAGACTTTGACGCAGGCGCGCAAAGGGGTTGGCGCGAAGTTGGTTGCTGGTAAAAGAAAAGCTCAGAACTACAGGAAACCAAGTGATACTAGAAAATCACAGTCAAACGTCTCGTCAGCCACAGTCGCCGGTCGCGCGGGGGTGTGAGATTGACGGACCGGAAGACGGGTGGGAATGAACCCATCTGAAGGGTATTTGAATCTTGTGACAGAGTGCAAGTCTCGCCACGATACTTCTGGCCATTCACCTTGGTGCCGCCTTTAGAACCAAGATCCTCGATAGTGACCTTGGAGCGGCTTCCCATGACTACCTAGTAATACAAGGTTAGTGGTGATGGCACAGCTGGTATGGGTAGGGTGGATAAAAGACGAACCGCGTGACCATCTTCAACCGGATCGACGGCTATTGTCACATGCTTCCGCGAGACTCTCTCGGCGCCAGGTCCTTGTATGGCAAGCTGGCCCGCTGGAATTTGTTTAGTCAGCAAGCGACAAAACAGGGGGAACATGGATGGGGAAAAAAAGATGAGAACGTACGTTCGGCGACGGTACGACCGAAAAGATAGCGTTTACCCGGGCGGAGCCATAATTGTTTGTCTATGAGGCGAGAAGGAAATGATTAGCCATCGATATACAAGACAGGCATGAGGCCGGGATGCATGAGTGTGGAATGGAACGGAACGGCACGGGACAGAATGGGAATAGCAAACTCACGACCGAGGGCTTCGCCGTCGTTCTCGAGAACCCACATAGCCGGGGATGTAGACAATACCCTTTGTTGTTCTACTTCTGAGATGGGGCTATTCAAGTATGTCGCATCTTGTGCCGACGAAAGGATAAAAGGCCAACGGACATAAGGTGGAGCAGTCGTTAAGTGGGCGAACGCGTCGATGCGATTCCAGAGCGCGTAAATGATTGAGAAAGATCAGAGTGGTGTTTAAGCCGTTCAGGATAGTGTAGCCCTGGGTAGCAGTGGGTTAGCGCTGACACGGCGAAGATCGCGCAATCACGTGAGATACCACCTCTCTACCCTCAGTATGTATGCACGTAATTGCATTAGGCTATGGGTACTGTACTAAGTACTCCGTACATTCTACTTAGTAGTGTAGTGAATTACCCCTCTATTACCCAGAACTTATTGAGCGCACTTACCACCTGGGCACACTATAACTGCACTTCATAGCTCGATGTCTACCTATCCTAGGTAGGTCTAGGTAGTGTAGGTACTAGGTATATAAAATCAAGTTCGGGTTTTTATTTCCTCAGGTAAGGTAAATGTTGTTTTGAAGGAACCGTACAATGGAAAGTAATCTGGTTTTTGTTTCTATTTTTTTTTTTTCCCCGGCTCTGCATAAGAATAAGTAAGGGAGCTTTCGAGATGGCTATCTCCCAGGTACGTGAAGAGGTTTGGTAGACAAAACTACCTACCTAACTTGTGCTGGAACCAGACCATCCCGTAGGTATTCCTCTTCTTCTTATAATAAGTACCCCTCTATTACCCGCAAGCACCATTCTACCAAACTGGTATTGTATTTTGTAGCACCATAATCCCAACAGCGATACCTAGAATAGTCCACGCGCCTCCCGCTGGGCTAGACGGACTCCCACTCGTGTCTCCCTGTGTACCGTCTGTGCCGTTGCAGACGAGATTCCGGATAATGCCAGCCTGCATCTGCTTGACGAGCTGCGAACAATTGAAGTCGCTATTCCACGCTTCGATCGTGACAGTGCCTGGTACCGTGGTCAAAGCAGGGAATATGTTGGGCCCGTGGGATCTGCGCCGCGTTAATTTTGTCCTTCACAATTAGACGGCTTATACGTACGTATTGATATTTCCTCGCAGTTCGATATTGGCAGCTCTCCGGAGGTCCGGGAACCACGGGAGCGCCTAGTCGGGGTTATCTGTCATGGAGATGTTCCCTTTGACCTCAGAGAGCTTGTCAAAAGAGAAGGTACAGTTCTTGTTGTTGCTAGCGACGAGACTGCCACCGAGAGTCTCGACCTCGTCGAGGCTTAAATCCACGTTAGCGCTGGATAGGAGATGTGCGTCTTCTCCAATGGAAGATATGAAGTAGAGCGGTTGCGGGTCATATGAAGACGAGTTCTCGGGAGAGAGCTGTAATGAGTCTGCCACGAGAGTACCGTTTACAGCAAACGGGGCAAGGATATCTAGACGGCTATGCGCCGTATCGATGAGGGTGAGGTTGTACGCCGAGTGATAGTTCAGCATAAGGTATTCACAGTCAGTGCGGCCGGTAATCTGCACGAATCGGGCGAACTGGACGTTCGCCAAGTTGAAGCAGCCGTCGACGGAAAGGGTGTCAGAAGAATTGATCCTTCTAAGAATCCCCTCGTCGTAGCCAGTGGGCCCGAAATCGGTTAGCCCGTCAGCACCGACTAATTCAAGAGTGAAGAAGCCGGAAAGGAAGTCGAAATCAATTGTTTTTAGAGCTGGCGCGTTATTGATAGTGACGCCTATGAGGCTGCGATCCTCGGCCCCAGGCCAGGGCGGGGGCACCGACCATCCTCCTCCCCCGAAGGGTAGCAAACCAACGGATTGTATCTCAGGAAGTGAGATATTGGACAGCGCGAGGGCGTCGTACACACCAAGTGCGGATAGCCGACCAAGATCTGGGAAGCTTAAGGCCTCGAGATTAGGGCTGTCCTGGACATACAATCCATTCACTTGTGTGAAGTTGTCGAAAGTGAGAGTTCCCTCTGCGTTAGTGATGGTGACGTTGTTGAAACAGAATTCATACGGAGTGGCGTGGAGGCTTTCAATGTCACCTTGGGTAGTGATGGTCACATTTATATCACAATAATCCACCGATAGCCATAACGGCGCTGGAGTTACACTGAGTTAAACCGTATATCACGTTCAGAATGGTTGTCACTTACACATAGACAAAGACATCGTTTCGACTACTGCGGAATAATGGTTCGGATCCGCAGGTTCTTAAGATGCAGAGTAAGGGAATGAATTTCGTGACATGCGCAAACGTATATGAGGCCTCTTCTTGAACTTTTGCCTGAGGGCTGAGTCTCGAGTATCTCACATCAAGATCGCGACCCCTGTCGTCGACTCGCCTCGCTAATTATCTCGACCCATTTTATTGCCCAATTGAGACCATGGATCTCGGTTTCCCAGAATTAATAGTAATACGGCGCAGCTGTTAGAGCTTACACCATACAGGGCGCTATTGCCCTACTCGGCGATGGATAATACCTATCGCGGAGATGAGTTGGTCATGCAAAGGCACACCCGCGGCACAACTCGCTTAATTTAATGTCTGCCTGTCGTTGCGAGCCTAAAGCTGAAATCCTTAGTAACAATAGAATGATTTAGTTGCTTCTATCCGATGATAGGTAGCTTAGGATGTTAGAAACCATATTATATCGCCGTGACACTCATATAATAACTCATAACTTTACACGGGTACTACGTGACTTAAACGCTTCAACCTATACCGCCATGCTGAAGAAGTCTACCAAAGGTTGTCGGCGGTTTATATGTGGCGTGAGCACGGTGGAATGATCTTGCGTGTTGTAATCTGGCCACGTGGGTGACAAACGCTCATGCAACCACCGTAGGCGTTCAAAGGGGCCTAATCTAGGTGTAAGCATACTTGGGTTCGCGAGTTTCTCGTGGGAAGTGGTCCTCTTTGCGGAACTTGTGAGCGCGGTCGGTCTTCTGTGAGCGCACAATTGAAAGGACGTGAAGTGCTCGGCGAGCTACAACGGCTAGCGGTCTCCTCAACAGAATATTTAGAAGGTGGAAAAAAGAAGGGATAAGTTAAAAAAGAAAAGAAAAAAAGAAACAGCAGCTGAACTCGAACTGGACTCATAAGGATTACAAAAAAGAATCCAGCGGCTTAAGACAAGCTCAACATCCGCAGACCGGAAAGCCCTTGAATGCCTATGGCCCTGCCTCTGACACAAGGGTTTATCCTGCCGACTACTTTACCACTGTACCACGGAGGTAAGTGGGAACGTCTTTCTTGGAAAGGTGTACGTGTATTGTGTATTATAAGCTTGCCCGGCTACCTTCATGCTATGCCACACCCCCGCCTTCCATACCTCTATTGCCAGAAAGGGCTCCTGAAGACCTCCAGGTTCGAGTACGGAATACAGCATTTGTATGAGAGAGATTTTAGTTCCTTTTTAATTGTACACTTCGCTACGTGCGTGAAGCCTTTTGGAGTTGCTACGGGCGTGACGAACTATAAGATATAAACCCTCTTAGAGCCTCCAGAACAGCATCAGGAATTAAAAGTACAGAGTCTTCAAAGCCCTCTCAAGGGGCCTTCATCTACAAGGTATCTCATCCGGTTCTCCTTCACTTCAACGTTTCCACATCTGAGTTTTCCAAGCCCAAGCCCTACTATATTGCCCTACACCAACGGTGCATAAACACTTGTTGTCCTGCTTCCTTATATTTTAGCAAGTCTGTACAGCTTTAGATAGGCACCAATAATCCTAAATACAACAGTAAATTACTATAGCTTATTTCACCCGACCAAAAGGGGGCATATGTTTAATTATGTATCAGGCCCTGTACCGCTGAATTGTATTTAAGAGATTCGTATTGCACGATCTCCAATTGAAATTGACATGGCAACCTTGCCCGCCATGAAAACTACCAAGGTAGTGACCTGCATCTCACTTATCGATGAAAGTGTTCTACTTTGGCACACCGTTCTGGACGTAGTAAATGAACAAATTCTTTCTCTGCTTTGTTATACCCGGCCAGGGCCACTGTTTCTGCTTGATGCTATAATTCTTCCTAAATCAAAACATAAGGACAATATGTTGTTCTACATGGTGTTAATGCCGACTTGCGAAGAAGACTTCAGCAAGCTGCAGTAATACTGAATTATAGCAAGATATATATACTATTACGGGTGTAAGGAGGTGCCTCGATAGGGATGCAACTGCGGGGAGTGTTAGTGGGTGCGGATAATTCACGATGCATGTTGTAACATCAGATGCGGGCTGTATAGAATGGTCAAATCCAGTCGGCCGGTACCGAATGTGGTAGTCAGGTAGATCCTCATACTGGGCCTTGGGATATTATTTCTAGGTGCACTTGACACCTTTCGCGCCTCTTATTCTTTTGTAACAATCTTTAACAGTAGGTACACTACAGCAACATGAGCATTGATAAGTAATACCTATCCGCCAGTACACGTCAAATGGTGGCTGGTGCTTCTCATGGTGCCTAGCTTCAGCCACAATAATTTCAGATCGCTGCCAATGAAGATGGCTTGCATTCAACCATAAGATACATTTTAATGGGCTCATACCTCGGCACCGTTATAACATGCAAATCATTGGGAATGTCGTGCATTAGAATGTGGATTAAGATGACACATGACCACTTACACTACACTAAGTACCCCATGAAGGCACTTTAAATCCTATGTGCAGCTGTAACGCATGCGGCTCTGCGGTATCGTCGGTATAGGATAATAGTATACATAATAGTATCTGTAGGTCTTACATCTTACCAAGTTGATACTCACCGAACGCAGGGATTATTCCGCTGGGTACCTACACCTCATTTAAATACCTAACAAACAGGTGATCGGAATATAAACTGAAGGGAGGTAGTATCAGCCAATTGAATTAATCTCATAGTACTACCTACTAGGTTAGTAGGTATCGTGTTGTAGGAGGACCTATACATACATAGGGAATTGGTTTACAGAGGGTAACAACCGTTGCGTTTCCTCTGTTTCTTTTCAAACTCGTCATGACATCATTGACTCCGACTAGAGCAACAGAAACCACAGAAACCTCCAGGGGGGTAACGGCGATGAGCCAATCACTATGCGCGACCGCCCTGACTACCTTACCTAGCCTAGCGCCTAATCGAGATTCAACAACTCGGATTATCCCCCTCCAGACTGTGCGTCCATCCATCACGACTTTCCAGTCTACCAGTTTTTGCCTATGTCTGTAAGTATCTATAGTAGCAGAAAGCGTCGAGACGATCCGTGATCTGCAAACGAACTCCCCCCCAGTCTCCCCTCCCCGCCAAGCCCCGTTCCTTATACCGTATTACGAACCAGCATACAGGCTTCTACCGTCGTAGCTATCGACATTTCGTAGCCATGTCGTCACCACGCCTTAGTGCTCGGATTGTGCATGCTCTTCTCCGTGCATGGGTCGTTTAGCCGTGGACATATAGAGTGGCTGTAGTTCGTTCGTCCCAAGCGTCTCGTGTCTCTTAGTCCTTCTAGTTGCCACTGTCAATGTTGCAAGTCGTTATTTTCTCGTCATTCCACAGCGAAGCCCCTTGCATGCGCACAGAGTGAATCTCTTCAGCAAAGCCAGTAATTCATTTAAAACACAAATCAACCCCTCCACTGCAGCCAATGGCGCCAGCAGTCGCCATTCCGTCCGAGTTGGTCGAGGCGACGAGGACCTTGCCGCAAGCCATCACGAAAATCCTCGCAAGTCGGCAAGAGACCACCACGGTCGTCGCCGATGGCGGCAGCAGCAGCTCATCAAGCAGCGGGCTCAGCGGCGGCGCGATCGCGGGCATCGTGATCGGGTCGATCGCCGGGTTCCTGCTGCTCTGGTGGATCGTCCGCTCGTGCTCGAACATGGGGAAGCCGGCGACCTGGGGCAACACCTACGAGCCGGAGAGGGAGAAGCCCCCGCCGCGCTGGTCGACCCACCACGCCGACACCCCGTACCACCGCGAGACGCACGGGCGCCGCTCTCACCACTCTCACCGCCACCACTCGCGGAGCCCGAGGCGCGTCGAGGTCGTGCAGCCCGTGGTCTACGACTCGCGCGGAAGGAGTCCGCGGGCGCCGCCCGCTGCGTACTATGCTGGTAGGACAAGCGGTGACGGGAGACGGAGATCTAGCGATGCCCGCGGCTACCGCCATTGAAACTAGCTACTCAAAATCTTCTCATGAATGGCGGGGCTTTGTTATTACTTCCTGCGAGGCCTGGTAGAACTGATTTGGAAAGGTAAAGGGGTGAACGACATGTTGCAATTGCTCAACGGTATGAATAAATATCTCATACTCGCAAAGCGTTTGGTAAGCGACGATGGGAACCCAACGCCCGCGTGTCTGGGGAAGAGGAGATGTGTATCTTAAGTAACGAAGTCATGTATGAATGTATGATTCTCAGCACTTCGTTATGCGCGAAATGAGGAACAGCTATGATGGAGGCATGGAGTTTATAGGTTCTTTTTACCATGGCATAGGATAAGACTAAAACGACTTATATACGTCTTGTATATTCACTTGAGAGACTTCGATAGCTCAAACTACGCTACAGCTATTCATAATGAAAAGAATATGATATAACTTCTGTGACTTGTGAAGCACCCGAGGTCAAACGGATACACATGGTGAAGACGCCTAGCACGGGGTTAGTAAGGTCATGGTGTAACTCATAGAGCATGATTTGGTTGCTATTCTGTATACTACTACTGGTACCACTACACACTCAATGAATATGCAATACGTTATGGATTTTTCTTCGACTCCCCTCGTGAGCAATGAATGAGGTTGGTTGCTCAGTCACCGAAAGGTTATGTTGAACCGCCGGGCACTATATTTGCGCCTTGATATTAGCATTGGAGCAATACTAGGAAAATTCAATAGGGATCAATGATTGGACAAATGCGTACTGCTCATCTGCGGCATTGGCAGAGGTTGCTTCTTTAGAAGATCCATCGGCTTCGGCATCCGTGTCGCTACCTCTTTATCGTGTTGGATGATGGCACAGCACTAGATCAGCATTCAAGGTCAGCTATTATTGGAAATATAAATACGATGGGAGAAACTATGATACGTATAGTTGCGTAGCAGATCCGTCGAAGGACTACGTATTGGTCCCTCGGTAAAGAAGCTTGAATTGAGACATACCTGGCACCAGTAGCTGACGCAATAATCGTTTAGCGGAGTCCCTGGAATGGCGAAACGCGCCCGGATCTGTTCACGCTTCAACATAGTCCAGCTGAAGAACCACGTTAATTGGATTTAGATAAAGACGGGTATAAAGGCGTGAGAAGGGAGGAGAGGTGGATATGATAAGGAATCGTACATCCACCCGAAACCGCAAACACATTGCAACACGCCGTGGATCAGACAGTCGACGTTGATCATGACCGGAAGGAGAGCCGTAGGGTCGAGGAGTCGATTCGAGGTCTGCCCGACTACTGCATAATCCAAGACACCGTAAGTCAGCAAGAGCGTAGAAAGGAACGTTAGATTTCGTAGAGCTGGAATTTTGAGCCCAGGAGTACGGGGAAAGGAGGTGAGAGGAGCAGTGGAATGAATATGCATACCGAGAGAGGGAACGAAGAACCCGAGGACACAACTGGTGCAAGGGCAGCAATCGAAGAGTTCCGACTTCTAGTCGTCGCCCATCTCGCCGAGAGCCAGGTTCTGGAGTTGCTGAAGGCGCTCGGCGCCTGGTACCCCCTGTGTCGCCTGAGCGATTGCGCCGAGAGCCATGCCTGCCATGATCAACAGTGGATATGCTTTGGCGTGTGTTCCAAATGCGCCTATATTTGGGTGTAGAAAAAGGATGATAAATGACGACAAGTCGTGGTTAGGGAGTGTATCCAACTTAAGTCACGCATAGTCACCAAAACCACGACGGACGTGCCCGATATATGGGAGTGACCGACTGGACGGGGCTTTACTAGAAACTTAAAAAGGGAGACATCGCCTTAGACACCCAAAGGACCTAGAGACAGTAAGGGTCAAGTGTAAAGTGCCTTCCCCTGATTTTTTTTATCGGAAGTGTAAGTACGGAGGCTACAGATGGTTGCGGTTTCTAGATTCAATGAGTTACGTTCGGAAGTCCGACTATTGCAACCCCTATTATCTAATGGAGGCAGGGGTAGAGGCGGACGAAATCTGCAAAACTTCCTGCTTTTTATATTCTGTTGGTAGTGCCCGTTTAGCTATGCCAATGCTCTTAGGCCGAATTGTTTAGATAATACCATCCCGCTTTGTCGTACGAAGGCTGATGTCACCGTCAGGAATCGAATCGGGCCTACGCGGCGGTATCATTCTACAACTGGAGCATATCGGAATCACTAGCCCGCCTTATATTTCAATTCCTGAGCGATAACTCGGGTTTTCTTATTATTCAATAGTATCTAATATGGCTATGCTTTCGACAGTCTTACTCATGATGACATAGTCAGGGACGAATTCTCTCCCATACCTTAGCTTCTTAGGCACTGGGGAGATCGGGTCCGGGGAAAAGCCGGCTGATTCGTAGAACTTGAGGGCCCTCCGATTGCTCAGAAAACAAGTTAACATGATCTTCTTGATGGGTGGCGTGTGGGAGGCCACGCTCCCGAGGAAGGACATTAAGAGTCTTGCTAGACCGGTCCTGAAAGAATTATTAACACCTAGTAATTAATCGTTGATTCTCCTCAACTGCTTCAGAGAAGGGTAGTATAATAGTATTACAGGGATGTGGAGTAGATCGGATTGCTTTAGTACACGTACCGTTGGAGCTCAGTCTTAAGATGGATCTCGTAGCAATATACGACTGGTTCCCCTTCTTCATACGTGGGCATCAGCGAGGTAAAACCGCGCACAATGCCTTCGGGGTTTTTGACGAGGATGTATCTGAGCTCGGGCGACTTCATCTCGGCAATCTTCTTGACAGGCTTCCAGCCGGTGGTCGAAGATTCGTAGTCGGCACGGCTAGTCTCCTCGATAAGACTATAACATGCGTCCAAGTCGCTACTGCTCAGGTTTCTCGCGCCAATCAAAGCTATCGAGTACTGTACGCCGGTACTAGGGTGAGTCCATGATGTCCACGTCGGATCACTGCCCCAAGTTTCGGTCTGTCAAAATGGAGGACTCTCGGACAGGGCATGACAGGATGGGACGGGGGTGAGGTTGTGGGGTATATGGCTATGATGAATCCATGTCGTACCTGGGACATAAGTGCTCTTTGATGAACTGGTCGTCGCTCTTTTGATTCGCCTTTTCTATGGGATCTGTAGCAGCGCGGTTCCGCTTTGCGTCCTCCTCTGTGGTCTTCATGTTATATGGATGAGAAGCTAGAGTAGGATGAGATGAGTAAAGTCGAGGTACTTGGACTAAAGGGAAATGAATGATATACGTATGTACGAGATCGAAATGAAATAAAAGAACAACCGCGTTTAATAGCCCCCTCCAGTCCTTTATACCGCAAGCCGCATCGAACGCATATCTAAAATCATTTGTCTATGTACAAATTGAGCGTGTTGATGAATCTTAAGATGGAGGGGTGTCTCTAGAAGGCCCCACAGTCATGATACAACGGTCCATGTCAGGTACCCATTTACCAGGTAGGATTGCTGATAACAATTAATTAATCGAGTCCTTATCGTATCAACTTCGAGGTTCTTGACGACATTATCGTGCATCATCGGTTTTTGTGGCTTCGCACTCAATAATAGCAACCCACGTGTCATTGAAGCATGAGTCACTCAATGCAGCCGTAGCATTCTTTTCGCATCGTTTACTTCACGCCTAATGGTACCCCTCCGGACAATCCAGCCGTGCTCTGCGATCGCCCTCCGAAGCTATGCGACCAGGACGCCACTCAAGAGCCGGCTACGCCCGACCCTGAGTCTGGAGCATGTTAGTAGTCACAGTTCAACGGCCAATCGCATATGGCCGTGATTTTTTAAGTCAGGGGGTATATGCTAAATCATTGATCGGTTTACAGTTCCTCCAGCGTGCACGTGTCCTCGCTCTCTATCGCACTATCCTGCGTGGCATAGGGCACATCGGCGACCCGGTTACGCGCTCCGAGACGCGCAGCTTTGCGCGCGCCGAGTTCGAGCGCCATAGGGGCGTCACCGACTCGGATCACATCCGCTACCTTTTGTCCACGGGCAAGACCGAGTGGGAGAGCATGGAGCGGTATATTGGTGGCATGTAACTAACTGGCTGGCTACCTGTTATTGTGGACCCCCGACACGTTCATCGTACAATTGTTGGCTCGCTAGCTTTCTCTCTGTCGGGTCTTCATCATGTACAATTCTCCCAGGCTGTGGTGCCGGGACGCCTATTCGATATCTTTCTGTACAAGCCTCATCTTAGTTTCCGCCTCCTACGTAGAGCGGTCGTAGTAATACACCTCGCGAAATGAGCGTGCTAGCTAAGCGCTATCCGAGGAATTCGTCGTGGCCGTATTTTGTTCCAAACATATTTATTTTATATGTGTGATTTTTTATTTCCGTTGTCACTCTAGCCTTGGCGCTGTTTGTGTCTTGGGTTCGCACTGCAGATAATGTAGAGATAGCCTCGGTGCCGCTTGCCGGCCTTTCTCCGCACGACCTGTCCGGATACTCGAGTTAGCGAATGCTAGTGATACGTATCACGCTATGAGCTGGTTATGCCGGGCTCATGACGCTGCAGGCGAAGCTCTGGTCGTTTCCCTGTCGTATCCATGCTTGAGGACTTGACTGACCTTGCAATGTTCGCATCGCTTCTTGACAGAGCTGTGCACCTTCATTCCCCTCGTCTGTTGCTGCAATAATGTCGCCCGTATTGCCGCAGCAGGCCTCGTAATTGCTGGTCGTTGTGCTTGAGCCGGAGCGAGAGCGTTCTGGGAGATGGATCGAACGGCGGGCTGTTGGCGGCGTAACGTTGGGACGATGCGGAAGGCCGGCTTGGTGCGCAGGGACAGCGCCCTCAGCGATGAAATAAGCGAGACAGGCATTTTCCCGCAGGGTGCGATAGCCCTTCTTGTTTGTTGACGAGATGTAGAGGTGGTATGTCGGAGTGAGGTACGGATTGATAGATAGCCTGTTATCGTAAGGTAGAAAATCGGACTCCTGCCAGAACCCTGGCTTCGGGAAGTGGGTCACCACAATTGGTACAATTGGTTACTCAATGTCCTGGTTTCGCCTGGAAGAACCCATGCACTTTGGTTGCCCCGAGCATGGGAAATATTGATTTGATACCTAATCTAGGCTATTGAGTACCTATTTGGTCATTTTGAATTAAATACATATAGAGGAAAAGTAGAGGCATTGAATACACGAAATCTATCGCAGCTTTCAAATTTGAGATTTACCGCTCCTATTATTTCATGAAAATTGCATCCTATACAGTACCAGCAGTTTCCCCAGCCACCGCGGCTCTATTTACGTGTCAATGTTATTAGAACGCCTCGATACCCGCTAACGCCATGACCTTTTCCCGCGAGCCCTTGCATTTTCCTCTTCATTAGCAGAACACCTCAGTTCCGCAGGAATGTTTTGAATACGTGGCTTTGGGTGCAATCAGTCCAGGGGTATCCTATTTCCTTAAGCGATTTTTCCAGATCGGACACCTCCTCGACCGGGCATTGGATACCCGTCAATACTTTGCCCACGTCGCTCCCACCGTTACGATACTGGAATAGACTAATGTTGAACTTGAGCTGTAAGGTCTGGAGGAATTTCTCTAAAGCGCCGGGCCTTTCTGGGAAGTTAAACATGTATAACCGCTCGTTGGGTACATCCGATCGCCCGCCCACTAGGTATCGGATATGCGACTTGGCTAACTCGTCGCCTGAGAGGTCCGTTACGGTCATTCCAGAGGCCGTGATACGCTCCATGAGCGACTGGAGCTCCCGCACCCTGTCCGATGCTGCCGGTAAAGAGATACCCATCAGGATATTAGCCACCTCATCCGTCGCATAGCGATAGGAGAATTCGGTAACAGCATGTGGCATGACATGGTTGACTAATTCGGCGAAAGAGCCTGGCCGCTCTGGAATGCTTACACACAGCAATGCCTCCTTGCCCTCGCCTAAGGTGGCACGCTCTGCGACGAAACGAAGTCTATCAAAGTTCATATTGGCACCACTCGTAATGGCAACGACGCTTCGAGATGGGTCGCTCGAGGGATTGGCGGCGACCCATTTCTTCAGACCCGCCAGTGATAAGGCACCTGCAGGCTCAACGATGGAACGCGTGTCCTCGAAGACGTCCTTGATAGCGGCACACGTCTCATCCGTGTTGACCTGGATGATTTCGTCGACAACCTCTTGGCATATACGGAACGTCTCTTCGCCCACCGTCTTAACGGCGGCTCCGTCAGCAAAGAGACCAACCTCTTTGAGTACAACTCGCTTGCCCTTTTGCAGCGATTGGACCATGGCGTTGGCATCTTCTGTCTCGACTCCGATGATCTTGACATGGGGTGCTATCCTCTTGACATAGACACCGATGCCGGCAATAAGGCCACCGCCACCCACGCAGCAAAATATGGCCTCGAGTTTCTGGATGTTGGTTTGGCGCAAGAGCTCCATGCCTATGGTACCTTGACCGGCAATCACATAGGGATCGTCAAAGGGAGGAATGTTGATGAGTCCATGGTGTTCCTCTAGTCTCGTACACTCCTCCTTGGCGGCGTCGAAGTCCTGCCCATGAAGCACAACACAGCCACCCAGCCTCGAGACGTTTGTGTGCTTGATACTTGGTGTACCCTTGGGCATGACGATGGTGGCAGGGATCTTGAGGCGGCGAGCAGAATAGGCGACTCCCTGAGCATGATTCCCGGCGCTGCATGCCACGACGCCTTTCCAACTCAGTTCCCGATCCAAATGTGCCATCTTGTTGTAAGCTCCTCGGAGCTTGAAGCTGAAGACGGGTTGCTCATCCTCCCTCTTGAGGAGAACATTGCATTCGAGTCTGTTTGATAGGTTCGTAGCAGATGTTAGAGAGGTCTCCTTGCAGGCTTCGTAGACGCGAGATGTGAGTATCAAGCGGAGGTACTATATAGCCAGCCAGCCGTGAGTCAGCTAGCTGTGGTGGTCAAGAGGAGGGATGGGGAGAGACCAACGTCGGGATGTCCACTAGGCAAGATGAATTCGGGGGGGATGATATCGGTTACACGACTCGACGTCGTTTCAGAAGGGGGTGTCGGGTTTGCGCTGTACTCTGTGAGAGAGAGGCCAGAGAGAGAGGGTGTGCGAGAAATGTGGCCGTTGCCATTGACATTGGCATTAGCATTGCCAGTACTATAGCCATTGACGCCGTCCTGTGAGCCATTGGTCATGGTAGGGGGTTCGCCCTCGACAGGTGTTGCGCTAGGCATGTTGTCAGGCGGTGCTCGAGAAGACTAGGACTTCCTTGAGAAGAAGAGGGTAGCGAGTAACAATGGACGGTAAGATGACCAACGAAGTTCGTCGTGATGATAGCAACTTTTATGGTGGGGCGGGAGCTTGAGCCGGTGACTTTTGGTCGCCCGATAGACTGCCCGATGTCGGGTTCATATCCTTGTTAATAGCTTGCATTATGCTGTCCCGTCCTTGTCTTACCTCATATCACAGCCGAGTAATGCAAGTTTGACAAACTTGAGGGATAGTGGGCTGTTCTAGGGCTATTTCTATGGAAAATCGAGATATCGGGAGAGGGTGGAGGATTATAATATGCAAAACGGGTGTGATGGTGTTGCATAATATTCTGAAGCCAATGTCAATATCCGTCTGGGTTGCCCGCCTAGAACCCGCCTACATATTGCAGTTCTCAAACTGAAGGTACACCTGCTAGAAGTTGAATAGTGGACAAGAGATAGTGGATCCCTTAGGCGAGGTACCTCCATGTATAGTACCTACACCTACACTGGAGTACGGAGTACGGAGTAACTCGCTTCTACCCCCGGTACGCTGCAATCATACGTTAGGAGCCTGGTCAACTACCGGTATATTCCGTTATCGAATTGGGATTTTACTGTACTCGGATAGCTTCAATCGAGGTACCGGTTCTCTATGGCATCATAGAAGCTCTCGCTCCATTTATGAAGGCCCTCGCAACGCCACGAATACTCATTTGGGGTTCACTTGTATATACCTCTTTTTAGGGACGCAAGAACCCAAGATACAATAATCATGACCGATCGACCGCTGCCCTCGTCTTTTGACGAGAATGTGTATGTTTGTTGGGATTTTCCCCCATTGCCGTTCTAATCGCTTGTACAGAGCTTACTTTTATTCCTGTCGTCTAGAGAATACCAAGAGAACGGCTTCCAGAAAATCACCCGCAAGCTCCGAGAGGAGCCTCTCATCCCTCTAGGTACGCCTACCTTTGCCATCTCGTTACCGCCATGGCCACAGCCAATCCGATTCGAACGGTCCCCTCACCCCGCGAATAGCCACTCGCTAACCATATATTCTTCCACGACGAAATAGGCACCGCTCTAACCTGCCTCGCACTATATAATGCCTGGCGCGCAATGAAACGGGGCGACCACGACGGCGTGCAGCGTATGTTCCGCGCACGTATCGGCGCCCAGGCCTTCACCATAGTGGCCATGGTCGCCGGCGGCGCGTACTATGGCGCCGACCGCGAGAAACGCAGGGAGCTCATTAAGCTCGAGGCTCAGCAGCGCGCCGAGGAGAGGAACCAGAAATGGCTGCACGAGCTCGAGGTGAGAGACGAGGAAGACAAGAAGCTCCATGCCGCCATGAAGAGAAAGCGCGAGCGCCTCGAGCAGAAGCGTGCCGAGGAGCAGGGAAGCGAGCAAGAGACTGCCTCTGACAGTGCTCAACCGGGGGGTAAAGCCGATAGCTCCGCCCAAGGGGCGCGGGGAGGCTCGAGTGTGCTGGGTGCATTATGGGATGCCGGGGGCCGGTTTGGTACAAAGCAAGGGCCCGGCGAGCAAACAAAAACAGATACGGAAGAACAAAAGAAATAAAATCAAGTGTCTCTCACAGCTCCTCTAGGCTCGACGAGGCTTTTCCCGAGCCCAGAGCACGGGGGATATTGTATTTTCACAAGGAGAAAAGGAGTTTTGCCACTGAAAAAAATAGTAGCTACATCTGGGCACAACAACACCCCACTTCATCTGTACATATACTGTTTGTAGTGCACCATTGCATAAAAGCGACCGTGAGTGGCTGGCTTCGATCTGTATTACAGGATCATTGCTAGTAAGGGGGAAGGACTTTTATCTTGATATATTGTGTTGCTGGCAATATGCAATACAATGTTCGCAAAGTCACCCAAGAGCAGAACATTAACTCCAGTGAAAATATCTCGCGGCGTCTTCTCGCCTCGCCGTACTGCCTGCGATATTAGATAGTCGGGCCAGCTTCAACCGCTAGCCACTACATTAGTCGTTATTGGAATAAAAAGAACTTCAAGCCATCGAGCCCCCGCTCCGATTCGACCCGATAAGTCCGGCCATTTCGAGCAAAGCTCTGTCGGCGGCAATATCGCCAGTGCCCAGGTTGACACGTCTTCTAGCTTCAGCCTCCCGTGCCTCCCATTCCCAACGCTCTCTCTGGATCTTTGCCTCCTCGTCGCCTCCACAGCCCCAAACTTCGATGTCGTCGATGGAGAAGCGCTCCTGGAAATCGAACTTGCGTGAGACGCTAGTGGAAAACGCGCCTCCACGTGATGTGTTATCGTGGTTAAAGACGCCAAACTCGAAACTCGAGTCGAGTGTAAGGGAGACCGGTCCAAGGTGTCTTAGTGGAGCATGCCGTGAGGAAGAGCCTGAGGGAGGCGGTGGTGAGCCGAAGCTGATACCGGGGTGAGTTGCTGGGGGCTTTGCGAACGCCGCGTAATTCTTGTTCATAGTTGACGCAGAGAAGACGTCGTGAGTAGGCGCTAGTTGAAATAGTAGCGTATCATCCGTCCCAAAGCATTCTTTATTCGTTATTCGCCATGGCTGTCTTATTAGAACCCCGAAGATCAAACGATCGCGATCGGGGGGGCTTCCATTGGGAAATCGCTGAGGCGGCAAAGAATCGTAGAACACACCTTCCGACCCTCGTCTTGATTCTGTATCGTCTAGACGGGTTCCTGAAACGAGAAGAATTGTGGGAGCACGCCAGTTAAATACTCTGCTCTCAAAACTACCCATAGAGTAGCCAGCATCGGCGCCCGAGTATAGAAGTCGGAGTCGCCGAAAAAGGTCGTCCCCGTTTATAAAAAAAGATAGCTGTGAAAGGATGTCCAAGTTCAAGATTTGGCCCTTATCTTGGAGAAGGGGTGGTAACACGAGCGTTGCGGAGGCTGGCGTAACTATGCTGCCTTTACGCTTGGAGAAGTCCAGATTCTTGGAGAAGAGGAAATGTTCAAATAACGGGTTAAAGCCGTTGAAGAGATACGGAAAGCTAATAGGTAGCACTTCTCCAAACTGGGCGAAGGTGATGCCGGGAGACTTCTCCACGTCGATGAAAGCGGAAAGCACGTTTTCAGCGGTAGCCCGCAGACTATCTAGCGCAGACCCTGTGACCCTGCCAGCATAAGCAGATAAGCTCTCCTGTGGGCTGAGCGGAGATGCGAGAAGAAGCAACATGATCAGCTTTCGAAAGTTATCAGCTGGGATCATGGCACCACGTGTAGTCGCGGCATGAGAATCGCCTGTTTTAAAGGCGTCATTGATGTCAAGTGAATCCAAGGCGGCCATGACCAACTCATCATCATCATCCTCGGCAGCACCGTCGTCATCGCCGGCTTGGTCTACCGCAAAACCAAGGGCATGGCTGTTAGTACCTCTTTGACTGGGATCCGCATCCGAAGTATGTGTCTGGCTCTTAATCTCGGACAGTTTACGATCGTACACGGCCATACTTTTGAACAACAGCTTTCTTCGATTTGTGGCGCTCTTGGCGAGAACCTTGGTGTAACGCTCGGTCATGATAGCAACCACCATTATCATCTGCTCAAAGCCCAAAATGACAGGTGCATCTTGAAGAAAAGGAAAGGCACCAATGAAGGAGACCATGTGAAATATGACGGGTGAGACAGCGAGGATGTCGGGTACCTCCAGGAAGCGTGCAATGGTATCTTCCTTCAAGTAGCGCACATCACCCTCGCGGTCCGCGAGAGACTTGAAGTTGTCCTTGAAGGAGTATAGCTCTAGAGGTTCATAGCATCTACGGGCGAACTTGTCAGCCTGGCAGATTGAACATATGTTAGTCTCCGACCGGCGGTGTAAATAGGGGATCCTTCAGCATACCAGATGAGCTGTGAGCTCGTCCTTGGAGGCATGTATAGCCTCATGCGATGGATTTTGGCCCATGGTTTTCTAGTATGCGAGGGTTACGAGCCATGCCAGGTCAAGCGTCTTCACAACCCATCCACATCACCTGTGATCTAGAAGGGACTGTGTTACAATATGGCAAT
This sequence comes from Xylaria grammica, assembly GCA_004353285.2. NCBI lineage: Eukaryota > Fungi > Ascomycota > Sordariomycetes > Xylariales > Xylariaceae > Xylaria > Xylaria grammica. Next base: position 1,595,477 of record NGZP02000025.1, read on the forward strand.
TCAAACTTAAACATGCCATGCCGTGCCATGCTGTGACGTAAGCGTAAATAAGCCGTTTCTGGCATATCTACCTTATATATGCATATGCTGTACGGCACATCTTATCCCGGAACTCTTAGGCTACCTACCTACCCACTACGTACTTAGTACCTAAGTACCTAGGTAGGTAGGTACCTCCTATTTAGGTGGGTAAGGTACCTAGGTAGGTACTTAACCTAGGTACCTACCTCTAGGTACCCCAGAGATAGGTGTGCATGGGGGCTTCTAAATTGTATTCATCTTGAATTGAAAGCGAAAAGCCCGACTTCATAGGGCTGCATCTAAATACTGCGGCTACCCGAAAGGTAGTAAGCAAGAAGCACATAATGGTGAAAAGTCTTTCCTTCTTTATTCTAAGTTTTTATTTTTTTATGTTTTTTAAAAAAAAGAAAAAGAAAATGACATTATGTCTATTCTTGGTGGAGTCACAGGTGTTCGACAGGTTGCTTGCTAAACTCACTGTCGTTTCACGGCTTTAAGATAATACAATGCACCAATGCTCAGTGCGGGAATCAATACAGCAGAGAGCGCCATTAGGCCGGCCCTACGAATGCGAGGTACCAGAAGTTCGTCGGCCATTTTCTGGAACTCCTGTGGAGCATTTCCCCTCGGGTACCGTGCCTCTGGGATCGGATGACCGAGGAACGGACAGATCTGCTCCCAGCCGAACCCATCTTCCAGTCTTGCCACTAGGAGACGATCCCGAGGCGCTAACGTCTTCGCTTTTTCGTTCCTGTGCGTATGTTAGATCACCTCTGCTATGGTAGTGCCTCATTCACGACAGTCTCACAGTTCCAACGTGTCACGTTTTGACAATTCAACGCCGTCCTCGCTCTCGCACGTCTTGCCGTGGTAGGTCACCGCCTCGAGTATTATATGTAACGAACAGAACCCTTCGACAAAGGGGTCGACTTTGCGTATCGTAGAGAAAGGAAAACCTCTCATCGACTTGAACATAGGTACTGCCGTATTGTTCATAGACTTGGTCCAAGACTCGAGGTTGCGTTCTGTAAGGATAAAGCGCGCGTTGGGGTAGAATTCAATGAATTCTTCGGGAAAGAACTGTGGTATCTCTACTATCGCCTATACGCCGGAGAGAATTATTAAAGACACAGATACATAAGGGCTCATGCTAAATATTAGAAGCATTTGGTACTCACTGCAGACATGTTAGCAACAACTCATGCCCAGCGCTGAGATATCGTCTCCGAAGCGCCTTTTTTTTTTTTTTTTGCACGGTACGTACCATCATATTCGGCAAGCCATTTGTCGAACTCGGCTTTGCCGTATGGCTTTCCAGCACCCAAGTATTTGCATCTCAACGCTTCCTCGAATAAAGCCATCTGGGGTATACCGCCCCTCGCCACCTCGGCCATGTGATACGGCTTGTAGCCGAGTATTCCCAAGGCTTGGTAAAGTGAGAAAGTCCCAACACTATCATTGGTATAATTACGTTGGCACTCAGTTCACACCACACCGACAAATGGTGACTTGGGACTCACCGACTTCGACTGAGGACAATGACCTTCTTCTCCCGCGGTTGCTTGGGCATCGGGAGTCTGTCGATGAGGCGCGACATCTTGAGTGTACCTGGGTCCTAATCTTTAAACGTTAAACAATAATAAGTTGCTTGCCGGTCGGTCGGATAAAAACGAGAACTTTAATGTAATACATTGTCTGGAAAAGATGTTATCATACTTAAGTACTCTCGCGCAATGCTTATTTCTTACATATATTTTTAGATTATAGATCCACTTCATATATACGCCAAATACTCAATTGCTATACTATCTGCACTAGCTCAATCTATAGAACACTCACAAGGCAGTCCTATGGATCAAATCTCAGCTCTTAGAACCAAGCGACAGGTACCTGTCCACGTTTCCTCTCAATAGACTTTATTAAACAGTCTCGCCGCCCGCCAACTGTCGACCTACTATGTAGTGTAGGTATTGGCAGGGGGTTTATCATCAGCATCGTCTGCTCCTTTTAACCCGACATGGGGTTGATCCTCCACCCGAGCCCGGGCCCTCGGGCCCCCGGACTCTAACCACGAGCCGTGATACTCGGAAATAATCTTTCGTAGAGCCGTTTAGTGCAGTGAATCATGGACGGAACGTTACTTTAAACGGTCGGGAACCAATTATGAAGGGTTAGTCTTTGCGTCTAACGACTCGGTTATTTGTTTTGGAGAACAAAAGGTGTAGGTGGGTATACCACGTTATGTATCGATGGGGTAAATCCACTATTATCATCCTACTACTATAAGTATTAGCTCTCCTCTCCCCCGGGTACCTAGGGCGCAAAAATCAAAAGCTAACGTCTAGTTTAATAAGCGTTACTTACCCTAGCCGTCTTGTAGTTAGGCTAGTTGCTACACTCGCTTTTGGACTTTGGAAGTTAAATCTGTAAAGTAGATTTTAGGCGAGAGACTATGAACTTTGGCAATTCAACTCGTCGCGTATAACAACTCGAGACCGTGCAAGATCAATTTGAACCGTGCGGATTAATGACATGTCAGATCTTGACATCTCATAAACTATTTGCCTAAATCCTGATATTGTGAACTCAAGCTGGGGTCGCAAACCTAGAGAGATATGAAGACTTGGTTGAGAGGGAAAAGAATATAAGTGTAACTAATTCATAGTTTCGTCGTCCTTTCATTCTAAGTAAGATGGCGGAACCCAGTCGCGCAATTTGCTATGGGATGTTGGTGACGCAGCGGGGGCTAATTAGCGCCACGAGAAGGTAGCGATACACCCCCTAGGGCACTCGTAGTGAATACCGCATGCATATAAGAGCTAGGTCTTCCTGATTACAATGTACTTATAGTTAAGAGACTCAGGACTTCACGAGATTCAGTTCTGACTCATATGCTTCGTTACAACCTACTAATGGCTCATCCTCACCATTCTCTGACATAACTAAGATGAGTAGTTAATACCCTAACGACGTAACGCTTCCGACGATACCATGAATAGCTTCCAATAAAGAAAAAGAAAGCGATTATCTATGGCTAATGTAGATCACCCGTTTGGGACTTTGGGGTTCTAAAGTAATAGCACGCAATCATAATGTATCTATATCTAGACCTCCATCGCAGGATCCTTCGCTTTATATGGTATGCTTCCATAGGGCTCCCTTCAGCTAATCGCTCAACGTAAGTATTGTGCCATTCTATCTCTCTCGAAGAGGTGTTTTATATAGTCCCAAACACATCCATTAGCAGAGGTAGGCCCTTTATGGGTTTGACATCCTATTTCACCCTTTGTGCATTTTCGTTGAGGATATAACAAGGGCTTGTGAGAGGCTTGGAATGTCTTCATATTTAGGATAATCTTCTAGGGTGTCAAAGGCTCCTTAGTTCTCCAGAACAAAGGGACCTTGGAATAGCAAACATGCCAGGTTTATATACACCAGTCAGCGACTATTCCCCCTCGCCTAAAGTTGCCTAAATAGCTTCATTTAGGCATGTCTCAGTATTTAACGTAAAGGATAGACTAGCTGAAAGAGGTCTCAGTAGTCCAGGCAATACTCTGCGAACTAGCGATATTCGCGGTCCAGTGCATCCCGAGTGTTACGACCGATCTTTCAGCTAATATACGGTGTTACGTATGACAGAGGGTCCACGTTCGAAGCTGCCAGACCGAAGTTCTGAGGTGATGAGTCACTAGTACGTTCATATCTCTCACTGTTGGTTGTCTTCGGACATTAACTGAATGGATAATCCGGTATTTAATACACCGCCATGAACAAATGTTTGCGGTATTCATGTTGGTCCCAAACGAGTCGCTGATTTGCAGATGAGGGAGACCGCCTTTTCAGTCAGATGCCGAGGGGAGTGTGTCAGGGGATAGCTGGATGCTGTTTGTCAAGGTTGGTTTTAAGGTTAAGAGGCAGGTAGTCAATCAAGCGAAGAGTTTATATATGTGAAAAAAAGGGTATTCTAATGATAATTGAGCATGGGCTAGGAAGTTCTACGCCATTACTTAATAAAGCCATAGTTATGTGTGGTCTTGGCTGATTGATTATTGACGTCTTCGTATTGCCTCCAAATGGTGATACCCTTGGCAATACGACCCTTGGCATCTTCGGCCTACCTAAGTACGTTGGCCGCCCGTACTACTCACCTATTCTACAAGTACTAACTTAACAATACTATTATTTAGGTTTAAAATATTTACTACTATAAAAGCTAATATTAAAAAAATAATAATATTTTTTTATATATTTTATATTTTTATTTATTTATTTTTTAGTATTATAATTAAAGTTAAAGCGGTTATATAAAGTACATAAAAATAAGCAGACTATACTTAATCTGCCTGTAATCTGCTTTAGTACCTCCACTTAATGCCTGTTTAGGTAAGGTGGGCGGCTACCGTAGGCAGCATAGGTAGGGGGGCAATATTAGTATCCTTTTTTTTCGTTTCCCCGTGATGATGACCGCATTCCTACAAAATGTTCCTGTTTCTTCGTCCCTCAACACAACAATGCGCCAATGATATGCTATTCAAGGATCATCATCCCAGCAGTCCTTCATCTTAGGCCCATGTCCTGTTCTCTTCCTCCACACCCCAACACATCACCACGCCGGCTCTTCCGGCGTATTTTCCCGTATTAACGAGACGCGACTGGGGTTGCCGAGTGCGGGGAGACGAAGCCTGACTTTTCCGAGCTTAGTTTCTTCCACGATGACGGCGCCGTTGAAATATATCTATGAGTAGTGCGAGATCCCGGCATTAATAATCATGCCTGCAAGTGGTTTCTATAAAGGAGTAAAGGTTGCGCGGTGCCTACCACGTGGTTGTTGAGATGCGCACCAGTCTAAAGCTTCTGGTTTCCGTACGGTAGCCTGAGCGGTTTTCCTCGGTATAGTGTGTAATGCTTCCTCCACTCGGCATCGGCATGGCCCTCGGGAGCCTAGTTCAGACCTGTCTGGGCTCCTCTATTCCCCGTACAACGCCCTGCTCGGCGTTGACGGTGACGCCTCCTGAAGGGGCATCCCTCATAAACATCACGGCGACGGAGCGCTACAACGTCACGTACGATGGTCCAACGTACAATGGTGAGGCCGGTAGTGTTAATATCTGCGACGTTGAGGTCTACCTAACGCATGGCGATGCGGGCGATGCCGTCCGGTTTGCCATCTACCTCCCGCTCACGGGATGGAATGGGCGGTGGCAGGGTACTGGAGGTGGCGGTGTAAGTCCACTCAACAATGCCCCGTTGCCTTCATAATACTAACCAAATTTGTGGCCCGTAGTTCGCGGCAGGTGCATTCGATTTTGAACTCGTGCCGGCCGTGAACAGCGGATACTCAGCCGGTGCGACAGATGCTGGAGTGAACCCGGAAGGCAACACGGACCTTTGGTACAACTCGACTCAGCTGGTCGAGAACTTTGGTACGTCTTTTACGAAAGCTAACATTTAGGGGCAATGGCGGGAGGCTGACTGGGCATATCATAGTGCACCTGTCTTTCCACGAAATGACGGTTCTTGGCAAAGAATTGTCAGAGAAGTTTTACGGGAGGAAGCCGGAGTATAGCTATTGGTTCGGATGTAGCACCGGCGGACGTCAGGGCATGAGCGAGGCCCAGCGCTATCCAGAAGACTACGACGGTATATTCGCGGGTGCCCCGGCGATCAACTGGGAAAAGCTTGTCGTGGGGGACTACTGGCCCCTTACGGTGCAGAACGAGGAAGCCGAGCCTACCCCCTTGTGCAAGCTAGGTGCTATCGGAAACGCGAGTGTGGATGCCTGCGACTTGCTCGACGGTGCTGCTGATGGGCTGATAAGCAACCCGGTTAAGTGCGACTTCGATGCAAAGAGTGTGGTGGGCTTGGAAGTGCAATGCGATGGAAACGTCACTACTACTATCACGGAGCGCGACGCGGTTGTGTGGAACAAAATCCGGGATGGGTTTAAAGACGAGAAGGGTAACCTTTTGTGGTACGGTCTGCAACCGGGAACGAATCTTCAAAACCAGGCGATACAACCAGGCTTCCTCATCTCAATACAATGGATCGCGGATTTCTTGCTACGGAGTCCCGGCCTCGACGTTAGCGGTATCAAACAGGACGAGCTCGTGGATTTGCTCCATCAATCAGTGTCCGAGTTTGGTGACCTCTGGGGCACTGATAATCCCGACCTCTCGGCGTTTCGTGCTCGTGGCGGCAGGATATTGACATGGCATGGATGGGCGGACGATCTTATCTCCCCCTTTGGCACTCTGGATTACTGGCAACGGGTCGTAGACCTAGCTGGCGGAGAGGAGGAGACGGACGAGTTCTACCGCGTCTTCATGGCGCCTGGCTTGGGCCACTGCGGGGGCGGCCCTGGTCCTCAAATCCCACTGGATAGTGTTGCTCCTCTCGTTGAATGGGTCGAGAAGGGCAAAGCACCCGAAACAATCTTGTTTTCCGGGAATGGACAGTCGAGAAATGTTTGCAAATTCCCAAAAGAACTAGAATATCGTGGGAGTGGTAACGTGAGCGACGCGGCGAGCTGGGAGTGTGTTTAATTAGTACCTAATATGGGATGATCGGTCTCCGCGGCCCTACTCTACCCAGGGTACATGCAAAATCGATCAGTAGGTAATTGAGTAGTGGCTGAGCTGCATGTATGCAACTTATTGGGCTTGTCCATAAGAGTGGCCTGTCGAAACACAGCCACATGTGCTAGGCATATTTGAGTCTATTCCTTCGGAGCCTTGCTCTCGTCTCTCTTCTCCGACATTTTCTAACCCTTCTACTCTAGGGTCATCGATCCCGTTGATCGAGTTCACCCAGACGCTTCCTAGTTCTTTGCTCTGTATCGACCAAGTCCACCTCTACCGTCGAACGCTTTTCATTATGGCGGAAATTTTTGGCGTAGTTGCATCTGGCCTCAGTGTGGCGCAGATTGCCGGGGAGATTATAGGAACATGCCTCAAGATCAAGCGCCTCATGAATGACTGCGAAGACATGCCTGATAGGCTTGAGGTACTCTTAAATCAGGTCGAAGTTCTGGCGCCGATCATCTCAGAAACGAGCGCTGGCAACGACACCCTCCCTCTCCAGCCCCCACTGAATACCGCTTTATGCAATGCCGTTTCCCACTGCCAAATGGCTTTGGATCAGTTGAGAATTTCGGCGGAAACCCTGTCAAACCAGATAGAAGCATCAAGAGGAATCAAGCGGAAGGTTAGGCTAGTCAAGGCCCTGTTGAAGGGAGACCAACTTGCGCAGTGTGAGAGAAGCTTGCAATCTGCGGTGCAGTTTTTGTCTTTGGCACAACAGACATACATATTGTACGAGCGTCACCAGCCTTCGATTTTGAATCTAACTGCTAATGGAATTATTAGTGCGCTACAGAGAGTGCAGCCAGAAATCATCGCTTTGCAGGTTTTCCGCCACCTAGAAGCACGCAGCAATCATTTATCTCTGGAGCATGGAGAGGATATCCCAGATTCAACGCCAAGAAACGGCGTGAAACTAAGGAGAGAGAATAGAAATCTCGACAGCATTTTCAGCCGTAGCTTTCGACTAGGGCTTCCCTATATAACAGGCGCAGTCGAGGTTTATCTCCCATTAAGCGAATTGAATATCGAAGAAGGTTCTAAAGAAAACAGCAAGGCATCCTTGCTGCAGCTTAAGTTTCACCTGCCCGCCTGGTTGTGCTCCATGGTTGTTGATTCCACTATATTTCGTAGCTACTCTGGTTGGACACATTGCCTCAAAGCATATAAAATTCATAGCAACAACTCCCCAGTGAACACTTTCGGGACCCTTTTCAAGGGAGATGATGTGGATGGTCTACGTCGTATGTTTCAAGAGAGAAATATCAGTCCTTCGGATCGCTTTCGCTATACTGGATCTGAGACAGAGCAGTCCCTTCTCACAGTAAGTCGAACTAGCTGCGACAAGCCTTGACTGAGTACGAGAAAGGGATACTAATTAGATGAGAATAGTTCGCAGTACTACACGGAGCATGGAAAAGCAGCAGTTATCTCTTACAGCATGGATCGGAACCAATTATTTATTTTATATCGGGCGGCAGCATATATGACCAAGTCTACGAGCTTGAACAATTCAACGCCTTTCTCGAAGATGACCGGTTGCAGGACGACCGCCGAATTGATGTTCTCGGCGGATATTATGCAGGCAGCCCCCAGGACTTCTCTAGCCTGAGGCGTAGAATTTGGCCGGATTATGAGTACTACAGTAACGAGTTCCGTAATCATCGGCTCAACCTCGCATGCCGCATAGCTTTATCTGGAAATAGCGGCGCGAAGAGCTTTGGTCTTGCATTGTCTAAGTCGGGACACTTAAATCGCAATGATGTCGATTTCGACTGGCCAGGACCTAATGCCCTGGGGATACTCCACGCAATTGCTCATGCTATTGCGTACACACATTGGGTCGACTCGCATGCTGCACGAGATTGGTGCATTGTAGCTAGCGAGCTCTTACAAATGGTTGAACGATACGAAATTCTGAGCAGCATTCGTCGGGCGAGCTACCCCCCCCACGGCAGCCCCCTTTTTAAACTATTTTCAACTTTACACTATGTGAGCTTCGCCGGCAAGGTTCGGAGAAAACGCACAATACAGACTCGACTTCGTGCATGCGATGAAGTACTCAGGGTGTGGCTGAAGCTTGTCCAGCAAGCCGGGTTTGATCTGAACAAATATGGGATACAAGAAAAGCAGCAGCTTGTTTCTGAGAAGCGAAAAGACTTCCGGCATTATACCCGTAGGGAACCCTATAACGGTATAATGGGGGTAAGGCTCATTACCATTACATGTGGGAGCGAAGTTGATGACTGGAAGCTCTGGTGGTCAGAACCAACGGACGAACTAGTTGGCGATTTCTGGAGGGATATTGACCCGGAGTCTCTACATATCCCTGGGTCCTGGGTCGATGATGGCGCTTAATAAGCTGTGAGAGTTGTGCCTATCCGAAAGTATCAAGGAACCAGACTAATCAGACTATAAGTGGTATTCCGTACACAATGGTCACAGTGTATACCCTCCATCCCATTTGCCACTACAGTACAGTACAGGCATATAATTACCGTTGCGGTCTATAAAACGGCTTATTTGTGCGCTTTACTTTGCAGTAGGTACCTACTATCAATCCTACCGACCCGCCGCCCATCGAAGGTTTTAGGCCATAATTATAGCGTACTCAGCCGCTAGAAATTACAGCGCACCCTGCTTTGTATGGTATATGTACTGTAGCATGCCAAAGGGGGGGTTGGGGTTGAGAGGGTGCTGGCTAGGATGGCCGCGTGGGATTGTGAGTGTGTTTTTTAAGTAATTCTGGTAGCCTTAACATTTTCGCCGCGCGCCATTACCTTTTTTTCTTTGACATCTTTTTACTACTTAATTAGGTCTAGGTTAGATAGGTAAGTACATAAGCGCGATGGCAACTGACTGCCTAACCTACCTAACCTAGGTACTTTCTTTTCTAAAATGGTTGGTACGCGCCAATGTCTTCAGCATCTTTAACACCTATATAATCTATATGCCAGAGTATAACTGCTGCTACGAAGTAAATATATAGCAGTTGCCTATCATTATTTAAGCACTTCAAACACGGCCTAGTTACCTATTAATAGTTGTTCGCACAGTGATCTTTGTAAAATCACTACCAACATTGGCCCCCAAAGAACCTCTCCCCCAACCCCCCCTTTCCCCAGGCCCTGACCTGCTACGGTCGCAGCCTCTGGCCTTATATAAGTAGGTAATCTACCCTGGATATCTGGCTATGGCCTACAAGCTAACAATTAAGCACGCAGTGGCTTTTTTCTGTCCGCCCCGAGAAGGTGAGCCGCCTGAGCCGAGCGGCTTCCGCCCGACCAAAAGGGGTTGATGCATAACAAGACTGTGCGCCCCTTTTACTACTACGACTTTGGTCATGCATGTCTTATTCGGCTTATCTAGCCATATATCTCTACCTACCTGGTTCAAATCTTACCTACCTCAGGTCGGGTAACTGTGCGTTACAGCCTCGCTCGGAAATACCGTCTATGACTGTCATATCTTGCAGGCCTTATTTTCGGTAATCGGGTACATATATATTGGGACTGCAACTAGGGCCAATGAGCAAAATGAGTGCCATACCGGGCACTACAGCCTACTACGATATTGTTTTCATAGATCTTTTCAACTATCTTAAGCCTCAAATGTTAAGGAAAAAAGAAAACGACGACGACACGTTATTCGCCACCAAGCACGTTGCCCGGGAATTCTTTCAACACGAAAATCTTAGGAGATTCTATCGCTGTGTAAGCTCAACTGGAGTCGACGACGATGGAAGCCTTGACATTGGCGAAGATGAATTTGTGAGAAGGGTGCTAGAGAGGGAACTACAGCCTTTCGTCGCGACCTTAGTTTTTTTTGGTGCTCCAAACAAGGCCCTGAAAGCCTTTGTGGCGAACGTCGTAGCCAAACCCGCTGATATCGGGACTAAATTGCCCCTCAAGCAGGATAGGCTCAACGAGATATTCTTTGAAGATCCGACTACTATTCAGAATTTCTCCCATAACCAGCATCGCTTTTGCACTCTCACGTTATTCCAGGACAGTGACCAAATGGTACTGGAAGATAACGATACTGCGAGGCTTCCCTATATGGAAGAACGACCGATCGGTGAAGGCGGATTCGGCACTGTTTGGGAGATCAAGATCCCCTATGGCCACTTCGCGGTTCGTACGGGTGGGGAAACATCGTTTCTGGACGGGCCCAAAGTCGTCGCGCGAAAAGAATTTGTGCGATCTAAAGCCAACGCCAAAAAGGATTTTGAGGAGGAACTGGACCGTTACAAGGAGATCCTTAGCAGCGCTATTAAGTGCGACAATGTGCTACTAATCTACGGCGCTATCGAATCCAGTTCCGGCTCTACTTTTAGCCTGCTCATGCCAAAAGCAGAGTACAACCTGTATCAATATATGGACCGCTATGGGTGCGATCATACAAAGTCGATAGAAAACATGGCCAGGCATATGTCTTACGCTGCTGGCATGGCTCGTGGAGTGGCTCATCTCCACAATGGGATTGAAATCCCAGGCAGGCAGAAGCTTGAATGTTTTCATATGGATCTCAAGCCGGCAAACGTACTCGTATTCCACGAGCACGATAACATAATCTGGAAGATAAGTGATTTTGGATTGTCTCGTACAAAAACCTTCCCCGGCGGCGGCGGAAGCACCGCGCGTAGCCTCGCGCCATCACCTACGACGAACCGAGCTGGAGAGGGAACCTATTTGGCACCCGAATCAGAATCTCATCGTGGGATGACGGAAAAGAGTGATGTGTGGTCGCTCGGGTGCATTATTAGTGTGTTATGCGTTTGGCTTCAGAAAGGCCGCAACGGGGTCAAGGAGTATACCAAATCTCGCACTGAGAGTAATAACGGTGACTCTAGTCGGTTTTTTAGCCATAAAAGATTCAGCCGCGTCAAGCCAAATCCGCAGATCGCACAGTGGCACAGGAAGCTTATCAGTGATGAAGAAGACAAAGACATCAGAGACTCACTCGAACATATTCTCAAATACTTGGAAGACAAGGTCTTATTGATAGATGGAACGTCAAGGGTTCGAGCCGGTAAGATTAAGGAACGCCTGGAGAACACGGCCACCAAAGGTTTAAAAAGGGTAGCGCAACCGACTTACGACGAGAGATCTGTGGACTACGTGAATAATAGATCTGCGTCCGTTGTGGGATCGTATAGGTAAGCTCTTACGAAAGAATTTCCTTCTAACAATTAGTATTGCTAAGCTAAGCTCTATAGTGGTGCATCGTCAGTGAGAGGCTGGCGCATTTCCGTTCCCGTTCCCGTTCCAACATTACAAGGGTGCCAATTCTCCCCAGGTGGTGATATACTGTCTTATTATACTACCTCAAACCAGATCCTTCTTTACTCCGCGTCAGGAAGATTCCCAGAAGAGTCGGGAGGTCTATTACCAGTGTCTGCTCCAATACATCTTCATCCTACCCATATTGTGGATATAGGAGTCACCAAGAACTATATGGTAATCGCAGAAAATGCAAGGGACTTCCAGGTGCGCCATGTCCAGAACGCCTATAATTCCCCACCCTTTCTACTGACATTTTGAGAAGTTCACCTTGATTAGTTTTATCGACGCAGTCTCAAATTCACCCCGTTTCGACCATCGAACATTTATACGTATGGACACGGTGCCCTCAATACATCTCATAGCAATATCACCACTAGGTCGCTGGATAGCATGTATTGTCAAAGGCGAACCGACCGGATCACTCCCCGGGCGTCTATATCTCGCTAAGCGTGAAGATATTACTGGACCAGCTCGGGATCAGAGTGGCCAATTGAACGAGAGTGTATGGAGACATAAAGATCTGCCTGAATGGACGAACAATGACGCAAACAGCGTCACCTCTCTGAGATTCTCGACCGAGTCTTCAATCTGGTTCGCAGGTATATCCCCGCGAGAACATCGCAACCACGTAATAACTCGCCTACCGCTCGCTAGGGGCGATATACGGCCACTCAGGGGCTTTGAATCGGTCTTCTTTAAGGAACCTATAAGCTGTTTTGCTCCGTGTTATAACAGTAATAGGTGTATCATTGTCATGAAAGGGCATACTGTAGTGACTCACGACTTTGGACGCCTAAGCTCGCCGGGAATCAAGAACCATGTAAACGAGCGTTTCCAAATATATCAAATCGTTACGAGCAAGTATGACCCCAGGATCCTAGCCTTGGCCAGGCCCAACACTACATACGGCGAGCTCTGTCTCGTAGAGCTGTCTGTCGAGGAACGCTACTCCAAGGTCGACGTATCCGTCATCTCGCGCTTCAAGGTTCAGTACATGGATCATAGCCTAAGCAAAGTTCAGCTCAGGTGGCTTGAACCGGAGCCTAATGCCGTCACCCAAAATTCCATATCTCAAGATAATCGTGCCCTGATCGCGGTCCTGGCTCAGCCGCATAGAAATGCTGTATTTGAAGTGGATATGGGGCGCTAGGATTTCTCCAAAGAACAGGTCAACATGCAGGTACGTATGCCGTGGTCTTTAGTATAGGGGTGTAATGAACACTTGTTGTTGCGCAGGGAGCCTATACTATCTATGTTAAGAGACATTACTAATAGACAGAACACCTCTTTGTTCCAGAGGTGTGACAACGTATTGAATAATAACCCAAAGATCACGGATCAAACCGAGATCACAGGTGAAATTTTCTTATCTCGTTGTCGAATGTCCCTCAAAAGCTTTCTGATTTCCCTCCACGTGAATGCCTGAAAAGCTTGCCTTGGTATCACTGTGCCGTACTCTCGAAAACAATAGCATGCGAGCAACGTAATGAGGGTGAGTATTCCTGACGCTACGAAGAAATACCAAATATCAGCTGAAGCTACGACTGTCTTTCTCTGTACGTCGAAATTGAAGAAGTTGGTTCCAAAGATAGTCTTGGGAATCCAAAGTTAGGCTATGATTCTTTCAGCGGAGAATCCGGTCACCACTTACAGCAACGAGAGTTATCGGGAGGTAAAGCAACCCCATTATGGTGATCCAGTAGGTGGATTTGCTCAAACTAGCCATGTTCTCGGCCTGGTTCTTCGCAATGATCTGTTCCCTCAGAGACAGCGTATCGGAGAGGAGCTGTGCGGTTGTCTGAGCGCGTTGATGTAGGCAGGCCGCTGTTCGCGAGTACGCGGCCGTCTGGCGTCGGCAATTGTCGAGCTGGTGTGCTGTGGGGGGATTGGATCTTTGGTCAACCAGAGAATGACCCAGGAGACTATCCAGAACATCCAATGAGTGGGATGTTAAAGTCGGGATTTGGAGGAGTTTGTTTATGAGAATGTATAAAGCGTTCAGCTTTTCATAACCGACGCGCATCTCTTGGTCGATTTCGGCTATCATGGTCAAATTCGTCTAAAATATTGTTAAAAATGTCTTGTCAAAAACTTCCTTGCGTTTCATAAGGCGCTCATTCTTACAATTGGGATCAAACGAGCTTCCAGCCAAGCCATATACTGCCTCCACGTGGGAATATAGGTCGAGAACATCAACCCATGGATCCAGAAGGGGTCGTCTAAAGCCGACTGCATTCTGTTTAGCAACTGATTCTCTATATTCCTGTGCGCAGCTGAATCCGGCAGCGGGCTGAGTAAGAGAAAAAACTGCTGGGTTGTCTTCTGATTGAATCGGTGGTATATCCCACTTTGGCGTAAAGCCCACCTGTTCTCCTCCCTATTGAACTCTGGGTATCGTAGCGTGTATGAAGTATCTGGAGCCTAATAAGTTATGTCTTGTGGCCACGAATTTGTCAGCGCCTTACCTATCAAGCCCTCAGATCGTACAATAGATAGGGGTGCACAATGGGCGTACTCAAGGTCTAAGTTGCGGGTATAGAAACAGGAGGAAAGCGCGTAAGCGGACTCATTCAGACCATAATGATCGACTATCAACTTGAACATTGGTTGGGTGATCTGCAACGGCCTCCATGAGTTTCTTTGGCATACTGATCTGAACCGTACTGATAAGCCGGGGCGGAACAACTATAATACCATAAATAACGTACTTACATGAAGTGAATATCAGGGTGCAGGCGACTTGAGGATCTCAAAGCACACTCTAGGGCCCCCAAATCCGTGCAAGATTCGAAGAATAACTTCTTTTCGTTTTGTCCATGGTCTTGGCGGATAGTAATGCTCTGTACCGGCTCAATAAGACTATCGGAGAAGCAATTATTCATGACTGGGGCTGTTATCAGTAGTAATATTAATTGTATATTTGATTTAGAACTCTACAAGCCCGTCGATAGTAATGTAGTGCTTTATACGTCTCCTGATCCCACAATTGGCACATAGTTGTCGGGCTAAGTTGAAGTGATACTGCTCACACCTCGAGCGGAGAAGCTAAGGTGGCCACCAATCACGCCCACCCATGCCACCTGCAGGCTATCACTTCTTCCTAAGTGCGCTTGTTCCAGTCAGCATTCGCCCAAGAAGTATGCCATCGTGCGTTGGGCTCACTCGATGGCTTCCTATGTTATCTGGTGAGCTCTGTATTTCCCTGTTTCGCTCGTGGATCCTTTACCTACCATCGAGACTCTCCCGGGCGTCGTAAAGATGTATTGATCATCATCACTCTAGGTAAGATACGTATGTGAGATAGATACTCGTGTCTATGGTTCGTGCTGTGCAATGGGTTTGCGTACTGTAGTAACTTGGATAGGGGCTACGTTAGGGAATAATTCCTCTAATAGCTGCTCTAGCCTCGTCTTTTTAAGGTATTTGCTCGGAACGTTATGAGTGACCGAGTGGGTGACTGAGTGGGTGGCCGGCATCTCGATATGCTTAATAGTGGTTGCAAGTGGAATTTCTGCTGATAAGAAACAGAAGCCTCTGTCGCATCGGCGGTGCACCTTCTAACCCTTTTTTATTTCGTTTCGACGTGCCACCTTTCAGCTCAGCGTTCTTGGCATGGGACGTGACTGGGCACAAGGGAACGAGAAAAGTGCACATTCGTATCAAGTGCAAAATAATAGGCTCGTTTAGGATGCTAGATTCCTTCCCCCTTTGCCTTGCCCCGCCAAGGGGGAGGGAATAGTCTTCTCCTCCGGGGCCGAGCTTCCTGTTCATTTGGGGGCAAGCGACAGAAAACTACGAAAATAAGTCTGATCTGATTCAGTGCCATCACCCCCAAAGTCGTTTTAGAGTGTAGAGGGTGATATGGCTTGTTGGAACGTGGCTGAATGTCGGGTGGCGGAAGCTAGGATATGCTCTGTTAGGACATGCGGTCAAGCCCGGCATGTATCAATGATGAGGTCCTCGGGCTCTTCAACTCCCACATCAACTTTATCTAACCTTCGTTAATAGGGTTCTACTTCGTTATCCCCTTTTCGCTCTTTACAGTAGAACGTTTTCAACGTGGAGACCGAGCGGCGTCTTTTTCGCTCATCGAGTTAGCCTTTTCCTCATGCTGCGATCACCAGATATAGAACTCCCACGGTTAATGGGGCCACGAAGGTCTAGGGGCAGTACGATACCAAGCCAGCGCGTCGGCGAATTTTCGCGCAACGCGTCCAATCCTTCGTCGCCAACGTTAGCGTCCGACTCTAGCCAACGTCCGCCCAACGACTCCGTTCTAGACGTCGAACCTTCTGAAGACCGTCAGTATGCATATGGTGACGCAGGTAGCCAGGCGGACACTCCCACACACGGTGTCAAAAGGGACTTGACGCGTTTCCAGGTCTTGGTATGCCATGTATTCAGGTCAGACTTGTTCGTGACTAACGTTCAAAGATGATCGCCTTCAATGCAACATTGGGTGTCGGCCTTTACTGGCGGTCGGGCCAGATCCTGGAACTTGGAGGAGTCGTGGCCGTATTGGTGTCATTCGTCTCGATCGCTCTCCTAGCATGGGCCGTTATGCAGTGCATCAGTGAACTGCTTGGTCGGTGGCCTGTACCTGGCGCGCTCTCTGTCTTCGTGAGTAACTTCGTTGACTACGAGCTCGGTATCGCCGTGGGTATCATGTACTGGTCAGTTATCAATGCGTAATTGCAATCAGCGCGCCAAGTACTAACCTTTTGTAGGCTCACGTACTCGGTCTCTTTCTCCGCCCTGATTGCTACGTCCGCCGGCGAAATAAGATTCTGGATACGGAATGAAGCGTTCGATGTGATAGTTACCTACATCGCAATTCCTCTGATACTTATCGTGTTGAACTGTCTCCCGGTTAAGGTACGTTAGAATCATGGCGTAGCTAGCCCTGTATCCCATGAACGAGTCAGTAGTAACTAATTATTCGATAGTATTATGGACGGATCGAAGTTGTCTTCGGAATCTTGAAACTCTCGTTCCTCTTTACTATAGTAGTAGCGATGATCGTACTTGGTAAGCATTTGACCAGACCCAACCTACCCGGCTCACCACTGCTCATATCCGACGGCAGCGAGTCTACCTGGCTCTCAAGAAGCTACAGACTATAGTAAGCCTAGTTCCCCGGATTTTAATATTTGGCTATTAATTACTATGATTTTAGATTGGAGCGATACGAATGCTTGGGATACAGATGCTTCACCGGACAGAGCACCGGCGTTCCTGTGAGGCCCTACAATTATTGGAATGCGGCTCTCGCTGACTTGCGCAGTATGGCTATCTCTACGGCTATTTTTGCCTTTGTGGGTGTTGAGATTGTCGCTGCATGCGCTCTAGAAGCAAAACCACCGAATTCAAACACGTACTCGGGGGACATGGCTCAAGCCTCGGTGATGGGCTCGAGGCCTGGGTTCTTAGTGGTTTACTTCTCCCTAATAGTTGGCGTGGTATACGCTGTGAGCGGCCTCTTGACTACCTTCAGTGTTCCTCGCGATGCATGTGGCCTTCCTCGTCTTAGTTGGCTCGATCCTGATGAATGGAGCCCGTACTGCACTGGATCTGAAGACGTCGAATACCTAGTCCCGTCATCCGTTTTCGTTCTGGCTGCTAAGCTTCACGACTCACCTGGCCTAGCATCCGCATTAAATTTCTTTCTAGTTTTTACTGCCCTGAGCTCCGCCCTAACCAACCTCTACATTGCTTCTCGAGCATTATATGGGCTCGCCACGCACCTGCAAAGAAGTGACGATAAGTTTTTGGATATTATCTCTTTCTTTGGAGTGACAAATCACAACGGCGTACCGATTCGCGCCGTGATGCTGTCTGCTATATTATTTATTTGGGTCCCTTTTCTTCGGCTTGCGGGCTACAATCAGGCTGCTGGATCAGATGAGGATACTTCTCTTGGTCCCGCGGGGATATTTAGCGTGAGCATTCCTAGCAATATATGTCTGTGAGGCCAACTAACGTCTTAGTTCATCGAAATCTTGACTGAAATCGGTTCGGTTGGTGTTGTGATAGTCTGGGCCTGTGAATGTGTCGCATTCCTCTCGTATTATTACTAGTAAGTTGATCTTATCCAATACAACAGCACCGTAATAACGACCCTAGCTTAAAGAAGCATGACGAGTATCTCAAGATGGCCGACAACAACTATGTGGATCGGAAGGATCATACAAAGTATCCGTATCGTAGCCACTTGCAACCAATTGTAGGCGGCCTCGCCTTTGTAGGATGCGTGTTCGCTCTCACAGTACTGGGTTCTGCCTCGCTCTACCATGAATTCCATGTGAAAGCCTTCTTGTCGCAGTTCCTTGCCGTAAGTAGCCAGGCTATTGCTTAACTGTCTTGTCAACTCGTACTCGACTAAACAGAACTTAATAGGTCTTTGTCTTCGGCATTCTATGGGCCTTTCTGAAAGTGTATAGGCGTGGTAGACTGGCCATGTACCATATGGGCGTGGATTCGTCAGAGCAGAGCTTTGGTAGAACGCTCGGTCGCCTTTCCAGTCTTGTGAATGAATGATGGAACTCAATGGCTGGAATCTATTCGAGCAGGATTTACGCTATCGGGAGGGTGACTCGGGTTGCGCTTGGGTGGGGGGAGGACATGATGGAACGTATGCGATGGATGATGATGTTCACTTCAACTATTTGAGAATTTATTATGTATTTGTAAAACATTCGAGGCATGTATTAGTATAATATAGTATTTATTACCTTGATTGAGGCACAGCGATCCCCTTGCTTTAGGGGGCTGGACAGACAGTCCCTGGCTAAAGAAAGGCTTGGCGTTTTTCCCCCAGACCCGTCTCCAAGCTGGCGATCAGCCTATCTGACTAACCTAGAGCCCACTACCTAGGTAGATCTAGGTAGGAACTGGGGCGGCTACAGTGGCTGTTACAGGGCCGCCGCAAGTCCTCCTCCGCCTTGAATATTCGGTGGTACTTCACCTACTATGTGCTGAACAGAGTCACGTCGTTGGGAAAATATAGAAAACTTCGATTGAATTTTATTTTCGGATACTGCGGGTTGTTTTTTTTTTCTCTTCGCAGCCAACACTGTTTCGGATGAGAGTTCTTGACAAATCTATAAATTGACCCCAGTCGATCAAGAGCGCGCCCTTCATACTGCACTCATGCGCCCTCCCTTAACGGGGTCTGGAGGCGTTTAGGGGTGGCGCATTTTTCGAGTATTTATTTGAGCTCGAGGTCTTCCCAAGTTCACCACAACAAGCGGAACTACCGAATCATCTTCTTGGATAGGCGCATTTACAGCGACGCCAAAGAGCTTCCTTAGCCAACCCCTCATACAATAATATGACCATCGGGAGCCTTGACTTCCGTCTTGCGACGGTAGAGGATGCGATTCCACTAGAACGTCTCATCAACACGGCCTTCCGCGGCGACAAAACCACACAGGTTTTCTTATCACCCGATCATGCGAGTGTTGAGTGAGCAATCCTTGGAATTATCCTTGCCCCTCCTCGGCGACTTCTAGAGTGTGAAGCCGCATTTTCAAGTGAAAGCCGTATCCTAGAGGCTCCCCACGCTTTCCGAGCCCCTATGGGCTGTACTCAAAAATCGAGAGCTAATCCTGAGTATTGCAGCGTCGCGGACGTACCCACTATCATCGCCAAGATCAATCAACCCGATTGTGCCGTGCTAGCTGTCACGGACTCGTCAACTGGCTCTATCGTGGCCCACGGCTCAGTGCGCAAGCTTGATGACAAACGCGCCTGGTTTGGCATGTTAGCCGTGGACGTTGACCGCCAGAAACGGGGCCTAGGCAGTAAGGTCCTTGAATGGGCCGAGCTGTATGCCCGCCGCCAATGGGGTTCCGCCAGGCTGGAGTTTGACGTCGTGAATACGCGCGCCGAATTGATCGCCTGGTATAAACAAAGAGGGTACCAGCCGACTGGAGAGTCTACGCCGTTCCCTTGTGAGCGCCGTGGGGACTGGAAAGGGGTTCTCAGAGATGACCTCTGTTTTATTAATCTGGGGAAGGATCTCGGGGAAACCCCTGTCACAACCGGGGTAGAAGAATAGCTTCCACATTGTCTGGAGTTGCCAATACTAAACTCAACCAATTCACCTACAAACTGCATTTACATGGTATTGCCAGGATTCCCTGTAGGGAAATTGCCCGAAACGGTCAATTGTTCTCTACAAAGATTGGGGACACCTACCTACATTGTTGTAGCGTAATGCGGCTTGGAAAGACCTCACGATGTTCCACCAATCGCAAACCTACCAGCGTTTGCGGGCACGGCCTCAACCACCACGGATGGAACTTGTAATATCATTTCCGCCAATAACTCAGAGAAGCGCATTTCTTGTCCGTGATGTTGTGACACTAATGTTGTATTGCAAGGTAACTATTGACAACTCCTAGAACACATGGCTGACTACCTCCCGTTCACGGCTCTGGAGCAGCTATTCCGGACGTCTTTCTTCAAGGCCATTCAAAGAGTCTATGAACGAGGTCTATATGCTACTGGTGGAAAGTTATCGAAGTAATATGGCATCTGGTCTAGTCGAAGGTTACCGTTTCGGACGGTTCTTCGGGCTTGCTGGCTAGCTGCCCCTATGCTTTGCTCCTAAAATGGAGGGTACAAAGGGGATTCAAAAGGCAGCACGAGAGACGATCATTCCCTTCTGTGGCAGTAGTCTCTGATATTCTACCATCACTGAGTTCACCAAAGCCTAGACATAACGATGCATTACTACGCCTTCCTGGCCCTCGTCCCCTTCGTGCGGGCATGCACGAACCCTGACTCCGATTCTTGTGCGTCGTTTATGACGAACCAGGCGGCCACGGCGTCCCCCTTTTGCGCGACCTTCACACAGTCGGCGGTGACCGCCACTGCGGCTTTACCCGCGTGGGCGACGGCATGCTCGAACAAGCCCAGCGCTATTTCCAAGGTGGGTAACTGAAGCTTGGCTCTTTCATCGAGAATAGTTACTCATAAAAGTGGTTCGATAGGAATGCTCGTGTGCCTTCACCGGCGGCGGAGGCGCAACGACAACTACCAAGACCACCTCTACCACCTTGACTACGACCACCAGGACAACTACCGGCTCTGGCGGTGGTGCTACGGGTTCTTGCTCATCGCCAAACTATAGTCTCCAGGGCTACGGTGCTGGTACAACTGGCGGCGGCAGTGGCAGCGGCACGACGGTTACGTCCTGCTCGGCTCTGACGTCCGCGGCCGCGAATGGAGGTGTTATTACTATCTCGGGCGTTCTGAATGGCTGTGGAAGTGAGTTGCCCCACCGCCCTTGTTTCCATCATAGTAATTGCTAACCCGAGATACTCTAGTCATTGACTTGGTCAGCGATACAACCGTCATCGGGTCTGGGTCCCGCTCGGGCTTGACGAGCGGAGGTCTTCGCATCAAGAGGGCTTCAAACGTCATCCTAAAGAACCTGTACTTCCACGACCCACCTGAGGGTAAAGATCTCGTTGAAATTCAGTACTCGACGCAGGTCTGGGTTGACCACTGTGACGTAAGCCGCTCCATATTCGAGGATGGGAACTTAGAGACGGAATGAACCGTTGGGCTAATTTGGGACCAACTTCCCGTTAATAGTTTTCCACTGAGGGCCTCACCGGCGACAAAGATTATTACGATGGTCTTCTAGACATCACGCATGGAAGTGACTTCGTCACTGTCTCCTGGAACAAGTTCCACGACCACGTAAGTCGTGTTCTGCCTCTCGCCCCCCCTTTCCCACATCTCTTTCCTCCTAGCACCCCATAATAAAAAACCGGCGTGGCTACGCTGACCCTGATTTATGTTACAGTGGAAGGGCTCTCTCGTTGGCCACAGCGACAGCAACAGCGGCGAAGATAAGGGCAAGCTGCACATAACATACCACCACAACTACTTCAACAACATTAACTCGCGTCTGCCCTCGTTCCGCTTCGGCACAGGCCACGTCTTCAGCTCTTGCTTCGAGAACAACCCAACCTCGGGTATCAACAGCCGGATGGGAGCACAGCTCCTGGTCGAACAGAACTACTTCTCTTCTACCAAGCTCGCCATCGTGACCGATCTCGATAGCGACGAGGACGGATATGCGGTCGACCGAGACAACATCTTTGTCGACAGCACAACCCGAATTACACAGACCGGCTCCTTGACCCCGCCTTACAGCTACACGTAAGTCTTCTTCCCTGGGGATACCCATCTTTGATTCACATGATCGAGTCGTTCGACGGTACACTAACTAGGGATCCATAGACTCAATCCTGCGAGCTGCATTTGCAGCATGGTCAAGTCGTACGCTGGTCTAGGTGTCATTTAAGCTGTACCATGGCTTCCCTGCGCAAAGATTCTGGGCCGCTGTTCATGCTTAGGACCACAGACGCCAAGCGCGTTGCTTTCTCAACAATGGGGCTCACGGGGAGACTATGTATCAGGAGTAGTGACTGTCGTGTCGATTAGGTACCTCATATATTCTATATCATTACTATAGTTTCTAGGGCCAAGCTCAATGCCAAGAATCGAAGGACCTATGAATTTCGATATCTACCTCTAGTTTCAACGAGTACGTTCCACACTCGATCTCTACGTTCTCCCTCAAATGATACTTAATTCTCCGAATTATACCGAGGCCGAGATACGTCGTACGTATTCTCCCGCTCGAATGTCGTGCTTGTTTTACCTAACTTCATTTCCGGCTCCCGGATACGGAGCACGACGGATACCCGTCGTCGTGCGAAGAGCCTAGACCAGTAAACTCTGCTATGTACGGAACACCTTCTTTGCCCTAGTGAGCGTGACACTTGGAATCGTGATTCCACAGGTACGTACACCATGATACAAACACCACCACTACCAATTGAGATAATCATGTGTTTCAAAAACTGTGTCCTAGGCTGTGGGAGTCGATCGGGCCTATAAATCGGCCGGACTTGTTGAGTGGCACGTAATATAGAGTCACGAACCCGCATCTATCTTCTGATAAGGGTTGAGGAACCGCGCCTCGGTTACAGTAAACCTCGCAATTTATTGCAGACGAGACTGCCGTCACAGTTACAATCGTAAGATGAGAGACCGATCTTCGCTCGTAAATGTTTCACCGCTTGCCTACGGTCAAATAGAAGAGCGATAGGCACCTCAGATCAAGTAACTTGGAGTAGCGTCGCATAATACATACGTACCCAAGTCAGTATGCTATCGGCCAAACTCTTCATGGCGGTTTTACACATGCTATGTAAGGTCACGTCTTGACCGCAAGTGTGTGCTCCGGGGTAATACCCAAGCATGTTCCCAAGTCGTCGATTTGCGAAGATTACTACTCGAAAGGACTGTCGAGTGTTACTCCACGCTACATGCGCTGTTCGGCAGACCTTTTCCCAATCAGTATATCGCACAATGGTTATCATGGGGTGTTATTCCGTAGACAGCCCCCGAAAGCTGACGAACATATAAAGTTCATGCTCTCGGAATCAACATTCCCTTTCTCCTTTCTTCTGCGATCGCCCGCAACTTCTTGCCTATAAATAATCGGTGGCAGGATAGGGCCCCTCAATGGACTACTTGGGTGTAGCCTGCCGTTTAACTGTTTGCCACTACGAGACTTAGCAGTTCAACCGCGAACCAGCACCCCCAAGCAGTTCGTTTAGGGGGACTATCCTACCACCGATTATTTATAGGCAAGAAGTTGCAGGCGATTCACCGATAATTACGGCCGACTCTCAAGTTCCTTACGGCATCTACAACTATCACATGTGTCAGTATTATTTGTGCCGCCTCTACAGCCGCACTGGCCGAAATCTGCCCGGCAATCCTCGTTCCACCGCTACTCACCAGCTCATCTCACAATCCGCCGGTATATTAGACAATCATTGTCCTGGCGTGTTATCGACCCAAAGACTTTGGAAAGCAGACTGACATATGAATTTCATGCTCTTCAAAGCTGGCATCCCATTTTGCTTTCCGTCTGCAATCGCCCGCAACTTCTAGCGTACGAATAATAGGAGATGAGGTTGGGGTCCCTCAATAGGCTGCTTGAGTGTAGACTGCTGTTTAACTGTTCGCCACTACGAGACACAGCAGTTCAACCGCGGACCAATACTCTCAGGCGGCTTGTTCAGGGACACCACCTTATCTCCTACTATGCGTACGCCAGGAGTTTCAGGCGATTCACTGATGGGGGGTTGTCAATTTTCTCGCAACAGCAACCACATGTGTATCCATCGGTATATCGATTACCGGACCGCGATGCCGGGCGAGATGCAGTTCTAGCGCAGGATGTTCGCCTTCCATCGTCAAAGATGAGTGCGCAGTCCATTTCACTTCCAGACGGCTTGATGGGAATCGCACCAATCCAGATTCCACTGCAATCAGAGCACAGTCGCGGGAGAGCCGGTTACAAGTTATCCTCCCAGCGACCCTTCATCACCCATGGTACCAACGGCTTTCCGTCAGGTAGTCACACCACGCTTCCCCCGTGATTGAAGACAACCAATGATGGTAATCGCCATTCTTCTATCACTTGGGCTTCCACTACCCTGATTACAAGGGACGTGTCAAGAGTGGAGGAGATGCACACATCACTTGCTCATGTCCCCGAGAACAGCTGGACACCCCTAGCCCCCAACTCTCCCGCTGCACCTCCCGTATCAGCGTTAGGTCGTATGGACAAGAAGAACTGCAACAACTCCTTATACTATATAGGGACACTCCGCGGAGAGGTGCCAGGAAGTGCTTTAGTACGCGCTGCGTACGGCTCCTACAGGGGCATACTCAGCTACGGGAAGATGGTCTGCGGGCCTGCTTCACTACTCTACTTTGAGCCCCGTTTCTATAGCCGTTACACGGCCGCTATTCGGGGAACTCCGGCGTAGAGTCATAAAGCAGGTTCACCCCGGGCCACCCTCTCACACGTAAGTATGTCCGTGTAGGAGTCATTCGCAGCGCGTACTAAAACACTTCCCGGACCGCCTTGCCGGAGTACCCTTGTACATGAGGTATGGGAAAGCGGTGTGTTAGGTATAGTGTTACATGCGCGTGGAATAGTTGGGCTATACATTACTCATTCCCATTCTCGTCTATGATAGGAACCGTTTCTACTTTTCTATCCTGATAGCTTCATATCCTACTCTAGATAGTTCTTTGCAATTCAACCCAGGTTGCGCCCAGTTACGCTTTGCTTGGTACGTTCATGGCCTTATAGTTGCCCGTCCTTTTGCCTCTAGTAGCAGACGATTCCCTGCTCGCTAGCCTATTGACTGAAGGGGCGGACAGGATCTTAAGTTTCTCAGTAGCTATAGCCATATACGGAAGACTTGATCTTCTATTCATGCTATTTTGGTATGAAGCTTAGTATTATGAATACTTGCCCAGTATTGATATCCCGATAATACATGTTCTCTGTAGTGTGGAATGATGGGGAGCGAGGTAAGGCTCTAGGGAACTGTGATCTGCTAGGAACTGCGGGTATTCATAGGTATGACTACCATATATGCTTCTACAAGAACCATCTAAAATCTTCCACTCGTGGGCCATCCCTCAATCGTGAAGTGGGAACATCTCGCGCGGAGAGATTGACGCCCTGTCGGCGATTGCGGCGTTTATTGTCGAACACCATGTACAGACCCAAGCACGCTGCGACGATGAATCCGAACCCGCCGAAACTCGCCGTGGTGATGAGCGCCGGCGCGTACTTCGGCTTGTCCTGCTCACGGAAGACGTTGCTCGCTACCAATCCCATGAGGTTGGCTAAGGGTACTCCGACCGACGTTAAGGCTAGTCGTTGGCCTTCGTGTGCTACGTTGTTGTTGTACCACTATTTGGTATTTTTGATTAGCATGGCGGCAAGTTGTCCCACCAACACGGACTGGGACAAAAGAATAAAATCCAATGTGATTGAATTGACTTACGGTACTTAGTAAGACAGAAGGTGCAGAGGTGCCCCAAGTCATCATGAATGTAGCGTAACTGTAGTATTCAGAGTCAGCATTTGCCGTTTCGAGCACGAGCTATATGTATTGAAGGCGCGAGGAAAGCGTCCATCACAGGTCTAGCCTATTAATGACTTTGATGTACTTGGAATATCCTGAGTGAGGAGAGGATGAGGCTGAGAGCTACTCACTAGGCGAGTTGTAATTCACGCTGCACATCCTCGATAGCAGCGTATATAATGAACCCAGTAAAAGAGAGAGCGAATCCGAGGCAGATGAACGGAAAGCGTATTCGAAGCAAGTCGGAAGAGAATGCCAAAATCAACAACGTGACAGCACCCTGGCAGTTATTTAGCAATTGTAACTTGTCAACTATCAATAGATATAGCATGCTTTCTCACCGTGATGTTTGGTGCTACGGTGTAGAGGTTTACTTTGACGGTGTCCGTCACGATTCGCTGGACAATCTGGGGCAGGAAGAGCCCAACGGATTGGAGGGGAACGCCCACTGTTATTGGCGTGGCTAGTTAGTTGTGTACTTTTCTTGTGTAGGTTTGAGGCACTCCATAGTTGGTTAGGCTGGTCAAGTTGATAAGACTCCTGGTATCTAGGAGCCCGTACGGAACGTGGGACAAAAGAGCAAGAAAGGGTTCACGAGATTCAATACATACGAGCGATTTCGACCAAGAGGAAGCCGTACGTAGAAGGTCTCTTAAATATTTGTAGTGACTCTCGAAGATTGAAGGCTTCATTGACGATGGAAGAGCTGTCAACTTGAATCCGATGATACGCAAGGGCTTTCTCGTCTTCATTCAAAAATCTAGCTTCGGCCGCACTTTTTGGTAAGTAGATAAAAGCGAATATGGAAAATAGAACAGTGAGGGTTCCTTCAATAATGAAGAGCCATCTCCAGGGGTAGTCCACCAAGTGCGACTTGATTTGAAAAACTCCGAAAGCGAGGAGTCCACTAAAGGCGTTGGCTATGTTCGACGCGGCGTAGAATATAGCGAGCCGACGGGCCAATTCGTTACGTCTGTAGAACGTAGTAAGATAGAAGATGACTAGTGGGAAGAAGGCACTTTCCACGGCACCGAGAAAGAAACGCAAGGCGAAGATTCCACTGAAGTTATGTGTAGCGGCCGTGAGAACTTCAAGCATTTTGAGTCAGTAACGTTCTAATTAGGTGAATTTTGAGATGGGTTTTACTTGAAACGTGAGCCAAGCCGGGATAGGAGATGTTATTTTCCTAATACAAGCTACAAAATAAAGGGGGGCACATTTGGGTTGACCTACGGGTGAAGGAACCAAAGCTGGTCATCAGGATGGGAAGCATTCGAGACGGTCCTACTTTCTTGCCTAATAGGGCTAAGGGAGGAGCGAACACGACCTTAGTTCTGTCAACATTTCATTCCTATTCAAAGGACCGAGCGACATGCGCGCAGACGATGAGTGAATGAGGGTGTTTCGAGTTGAACGTACTGTCGTTCTCCGAGGTTAGCGGCCACATTATGTAATAGGGAATGTTGTGGCTAATTCCGCCGTATAATAAGGGATGTAAAAGGTGCGGAGAGGTTGAGAAACAGGGGGTGTGAATTTCGAATTGAAATAACACGCTGTACTGCCGTTTACATACCATAAGGGATGAAGAAGACTTGAGAACCAAGAGTTAGTTATCTGATCCTAAAATGAAACATAGAGGGCCTCGGGGCTACATAGAGAGCCATAAAGGCACGAGGCTCGCTCAACTAGGGCTTTTTCACGCGTAGTATCGGGCGGCGGGACGAAGAGAAGAATCACATGGCTACTCACTGCCCACTATAAGGTTATACTGCCCAGGCGCGAAGTTGAGGTCTGTAGTATCTTGTCAGCGACTATAAAATGGTGGGGGCCAAGAGATGGCGAAGCGTTACTTTTTGACAGACCGGCTGTCTGCGCGTTACCGAGGTTGCCTTTATCGAGGGCGTTAAACAGATACTAATTAAGACGTCTATTAGAATCTTATATCGGAATGAGCATTTCTCTTAGCGCCGCTGGTTGAACGCGTCGCGTTCTCTTCAATTTTTTGTTTTTATTCTTCTCCTGTCCTTCTTTTCTTTTCTTCCCACTCAAAGAAATGACGAGACAAACCATGATGGCCAAGACGGGCAACAGTCGGAAGTCGAACTTGCGACAGAGGGCTCTTTCGGCTGCCGAGTCGATTACGAGAGCCGTTTCTTCGGCAACATCCTCACGACTGTTTTCAGCATCGTCAATGCTCTTCTTGTTACACGAGGCCACGTCATTGGCAGTAGTGGAAGGGCGATGCTGAGGACTTGGAGTGGGCGCAGGTTCCGTCATCGTATCGACAGGACTCGCGCCAGTGAACAAGATGTAGAGGTTCAGGTATTATTATTACTAGGCCCAGATGGAAGAGGAAAGAAGTCTGAGTAAGAAAGTACTTTCCGTTGGCGTGCGGAGTTTTGTCGCACCCGGGTACTGCCCGGGCTAGCTGTCTCGATAGTTGAGATGAACAAGTCACATGAAGAGCGGTCAATAACAGGACGTGGTTGGCCGAGGAAAGATTGAGTTATAGTATCACGTATCACGTATCACGTATCACGGTATCTATCTAGGTAATGGTAAGATAGTGAGGCCAACACTAGGTACCCTGCCTCCTGCCTGCCTTCTTTGCCCATGTGAGCAGCTTGATCCCATCCCATCCTAAAGGTTATTTATCCCTATCTATGTGTTACCTAAGTACGTACGGAGTTACTGGGTATGTCTTTGGTGATTGTCTCGGTGAGTGGGGGGTTATCTCGTTTATCTTACTCAAAAGCCTGTAAGGGGAACACTCTTCGTTCTTCTCGGCCGTAGATAGGTGTTTCTAGTGTTTCTAGGGTAAGATATCAGTGACTAAGTAGATAGATAGATAGATAGATACCTAGATATCAGTGGATACGACTAAACACAGCACTAACAGCACTAACAGCACTAATCTAGTCATGTACCTAGGAAACCTGCTAGTAGTACGGTACACTAGGCAAGTACACTAGGTACCTAAGGCGGTCTCAGTGCCGGCGGAGTACGGGGACTTTGGTGGGACAAAAGCTGGGGTAATGCCCCCCATCAGTGCTTGCCCCATTACTGCCCCCGCGCAGTAACGCGGCCATCAGAGAGGCGGGCCTCCCTGCGGGGGGCCCCTACCTGGACCGCGTCAACTCTCTCGCGGCCGTCCGCATGGCCCGCCTTGATAGACTACACCCAGTCGCCCTCCGCCTACAGACGGTCACTAGCCGCCGGAGGAGCATCCTCCAAGAGGTCGGCTCCCTAGCCCCCGAAATCCACAGGTCCCTGCTGGTGGCCCCCCTACCCCCTTAGGCGGGTCTACAGCTTACCGACAAGAATACGGCCGCCGCGGAACATAAAGTATAGTTAACTAACCTTCTCGCCCGGCAGCGCCTAAGAAAAGATAGCTTCTTTGTTTACTTAGACGGCTTTAAAGACTAGTTAGTCTTTTAAGCATACGCTGTGTACTTATAAGGACATATTTCATATAGCAACTTTAAATAGCTAGACAGAAAAGAAGTCTTTAATGCTAAGTACGTAAAAGCTTTTAAAGCTATAAAATAGTTTTATAACAGATATTATTAGGCTACTTACTACTTTTACTTTTGCTTAAATAATATTTTTATTTTGCGTAGTTTATTAAATAGCAACCTTTATAGCTTTAAGTATAAATTTGCAGAGTTTAAGCGTATAGCAATTAACTTTAGAAGCAAACTTACACTATATTAGTCTTTAGGACATTTAGGGATTAAAGGCAACAAAAAAGCTAATAAGTACGTAAAAGCACTTTTTGCTTTCCTTTTATTAATATAGCACTCTTTTAAAAGCAACTGCCTTTTTTATTTTTATATATAAAAAAAGGCTAAAGCTAAAGCAAACTTATAAGCTATTAAGTAGTAGCATATTAATAAACCGGACTTATATATAAAAATAAAGCTTAACTAGCTTACTAAAAGCAAAAACCTTTTAAAGCTAAAGCTTTTATACGTATCTTTTAAAAAACTTATTACTAAACGCTTTAAGTATAAAAACTTTGCTTTTTATTATAAAAGGTTTAGCTATCTTAAAGATAGAATTAAGACTTGCGTATGCAAAAAAAAAGTAAATTAAAAGTATATCTTTATATGCCTTTAAAAGCGCAGACGTATTTTAAAAAAGCTTAACCTTAACTAAATTAGCAAGATTTTACTTAAAAAAAAAGCAAAAAAGAAGTTTAAACGCTTTTAAAAGTCTAACTATAATCTATAACCTTTTGCTACTTACTTAAGCAAATAGAAAAAGTGTCCTTACCCTTTTACAATATAACCTTTTTTTTTTTGTTATTAAGCGATAGCAGACGCTACTGCTGTTTATCTAAACATAAATCTGTTTAGGTTACGTAAAAGCGCTACGACTGATTGGCTGCTAGGCTTTGCAGCTATAATTGTAACCTAATGTAGTCTTAGCAATCTAGGATAGACGTTAATAGACTCCTCCTCCTCTTCCTCCTCCCCCGCGCAGTAACCCTCGTATATACCTAGGTAGTTAGGGTACCTCATTCTAGAGAGAAGCTTTAGTCAAGACAGGAAGCTGCTCAACACTGGGTCGTGCAGAAACGGTTATGAGCGGGGTTCTAACTGTAACGTCTCTTCTGAATGAGCGAACATCCATCCGACCATCGAAGGGCGGGTTGGGGGTCACAAGCCTAATGCATATACTAAGTACTACTAGACTTAGGTAGGTAACCTAGTACCTTAGCCGATGCATATAGGCGGTTTAGGCGTAAGAGCACCGGTTTAGCTCAGAAGTACTCCGTAGACGTACCTGTATTGCAAGCAACCCCTCATCTGCCAGTGCCTAAACGCATACACACTTAGGTACCTAGGTATGCATTCACTACCTACATGTAGGTAGGTACTTCACATGATCCCCTCCCGCTTGAATATGTCAACCTCCTTGAATTCATAAGAACGAGAAATACACTTTATCTCTTCAAAAAAATCTAGCTGTTATCGCAATACTGATCGCATTTCTCCCCTCGGGTCTTCAAAATAACTCTCTTACTCGCCCACCATGACGGAGAAGACCCCTGTCGTCACCGACAAGGCCCCAAAAGCCCTGCCCGGCATCTACAGCCAGGCCATCAAGGCGAACGGATTCGTCTTTGTTTCAGGGGCCGTCCCCATGGATGCCGAGTCGGGCGAGATCATTCCGGGTGATGTCCAAGCGCACACCGTAAGTCGCTTTTCTCTGTGATAATCACTACTGGCACTTAGACTAACTGATTCTGTAGCATCAATGCATCAAGAACCTCACAGCTATCCTGGAAGCTGCCGGGTCCGACATCCTTAAGGTTGTTAAGGTGAATGTCTTCCTCTCCAACATGGACGACTTTGCCGCCATGAATGAGGTGTATAGCCAGTACTGGGGCGACGTAAAGCCCTGCAGAACGTGAGCCAACGTCCTCCATGATGATACTATGCTAGCATCCTGCTTACTGCGTTACGAATAGCTGTGTGGCTGTTAAGACTTTACCTCTTAATGTAGATGTTGAAATCGAGTGTACCGCCACTTATTAAAGCTCTCAGTTTTGCTGCTAGCTGCGCTACTACGAGCATGCCCATCAAGTGCAATATCCCAGGCGGGTTGCTCTACTATACTCAGCGGTCGTGACGAGAATGGAGGCGGCCGACAGCCGAATGCTTTTCCCGAGCGTTGAATCGACGTAGCACGATGAGAAGCGGTCATTCCATGAGCTCCAACTCGGAAGCTGTGCAAGCTCGGACGTAAACATCGAGTTGGCGGCACTGTCTCACTGCTTCGGTACCTAAGTATCCACAACTCTAGGCACTATATAAATTCAGTTAAATTGATAGAAAGCGGACCATTGCGATAATCCTTCCGCATAAAACACACATTGCTGACTCTAGTGTTACGCAATTCGGACTGTCCTATTCAAACTACTCAACCGCCATGACTGTCTGAGTATCGCAACCGGCTGTATTGGGCCGACTGAGTGGATATCGGTTACAAGCTATCTGAAGAGAACATCGATGAGACTAGACATAGGTTTTGTGTTGTCCACCCAGAGACGACGAGCGCTTGCGTGTATGCTTATTAGCCACCAACCTAAATAACTGGTTCGTGGAATGAAATAAAATTAAGATATTTCACTTCAGTGCATTCACCGAGAGATAAGGATCACGCACCCGGACGGCGCCCGGATGCGTACAACCACACTCGACGGGTATCACCACAGAGATCTCTGCGAATGAATCTAGTAGCTAACCAAGCGTAGATCACCCGACCCCCCGCCCGATCTGGGGTTCGTCGATTATGAGTATCTTGTGTTTCCCCAAGCGTCCGTGTTTCCAGGCCAGCTGTTGGCGATGGAGCCACGTGTGAACAGGAGGGATACCAAATCCTGCATTTTTATTATTATGAAACCGATGCCTTTGCTGCGGGTCAAATCCGCGATGGGAGTATTGCATTCGTATTCCTAGGTCCCGTGCGCTGTTTTGGTTTTGAGTGGAATCGTGAACCAAACAGGAATTGGAGCTGCTTTCAGCGCTTCCCTCATTCCTAATTCCTACCTAGATCTCCTTGGCGGGGTTCTGGTTTCTACCTAGGTAGGTAGTTTCTAGGGCAGCATCCGGCTTCTGTCTGGGGCGGGAACCGGGGCATGCACGACCACCATACCCGGCACTACCCCGCACGCTAACTTCAGTAAACAAAGCCATCATTACGTCAAATCGAGCTGGGTAGGGCCTAGGTAGGACCTAGGTAAGGACCAAGGTAAGTAGAATTCCTTCCCCCGGCGACGCCACGCCAAGCTGGAAGCTCGAGAGAATCGTGCCATTTCAACACACCACACGCACACAGCCTTGACCAGATCAAGTACACAGCTGGTGGCGGAGAGTACACGAACGCTCTTGAATTCTTTAAAACGTAGCCTGCTTCCATCAAACAATTCACGACAGAGCCAGTCTGTCTATATCTATCTATCCATCTATCAATCAGTCAGTCAGTCACAATGGCTACCCATGAAACCCCGTCTTCCACGGTTGATGAGACCCCGATATCCCCAGTTGCCACTGCGCGCGTCCGGAAGATGTCGTTAGAACAACACCTGAAGGACCGACCAGACAGGTCCGAGCTCGTGGATAAGAACATCCTCCCCGAGTCTACAGCTGCCCCGAGCCTACAGGAGAAGCAAAAGGAGGTGTGTCCCTGTCTCTCTCTCTCCCTTTAAACTCAATCTCTTCACCTTAACCAACCCTCATTCTGCGCTACGAGGAGCGAGAAACTAAACGAAACTGCCTAGCTCGCGAAGCACATGCGCGCCGACTCGCTCAATGACAAGATCTCCCATCGCCCCTCGCCTGAGCAGCTGCTGAAGGAAGGGGTGCTCCACGATGATCCTCGATCGCCGGAGGAGAAGTACGCCGAAGCCATTGAGGACGAGTACGCGAAGAGGGAAGGCGGCGCTTAGTTTGTCGTTGACGGCATTGTCTGCGGGCGGACTGCTGGACGTCGGGTTTATAGGTTGGTCGCGGGGCGTAGCTTTGACGAATGCGCTTGTTTCTTTCGTTGCTTGTATACGTGAGCTGAGCTTGTCTGATTGGGAGGCTGTATAACAAATCGGGATGGAGTTATGCTTCGGGCAAATGCGAAGCGAGAGGATGTGCTTTACTTGGCTGTTGGGTCGATATTTTACTCTCCTTTGTCGGTTCGTGTATTCTATAATTGACGTGCTACCTCGGAATCATCTTTACAAAATCATTGTCTAAATTTAGTGCGTATGCCCCGGGTTATCCGCCGTATCGCTGGTCGGACCGTGTACTCCCTAGGAAGCTATTGCGTGTTGAGTATGGGGTAGTCCGCTCTTTGTAGGTCGACGATTGGAGCGTCTAGAAAGGGGGAGGTAGAGAGAGAGAGACATATAATCGCTTCACCGACTAATTTTTCAGAAACTTGCGATTGGAATCAATGTTTATAGGCCGACCCAAGAGGTACGCAAGTCTACGCTCACACATCTTCGCATACTTTCCGACCGTCGGCTCCCTTGCAGCTCCAGGATGAAGGTCCCCACCAACTTCTCCAATTCATAGCGCAAGCTTGACGAGATGTTACATTCCACCAGTCACAACCACGCCAGCGAGGACTAGACTCGTGCTCCCAAGCCTTCCTTTACCATAGAAGGTTGTATTTGGTTATTTATGCTTAGCGGAGAACCCAGGCTAAGGCAATACTATGTAGAGCCAAGAGCCAAGACCAAGCTAGGCCTCTCGCCCTCCCCATTTTGACCCGAGTCCCCGGCATTGAGCATTGGCTTCTGATAGGGCCGCTTAGAGGAACATATGGCGATATCGACATCTTTGGTTGTCTGCGCTTTGCAGACCGAGATGATGTCGGCTTTTTGACTCCCTCGCAGGGCCTTGGAACCCCTCAGTTTCCACCATGTTGGCTCGTGGTTAGGTAGGTAGATCGTGCAGATGCATGAGCACGATGGCAGCCCCCGCGAGTATTTATAGGCCTGTGGGTGTTCGCCTCCTCATCCCGTGGCTCATTCACCGTTCCCATTGTGAGCAGAGCCGTGCCGGAAAAGGGAGAGAGCGCGTGCGATGGCAATGATGAAACAAGCGCTGCTCGGCCTGTTGGCTACCACAGCGGTCTCCGCTGTTAATATCAACGTTAGCTCTAAAGGAGGCAATGTTACGGGCGGTTTTCACTATGGCCTTTTGCATGAGGTCCGTAACGAGTTCCCTCCTTCACGGGAGAGCTGAGCTCCGAGCTCGACTGACAAAGCCTCTAGGACATTGACAACTCTGGTGATGGTGGGCTCTACGCCGAGTTGATCCGCAACAGAGCGTTTCAATCTAGTGAGAGATACCCGTCCTCTTTGGACGGATGGTCTCCGGTCAATGGCGCGCAGTTATCTCTCAATGCCCTCGAAGAACCTTTATCCGAAGCGCTTTCGAATTCGCTGAATGTCGCGCCTACTTCCGCGCGTGGGCAGATCGGGTTCTCTAACGACGGATATTGGGGAATTGACGTAAAAGTTCAGAAATACAGTGGCTCCTTTTGGGTTCGCGGCGACTATAGTGGCCATTTCACCGCCTCACTGCAGTCAAATATCACGGGAGAGCGGTTTGGATTTACTCAGGTTGAGTCGAGGTCTCGAGCGAACGAATGGGTTGAGCACGACTTTACCTTGATACCTAACAAGAACGCGCCAAGCTCAAATAACACCTTTGCTATCACGTTTGAAGCGGCGGTGAGTGAGAGTGCAGCAGCTTTACAAACCCAATACACTGACTAGTTCAAGGGTCTCAAATCGGAGTCTCTTGACTTCAATCTCATCAGTCTCTTCCCTCCTACCTTTAAAGGTCGTAAGAATGGTATGCGACTTGACTTGGTCGAAGCATTGGAAGGGTTTCATCCCGTAAGTCTACCCGTTCAAACTTGACAGCGTACTATTAACACTCTCACCATAGACTATATTCCGTATCCCCGGAGGCAATATGCTCGAAGGAAGCACGAATACGTCGTATTGGGATTGGAAAGACTCTCTTGGACCGCTGAAAAATCGCCCCGGGTTCTCAGGAGTCTGGAATTATCAGCAGACCCATGGGCTCGGCTGTGAGTTTTCCCCGCTGCATGATATTCAGACCAAACTTCCTGGATAACCCTACCCCTTGGCCTTCCCCGATTATGTCCGACCCTTATAACCCATCGTTTTCTGACATGTCTCCGCTGACCTACTACATCACTAGTGCTCGAGTATCTCGAGTTCGCCGAAGACATGGGCATGGAACTCGGTAAGTCATGGTAACCCCCCCGCATGAAGTGTCTGTCTTAACACCACTGCAGTCCTCGCCGTGTACGCTGGCCTGGCTTTAAACGGAGACGTTACGCCAGAAGATCAACTACAACAATTCATCGATGACGCCCTAGATGAAATCGAATTCATTCGGGGTCCTCCTGATTCGAAATGGGGAGCGGTCCGAGCCAAGCTCGGCCATCCTGAACCGTGGAAGCTGGAGTATGTCGAGGTTGGTAATGAAGACTGGCTCGCAGGTGCTCCCAATGGCTGGGAAACCTATAAGGACTACAGATTTCCCTTGTTTCTAGAGGCGATCAACAAAGCATGGTTCGTATTAGTGCCCCATATGTGCGCTGTCCGACGCTTGGTGTCTGGGCAGACTTTGTGACCAAAGCTAATTTTTTCGTAGTGAGTAAAACGATATGTTCTCCTGGTCGAAGATCCGGTGGTCTAGCTTGCAAGAGCTCGACGAGAGTATGATTTAGTCTCGATTCCTAACTGTCATCGTATTACAGATCCGGATATTCAGGTCATCGGTTCGGGTTCAGTGTATGATGGACATGATATCCCCAGTCCAGGTGCGGGTGACTATCACCTGTACACGACACCAGACACATGGGTAGCCGAGTTTGGGAAGTTTGATACTGTCAAGACGCCACACATCATAGGAGAGATGGCGTCCACATTTCCAAACGGCGGAACCGGTTGGGACAGTGGAGTATTGAGGCCGTTTCCCTGGTATGTCATACAGGGTTCTAAATAACTGACTGGAACGCTTCATCCGCTAATGTGAAATGCTGAACAGGTGGGGAGGTGCTGTTGGAGAAGCAGTCGCTCTCATAGGCTACGAGCGAAATGCGGATAGAATCATCGGCGCAGTATATGTATGTATCACCGCTCGCTTGAGCTCATACCATTCTGGCTTGCTCACTCACCTCTTTCACAGGCGCCTATTCTCCGCAATATGAACCGCTGGCAGTGGTCGATCACCATGCTACAGTTTGCAGCCGACCCGGCTATGACCACTCGCTCGACGAGCTGGTATATTTGGGAGGTGAGTTATGAAGAATGGAATATTCCGGGGGAGCGTGTTGATTGACCTAATGCTTCGTGAAACAGCTCATGGCGGCTCATCCGATCACCGAAACCCTGCCGGTGAACAACGACTTTGGTCCGCTATACTACGTAGCGGGAAAGAACGACAAAACACAGGGACACGTTTTCAAAGCAGCCGTCTACAACTCAACCGACGGCGCCGATGTTCCGGTGAAGCTTGCTTTCGATGGTGTATCCGCTGGAACAACAGCAGAACTGACTGTCCTCACGGGGCCTGAAGATCCTTATGGAGTCAATGATCCTTTCACCGGCGTAAACATCGTGAAGACAACTAAGACTACCGTCAAGTCGGATAAGAATGGGACCTTCTCGTTTAGTCTACCGAATCTTAGTGTCGCTGTGCTAGATACGAAAGGAAAACGTAAGGCTATCAGGCATCAGTGGTAGTATGGTCGGGTATAATAGCTATAGCGAGATAACTATTTTTAGCTGTGCCATAAAAACTGAATAGTAGACCACCTAGGTATTTTCTTAGACCGGAGACTGTGATGAATCAATGACCACCCATGTAAGCACATAGGGGCAGTTCGCCATTCGTTTAATTTCATACCCATGATTTTAGCATCCCGTCTAGATAAATAAGTGACTCTATATGTCACGTGATGTCGTGACTGAAATCTACGCGTCTTTGTATTCAAAATGCCCCTCTTGTCTCATTCAAGCGTGTCCAACTAACGCGGTCACCACTAGGGATCGAAACGATCCGTGCTGTTCACGACCCCGTGTATCATGTGACTATTGAGGGCGCTCAGCGCTATTTGAGAATGACCGAGGAAAACGACAACGCTACAGAACGAGAATCTGGCGAACACCAGACCTTGAAGTACCACCTACTCGGGCCCTCTTTGACGAAGGCTGGTCAAGATTCGGTTGATCAGTCGAAGGTCTCCGAAATCATCTACAATGCCTCCAAAGGATCGAAGTTCTTTAACCGTGAAGAAGAAAGGGACAAAATATTAACCCAGAAGATCGAACAGATCCTGACTAAGAAGCGGCGCCTCGAGAAACTTGACCTCACCCGCGAATCTCGGGCCGCCGATCAGCTCATTTCCGAGCTTGAAGCTTCTCGTGACCTGACCCAGCGCATCGTGCACATCGACTGCGATGCTTTCTATGCTGCTGTCGAACAACTCGATCGCCCCGAGCTGAAGGATGTCCCCTTCGCCGTCGGCGGTGGTGTTCTGAGCACCTGCAATTATGTTGCCCGCAAGTTTGGATGCCGTAGCGGCATGGCTGGTTTCGTCGCAAAGAAAATATGTCCTGAGCTGTTACTTAGTACGTACAACCTATCAATGATTCTATTGAAACCCCCATCATAGCCTCTCTACTTCCTTTTGGGGCTGCTTACTGAGACGACTGCCCCCCTAGTCCGCCCTAACTTCAAGAAGTACACAGCGAAGGCCCACGAGATTCGAGACATTCTTGCCGAGTACGACCCGAGGTTCGAGAGCGCTAGCATAGACGAGGCTTATCTCAATATCACCGAGTACTGCGCCGAGCATAATATGACCGCGGAAGAGGCCGTGCAGCAAGCGCGGGACGAGATTCACGAGAAGACTAAGATCACCGTGTCGGCGGGTATTGCTGCCAACGCCAAGTTGGCCAAGATCTGCTCAAACTTCAACAAGCCCAACGGTCAATATTCCTTACCCAACGACAGAAACGCGATCATGACCTTCATGCGCGACCTGCCGACGCGAAAAGTGAACGGTATTGGCCGTGTCCTGGAGCGAGAATTACAGGAAATAGGAATTCGAACTTGCGGGGACATCTACCTTCATCGCCACCTTTTGCGTCAGCTTTTTGGCGAGAAAGCATACCAATTTCTCTTGGCCTGCCACTTGGGTCTTGGACGGACCCAAATTCAGCCAGCTGAGGAGTACGAACGCAAGAGCGTTGGCACCGAAAGCACGTTCCGAGACATGTCAGACCCTGTCGAACTAAGAGGAAAGCTTCGATGGACAGCTGAAGAGCTCGAGAAAGATATGCGAAGAGCCGAGTGCAAAGGGCGGACTCTAGTCCTTAAGGTGAAGCTGCATACCTACGAGGTCTTGACACGCCAGGTCGTCCTACCCAAAGCTATTTATCAGGCAGACGATCTGTATCAATATTCACTCCCTATTCTGGCGAAGCTACAGCAAGAAAGTAAGTACACCTAAACACAATTAGCCAAACCCCATCTCTTCTCTCCAAACAATCGGAACGTCTAAATCCGTATATGGCTAGTTCAGAGTCTAGATTATTCAACGTAGACACTAACTTTGCTATCAGTTCCCTCTATCAAGCTGCGACTGATGGGCCTAAGGTGTACACATCTAGTCAGCACAAAGAAGCCAGATACTCGCGCGTTCTTTGGGTTGCAGCCTCTCAAAACGGATGAAGCGACGTCTCACAAGCCTGCCAAGCGGAAAGCTAGCGAAATAGTTGACGGAAACTTTGAGCATGAAGGTGATGAGTTGCTTGACCCTGAAGTGCATGGTGGGGATGACGAGTACGAGGCGTTAATTGATAGTGTGCAACCCGAGAATGCCCATGAAACGGAAGCTGACACGGCCGGTGATATTGAGGCTGCGGAACAGTGGTGGGATTGCCCTATATGCGGGAGGTCTCAGCCCGCGGACGAGAGACGCTTTAATGACCATCTCGACTCGTGTCTCTCAAGGCAGACAATCCGCGACGCTGTGCAGAGAGATACTACGGAGAGCCCCCCGATACCACAAGAAATGCCTACGACGAAAAAAGTCAAGGCCAACGGGGAGAAGAGGCGAGGGCGTCTGGTTGGGTTAGGCGACCCCAAGCAGAAAAAGCTCTCGTTCGGATAGATTACGTCGGCATCGTATATTATTAGAATGAACTGTATATAGTATATTTGACTCTTTTACGTGGGGTTCGATGTGAGACGTCCGTTGAAACGGGCCGAATTTGGTGGTTTTCAGATTTGAGGCCACCTGTTGATAGTCGGGAGAAGATGATTCATCTATTTCAAGCTCTAGACCTGCACGTATTGTCAGACAAAACGATGACATTCGGCTGTGAAACAGTGTAAGCAGACGTTGGGGTGAAGCAATTGGTCGCACGTATCCTGGCGAACCGTTCACCGCCTGGTGTCAGGATAAGTGCGTAGCGAACTATATCTCTGGGTAGTATAGAGTCAGAGATGCCTAACTTGCTGAGAGGTAGGACTTCCCCAGGCAGCCAACGGCGTACAATCTAATTCTGTCCTCAACTTTAGGTTACTTCGCGATGCTCAAACCTATTCTACTAGCCGATATTATGCATTTAATGGCGATTTCAGCTGCCCGCATCAAGGCCCCCGTTGGTATACTGCCCATCGCCTATTAGGTACCATGCAGGGTAGGGCGGCGCAGCAGGGAGGACCTGTGCTACACCAACCGACGACATACAGCTTTTTTATAGCATTTCTATTCTAAAAGCCCCGTGAGCATCGATAAGGCTGGGGATAAACGAGCGCATGGGCGAATGCAGACATGGCAGACCCACAACGCCTCTTCTCTGCATCGCTGATCCCCGCATCCGTAACCGAGGGCCTGCCCGACGGCTTCGTGATCCGCCCGCTGGCGAGCGATGACTACGGCAAGGGCTTCTACGAGTGCCTCGGCGTCCTCACCTGGGTCGGCGAGCCCACCGAGTCCGAGTTCCTCGACCGCTTCCGGGAGATGGTCGATGCGAGGGGCACGTACTTCTTTGCTGTCCTTGAGTATCGCGATCGCATCGTGGGAACGGGGTGTCTTGTTGTTGAGAGGAAGTTGTATGATGTCTCCTGCTAGCACTGTTTTGTGTGACGCCTTTCCTTTTTTTTTTTTTTTTCTTTTCCTTTTCCACTTTTTTGGAGGTCTGACATCGCCCGCAGCATTCACAATCATGGCAAATGTGGGCACGTTGAAGAGATCGCTGGTAGGTAATTAATTTTCATACAGCCGCATTCGTCTCGAAGCTGCGGCTATAGTTTGTGTGCATTACCAAGGCTCTACGGCTTTCAGCTAAGATGAGAGGGGACTAACTCGCCACGGTGAAGTTGCGAAAGAGCACCAGGGCAAGGGACTCGGCTTGAAGATCATGCAGGCCCTTGAGTCCGTGGCTGTCGCTGTAGGCTGCTATAAGAGTATATTGAATTGCGGCCCGCGCAATGAACCCTTTTACGGTAAATGCGGGTACCACAATTCGGGGATCGAGATGTCGAATTATTATGAGGAGGAGCGGGACTCTTATCATCGTGGCTGAGGGGGCTGGATTACTCTGTCTTGTTCTACTTGGGCTTGTTACTAGTTGGAGTGTCGACTCACGAACCGCCGGGTCACTTAAAATCAAGAACTTTTGCCCTAAGCTTGTGAATAGACACCCATATACAAACCATCAAGAGCCAGGCAAGCGGTAAAGTAAGGCTAAGGTCACAGAATTCTATAGGCTCTGTGATGGACCCTGTTCTTTTGGCCTCAAAGAGAGGGGCGTTTG
Organism: Xylaria grammica; assembly: GCA_004353285.2. Taxonomy (NCBI): domain Eukaryota; kingdom Fungi; phylum Ascomycota; class Sordariomycetes; order Xylariales; family Xylariaceae; genus Xylaria; species Xylaria grammica. Next base: position 1,636,725 of record NGZP02000025.1, read on the forward strand.
AAGGGAAAGGGTGATGCTGACCGCCGGGGAAGATCTAGAGTAAGATTCGCTACAGGCGCCGAGCTGAGCGCCCTTAGCTTGCTTATTACAATCCGGGGGCACATAGGGTAACGGCATGTATGTATAGAGTTTCCACGTGATGCAAGGCTTGCGTGCCTCCATTCTACGGGATAAGTTGCATCGATTGACGACCCCTCATTGATGATCGTGCCCGTGATTGGGTGACCAGCGCAGCTCATGCATCGTGTTTTTCTCCCGACGCTCCCTGCACGATGCAGGTACCCAACCTGTCTTGGGAACCTTAAGCCAATGGCGCCTGAGCTCGGCGGACCACCCTCTTGAATGTCAAATCACGAGAAAACAAGGGCGCGAAGATCGGCTTAGGTAATTGATGTGTATCGTTGCTTCAATCTAGTCTAAGTGTGTACGGGAAGCAGGATGAAGTGGTATCAACACTGCGCCCGTTGCCAAGTAACGCCATTTTCCCATGTCTTGAAAGTTCCGAATATCCTGCCGCCCAATTCACCCATGACTCCTTTGCTCCAAACAGAAAGTAAAGAAGTCTGACCTGTCCGTCTACGATTAACGCCATTTCCCTGGTATCCTGTGCCTTTGATTCGCCCCCACAGCAAGCACGCCGCCGTGGAGTTGAGATGATGGTATGGGGAGAGGAGAAGGCGTCTGAGACTCCATAGCTCCCCCGTGGTTGGCTGGACTACGTGTGCCTCTTGTACGAGGATTGGCTATTAAAAAAAGAATGTCAGCACAGCTTTGAGGGGCGATGGGTGAAAGATATTATTCTCTAGAAGGCTACTTACTAGCAGGGGCTTGGAGCATACTGTTCATGGCCCCTGGCATGGTGGTTGTAGATGATCGAGTGCGAGCCATGCGACTGTCGCTCGGTTATGTCACCCTTATGGTCCTCTGTGAAGGTATGAGTTAGCACTAGGATATACCACAACATGTGTCGACGATTATGTATCACGTACTGGACTTCTGTGACCGGAATGTGTCTTGACGGACGATCGGGTAGTCCGATGAGCCAGCATGGCTGGAATTGTAGGCGCTGCTTTGGGAAGACATTTTTGATCGTTCCGTAGAATGAAAAAAAATAGACAATGAGGGCGAATGTACAAGTATATGTGGCGCAAGCTGTAATGTGCAAGTTTGGAAATCTCCAATTGCCAATGCTTAGAGTGAAGAGAGCTTTGTCTGATGAGGATGTTTAAGGACAGGACATAAATGAACTCGGCACTGGGAGGGACCCAATGAGTCTTTTGTATCATTTCCAAAGTCTAATTTCACTACATGTCGCGAGCACGATCATTACCGTCATCTTTGAGCAGCCAGGAGACACCAGAGCAACAGTATCACCGGCAATAGCCCAGCCACTATCTGTGCCCCAGGCATATTTCTGGGCTAAACGGGACAATTGGTCAATCCAACTAATGAGAAGCACGAATTGGGAGCGTGTGAGTCAATTGCAGCATCAAGGGTCGGTGGTTGACTGGACTAGCCTCAGGTTGTGAGGCAGCAACGGACAGAGGCCTGGCCTGTGGTGGATACTCTGGGGCGATGAGGGACAACGCCAGGCAGATATCCCAAGGGGCCGAGTATTGGGTCCCATTCAGAGTGTATACCGAAAAGAACACGAGGGGAATCATGGGAGCAGCATCTCGGTGACGATTTCGGCACGGGGGGGGAATGTAACAGGGACCACAGCATCATATATACCAAGTTACGTCACCCTCTTCATTCGCTGGAAGATACAAGTCCTGAATGCTAGCCATCCCGGCTTAGCAAAGCTGATAAGTCAGCGCCAGGTGGGCAGTGTCAGGCTGGTTGATACATGCAACAGAGTTTGGGTCCAAACCAGATCCAAACTAGAGGGGGGGTGAAGGGGGGCGGCGGCGTTGCCGAACGCCTGCAAGAAATGCGCCGATTGGAAGTCTCCCAGACCAGGTAGAGGCAAGGCGGGATCGTTACCTAGGTACAGGCATAAAGACCGAGTGAAGTCGTTATTAGGAAGACGTATTTTTCGCCACCAGAGCTCACGCCAAGTTCCGCCCATAACGTCACCGGACTAGAGTGCTGCCTGCGAGGCCGTCGTCTAGTACTTGGTCGGCCTACCGAGGAACCAATTAACAAGTGAGCCGCGGGCTACGCGCTTGTTACAGCACCAGCTACAATACCACGACGGTGTAGAGCGCCATGGTGACAACCGGCCTACCCATGAATCCGTATAATATTCGCAGTCGCGCGCTCGTCTTGTTACCTATCGGAATGCCAGCTAGACTAGTGATCAGCTCAGCTTGGGGTGGCTGTGGAGAGCGTTCGTTCGGTGTGTGTTAGTCAGACTAAGGGTGTTTTGGGGGCGGAAAGCGAATGAAAGTCCTGAATTGATTATAGGCAGCAGACGCAGCACCGCGCAATACTTTCAGGGCAACCGACCAGTGAGCACAGCCCCCCTTATTACTCACAGCAGCTTTTTTTCGCTACCTAGGTAGTGTTATTTCGGTGAAAAATACCGGGTTTATTGGCGCAAAAGGCAGGGGAAATTCCGAGAACAAAGTTGACGATAATTCCCTACGCTACCTAGTAGGTGATGTTGGCAAATGCCATGGTATCACGCCAGTCAAGTCTCAGCTGCTCGGTCCTGGGCCTCAGCTGTGGGCTACCTAGGTAGATACCTAGGTGATACCTACCAGGTAGAGAGACATGCATGCCTACCCGGCATTATTTATGCCTTATCGCTACCTATCCTGATCAATTGTTCTTTATCGATATTGCGATATGCCCCTCCTCCTCCTCCTTCTCCTCCTTCCCCCGCCATTCCTCCTACTACCTGGATTAGTACCTAGTACGACATGGCCCTCCCATGAAGAAGTACCTAGGTAGGCCGATTAATCCCCGGCCCGTAGCCGTTACGTGTTCCCTTACCTAGTTACACCGCCCATCCACCCACCAGTGCAGCGCAAGCGAACAACCAGATATCGTGAACAATCGCGGCGACAAGTAAGTAAGAACCAACCGTTGGTACCAGGGCGCCGAAACTTGCGTTCTTATAACCTTGACATATCATCATCATCATCATCGTCGTCACCGTCACCATTCAGCGTCGACATTAACATCGCACAATGTATCGTCTTCTTTGCTCGCTAACGCTGCTCGCGTCTGCCGCCGTCGGTGCACTGGCTTCCGACCTCAAGATCGATGTAACCCTCCCCGTCGAATGCGATCGGAAAACCCAGAAGGGAGACTCAATTGAGGTTCATTACCGAGGCACTTTGGCTTCCAATGGCAACAAGTTCGATGCTAGCTACGATCGCGGCAAACCTTTCGGCTTCCAGATCGGCGCCGGAAGAGTAATCAAGGGGTAATGGCAGCTACACACCCCCCGCCAATCCCGTCGGTCGTCCCGGTTTGCTGATTTGGGGTTTCAGATGGGAAGAAGGGCTTCTGGATATGTGTATCGGCGAGAAGAGGTAAGCGAGTCGGCAATCGACCTTAAGAGAGGCCAGAGCACCCGGCCATCCCCTAGATATTTAAATTAAGATCTGACTATTGATGTAGAACTTTGACTGTCCCCCCTGAGCTTGGATACGGAAACCGTGGAAGTGAGTAATTCGGGTGCCATTCTATTATCGTTTCCCACCACTTTAAAACTATAATGGTTTCTTTTCAGGCCAGGATCACGGCTCCTCGTGGTTGCGATATACTCACAGATTACACTCGAGGCGGTAATTGCTGACCCCGAATCTCGTAGTGGGCCCAATCCCAGCAGGCTCCACGCTAGGTAAGCACTTCGAGCGAGGCCCATTTACGATTGCGATTGGATATCTGACGTTTTATTAGTCTTTGAGACGGAACTGATGGGTATTAAGGGTGTCCCCAAGCCCGAGTCCATCGTCACGAAAGCTACGAGCAGTAGCGAACAGGAGGCGACAGAGACGGGTACCGGCACCGCCGAGAAGATTGCCGAGAAAGTAGAGGAGGCCGCCGAAGTTATTGGTACCATGTTAGCGGATACCGACGACGCTCAGGAACATAACGAGCTATAGGTTCAAGATAAGGAGGGGCGCAGAATAGGAGGTTACTCCAACATGCGCTGCCGTAAACGGTCGCATATATAGCCTATAGAGCAACTCTGCCAAGTGAAGGGGCAAAACCGTGTAGCCTGACACTGATATGAACTCCCTCTCTGGGTTGCCATGTCGCAATAGGGGGTTTGTTTCATGGTTCTTGACCCCATCTACCGAACTAGGAACATCCCTATACCGCAACTTGCTCTCTATCAGAGGTGCACCCAAGATCGGGCGACACCGACGTTGTATAAACATAGAGATGAATGGTATATACCTACTACACTACGGTGTCCCCAATCTCGTCCTGGAGGAATCAAAGGCAATTTAAGTAGTACCTAGGTGCTGTGATACGTTCGTCCCAGCGACTAAAATGCAATGGGGGACATAAATCGAGGGCTCTCGAATACGAATCTACACCTACACCGTCTGGAGTAGATACCACAGAATACATGACACGGTCTGATCGTCCTGAAACAGGAAGATACTGTCAGAATACGAGATGCTAGATATAGATACAGGCCTATGGACAGTGTATGGGTAGATCTAGATGCCTACTTTGGTATTCACATCATCATCATCCTAGCCGAAGCCGACGGCTGTGGCGCTAATGAGTAAACCATAATTGGCACATTGAGACTGCACGTGTGCGCGGAATCTTCCGAGATCCACCATTCCCTTTCCACTATAGCTTCTATAAGCATTGTGTGTACAAGCCTAGACTACCTAAGCCTTTAGTGTGCGTTAGTGTCAACGACGGAAACCCTGCCTGCATACAACGTTCTTGTTTCTCGATTGAGTTTTCTTGCCGGGTGGTGGTGTGGTGTATACCTCCTAGGTAGATAGATCGGTGTGTGTATGAATTTCCCACCGTGTCTGGTACCTGTAACCGTGATGAATGTAGATCTTTGTTATAGGGCAATTAGACCTAATATCTTAGGTAGGTAATCGGCCCTCAAAAAAGCTCATTTTGCTCTGCTACTCCGACTCCGACTCCGACTCCGCCAGAGAAGCCCGCTTCTCTAAACACATACCGATTGAGGTCTCTTATCTACCGTAAGTTCTGTCTAATGCGCGCTTGAATATCTAGATAATCAACGGTCGGGTTTTGACTACTCGCGGGGCCAAGACCCGCGTCGTTACTCGTGAGGATGCGCCCCCTCCGCTCGCTTCTACCACCTCTTAATTTTATCACGCTACACTGGTCAGTCTACAGAGGCTCTCTCTCTTGCACAGGCTACCGAACGACTTCGACTGCTAACGCTTCTTCGTTCCCAGTACGTAACTTAGATAGACCAATCTCACTTTCTCTGCTGCTATCGCCCGTCTTACATGGCCCCCCACGTGAGAGAATGGAAGGGCTCAGAAATCACAATGCCGAGGTTATATGAACAGAACACTCATAGGTAGCAGATGCTTACTTCATCGCCGTTACGTTGTTGGTCTCGCTTGTGTTCTGGGGCTCGTCCAACCCCGGGTTTAGCATTTCCTACGTGGATAGCCTCTTTCTTGTCGTGTCGGCTATGACCGAGGCCGGCCTTAATACTGTGAACCTGAGCCAGATGACGACATGGCAGCAAGTCTTGCTTTGGCTGTTGATCATTATCGGCGGCTCTATCTGGGTGAGCATTTGGACGGTACTCATTCGCAAGCACGCCTTTGAGCGCCGTTTCCAGGAAATCGTGAAAAGAGAGCGTCGGCGTAGCCATGAGCGCCGGAACCCGAGTCTTACACTGTTGCCCATCGCCCAGCGATTTATGTCTTTGGGGAAGAGCCGAAGCGCATTGGCCACAACGCCGTCGGCGTCGTTTCCCCTGTCCGAATCTACTCAGTCTCCTGACCGTAGGGGTGCCGTTCCGCCCCTCATCTCCGCTCCGACCAATGGGAGATTGATGTCTGCTATCGTTCCCCAACTCACCGTGTCACATTCGGAATCCGAACGTTCTCCGCCCGCCGCCCTAGAGTCTCCATCGCAGGACGGAATAGGACCAGTGGTAGGAGACAACCAGTTATCAGCCGACCGTGACGCAACGGCAATATATCATCATAGTGACTATGCTCCTTCAACAACGACTTCCGAGCACGTTACGTTTGCCGATGAGCTACCTAGGGCTGCTGTATCATCATCCATTCACCATAGACAAGGCGCTACGCAAAGATACCTTCCAAACGCCGATTCCTCTGCTCCAACCCTAACCGCCACCACGACGGCCGATGAGGGTCATTACCACGGAGCTCATAAGATCGGACGGAATGCGCAATTCCACGGACTCACGAGCGAGGAGCGGGAGAAGCTCGGCGGCACAGAATATCGAGCTCTTAGACTGCTATCCGTCGTTGTTCCCGTATACTTTATCTCCTGGCAGGTTTTGGGCAGCGTGGCCCTCGGGGCTTGGATTGCCAATAATAAGCCGCAGCCTGCCTTAGACAACGCTATCTCGCCTTGGTGGAACGGAATCTTTAACGGCGTGTCCGCGTTCAACAACAGTGGCAGTATGTTTGATCTCCACTACCTTCAAATTCACCGTTTCACCATGATATAATCCCGGTTCTAGCGTTTTCCTTCTTTGTCGTTTCCAGCATTTCGGCATGGAATTAATTGTCTGGCATGAGAAGCTAGCTGACTATTTTCTTTCATAGTGAGCGTCTTGGACTTGAATGTGATTCCCTACAGTGGCAGTTATTTTGTTCTCATTGTCATGGGGGCCATGATTTTAGCAGGAAATACGGCGTACCCGATATTCTTGAGGCTGTGTCTCTGGGCTAGCCTCAAGATTTTGAGACTTGTTTCCTACCCGCACGATTTCGTCGAATGGAAAGCGACCCTCGAGTACATCCTCAAGTACCCACGGCGGGTATATACCAATCTGTTCCCCCAACGGCAGACGTGGTGGCTCGTCTTTATGCTTTTTGTTCTCAACGGCACTGACTGGGCCGCATTCGAGGTCCTTAATCTCGGTAATCAGAGCCTGAGTGGCATTCCCATAGGGTCTCGTGTCCTTGACGGTCTCTTCCAGGCACTCGGTAAGTAGCCCAGCGGACCAATTCAAGGGGTTTATTGATTGTACTAATTTCATTGACAGCCGTACGGTCCGGTGGGTTCTACGTCGTCTCCATTCCTGATCTTTATATCGGCCTTCAAGTTTTATACGTCATTATGATGTATATCTCCGTTTATCCTGTTGTGATCACTATGAGGCATTCCAACGTGTATGAGGAGCGATCGCTTGGTATTTACGACAGCGAGCCCCATTATGATGACGGCTTTTCGGGGGCTCCGATATCACGCAGTCGCACCGAAGGAAAAGGCCAGTTCTTTGGAAGACTGCTACGCCGTACATTGTCTGAGTGGCACGGAGTGGGCGCTGTGTCCAATAATCACCACGCGGAGCATGACGATTTGACGCAGAGCCGGATTAGCTTCATCAGCCACCAGATCCGGGGCCAACTCTCACATGATCTCTGGTGGCTTGTGCTTGCCGTCCTAGCTATTATGATCATCGAGACGCGCCACTTCCTCCAAGACCCCGTCACTTGTAAGTGGTCTTCAAAATCTCCTCTCCCAACCCCTCTATTCAATTGCAGGGGGCGATCTCTACTCTATCGGGGCCACGAACCCCACACACTCAGGATACCGTTGAGGGAAAGAGACTAACCTATCTGTATCGCAGTCTCCGTCTTCAACGTAGTGTTCGAGGTCGTCTCCGCGTACGGCTGTGTGGGAATCAGCATTGGATTCCCTAAACAATCCTATAGTTTCAGTGGCGGCCTCTACCCAGGGTCAAAACTTGTCTTGTGTGCAGTTATGCTGAGAGGTCGGCATAGGGGGCTTCCGGTTGCTCTCGACCGGGCCGTCCGCTTACCCGGGGATGAAATGCATAGAGTAGAGGAGGAAGATCACGAAATTCGCAGATCAATGTCGACTAGACGACCGAGTATCACTTGCTAAAGAATAACGATTTACCACGAGGTTGGTTGAACGACGGTTTATGTTTCGGCCCATATGTGGGTTTTTATGACGGCTTATGTTATATGGACTTATATGTCAGTTTATAGATTTTACTCATGATTAGGGTTATACAAGAAGTGTGTTTTTGATCCATTGCACGTACTATCTTATAATATCGTTTTTCACTCACGGGGGCGAGCTCTTAGCTTTTCATTTGCGAGTAAACAAAGATCAGGGATTGAATTGACAGCGTGCGAACGCATGAAGCCGAGTGAGTGTAACAAGGATTTCAACGAGGTGTGGGGAACATGCAATTTATAGATAGATAATGGCTCTTGACTCCCCGCACAAGCCCTAGGAGTAAGGCAGGAAATACTAAGCTTATATACTCACTGGGTCAGGTCTCGGGACTTATCCAAGGCCGAGTTGCCTTACTTATTGCGGGTTACGTGTCTTAAGTTGGTGAAACTAACACTGAGACCTTGTTTCGCCTGGTAGTGAATGAGGGTTCGTTTGCTTCTTGCTAGATAGTCGCTGACAGCATTGAGCTTTAAGCCCCTTAGGTCTTGAGGGAGGGAGAGGCTTGACCCCCTCCATTTAGCGATAGATGTGTCATGCGCGCCGCGACTGTGCAGCTGAAATGAATAAAGACGATGAAGATAACTACGTCTTGTGCAAATTTACCGTGGTTGAGGTCGCACTGCGTCGCCCGGTGATTGGGCTTCACTGGCAACAGTGCTGTAACCAGACAGAGATTTCACGTCCCCTTGGCCTCCGTTACTTCTACAATATAAATATCCCACACCATTTCTTGATACTGTATTCTAGGACTTAGCTTTCTTAGCTAGTGCATTTAATTAGGCGTGGAAAAAGGAAGAGTAAAAAATTACGACATGTGCAGGATTTGAACCTACGCGACCGAAGTCATGAGATGGCTTAATTCACGATTGAATTCAAGTCTCACCCATTAACCACTCTGGCAACATGCCTGAATCCGATCTTGGATTGAGGAAGTACACGACCCAAAGAAATAACATGAACGAGATTTCATTGCCACTAGATTTGCATCTAAATGCTTGTATGTTCGTCTCCATTCGCAATGCGCCCGTGGTGCGGGATGACGACGTACCTCCGACCCAACGGCAAATTGAAAAAGACTTCAGCGCGCCCGCCGCACGTCTGGCCTTCTTACACGTGATACTAGCAATGAACACGATGGATCTCACACAAAATGAAGATGTAATCGGTGCGCTCGTTGGCGTAGGGCCAGGTGACTACGCGACCTACTAAAGTGAAGAGGGTCTTGATGAACGATTAGTGAGGCGGCATATTCCGCGCCCGAAGGTATCTCATAATACCCTGCTCTTGCGGAAAAGGATCCTGTAATCGCCGCTGACCTTTTGGACGTGGCCGTTTCCTGCAGGCTCGGGGGCGCTTTTAATTCGCTACCAGTAGTTTCCGACTCCGGATTTACCATATTCTTACTCAAGATTATCCAACTAGGTTTCGAGGTATACCCATCCATCTTTGACCACAATGACTCGCTCCGACAATGCCCTCTCCCTTGACTAGAGAATGGCGTGCTGAAGCTCCGTAATCAAATTGGATAGGATCATAGCCAATAATCATCGCCCCGGAATCGTAAATCTTCTTCATGGGAAGAGTTGAATCGGAAGGGCAGTCTGCCATGCGTATTGGTGGGCCATTTATTAGACGTACCTTGATGCTGCTTCTGCTTATACAGCTGGCGGATCAAGGGTCCCAATGTTGGGACGCACGCTACCATAATACCCACGGCCAACTCAGCTGCCGTCAATATTGCACTATCGAGAGTACAGTAAGTAAAGTCATCTAAGCTGCAATTGAGAACCCCGAACACACGAGCCAAGTTCACTCCCGAAATGCTGAAGAGTAGCCAAGTTAGCCTCAATCTAGCTCTTCATCTAGCTTTGCCAAATTTTACTCACCTTAACCCGAGCCCGAAAGTTACACTAAACCCGACCTTTCTATGTCTCGATAACTGAAGATGCCAAACTACTGGAAGGGGTAGTGCGACAATCAATATGTCCAAGGCAACGTTAAAAGCGGCTATTGTAACTTCTGCAGTGACTTGGTCACCACAGTGGCCGTTGACAATGTTCTTATCCCAACTAAGCGCAACAGGTTGGCAAAGGGCCAGGCTTGTAGCAATGCACCCAACGAAAAAGGAGCAGACTAGAGCAAGACTAGCCAATGCTGCCCATCGGAAGCCCCGAGAAACGCCAAAAATCTCGATATACAAAAGCAATACTGATAACCGAAAGGATGTAGTTGAGATTGCCCAGAAGAACTGGGAGGCAAAGAATATCTGAAATTTATGCAGTTTAGTGTGTTGTACTTGTTAGTAAAGAGAGGTGAATATTAACCTTGTACGAGATGAGTAGCTGTGTAGGTGAGACGTCCCAGATGTGCAAGCCAATTCCACCATCAACAGTACCGATTAGTATGCAGATGCTGTAGCCAAAGAGACTAATCTGTCCGTACAGGTGAGGATACCGGATTAATATTAGGAAACCCGTTGGGTTACTAACTTACTAGAGATATAATGCACAGCTGGTCATGTGGGTGAGGTTTTCTCCCAACCGTATAGATTCCATAGAAACGAAGAGCAACGAAAATAATAGCAACAACATTCAAGACAATGTATGAGATCACAAGCTTCACTCCGCCATGTTGAATATGAGCAGCCATGGCGATGTTTAGAATTGAGGAATGAAGGTGCGAGGTGAGAAGGAGGTCGCTCAAAACCGACTGCGGAGGGTAATACTCCGATTCATTCTGACGGCTTGCGGCCGGATATAAATTCTGCGGGTATGAGACAGTCGCCGGTATCTCGGAGGATGAGGCAGCAGTGGCCGCACCGGTCCGAACCTGTTGCGAAGTCCCGCAGGATATATAAAACGACACTTTCTAGCTTGCCTGACACCTTCGTGTTGGCTTAGGACCCGATCCGGAATTCCGTTGGGGGTGGACTGTGTCCGGTCACATGGCATATTTAAAGTATTGCAGATAGTGGGATCTTACTTGCGTAACACGGCGCTACATAAGACTGAAAATGGTAATTACGGCGTTGATCTGATTCAGCCCGTGATAAATATCAAGGAGGGCATCCGATACGCTAAGAAAGAACTGCGGAAGATGACTTGATTGGAGATACTCTCAGCCGCATGCAAGGCCCTTTTTATTTATTTATAATCACACCAAATTCCCAGAGAACTCAGATCATGCTACGTGTTGCATACAAATGTTAAAGAGTTGGTATGGAAGCCTCTAGGACCGGAGGTTTTAAGATCCGAAAATAGAAGCCCCTATACTACTTATAACCCCACACGAGAAAATTTCTCACTCCCACCTCCTGATAATCCACGACTAATAACCCGTCATCTCTAGTATTGTGTCTCGGTTGAGGGGCGAGGTCGGCCAAAGCTCAGGGTCTTGGTCGTATGACATCACGCGTTTAGAAGTATCTGGAATAATAGTAGTTTATAATAACCCCCCTCGCAAGTATACTAGTGAGAAATGAAGGAAATTAAAGCTCACACAGCTAGGTTCTCTGTATCCTGCGTAGAAGGTAATTATACTTGGGCGTATTTGGTGACATTCAATTTCCGAAGCAAAGCAACTAGAGAGACAGGAGAGTCCCTTCCCCTAATCTCGGAAAGCGTATACATTAGCTAGTCATTATCCAGCTCGACCAGCTTCATAAAAAGGATGTTGATCGCAGTCCAAGCCTTTGTTACGGGTTGAACTAAGAATCACTACTAATTATAACTAATACCGCCTTTTTCGTGCCCGCAGAAACCACACCTCAAAAGCAGGCCGGAAACTGGAATGATAAAAAAGGACACATGAGGAGCAGGGATGAGGATAGGTTCTAAGTTACACCGAGTACTAGAACCTAGCGTTTAATTGTCTAAAGTTACATTCTATCGAGTGATAAAACACTGACGGCGTAAATCAAGCGGAAAAATTGTCCTAGGCCGCATAATGGAAAATCACGCGCCACCTTCAACGGCCACAATCTTATCATCGTTATCCCCAGGCAACTCGATAACATCGCTCTTAGTGAATGCGCGGTACTTCTCTTCGTCAATTTGACCCAGCGCGCTCGCAGCCACCTTGCCATCTCTCAGGCCGTAGAGCTGTTGAAACGACATGATCAGCGGCCGCCACTTGTCGGGGTCGACGCGATTCGGATAACCTTCCATTCGCAGGCTCTGCAGGACATGGACACGGAGCACCCGGACTTCGATCGCCAGCAAGAGGCCAGCACGGTCGGGCAAGTCCTTCCGGAGCCCGTTGACCTGGACCACCTGGCACTCCATCTGGACGGGGCACTCGGCAATGCGCGACGGGGCGACGAAACTCGAGGGTTGCGGTTGTAGGCCGGCTCTTGCCCACTTGTCCTTGACGAACTTGTAGTCTCGCTCGGCCTTGGACTCGGGGACAGGATTGGAGCCAGTTGTGTAGGCTAGTTTGTTGACGTTTTCGGCCATGGAGTCGCTGGCCAGATTAAGGACGCATTCGTTTGTGCGGAGGATGTTTTCAGTCGTTTTTGATGAGGCGCCAAGCCCGAGCACGCACGAGTGGCCGAGCCACCACGCAGAAGAAATGGGCGAGATGTTGCTTGTCCCGTCTTCGTTCTCGGATGTAACCAAAACTACTGGCGTGCCCCAGTAGAGAATGGCAGGAGAGATAACGGTGTGTTCGGTTGACGACATTGTGCCCAGGTTGATCAGCCTCTATACTCTATAGAAGTGGGAAATCTAAACTTGTAAACAAAAGAGGAAATGCTAGTATACGTGGGAAACTGTGAAGTGTACTACTGTCGAGAAAGGTCTACACTGGCCATATTCTAAGGTTATATACTAGAAGACCTGACGTCTAAATCAAATTTCAAACTGGATATTTGCCGCGGAGTTGTTGATTTTCTTATCCCGGCACTGAGTCATAATTCATTAATAAACAATGCCTCCCTCCTCATTTCCTGGGCGAGTCACTGGAAAGAACAATTGTAGAGAGCATCTCCGGCAGTCCCGGTAATCTACTATGGTATTATTGCTATGGAATTCAGTCAAATTGGATGCTTGATTGGCCGTTTTGAGAGCAATGCTGACGATGACTTCGCTGCAAGACCAAGCTGGGTGTCTGATAGGCCATTTTGACAGCAACGGTCCACAAAATCAAAATACTATTTTGGTTAACTGACAGGTAACTTGACCAATCAAAACAAAACAACGCTTTACAATTACTTTCTAAAGTTTGTACTCCATCTGTACGTTTCCATTCCTGAGTCGATCTGGGTCTGCGCTCTGTCACGGTGCCATCAGTCCTGCCAGCGGGAAAACTGTTAGCTTATCAACACATTAATCAGTGATATATGACATACAGAGAAACTTTCCCTGTCTCAGTCCAATCATCGGCGTTTGAAATTATTAAATTTTCAACTTTCGCTTTAGAATTCTCATAAAACGGTCGTGATACGAGCTCAACGTCCTTCGTCAGCTGTCCGGTAAGCGCTGCTCCCCGTAGACTACCGAGAGTTTCGGGATTAATACCGGTGAGGATCGCTATGAATCCAAACCCCTTGTCAATGGGAATAGATCGGAATGCAAAAATCAAGCCGAGAGTAGTAAGCAACGACATCAACAGTAGGGACAGTACGAAATAAGGAAGCGTTGACTTGAGTAGTGTGGGTCGAATGTAATATACCAGCTCATCCGACACTGGAGATATTAGACCAACATAAAATTTCGGCCGGAGTTATAATGAAATGGCGCTGTCCTACCAATCATCTCCTATCCCTTTATCCCGCCTTTGGCCGCACTCTGCGGGCCTGTCATCTGAAGCTATTTCTAAGTCCTGATTCTAGCTCTTGTTATACTGATATATAGCGGGGACGAATCCATACTGTAGAGGTAGGTATGCATACCTAGTAACTGATAGGGAAATCCAATAGTGATAGTATTCATTCTCAGCCAGCATGGTAAATCCATGTGATTGTCCCGACGGGTTCACTAAAAACGTTTTATATTCATTATCTCGTGATATAGACTTGACCTACTAGAACAGCGCATCCAACGGACATAGCCGCAGCTATTATAGGCAAATTGACCTTTGCGAATTCATACCCACGCACGTGTAAATGATTTTTGGCCAGATCCTCACGCCAAGAAAGACCTGCCAGCGACGCGCCAAAGGATATGCTAAATGCGCCGTAGTTTACTCCCAATGCCAAGGCATAGACTGCTCCCCACCATGTGCGATCAGATATAGAGTCTGGCGACTGGTCTAACGACACAGAAGAGGGATCCATCTTCTGCCATGTTTGTAGTACGCGGCAGAGCAATACCGTCGCTCCAATGTTGGTTCCAGCAAACTAGATGGAAACTCAAGGTTAGTATTGGTACGAACAATACAGCATTCATATTATTTGAATGTTCAGAAAGAAATAAAAAAGGGAAGTGCTAGAGACTTACGTTGCTTAAAATGACCGATAGAAAGCCCATCCCACCAATAGCTCCTACAGTTCCTGTTTTTACCACCCAAATCGACCACCCTCGAGCGAGTAGAACCACCCACCCCTTCTCAACCAGCGCTTGGACGAGAACAAACATGGGGATGGCAAAAGGAACCACCGTATAGGGTAAACGTGCCAGGATAAACATGGTTGTGAGAAAGCTCTCCGGTAACCATCTCTTGATCGTCGAAATACACGATTCGGTATTTCCTTTAGTTTTTGGTGGTTCGGGCTGTGTGAGGTGATGATCAAGCTCGGAGATTTTTAGCGAAGGGGATCCCAAGTGGCTTAGTACCGCTTCCTCTATGTTGTCCCGCTCCCCTGTATGTTGTTTCTCTCCGTCTAGAGTCGAGCTTTTCTTATCTTTGGTACTGCAAGACGCATGAATGCCACAGGTTTGACGATATCCCAGTTTCGTGCCGGTGGTTTCTGTATCCTGCAACCCTGTACTAATTCGAGTCTGGCAGTCGTTAGATATATCTCCCCCAGCATCAGATGATGGTGATATAATTCCCTGTACCGTCTGGATTGCCTCTTGTTCTGGTTTTAGCCTAGGAGCGGGTTCCCTGTTACGGCGAGCAATTTCTCGGATCTCCTTACGCCAGTACCACGACGAAAAAATGTCCCAAACCAACATGATGAATGCAGCTGGTAGCGTAACCCAGAACACTGGGATGTTCTCATTGTTATCGAGAGTGACGACGCTCAGGACGATGAGGACAACTAGTGTTACAATCATGAGTATGATTCCAATTCCAGCACTGAGCTTGTCCAAACCCGGATTCGGAGGCTCTAACGCCCTTTCCTCTGCGGAAAGCGGATGGATCGCTATAGATATGGGTATCAAACTTTCATTCGCGAAGACAAAATAAAGTAGCCAAGGAAACAAAACAAAAGATGTGGCAAGGACTGGGACGATTGTATTAGCGGTGTACTGGGCAAAGCCGATGTTGAAAGCACTGGCAATGATGACGTTGGTTGTGCCAGATGACACGAAAATTGTTGATGCAATGTTAACAATAGCGTATTGCATCGATATCCAGGCTCTCGGATGCACAATATTTGACGAAACATTGGTCATATAGGTCAAGAGGAGCATCCCCATCTGAATAATTGGGTCGTTGCCGAAAAACGCTCCAGCTATGAAGAAGAAACAATAGAGGTAAAGGAATAGGCGATGCCCCCTTCGACCGTAAGCTTGAAGAAGCCGAGAGTTCAAGTACCTGAGGAAGCCGGAAGCGTCAATGGACCCAGAGATATAACCAATTGTCAATGCGAAGGCTACAATATCTAATGGTACGAGGTTGTCGCTGCCAAGTATCCCACGACGAAGTTCTTCAGTGGTTATTGCCGTAGTGACGAGGAGAAAGAGGACTGCAATTAGAGGAGCTGTTGTGAAATTGATAGGTATCCGAAATTTTATAACAGCTCTCGAAACAGTCTCGTCACTAATTTTTGTATCCGACCGGTATAATAGGTATTTGACGTGGGCGCGTACGTAAAGAATAATCCATTTGGGAATATAGAACGGAATATGAAATGGCACTACTACACAGAAGTCTGTATATACAACAGGGAATGCTGTCATTATTATGTAATTTTTATGACTTGGAAGGGGGGGTAATTAACGCACTGGCAAGAAAGAAAATGATCAATGTGAGAATCGATCTCCATTCTCGAAATCGATCCTCTTTTGAATCTTCACTCATGTTTGGGCGTTACAGGAAGCTGTTTTCGTAGGTGGTCAGGTCACTCACCATACATGGAACAGAGGGGCTTTCTTATTTAACATTATGAAGAATACTTTTGACAACAGTACTGGTGTGAGATTACCTGTAAGAAATTTCGTGCCCGGTGACGAATAAGGCACCTGAGAAGCAAGGTGCACTGTCAGGCATAGTCATGTCATCTTGAAGGCACTGAAAGAGGCACTGAAAGAGGCACTGAAAGCACAGCCTACAATCTTACATACCACCTTATGGCTAGGGGAAACGCATTGCAATGTGACCGAACCAAGTCCCATGAACCTTCGTTACAAACACTGCCTCTCTAAGCCACACAACCTTCCCCAGAAGTGGCGTGTTGCAGGATTAAAGAATACTCGGGTAAATAATAGTAGGACCCATACGCCCTCAAAATATCAACGTCTTGATAGGGGAGCAGAGACACACCTATAACAGAACATAATCAATCAGAAAGATTGAGCTTAATTGACGTAAACCTGACAGTATTTCTGCCAAGACACTTGTTTATCCTATACGTTATACACTATCGCATGCTGTTTCCTGACTTAACTAATATTTCGCGAAACTTTGTTGTCGCACCCCCTCTCCTCCCATGGCCTAACGCAAATCTACCCCAAGACACCACGCCACAATAGCTCGTCCCGTCACTACTATTCACAATGTGTTTTAACATCTGCGCCGATTTCCCGTCCATCCACAGTCTGTCACACTGGTTTGAATACCTAGCAAATTTCCATCAATTAGCAAAGCTAGAAGAACACCCGCCACGTAAGTCGGTGGTTGACAACACCCCTTTTGTCAAGTGGCGTAGTCTCTAGAGTAAAGTAGGTAGCTGTTAGATAGTAGAGGGAGGGGTCGAGGACAATTATTATTATCAACATATATATTGCGCTTGCTTGGCAATGTCTTCCTGGCGATGTTGCCAAGCACCAGAGAAAGATCTTCATGGCATAACTGAATATATAAAATGTATCTATCAATCCATCGTGATTCATTTGTGGATAAAGAGGTCTTAACGAACGTCACGTAATTACGATTACAACAATATTATTATAAGCTGTTGGCTCTGCATGCACAGCCGCACCGCTAACAACTACACCAATATGAACACTTATAGTAGCAGACGCCCAGTCATTGAGATTTGCAAAATGGAGCTCTTAAGTAGCTTGAGCGCTGATTCATGACTATATGCACAGATAACTTCAGTTCCTAAGCACCGTCCAAGTTGGTAGACATAGAAACCTCTCGCGTAGCATCTAGATCCCGCTGCAACTCGCCTATCTTCTGCTCCATCGCCGCAACACAGTCCGGTCCTAGCACCAAGCGGAGGTACCCATCATGACCGTCAACAATAGCGTTGAGGATGGCCCGCGCGGCCTTAGCAGTATCTCCGCGGAAGTAATCATTCAAGCCGTCTTCGTCCCAGTTAGACACCATCGTGATCGCTTTGTCGAGCTCCGTGCCCTTGTATGCTTCATTGACGGCGTCCACAATCCCCCGTGAGGTGAACGTGGTGCGGAACCCGCCCGGCTCGACGATGAGCACCTTGATCCCGAGCTTGTCCCCTACCTCGCGGCTGAGCACCTCGTGCATCGCCTCGGAGGCCCATTTACTTGCGGCATAGGCACCCCGACTGGCGCGGCCTGTGAAGCTATTTTCCCTCTTTATTAGCTGAAGCGCTTTAGAAGGGACACGGGCACTGAAAAAAAAAAGACTCACCCAGCACCACTACTAATCAACACGATATGTCCACGGCCACGAGCCCGCATGGCAGGCAGCAAAGTCCGTACGCCGCGCATCGGGCCAAAAAAATTAACCTCCATCTGCTGGCGGAGAAGCGGTTCACTACAGTCCTCCAGATATTCGCATCAGCTTGAGCTCCCTATACAATACTTTCCCCCCCCCGCCCTTCAAGAAACGTAAACGGGGAAGAAAAGGGAATGGAGAAGACATTATGAAAACCTAACCTCATATCTTCTATGCCCGCAAGATACCAATACCCGGCATTATTGACCAGCACGTCGACGCCGCCGAGCTGCTTGTCGGCTGCGGCGAATGCAGCCGCTGAGTCCGGGTGCCCAGGGTCGACGGTTACCCAGATGCCGCCTTGGGCCGCAAAGTCCGGGTTCGCGGCGCTGGCCTTGGTGATGTCGCGCGTCGCGCCCCCTACCCTGTGCCCTGCCGCCAGCGCCGCTTTGCAAATTGCCTGGCCGATGCCTGATGAGGCGCCCGTGACGAGCCAGGTGAGCGGCTGCGTTGAGGACGACATTTCTGAGTCGTTCTCCTTTTTTCCCCTCTTCTTTCCAAGGGTCTAGAATTCGACAATACGAAGGTCTTTTTTGGTTTGCGATGTCTGAATAGGTAGTGCAACGCTTGAGAGTAGCTGGGCAGATCGAGCCGTAGTGCACAATGCTATCAGTCTAGTTCTTACCAAATGAGCAGATGAGGAGGGTATTTATCGTTCATCACACGAGCGGCGATGAGGCTATATCCGCATTTTAACTCCGACAAGGAAGCTCAAGATGCCTCCCCTATTTTAGATAGGATCTAGAATATCAAAGGGTCCCCCGCCGGCTATGGAGACCAGATAGAACTTTTATCCATCCACTTCATGTAAGTAACGGAGTTAAGACACCGCAAACCCCGGCCTTCAACAACATGAAATACTATTAATTAATGTAACACGTTAGCTACTAAGAACAAGGCGTCGAGAAAAAGTAGTAAGGTCTCGGAATTTAGGTGTTAGAAGATCGGAATTTAGAATAATGTTGTAAATTGATGAATTCCCGAACACTAGGGCATATTTTTCGCACGGCCGTTTCGTATGTAAATTTCTAATTACTGCCGCCGAGTATGTTACGGTCACTGTTGTGAAGGGCTAATATAGAACTGAATCAGTTGTATATTGCCTGATTCTATGAACAGTCTGCTCGAGGTTAGAGGAAGTCCGGTCGAGCTTTCTGGACTCCTGGTTAACTTTCTCTAGACCGATTTGGTTTTTTACTAGTCTCCATTTTGTTCTGTTCTTTTATTTCTCCATCCGATTCTATGACCTTTTATTTGCTGACGAGCGCGCTTTCTAGCGCCCATGAGCCTTGAGCTTATTACAACCGTTATTATGGATTCACGACTATTATAAGCTATTTGTAACATATAATGACTTACGGAACCTTCTTGCGGAACAGCTGCTGACAACAGCACAAGTCGGTAAACCTATAATTTCTTGCCCTACACGTTTGCGTGATATCGACCAAGGTTTGTGCCAATCCGAGACATAAGGGTTCGGCCCGTTCCACCACCCGTGTAGAATGTGACAGAAGGCGGCGTTGGTTCATGCATCTTGTGCAATCGGGCATTGCATACAGAAACGTGCAGCATAGGTTCTTGAGATCAGAAGCGAAAAAAGAAATTGGCGAAAGGCCAGGTTCCATCGTTGCCGGTCTCTGGCCGAGTGCCAATGATGAGATGAGTTGCACGTACATAAAGATTGGACGATAAAGGGACGAGAATCTAGTGTTACGAATCCTATGCCAGTCAAATTCACCAAGCATTCCAGATCAAACCCTCTGGACTCCTGGTGACAACAGAAGCCATCATCACGAACACTCTGATTACCCACTTTTCTCTATATTACTTCTCCCTGATAGTAAGAGTCTGCTTATATGAGTGAGGCTGTTTTTCAATTGGGAATGATGGCGCCAAGGCGCCCACGTTGAGAGGTATCATTCCAGACAGGCGCACCGACACCCCAATTATCTCCCTGTGTCAAATTAATTCTCCCAATATTTTTAAACCAGAGAAAGACTCGGCGTTGGACTCAATCACAAAAAAAAAATTTAAGGACTATATTGTTAGGCATAATTTTCCCCCTAACATCTGGAATATCGCAATAGGGGAACAAAGTAGCCTTTCCCTGTCCGCGAATGGTGAAAGCAATGGCTGTTCTGGTAAAAATTTCCTTTAAGTGGTTTAGAGCACAAGGCTGACAGTATCTAATAGCTGGTAATGTTGCCATTCTAGCCAGTCACAAGACCTTTGGGAGATACTGGCTGGCCACCAGGGAGGCCTTGCTTGGAAGGTAGGCTTTCTCCAATACTAGCAGTAAAAACCAGGGGGGCGGGGGCACGAGCGTTAGCGTCTACTCTTTGGTGTTAGAAGCCATATATTTTGTTAACTCTATTATATTAAAAGCAACTGGATTTAATGTCTTATGTTTAAAATGTGAGAATAAGTTCTCTTAGTTGTGCAATATTCATCGAGAAGTTTTCTTATAACCTTCTCCTTATTTATTAACCCTCAGAAACACATTTTAAGGTTGTGATCACTTTGAATTAGTGGTTGGTTGGTTGGTTTTATAATAAAATGCACCTTTTTTTTATTTCCTGTTGCTCTCAGATAGCATTATACATAGACTAGTGTTTTAAAGAGAGTAAAAGAGGATTAATTTATGTCATGAACCCTAAGTATGTAGTAGGCAATAGACTTTTGTTGTTAAGCGAAGGGACCGAGATTCTCCTATTTTGCAAGTCACATCTTCGCCTGTCCGTTTAGGCTCGGCGAATGCAGTCCTCAAGGGGACCTACCAAATGCCATCAGTGAGTTAGTCCTTATAGCAACCGCGGCATCTCAGGCAGGTGATGATGAGGATCATGATTCCATGATGAGGGTACCGGTATGAGATAGAAGCTTTCGAAAGATCCAATTCTCCTCACTGCATATCCCAGCTCTCTGTCAAAGTCCGGAGGTAATCTGCTATCCTAACTCTACCTTATGTACATGCGGTCCCAAACCTCCCAAGTCTCTCGCTAACGCAAGTTTAGTTCGGGGTAAGCTTCAAGAGCCGGCCGCCAGCACCATCCTCGATCACCCAGATGGCGCCGTCCTTGTCCTCTCGGATACCGCGCATGCGCCTACCCATTGAGATACGCTGAGCCTCCTTCGCTGTGTCACCAGTGATAGTCACGCGTACAATTCCTTGTGCGCTGAGACTGGTGATGATGGCATTGCCCTTCCAGCTGGAAAACAGGTCGCCCTTGTAGATGATCAAGCCGGCCGGGGAGATGACGGGGACCCAGAAGGCCTTGGGCGGTTCGATATCGGGGCGTGTGCTATGCGCGGGGATCGTCCGGCCGTCGTAATGGCGGCCCTCAGACACGACCGGCCAGCCGTAGTTGGCGCCCGACTTGATCAGGTTGAGCTCGTCGCCACCCATGGGCCCCATTTCGACCTCCCAGAGACGTCCCTGGGCGTCCCAGTCGATGCCTAGCGGGTTACGGTGGCCTAGCGACCAGATCTGCGCCTGGATGGTGCCTTGGCTGGCGAACGGGTTGCCTTCGAAGGCGGTGCCGTTGTCGTACAGCTTTATTACCTTGCCGAGGTTGCTGGTCATGGACTGGGCCGGGGTCATCTGGTTGATCTCGCCGGACGAGATCCACAGCGCGCCGTCGGGGCCGAAGAGCAGGCGACAGGCGAACTGGAGTCCGCCCGAGGCCTTCTGCGAGTGGCGCCAGATGACCTGGAGGCCGGATAGCGCGCCGCCGCCGTTGGCGTCTAGCGTTAGCTTGGCTTGCGCAACTGCCCCGCCTGCCCCGCCAGTGCCGCTCTCGGCGTAGCTGAGATATATAATACTGTTCTCAGCGTATTTGGGGTGTAAGGCGACGTCGTGGAGACCGCCCTGACCGGCGTAGGCGACAGCAGGCACACCGGTGATAGTACCCTTGGCCTTGGTGGTCGGGTCGACAAGACGTAGGTTACCTCGTCTCTCGGTAACGAGGACACGGTTGTCGGGTAGGAAGGCGATCGCCCATGGCTCGGAAAGGTCGGTGATGGCTGTCGACTTGAACGGCTGCTGGCGAGTGTCTAGCTGCTGCGATGGGACGGCCAAAGCACCGGTCACCAATGCCAGAGCGTAGGTGACACAAAGTCCGAGATGCATCATTTTCGGGGCGGCCTTTGCTTCCTGGTATATTGTGTTCCTAGACGATCGAGGATTGAGTGGCTCGCGTCGTGTGGAAGCTCTTAGGCTGTCTGTTCCCCCAAGTAGGCAGGCAGGTAGGTATATAAGAAACGGGAGGACTCGAGCAACCTCTTGTCCTATTTCAGGCTATTCCCGGCCTTTAATGACTTGATGCATATAAGGTTAATCTTCACCTGTCTCCATGGATCGACAGCTTTGGCAAAAGTCCGGCATGGCATTCCCACCCTAATCTGGCACGACCTTTTCTCTGTTATGGTGTCTGCCGGCGCCAAGACCGGGTCGTGTGCTGTAATTTTCTGGGCATCAATATATAAGTTATCAAACTCGTCGTCATTTTTTTCTTCCTTGCACCATACGGGGGTTCTCGATCCGTCTCCGCTATCTTGGGATGTGTGATATCCTTGTTGAGCATAACATAGTCAAGTAGGTACTTACTCTCACCTTGAGACCGAAATTATTACGTTTTCAAGCGAAAATGCGGGGGCCAATCATATGGGTCAGACCCCATGCAAGAAGTTCATAGTGTAGGATTGAAGGTCGTGACACTATTGTATGACTTTATTTTCGTCGTCGGACTCTCTGCATTATTGTTGTCTTTCTTCAACGGCTTAAAGCCAGCCTTGGCGATCTTGGCGGCAACCATTTTCACAAGCAAGCCGGGGCCTACGGCCTACTCTCTTTACGCAGTAATCCTTGAGGGTCGTCAGCACGGGCCTGCGGCACAGCAGTGGTACACTTATCGTTGACTTCCTGCCCATTCCATGCGACTGTCCTAAATTCTCACAAACTTCTAGAGTTCCAATTATTATCCGGCTAAACATCATGAGAACGCGCCTCAAACTTGTGGGTAGCGCGCTACTGGCCGTAGTGGCCGGAGAGTGCACCAACTTTGAACTCGCCGTAGAGGATCATGACGACTCATATGTTCACCTCACGAATCCCTACAATCTTAACCGTGACGTTTTTAGAGTATCGGCTTTGGTCGATTGCGCCTCTGAGATCGCTCAGAGTGAAGGAGGTGCCGACAGCACCACTTGCGGCTTTCACCGCTACCCAATGGGGTTGATCAGTGAGTCGGCGGTAAATATGAGATATCCCCTCCGACGAATCTCACGCAAAGTGCAGCACACCCGAGGTTTGAGAATTGGACGTACGTCGCACGCAACAATGTCTCGATCGAATACCTAGAATTTGAGACGGTCACAACAGCACATATTTTCTCGCTTGTCCAAGCAGCCAATCCCCCTAACATAACAAGCGCCGATTTCAATGCGACTATCGTGATGAACTTCACAACGACCCCGGAGACCGAACCCGATATTCCACTCGATCAAAGCGGATTGTATGTTTACTGGCCTTCGTTCATTTGCTGGAACGGTACCCTGTCTGGGTGTAATCCGGGTGATGGGCTTGAGGGGACGCACATTCAAGCTTGCGGTCTGCAATGGCTTGACGACGCGCAACGTTTCTTACCTACGGGTCAACAGAAATACAAGGGTGCCTCACACTTCGTTCGAGCGACGGCTAAGGAGCTTCCAAACTTGTTACTAGACCCTTCGCCAACGTACGACGAATCGGCTGGAAACGCGACCGTCAATCAAAACGCAACTATGAACCAAATGGGGAGCGATGATGACGAGAGTAGCGGCTGGGTCAAAGATGTCAGCTTCCTCACACGCATAGCTCTGACCGGCTACTCAGCGATAGCTAACTACCTATAACAGCTTCGTATATAAGTATCAAGTGAACCTAGAACAAGAGATGACGAGAGAATGCATGCATATTTCGGTGTCATTCCTTTTGCGGTACTATGGAGGAATCATTGGGCGAATAGGTCGTTCGTAAGTGCTCGGCTTTCTCTTCTGTATCTTCAGTAGAACAAACATGCGCCTTCGTCACCTTACGCCGCACAACCTCTAGATTCAAATCTATTCGTCTAGGGGCTGACTCGTACACGAAGAATTGCTTTCCTAGCAGCTCTTTAATCCTGTAGCGCGGCCTACATGCCGATGCCTACGTAGGGGCTGTACTTAATCATGCGATGCTTACTATAGCCTTGGTGCATTGCGCCATGTCGGCTACTGATATATTCCAAAGACGCAGCGGGGTTTACTCCTGGTATTAGAAGGCTCTACTTACGCGAGATAGAAGGCTCCCTTATGACATAGCCCATGCTATATACAGCTATCAATTGATATATTCGGCGTTGTAGACTCTTGGAATAACCTTGATCCGTCCCTTTTGTTTGATGGTAAACAGCGTAGTCCGATGTTAACACTAAACACCCATGCGGCGCCTCCGCCGGGCGCGTTACGAACATGGAAGGCCGACTGGGATGATGTAGGTATTGTCATAGATCCATCCGTACTTAACAACTGTGCGTTCTGGTCCTAAGCTGGCAGGACCCCATTCCACTGCTCAACGTGTTGTCGCATCTCTATACGTATAAATGGCCTGATCGGAATCCTATCGTCAAGCCATCTATCAGACCACCTGCCACGGAATCGTAAGACCAGGGTCAGCGTGGCACGGGCCATAACCTATGCGATATAAGAACCAGACACGCAATCTGCGAGGACAGATAGAACTTCCTCATTGTGCGATAAATAGATCAATACTGGGGCATCTAGCGACGAGAACTACGACAACACCAACTTCGGTCGCTCTTTCACCTAGTGCAGCCTCAGAAAGTGAATGCTAGCCCTCTTCAAACCCAAATCGAAGTAGTACACGACCTTCCTCCGTTGGGCCATGAGAGACCTTTGAGCGCCGGATAACTCTATGCGGAAGCGCCTTAGCTACGCCCATTCTCCCTATAATGCGCCTCGCTACCCGCTACCGATGGAGATGAAGAGGATAAACCTACATGAGAACGTGGCAAGCTGGAACCGGACGGGGTACTAGTCACCTACTGCGTGAGTTACACCGTCGGCAGTACTCATCGGTCATCACCGCTATCTAGGTATTTTCCTCGCGTTCTGAGGAACTACGCGGCTTGTCTCAGTGACAACCATAGTGTGGCAACATTGGATGACAAGAGAAAGCATTGAGATATTATGGAGTAGCCTGGCAATCCACTTCACCCCCTAGGGCGGCGTTGGACCTGACCTCGGAGATACTACGCTTCAGATTCAAGAATGAGAAATTCATCGAACACCACTAGCGTTCGCCCCATACCTTCATATGCGACAAGATACGGTGAAGACGCAATCGAGATCCCCGCATCCGACCCCTAATCACGATGATCGAGGATCCAATGGCGGGTGATGATAGGGCTATTATATCAAAGACGCCAGCTGGGGACGCTATCAAACGTGCATATATACTGACCCCTACTACGACATGTATAGCATTAACCTGCTTGCACCTGTTCTCTAGGGCAGTATGACTACTACAACATTACCATCAGGCCCCGCGAACGAGGAACTAGAAGTCAACGTGCAGTCTACAACGGTACCGTATAATCCTATGTTGATCGAGGAAGCTACGGCACCACACGTCGAACCCATCTATGAAACGCAGCTATCCACAAATCGATAGGGTTATATATCTGACTACGAGAGATTGATACGCCGAGAAGCAAATCAAACGGTTTCCGAATAAAGAAATCACGGCGAAATTGAGCTTCCCGTCGCCAATTTTATTGACGTTCGTACAGTATGAGAGCAATCGTCGCCAGTGACACTTTCCTGAGAGGCATTCCGAGAGCTCGAAAACGAGGGAATGGAGCTTTTAACGGTTATTACCTACAGCGAAGAGGACATCGCACCGACTCCGCTAAGAGCCACCGTACGATCAAGTGGTGCTACCTGCGACCTAGCCCAGATCGATGTGAGTGGTCGGCGCAGGCCGGTATCACGATAGCTAAGGAGAGTCTTAGCAGCAAAGGCGGGCCTGCACCGAAGTAATACATGATATCTGATCTGGACTTGAGGCTGTCTGATGGAAGACGTTATAACCATCGGGCGGTCCAGGAGCGGGATGTTTGACTCTAATTTCAATACCTCTTTTATGGAGATTGAGGGGCACTTCTCTGGGCGAAGCCACCTGAACAACGCCTGTGATTTTAGGCGCGATGCCACGTGATTCGGTAAAAATCACCCCTGTTCTCTGATCAGTGTTGGCTCCGATCTTGCATCGATCACTGATGCAGTTACCTGCAGCGTTCGTCTGGCTACAGACTAACCAACCCGAATGCCCACCGGCGTCTCCCAATCAAGATGGCCACATTTCCTATTGGTCTCATCGTCTTCACACTCACTTTATCATACAGTTGGGACCTCCGTCTTCCTCGAATGAGCCAAAATGGGTTACTCGGTGCTCATATTCGCCTACCGCAAGCCGGGTACTACGCCCCAGCAATTCAAAGCATATTATGAAAATTGCCATGTGCCGTTGGTACGAGAGTTGGCTGGTGCATCTTTCCCACTGTCGCATACCCGGCGATACCTTCGTCGGTCTCACAACCAAAGCGACGCCAACACCGCTCGCAACCCAAGCACTCCGGCGTCCGTTCTCATCGGGAGCCAAGAAGACTTTGACTACGACGCCTTTGCTGAGCTCACCTTTGAGGACGAAACTGCATTTCAAACCTTCTTCGCTATTATACAGCAGCCAGAGAATGCAGCAAAGATCGCTGCTGACGAAGAGGAGTTTCTTGACCGGAGCCGAACGCCCGCTGTTGTCTTGGGTGACACCACGGAAACTAAGAGAAATTGAAACCGGGGTGTAACGGACCAAAGCTGTGTTAGCTGGATATCCACACGGCACTGATGAAGAGAGTGCAATGAATCGATCCATCGCGCCCGACTCTCTAGTCAGTCCCTCATCGTCGTGCTTGGTGGTTCATGCCTTGATGGTATTATCCCACAAAAGTGCAACTCGGGGCGTTCTATTAGCAGACATTGTAACACCTAGGCAGTTATATATTAGCCAATCCAATGGGTTCGCCTTCGCCTTTAGACTACTGCTTATTCATCTTGAAGATGGCTTACGCTCGCTTAGGCTAGTTGTAAGACCTCGTAT
Source organism: Xylaria grammica (assembly GCA_004353285.2). Taxonomy (NCBI): domain Eukaryota; kingdom Fungi; phylum Ascomycota; class Sordariomycetes; order Xylariales; family Xylariaceae; genus Xylaria; species Xylaria grammica. The sequence goes on from NGZP02000025.1 coordinate 1,664,062, forward strand.
GAGATAAGGTTCTCATGGCATGAATAATTCTGAGTTGGTAAGCACCTAGATTTTCAGCCCTCTCAGCTACTCCCTATAGTAAGTATGTAGTACTAGTATGTGTGAAACAATTGCAGGGTGAGCTGGGGAGGATCCTGAGCAGGCTTCGCTTGCTTTCTAATCGCTCTGAGCGGTGCGCCAGAGTCAGCTGGGCCAGTCTGGTGTCAGCATGTCAGCGAGCCCTCCACTACCCGGGTGAGCCCGTAGGTGTTACACACCTTGCGCTGTCACACCTGCTAGGACAAGAAAGTGCACCGTGCATGGCAAGGTTAGTTAGGCCTGGTCTCTTTTTCGCAACAATAAGCATTCATCGTATTATGCCCTTAGAGAACCCCTATACTACTAAGTATATACTGAGGGTATTGGCGCTGGGCATCGGGAATGGGGTGACGGGTTCGGATTTGGCTTCCGGTCGGCTTTAAAACGCAGGGGGATCGTATAAGGCACCTGTGACATCATCTCCAGAGGGCTTTGCATGGTTCTGCAAGGTTCTGCACCGTTCTGCACAGCCCATTTCAGGTCTGTTCAGGCCTAGGTATTACGTGCCACAGCAGACCGCAGGATGCCAGGTACTGCGCAGGGCGATCTGCGAACGCTAGCTGACTGCCTAATTTAGCTATTGGGATAGAATAGTTGCCTATTACTTAAGATCAGCCCGATGGCGAACTTTCCGTTGGTCCTTCAGATTCGCGATACCGATTTCCCTCTACAAAGTATACCGTTAAGCTTATTACTCCTGCGGATATTCGAGGGTGCTTAATGAATAGATGTGCATGCTGTTGCGCACCGCAGAAACGAAGCCGGAATACGCTTACGGGTGAGAACAGGGTGCTATGGAGTGCGGTGTGTGCGGAGCGCTAGTTATAGCTACTTTAGGCCATACTTCTAGCCGTAGCCGTACTAGATAGAGTACGGTCAGGCAGTTGATAACCTGGTGGATCACCTACCTGGTTAGGTGGAGCAGATGCCCAGCACCAAATCCCGTTGCAGTACCGATCCTCTCTATAGTCAGGTAGCATATTACACCTTCTGTACGCCTTCTGCACGCCTACAGTACCTACTTCGTACACTAGACTAATGTTAGGCGAGTCCCCGCTTGTAGGGATGGCGCAATTCCGAAGATGCGAGGATGCGAAGGAATACTACTGTACGTGCATATACATATATCCAGGCGGTCTGTCCAGGGTCTGTCCAGGGTCTGTCCAGGGTCTGTCCAGGGTCTGTCTACTGTAGTACTGCTGGGGGGTTTGTGCTCTAGGGTGTGCTCTAGGGTGTGCTCTAGGGTCTGCTCTAGGCGGTATTAATAGAAAGTCTAACGCTTGAACTAAACTCAATCCGTCCTACCCATAACCAGACCATTACTATAGTACCTAGGTAGGTAGGTAATTAGCTGTGTGCTAAAGGTGTGCTAAAGGTGTGCTAGAGTCTGCGATGTCGTCGGGCCTCGTCGAGTCTCGTCGTCTCCAACACTCAGCTAGTGCCAAGATTACTAAAGCACTAAGCTTTTATGCCAAGATTACTCTAAAGTAGGTACGCCAAGATTACTACAGCAAATGGTATAGCTCGCTACTACGCTCGCTACTGCTAGAAAACATGCGGCTTTATTCTTTATCGTGTCTGCTCTACTTGGTACACTATTAGCGCTCGTTATGCGGTAAGCTGCGCTAATTGTGCGATTAGCCATGTCAATAACAGCCATCATAGTCGCTTATACGACCTTAAATGAGCTCTCGCTTCCTCGGGTACCTAGGTGATCATCGGAGTTGTAAGCAACCGACGAGGCACAGTGTATTAAGGCCCTACAACCTCAATATCAATCACACTTATCGCCGAATAGAATCCGAAAATGGCGGTGGCTGTCAAGTGTAGCCCTTTTTCTGCAAGATCAGGTTACCCAGGTTCTGCCAGGGCTTAAGCCCAGCCTTGGATGATAGACTTCGACCCTATGCACATTTTTCGAGATTCCAGCACCTACGAAAACTTCCGCTCTGTCTCTCGCAAGCGAGCGCATACAGTAGGCGACTTGTTTCTTTTACATTCCGAGGTCGCATTGAGCTCAATAATTGTGTCCTAGAAAGATCCATCGCCTTGGCCTGATTGGGGATGCCCTCACGTCCCCCAGTCACCGCCAAGGCATCTTTATGCCGGATGGTTTTCCAAACCCCAGATTTCCCAATACGGCCGACAACAGGATATGGTTCTCCACAAATTAAGCTTAGGCTCACATCATGCAAACCGGGTGCTTTTGGCTTTGCTACATACATGGTAAGTTCACATGGCAAGCCGTAATACCTACTGTAGGTACTGGAGAGAAACCACGTTTGCGTTCCCATCTGTGGCGCCCTGGTTTGGCTTGTGCTCTGTGTAAACCCGATCGATTCCCCGAGTATGTAGAGGACTAGTCGCTAGCGGCGACACTAGCTCAAAGCCACCCACGGAGGTTACCAAGATCGACTCACTTTACCTATTGTAGTCGGTATGTCGTACACTAAACTAATAGATGGCTTAGCTGAGTTAAGACATTGAATATTCATATAGTAGAGTAGTAGATCAAGCTAGTCTTGCCAAGCGTGTTGAGTATGACACCATACACGCAAAAACAAGCGTAACAACAGCACGCCGGTCGATGCAGCACAGCTTTCGTCCAGAACACAACAAACCTTGCACCATACAACATATCCTCCACACCGTATACGACCCCTAGAATGGGTACTTTTACCTTACCCTAGCCCTAGGAAATCTAGACGAGATTATCGACCATGTACGCGCTAGGATTTTAGGCACGAACGTGGTGGGGTATCTCCGATGCTATAGGAGACGAGGCAACTACTAGTAGGAAGCATTGTTGATAGAACTAATCTTATGGTCGTGTACGCGATTGATTAACTAACCAGTGGATCTCAACCTATCTCCTTAGCCTCAGAGTTACTGCGCGACGTAGCCATGAAGGATTCCCAGAGACACGCTAGCGTTGCGTGCGGAAATAATGACTCTTACCCAGTTTTCCCCGGATGACCCGAACCCATCCACTGCTCCATCATTAATGCTTATTTTGCGTGACAGGTACAGTAATGGCTGGACAAGTCTTATAGGGTTGCAGCGTCGTTTTGCGAGAATCCGAGGAAACGAGCACTGCTTACCCAGATTTTCCTCTAACTAAATCACCAAACAAGGAAAACCCATTGCGCAAGATACTCGAGCATGAATCTGCATGCAGCGAGAGATGGTGGTGGTTGTGCGCTCTTTTTGGCGGTTTTGCTAAATTCGTTCAGGCAATCATCACTATACATGGTAGTAGGTTAGAAAGGTAACTACTTTATTTAGTAAGGCTGTTAGTAAGTCCACGTCAACTAATAAGCTTCCTCTGTACTATGTACAATGTAAGCAGCCTTATTTTGGTAGCAAAGCCCCGACAGCTCTCTTTTTCGGAGACGATAAATCCGATTCTTACTGGTAAATGTACACACGCCTTTTCCTTTTTTGCGTCTCCTTATTTCCACTTATCCACAGTACCCACATTACCCACACCATCCACACCATCCACATCATCCACATCATCGGTATCAGAAAGCACAACTAAGAATAGAAAGGCTTAGGATTCAGAAGTTCACAGTGCAGATCATTGGCTTTAGTGTCGCTCAGCTTCTACAGCCACCAAGGTGACAGACAGCCATGGAGTTCTACAGCCACCAGGGTAAGGGTGATCACGACGGAGCTTGTATAAGAAGCACTGGTGATCCCCTCTTCGGCATCGAGCAATTCCTGACACTAGCCACGTTCTCTTCTGGTGTCTTCTTCTTTTCTTTGGTCAAGAGTTGCCTTTGATACTCTTGTTCATTACTCTCATTTCTTCCCCCCCCTTTATTTTTAAACCCCTTTTTGATTTCCTTAGAACTAGAGCAATGAAGTCGTTTTCGTACCTCGCGCTACTCAGCGCAATCGCGCCATTCACTAGCGCTACGTAAGTTGTGTGAATTCCCGGATTTACCCCCTTATCAAACTGACGAATTCATAAAGAGATCTCGCTCCCTACGGCCCCGATGTTCTCATCGATCGGGTAGAGGAGCAGATTCAGTTCCCCCAGACTGGCAAAACACTCTCCGTAGAGCAACCCCGCTTCAAGGAATATGAGTACATCGTCGTCGGCTCAGGTGCCGGCGGATCGCCCGTCGCCGCTAACCTAGCCCGCGCTGGTCACAGCGTCCTGTTGGTCGATGCCGGTGGTGACTATGGTCATCTACGGCAGGTCGAGGCCCCTGCGTTGGCGAACCCAGCCTCGGAACAGAACCAGGTTACATGGGGCTTCTTCACTCGTCATTATGAGGACGAGGGCAAGGCTTTGACGGACCGAAAGCTCAGCTATCTGACACCGGATAACGAGTACTACAGTGAGTTTCTTCACCAACCCTTTCTTCCAAGGCAATTGCTAAAACGTCTGAATTACAGGTGGTAGAAGCCCCCCTGAGGGCTCCAAAGTCCTCGGAAACTTTTACCCCCGATACGGTGGACTGGGTGGCTGCACGGAGCACAATGCTCTGGTCGGCTTGCTTCCTACTAAGAACGATCTGGGCTACATTGCCAACATCACTGGTGACTCCTCTTGGGAGCTTTCCAACATGCGCAAGTACTACCAGAAGCTCGAGAACGCTGGATATGTTGACAAGTAAGTTGTGGCTTCGGCAGACATTCCCCTAAACCCCTAAATTGTTAGGACGGCGGTTGCTAACCAGTGTTAAAGGAACGACCCTACCCACGGCCATGATGGATACGTCAACCTTAACATCAACCCCGATGGCATTGCCGCGCAAGATGTCAAGCTTGTGTCTTCTCTCATCGGTGCTGCCAAGGGATTCGGAATTGCGGAAGATGTTGTCGATGGTGTCTATGCGGCTCTCAACCACACTATCGACATCGCAACTGCACAGGGCATTGACCCGTACTCGGAGTTGTTGCCCCTGAACCTGACCTCGGTAAGGAGTGGAATTGTTTTGTGCCGTGGACCAAAGGCTAATCTAGATAATCACAGGGTATCGTTGATGCCTGGGCTAAGGTTGTGGCTGCCGATGCCAACACTGCCGACCCCGACCGTGACACCACCAAGCTGTTCGCGCGTCTACCCGAGACCGTCGACAACGTTAACTACCGTCGCTCTTCTCCCCGTGACTACGTCTACAACACCGCTACCGCCGTGAACGCCGACGGATCCAAGAAGTACCCTCTGGACGTTGCGCTACACACCTTGGTCACTAAGGTTACCTTTGCGAACAAGACCTGCCGTGGCAAGCCCAAGGCCAACGGTATCGAATATCTTTTCGGAGAGTCCCTTTACCGAGCCGACCCCCGTGCCAACAACACCGATACCGGCAAGCCAGGATCCGTCAGGGCTACCAAGGAAGTCATTGTTGCTGGTGGCGCTTTCAACTCCCCCCAAATTCTTAAGCTGTCTGGTATTGGACCCAAGGAAGAGTGAGTTCCAAATTTCCCTTTCCACCACCCTTAGTCTGATCATGCCCTGGTTCGTCGTATGAAGCCTCACCGCTAACTCACTTGGAAGGCTTAAGAAGTTCAACATCCCCGTTATCAAGGATCTCCCAGGTGTCGGCACGAACCTCCAAGATCGTCTCGAAGTCAGTGTGAACGCCCAGTTCCCCACCAACTTCACCCGTATCCTCGACTGCGCTTTCCTTGCCGCCGAGGAGGACCCGTGCTGGAGCCGATACGTCGATTCCAACAACAAGGCTGCCGCCAAGGGTGCTTACGCTTCCAGCGGTAACTACTTCGGTGCCTTCTGGACCTCGAGCTACTCTGAAGATGGAGAGCAGGATCTGTGGATCGGTGGATTCCCCGGAACCTTCAACGGCTTTTACCCCGGCTACTCTTCCAACGCGGCCACCGCTACCTTCAAGAACTACTGGTCTTGGCTTATTCTCAAGGCGCACACCAGGAACCGATCCGGCACTGTCAAGCTGCAGTCCGCTAACCCCCGTGATGTGCCTCTGATCACCTTCCACAGCATGTACGAAGGTATGCCCAAGGAGGAGGCCGACAAGGATACCTACGCCCTCGTGGAAGGCATCCGCATGGCCCAGAGCTTCTACGCCAACACCCCCGACGTCGATGGTCTACCCGTCCAATGGTGGCCTCCTACAAACCTCACCAGCGACGAGCAGCTCCACGAGTGGATCACCGAGGAAGCCTGGGGCCACCACGCCTCGTGCTCCAACCCCATCGGAGCCGATGACGACCCGAACGCTGTCCTGGACACCAACTTCCGCGTCCGCGGTGTTGAGGGTCTCCGTGTTGTTGACGCCTCGGTTTTCCCTAAGATCCCTGGTACCTTCATCGCGCTGCCTATCATCATGATTGCTGAGAAGGCCTCCGCCGTCATCCTCGGCACCGACTAGAGACCCTCTATATTAATGGGAAGCGTAGGAGATGCCGTGACTGGGATGGGCAGACTGGAAAATTACACGCCGAATGTTTTGAGCGATCGTCGTTCATCCATGATAACATGAACCGTCGCATTCATTACATTGACTATGCTTCATTACTTCTCTGTATTTATGTTAGCGTTACATATACATTATAGACCATATATACTTTGGATACCACATTTTGGATATTCCCGTTTTAAGCAGCTTTCCAGTTCACTTGAGCCCCCGTTGATTGTGACATGACCCCTAGAACTTAGGACAACGCCAATTTCATTGGGACTCCTCATACTCACCTTTAGCATAACCCTTTCGCGAACAAGCATTGATTAAGCTGACTGCTGTTCAGCTTAAATGCAAGCTACTCGTAGCCTAATCATGCAACTATATTCAATGTCGAGGGTATGAAAAGTTTTACGACGGTAAATACTTAGAGACTCCTCATCTACTCTCGAAGCCCTTTGTTGAAAAGGGAATGAATTCCAACATAGAAATATCCCTAATACGCGTTTCAGATATTTGATAATACCGTCAGCAAATGTTTATGAAAATACAACTTACATTTATACACGAGCAAGCTATAGTGCTGCCTCGCATCCGAGTACAAAGCGGCTATCCCCATACCCGACTCTCCCAGCACCTGCTAGCGTCGTAGCTACTATAGTTCTTACTACCGGTTACTTACATCGACCTATCGTAATTACACGGGGGAGCAAGTTCTATATAGGTTAGAACAGGCTACCTAGCTAGTTTATATACGCCGTAGTCAGACCATATCACGATAGCCCTAGCATTACGATTCTGTAACAGGAGTCCATTCAAGTATCATGCTTTAATCGAGGCCTTCGGTTTCCTTCATTTTTGTAGTTCCTGAGCTTCTGCAGCCTGCTGCAGCTATCCACTGAGTTGTGGCTATGAACTTGCTGTAGAGGTGAGACATTTCGAGACCGCTTTTGGCCACCTACTCCAGGTAAGGAAACCATCCAGACTGAGGTATCAGAACAAGGTGGAATAGATATTGGTATCATTTTGGGTTGAATAATACTACCTCGCCTGTTCACAGAGAATGTCTGTACGATGGTACCACGATGCCACTGTCTGGGGCCGTAGGACAGACTCCTTCAGACCTCATTACCTAATTAACGCTACGTACATAACCAGTGGCGATGGTCAGCCCTGAGCCACGTTCGTAAGTAAGCGAGTAACTTCATGTTTTCTCTCCCTCATCTCGAGAGGATGGGGGAACAGTAGATCCTAGCCTATTCACAGAATGTCCCTTTCTTAGGAGTAGTTTCCTATCATCTTGATTTTGACCGGCATCACGCCTAATAGAGCAAAAGAGTTATTTTATATAACGAAGGGGCTCGGATAATTAACACAAGGCTCTTTCCGCAACCATTAGATGAATAGATTCTTTGTACCCCTATACTAGTCTAGTCTAATGGCACCTTGAGCCGACCATGAGCTCTCCCCAGCTAGCAGTCCGATCAAAGCATGTATAATGCTCGGTTCTAGAATTGGAGCATCTCATATGCTCCCGCAGCCTGGCCCTTCCCGAAAATTCTGCTGGGAAGATCTTTGAGAGCTAATCACGCAATTAGTAGCAGTCCTACCCAAATGACCGTAGTCCCTCCAAAATTCTTGCCTCATTGTAGTCATGTCTTATAGTATGGCGCCCGGGTGACCTTTTTGAGTGTGATTATAAATCTATAAATGTAGGTTCTGTGTGTATATGAGAAATCAATGGCAGTATCCGAGTATCTTTTTAAAGCCTTTTTCTTTTCATATCAAAAGCGCGCCTCCTTTACAAGCCTCTCTCTCCACGTAATACAGTTAAACGTGCAGGGCCCTGAAAGATACAGTCATTGGCGTTTGGTTTCATACAGTCGGGAGTATACCAGTATTGATTATGTGAAACTGCAACACGACATAGAAATAGAGGTTGGATCTGAAAGAATGTGTCTGAGGAATTGCAAAGTTTGATTTTCCGTACTCTAAAGAAAATTGGTACATAACTTGAAAAGGGAGGCAAATAACCCGCTTTAAGGTCTCATATTTCGCTGTCATCCATAACATTGAATAACTAAACATTTGGTGCACCGTTTGTGAAGATCTCCTCTTTGTAATCTGCTGTGTTATTCCTGTATGACATCGTAAGTATATGTACAAAAGAATGAGAGTTCGGTGTCTTTGTGAGAGATGGAATCACGTCACAAGGCGAGGAGCCGAAATTCAGGAGAACTGATATTATTCCAACGACTAGGAGGATTAGGTGGGGACAGGGACCCGAAGAACAGGAGAAAGGGAAAAAACAGTTCGCAGACTGCATCTCTAGCAGCTACTACATCTGCCTCCCAATCTAAGATTGGGATAGCCCCCAGGTTACCTAGGAGGAAGCGATGGGCCCCTACGTAGGAGGGATTCCAACCCCCAACCTTATCGGCTGTGGCTGGGAGGTCGCACCATGAATCATAAACCCCTTGACTACCAAGGGCCGTCTAACTTCTGGTGAGGTGGCCCGTAATCCTAGTACCTATTGCCCGTGTTTCAAAGCCGACGGTAGTGAGGTATGGAAGGATAGATTGTTGGTTGCCTGGGAACGGTGGTGGTGGCCGCCGTTTTGAGATGTTGTTCAGCTCGGGGCCGTAGGGTAGAGAGGGAGGAGACGAAGAGAGGGTAAATCCTTCGTTAGATACCCGAGCAGATGTCACGGCTTGTCATCTGCCAAAATCGGTATAGAATCTAGGTGCAGGTAACGCTGGGTTACCGTAAGGAGATTGGTATATTATCCTGTTTGCAGATATACATTACACCCTTTTATCTAGCAGATCTGTTCATGGACTATGTATGGAGTAACTTCCGACTAATATCTAGCATAGTAGATTTGCGCTTCAACAATTAATCAAGAGACCGAATTTCTGGTACAGTGTATGGGGCATGCTTAGCTAGGTAGGTCTCAATACAGAAAGCACTTGGAAATGCCACTATTTGGGTATAATTTAGTGAATCATAATGGAAAGATCGTGGCACAGAGTCACCCTGTACAGGGTTCTTATGTATTTGAGGGTAGTTTGGGTTGAGAAGGCTGTATTGTATTATACGCTTGGTACATGTAGGCCGCTTAGTGCATTTTACGCACGAGGAAAGAAATCAAGTAGATGATAGCGGAGGTGTTATACACCCTTAGGCAGAATTGAGGCCGCGTTGGTTTCATTCCATTGCTGCTGCATCGCTTCCAAGGTTCAAGTCTCGACGCATCGTCATGGAGGACAAGGCGTGGAAGCAAAGAATCCTATATTGAGAATATACTGAGCAGAGCATGTAGACTGTGGGCTAGGTTCAATTCCTGCTACTGTTATTGACGCTAGATAATACCTCTCATTTGATATTGAGGTTACAAGAGAATGTGCCAGCCCGTCGCTATAGCTATATAATGGAATGTAGTAAACAAGAAAGAAACTGTAAGTGAGTAATACCGAATTTCCGTTCACTATAATTAATTTTAATACGATTATTTATCCTTTATCTTAAGGCTAAAAAGGGGCCGCAAGAGAATACACAATCGAAAGGGGCGGTGTAAATTCATACGCAAAAAAATGAGAGAGGGGGAACAAGAAAAACACGGCTCCCTGGATAGATGTAAGTGTATTACCACCTGACCATCAACGGGATATAATTCATCGTGCGGTCTCCCAGCCATCAGCGTCCCCTTTACATACGTACATACGTAGGTACCAAGAGGTACATATGTAGGTACTTAATGCACTGAGCCACGTGGAGTGGGGTTTAGCCTAGACACCCGACTACGCAGATACCCCATGCACCTGAGTACCTAGACTAGTTACTTTGTACGAGAAAAGACTTATTGTGGTGATGGGGTGAAGTATCACTACCAGGTGGGGGCATCACAAGCAATGTACCTAGGCGCCCCCTACGGTAGGAGTAGCGAGCGGACAACACGGGACTTTGACGGAGCTATCCATTTGCCAGGCAAGTCGACGTCACTTCTCACCACTTTGGTAACCACTTTGGTATAAATGTAAATTTCTTTGGCTGAGTAGTCTGGAGGGCTATAGATACCAATCTTCTTAGAATCTTAGAATTTTAGTAGGCTTGTCTGAAATGAGAAGTATTCGTGTGAAGCTCGTCCATGGTATTCTGCTTATTCGATGGCACTAGGGCGAGGACACCACACAGCGATAAAATATATTGGGTATTCATCAGTAGGGGTCTATGATATGATGTCTTGCTGATAGGGTATTGATTACTAGCCCCCACCTCCCTGAAAACGCTCAGGATGACATGGCTAGGTTGTTTCGACTAGGCTGGCGGGATGGGTTGGGTCGAAACCGACGTGACCGTCCAATGTGCACATTTTTAGGAGCTCTGCCAAGATAAGAGTTGTATTGATCATCGGGGCTCTGTCTGATAATACCAGCTCATCCTGCGAGTAGGTAGGGTGATATATTCACAACGTTTATATAGATGAAACTAGTCTAAAAATAACAAATGTGCTTTTTTCTCATTTCACAACACGACCTAGGTAATGTTAAGATTGGTTGCTTAAGGAGTAGATCGTCAATTTCTGAGACCTTGGAAAATGTTACCTTCTAATTGCCGCCATACCCATTTCTTAGTGAACGGTTGAAAATGAGTACTTTTTGAGCAGTTCCCCAAGAATATCCTCACTATGACGGCACTAGAAACTCAGTGCTTCGAAGCTTTGAAGACTTCTATATTTGCTCAGATGAAGCCGTAAGCCGACCAAAATCAGTTATAGCCAAAGCCATGTAAGTTCCCGCCCCCGCCAACGTAGCTGTACCCTCCCCTAGGTTCGGCGAGGTTGAATTCTTCATAGTGCCGTTGCTAATTCTACTTTAACAGTAGAATATTCCCCCGAATAATTTGATACGAAACGGCGAAATGGAACGAGAAGGTGCAGTCGGATATGCTAGGTCGCCGAGCGAAGATTCCGCTGTTAGCCTTATGGAGCAATCTTCATCCGGCCATCGTATATCGCTAGCAGATGGTCTGAGTCTTACCCCTGAGCCAACAATACCCCCGGGGATAGTAAAGATTCAGAAGGCCGAGACTAACACTGATAACGAAAACCGCGTGATATTTTGGAACTCAATCTGGATTTCCGCCGCATTTTTGGCTCTTGTCTCGTTTTTGTTAGCACTTTTCGTTGTGGCCACGATCTTGGTATGGCGCATTTCAGACGAGAGCCACGGGTTTGCACTCATAACGACAAACCACTACGCTTGGACGTACGGCCCAACAGCAATTTTGGTTATCATAACAAGCCTCTGGCACCAAATCGAGTATTGGTGCAAAGTGCTTCAGCCTTGGCAACATATGAAAGAGGAGGCGGTCAGTGCAACGGAGAGTGTCCTTCTCGACTATGTTTCACCTATCATCACAACCAACCTATGGAGAGCCGGGCGACGAAAACACATGCCAGTCCTCCTTGCCCTCGCGGGCGGCTTATTTCTGAGACTCGTCACTGTAGCCTCCACAGGCTTCCTGGCGCCAACTAACACACCTATGCCGTTCCAAAACACTACACTCGAGGCACTAACAGCTTTCAATGGTTCTGATTATAAAAATAGTTGGAGTAGCCTCACAGAATCTGCTGCCGACTACGCTGCTTATGCATTGCTTGCAGAAAACCTCAGTTTCCCTGACGGTCTTCAGCCTGGCCTAGCCTACCAGACATTCAGGCTGCCAGAAAACTCCAGCTCTACCCGCAACGGTTCAATCATTCGCGCTATTTCCGACGTCTTCGTACCAAAAATTCAGTGCTCAAGTGCTCAAGTGGTTCCATTCAATATAACTAGTAGTCCAGAAACCGATCTTTCCTCTACCGAGTACGCCATAAGAATTATTATCGATAGTACGGTTTCATGGTCGTCATGTCCCTTATCTAAACTAGACCCTTCCGACATTGAGCAGTCTTTCTATCACGGCTTACCGCCACACATCCCGAACAGGCAGATGTACGGCGCTATATATCAAATAGATTGCGAGGCAGATGAGAAGTACGTTGCTGTAGTGCCAGTGTTCGATATCAGATACAATCAGACATCAGTACCTGAAGCAGTTTTAAGAACGGACAACCAAGATACCAATGATACTTGGGGAATTCAGATTATGCCGGTAACGGCAATCACCTGTACCGCGGAATACGGGGTCAAGAGAGCTGAAGTTTCATATGATCACACGTTTAACCCTCCCCGGATCCAAGTCGATGCTGCAAGTATTACGAACGAGAGCCGAATGATAGATGGCTTCAGCAATATGAACTTCTCACAACGGTTGTTCGTCGAGTCAGACGACGCAACACTTTTGGCGGGCAATTTCTTGTCCAACGTCATGGATCTAGACTCCCCCAATACTTTCCTTAAGTTGATGTCGCTGGTCGACGACGCTACTTATGAGGATTTCCTGAATAACCCTAGTAGAATGGCGGGTGCGGCTGTGGCCGTTTTCGAATACATAGGAGTTCAGGTCGCTAGCGGATATCTCATCAAGGAAACCTCGCTTCCACTCGCCGGGCAGATTAGCTTGCCCTCTGTGAGACTAAAGGTCTCGCTACTCGCACTATACTTGATGCTGAGTGGCCTCCTTTTGACGTTTATCACTGGTGTGGTTCTACTTTTTATCCGGCCCAAGAATGTTGTACCTTGCAATGTCGGAAACATTGGCGGTACTGCTATAGTTCTATCCAAGAGCACCAAGTTACAGGAAAAGCTCAGGGACATGGGTCAGGCAAATTCCAAGGACGTAAAGAAGGCCTTACAAGAGTATACTTTCACTTCCAAAGCTTCAACGTCGACTTCCGGTCCTTTTGCAATCTACCTCAATCAAAGATTTCCAGGTGAACCGCCACCAACATCCGGCACCAAGCAATACCCATCTACCTGCTGGTGGCAGCCGTTAGCCCTCGACCCAAGAGCTTTCATAGGCATATCCGCCCTACCGATTGCGTTAATCGTTACCCTAGAGGTACTGCAGCATCTGTCAGGGCGACTGGAGGGTATCGCGATAGTCAACGATCCACACAGCCTCCTCGTAACCTTCGGCACTAGGATCGTACCATCGTTAGTGCTTGTCCTAATCTCTAGCTTATACGACTCGGTGGCGTTCAGCATGATGCTCTTCGCGCCCTTCTACCGACTCCAGAGAAGTGAACCCAAGGCTACCAACATCATCAACGAGTCGCTGCTAGGGAAATTTATACTTGATTCTCTCCAATCCGCCATTCGGCGCAAACACTGGGCAGCCGCTCTAGCGATTTTCGCGAGCTTTATTGGGAGTTTCTTCACGATTATCGTCTCGGGGCTCTTTGTTGTGGAAACTCTACCAGGTCCGGCTTCCGTCAATGTGAGAAGCGCCGATCAATTCGACCCGGCTTGGCCGAATAGCGTACGAGATGACGGGGGAGCCGCGGTATTGCTCAGCAGCTTCGAAATGCTGAACCTCTCATACCCCGCGCTGACGAACGCCGAGCTAGCGTTACCGAATCTACAGATTGCCCCAGCGGATATAACGAAGATCGAAGCTACTCAAGATTCTTCTATCTCCCTCCGAGTTCCGGCTATGAGAGCCGAATTGAGCTGCACAGTTGTGGACGTAGAGGAACAGAAGATTGTATTTGGCGGCCCCTATGTCCCCTGGTATCTTGGGATCAACAGTTCCGTGCGCCTACCCCCTGAGTGCGATAGCCCAAACCCTTCAGTACAGTGGTCCATCTTAGAGGACTTCCAATTTATTAGCGATCCCGACAATCTAATCGCACAGATGCAAGACCTACATGTCAAGGCCAACGATATTCTCAGCTCGGGAGAGCGTAATCTGACTTTTCAGGAAGATAACCCGCCCAGCTGCCCGTCTCTTGCCTTCACTTTCGGACAGTGGACAGTAAATGACACAGGCGCCTTCGCGATACCAGAAAACTTTACAACGATGGCATGTTCTCAACTAATGACTGAGGTCCAGGTCGATGCTACTCTGAGCGTCCCTGATCTCAACGTCATCTCGGCCATACCCGACGAATCCAGTATCAAATACCTCGCGAGTGGACCGGACGGCAGTACGGAATTTCCGTACCGCCCGCAGGCACACCTCAACCTGGAATTAACTCTCTGGGAGGGGAACTTCACGTTCGGCGGATTTGGATCGCCGGGCATCTTGACAGACTACCGAAATGAGAATTTCGCAATCGATGGTTTCTTCAGCCTCATGCTCAACGCTCGAGATGGGCCCAAGCCCGACGAGCTTTTAGGGCAGAAGAACTCCGACCGTCTCATCACGGAGATTCGCAAGGTGTATAGGCGGTATATGGCCCAAGTCATATCGGCGAAAATGCGAGTCCCCATGAACGCTACGTCGAGCGGCGCAAGCTTCACTGCGGCATGGACCGACTCGAACCGCGGCGTTTTACGGCAGAGCGTTGCTTCTAAGATCGCCTTGCAAGTTTTCCTAGCTGTGATGTTCGTCTCTGGCATCGCGGCCTATTTCTTGATTGACACCAAGAGAGTTCTTCCTCGGAATCCGTGCAGCATTGCTGGGTTAGCATCTCTGCTTGTCGATAGCGCTTTATGTCAGGACCAGTTGAGCGAGGAAGTGAAAGAAGGCACCAAACGGGACAAGATGAACAGATCGATTGTCAGCTTGGGATGGTGGGACAGGCCGGGAGGAAGAAGACGGTACGGGATTGATGTTGGCCGAGCTCATAAGGAGGAAACCGGCTCACGAGATGATGTGTAACAATTGTTCACTGGGCATTGCGGGTTCTTTTCAGAGAAGACATGGATTGTGGGAATTTAGAGGTGGTAGAGTGTACTATCATACGAGATGCTTTTGACTTGCGTGGGCGTCTATCTAGCACCCATTCTAATCATTTTCTGCTTCGGACTCGCACGTCCAGTTCCATCCGATGGCGAGATTCAATCACCTTCGTTGGGTTATCCGCTACTGCTGGTCTGGAAGAAGCAGACTTCAACTGTCTTGGTGGCGGTCGCCCAAAGTAAATCTGGCTATTCATCAACGCTTGGCTGCACGGCCATTGGCTTACCGCAAAAAGTTTCTAATACAGTATTTACGGTCCACGCCGTTCTAGGCAATAGAACACTAGAAGGCCGAATTGGGCCTAATTTCCAAATACTCGTCATAACAATCAATTGGTTTTGTTCGTGGTTGAACATAGTGCACGGTTATCCAATCTACTATGTAGGTGAGTGATCACAGTGGCTTATAGCACTAAGCTCGCTATAATTACAGCGTATCTAGTTATCGGGGGTGGAATTACAGCGCCACCTATTCCATGTATGGTATAGCATATTTTGGATCGTCGGTCGTGGACTCTCGTGTATCCTTGTCGTCCTTGCTCTCTCTGTCACTAGCCCTGTAGCGTGGAATCTTTTCTTCTTGTACATCACAGCCGTGATCGAGTTGCGCACAAATGCATAGCAAAATACGAGGCAAATAAGCGCAGCGACAGCAAGAGGGCCCAAAATGGAGAAGACGGTGAAACCGTATGATGCAGACTGGAAGGCATTGTTGTAGCCGAGGGACTCGGCCGCTAATCCAAGTCACATTGCTGTCAGGATAATGGCAACGTATACAGTTGCAGACGCCAACTATGCGAAATCGTCCCGAAAGAAGGCCCCGTACCGCTGCTCTTTCTCCATGTAGCTCCGGAAGGGCCACTGCGAAAGTACGTAAATCTTGTTGAGGCAGCTCACTCGAAGCTCTCCGATAGAAAACGGGCGTCGACCCTCGGGTAGATGTGCTCTGTGTCGAGTTGTTCGACGAAGGTCTTCCAGCCCGGCCATTCGACCTCTTTCGGGGCTAAACGCTTCTCTCATTCGCGGGCAAAAGGTCGCTTTCGCGCGTGGTGAGCGCAGCGTAGGGGAAGAGGAACCTAACCACACGTTTCTCTAGCGTGCCGTGTTACATTTCGTGATATCTCCCGCTCTTGTGGCGCCTGGGCATATCTGTTCAGAGCCCATATATCGACCCCAAAACTGCGGCTCGAGCGGAAAATGTGGAATGGTTTGAGGAACTTCTCCTGGCCGAATAGAATCCGGTGGTGGAACGGAAGTGACGGCATAGGCCGGCTCGCCATCCACAGCCACCCAAAGACGTTATTCAACCTAAGAAGATCTAGTTCCTTCTCGATACAGACCGCGATTTCGCGGCTCAATGGTGCTAGATTATCGGAATATGTGCGCGGTACGGACAGGAGCGATAAAAACGGCTCGTTGTTGAGCGGAGATCCGCCGTCGGCCATAGTCGCGGCCTTTAGGAATCGGACGGAAAAAGGCTACGACTTGTGTGAGCTATTTGTCAAATCCTTAAGCTACAGCTGGGGAGGGCGATGGGCTTCGTTATCTCATCATGCTCCTTTGGTCTTACAAATTTACCTCTATACGCGAGGACCATTAGAGAAAATACCTTCCTCGTACTTCACGCCACGGGACAGGCGTTCACAAGCCTTCCTGCCCAATTCGAAAAACAGTCTCGTCGCGTACATGGTGTACGGCTGATAAGCCGCGCTGCCATGGCAAATGTGTGGCCTACTTCTCCGCCTGTACAGGTGGTGGGCCGGGGGCGTCTTCACAGCCAATGACAGCTGCATCCAGCCAACCCCCTACTACCACATGAGCTAAGCTGCGACCTTTCCCACCTTCTACCTAAATGTGCTATGTGCTATACTTTCACCTCTTCACTCAGTCCCCCAGAAGGCCTTAATTCCATTGCGGCGCACAATATTCTCGAAACCCTATGGGTTTCGTATTAACAACTTGAGGTTGCTGCCATTTGGAATATCTGTTACATTTTCAGCGAGCTGACCAAACTTCGACGACGGCAAACACTCGTCCAAAGAGTGGGACAAAGATGACCTGCACCAAAGATACAGTCAAAAAAAACGGCTTAAACGTCTGGAGCCTTCCTGAAGCTGGATGTACCTCAAGAGTAGAGTATGCAAGTACCCAAGTAAGTAAACGAGTTACGCTAATCTCCCATAGCATCATTGCCGTCCAAGGACTTGGTGCCCATCCGTTCTATAGTTGGGTCAGAAAAGCCCCGAGAGTAGTTAACCCCACATTGCAAGAAAGGCAGCGGCGTTGGCGATTCTGGTCGCTCAAACGTATACGTAGAGGCGATGAAGGTGATCAGGAAGTGATGTGGCTTCGAGATCTATTTCCATCGGAATTGAAGAATGCACGAATTGCCACGTATAGCTACCAGTCTGACTGGAGGGACCGGGACATTAAAACCACCCTAAGACAGTGTTCTGAACAGTTTTTGAACATACTATATCAAAACAGACGTTGTGATGAGGTAGGTAGCTTTACCTTGGGTTGATGAACATCAAACTTGTCGGTTCTAGGCACTAAGTCTTGCAAATAGGAACCTCAGCGACCACTTATTTTGGTTGGACACAGCCTCGGAGGCTTAGTTATCCAACAAGTCTGTATAGCTTCGTTCTAGAAGCCATGTAACATCGTGCTAATTTGATATAGGCACTCAACATTGCCGATCACGGCAATGACTATGCTGACATACGTCTTTCCGTAACGGGCCTTATATTCCTAGGCGCGCCATTTCGGGGTAGTGATCTGGCAGTGTATGGCAAGTGGATTGCTAAAGTTGCCGGCCGCGATACTGCACTGCTACGCTTGCTACAGAGGGATAACTCATACCTACACGGCCTCTCTCGTGACTTTTGGGCCAGTTATGGGAATCGTGACGTCTTATGCTTCTACGAGGGTAAGGACTCAGAGTATGGACCGTGGAAGCAACGTGTCAGTTCATAATTAACCTAGTTCTCCCTCCAGCCTGCTAACAGAGTGTAGGTCGTGGATGTCCAGTCGGCTAATATCCATGGAAAGAGGATGATATACATGAACACTGACCACTCTGGATTAAATAAGTTTAGCGGGGTGGATGACGAAAACTACCTTCTTCTGCTACCAGAAATCCAAAGAATGGTTAATAGTGCACCATCCGCAATATCTAGTCAGCAGGGTACGATTGTGCCGACTGGGTCAGCCACACAGCATAGCCAAGTCAACCAGAAACGTCACTGGATTGTTCCCTTCGGACGGAACAAGCAATTTGTCGGACGTGAGCCAGTCTTGGAAAAGATTATCGCAAAGATCCCTCCGGGCGTAGAAGAGGATAACTGCCAACGGACCGCCATCGAAGGTCTGGGGGGGATTGGGAAGACACAAATCGCTCTCGAGGCAGCTTTCCGGGTCCGCGACATGCACCAAGACTGCTCTATCTTTTGGGTTCCCGCCGTGGATGTCGCAAGCTTTGAGAACGCATACCGCAAGATCGGCCATGCGCTTGAAGTTAAAGAGATTGACTCAGACGAAGCGGATGTCAAGCTACTTGTTAAGGAGGCCTTAAACCGCGAAAGCACCGGAAGGTGGCTCTTGATTATTGATAACGCCGACGATATAGATCTATTCTCTGGCAACGCGAGCCTCTCCAACTATCTTCCATCTAGTTACAAAGGCTCTATTCTGTTTACGACACGAGATCATAAAGCTACAGTAGAACTATCTGCGACTTCTATTCCTATCAAAAAATTGGAGAGAAACGAATCCCATATGTTCCTGAGGACAAGCCTAGAAAACGATCAACTACAGAATACAGAGGATACAAAAAAACTGCTAGATTTCTTAGAGGATTTACCGCTCGCTATCAAGCAGGCGTCGACATATATGGCGAAAGAGGGGGTGTCAACCACCGAGTACCTCAAGTTTTGCCAGTCAAATGAAGCCGATGTGACCAATCTACTAAGTGAGGATTTCAGTGATCTCTATCGCTATGAGAAGATTCCGAATCCAGTCGTTAAGACTTTCCGAATCTCCTTCGAGAAGATCTCTGTACGCGATCCGTTAGCTGCAGAGTACCTAAAATTTATCTCCTTCCTGGCGGAGAAAGACATACCACGACCGCTTCTACCACCCGCGGCGGACCTCGAAACAACAAAAGCAGTCGGCACCCTGAAAGGATATGCATTCATCACCGAACGGGAGGAAGGAAATGCCTATGACATACATCGATTGGTTCGATTGTCGATGTTAAACTGGCTGAAAAACACCGGAGCTCGCCAAGAATGGGCCACTAAAGTGTTTCAGCGGCTCTCGGATATGTTTCTTTCGTCTCATATAGCGAACAGAACCATAGTGATGAGATATCTTCCGCACGCAAAAAGTCTAACAAAGCTTCTAGAAGATTCTAGGGATATCGCGACCAGAAGAATGCTGCTCCAGAAGCTGGGGACAGTTTTGCATCGTTTTGGAATATATGGAGATGCTGAAGATATGCTCAGGAAAGTACTGGAACTAGGAGAAGTGCAAGGAGAATTTTATTTGGAAAGGCCAGTCATTATGAGCAACCTCGGACAAACTCTCTATCATCAGGAGCGATACGAAGAGGCAGAAGAAATATTGCGGGAAGCCGTTGCGCTATTATGGCAGGCGACAGACAAAACATACCCCTACGCGGTGAAGACTACGCGCTTGCTTGCAGCTATACTCAACCGACAGAAGAAATTTGGGGAGTCAGAGGACATACATTGGCAAACTCTTAACCTGGTGAAGGAGACATTGAATAAAGAACATCCAGACCACAGCCATCATCACGACAACAGCTATTCTCGTACATATACTAGTAACGAGGACATCAACGCCGGCGCTCTGTTTTATCATGAAGCGGAAGACCTTCATCGGCAAGCACGTCAAAAAGATAAGTGGCTAGCGGCCGAGATATTGAGACTGATGGTCAGCTTTGCAGACGTGATGCTAGGTCAGTCAAGGCAAGAAGAGGCAGAGCAGTTTCTACGGCGGTTGTTACAACTTTCGAGGATGTCGCGAGGTAACGAGGACCCTATAACAACAAACGCGATGCTAAAGCTCCAGATCTCGCTTCGTATGCAAGGGAAGCCTAAGTCGAAGGCAGAAATTGAAAGCTTTCGCCAAGCATTCATTTTGACACGGGAGACGGTAGTCGAAACATACCCTAGACCATTGGACATTACGCATGCCCTCGCATTTGAGCTCTATGAACAGGGCGATATAGAAGAGGCAGTAAAGGTACTTCGTGAGGCGTTAGACTTACATTTGAAAGTACTAGGCGAAAAACATTATCAGACACTTAATACTATGTGTTCCCTTGGATCTGCGCTTCGTCAGCAAGGCAATATAGAAGAAGCAGTAAAGGTACTTCGCCAGGCATTTGATCAATACCAGCAAGTCCTTGGTAAAGAAGATAACAGAACACTTCGAAGTATGAATAGCCTTGGAATCGCACTCTATTTGCAGGGTAACTCAAAAGAGGCAATGGTAATTTTTCGTTTGGCACTTGGTCCGATGGAGAAAGTTCTAGGCGAAGACCATCCTATCACACTTAATAGTAAGGAATGGATCGAAGTCATACTCGAGAATGAAAACTCTGGTGTGGAGGACTGATTAGGACGTGGCGAAAACAAGCAACTCATGGTTGTTGGGAAATGGGTCTGTACGTTCAGTTGTCGTATAACTAGCGAGGGCATTAATTGACTAGTAACCAGAAAAGATGAAGTTCAAGTTTCAAGCCGGTTATAGAAAAGATAGAAGTGCCAGTGCGTGAATCATTTTGTTTTGGGGTAATAAATATCCCACCACGGCCTTTTTTATAGAGGGCATGATATATCGATCGGCTTAGACTCATGTTATCAGACCAGAACGAGCTCTCCCGTAGTCTACTGCGCTGCGGCACAACCTCGCTTACCTCAACCAAGCGTCAACCCCAAGCCAGTGGTGTTCCAGTGTTCCTTTCTACTTCTCTCGCCTCCCAAGCACTAGTATTACTTGTTCGCACTTTTGATACAGTAATTTCAGTGTTCTCAAGGGCTGGGAAGGGGGCACCAGCCACCGAATAGCCATGATGCGATGGCTAAATCATGTCGCGAAATCAGGACGGAACCCACGAACACAAAGGTGAAGGCTACTAACCGGCCTTAGAACCCCAAGTTGAGTATCCCGACAGACGCTTTATATGTTGACCCCGATTAAAAAAAACCTACGTTTGGAAATCCTAAGTGGCGTACCGAATGCAGGGTTAGGGTGAATGCCATAGACGAATATCGCAGGAATGGCGTCCATGGTGGTACCGTATCAGGTCTTGGTACGACTGCCGTCCTCTTTGTTAATCAAACCGCGCCGTTGGGTGGTGTATCCGCCACGACTTCGCCCGCCACCCCCCAAAACACGATACTTCAATCGCGCAATATCATGAAAACTCAGTGATTAGTGCTAATAAAAGGGGCTTTCGCGATGCTGATGGGAGCCTAGGCGCCAAATTATACGAATGCGAATGTCACAGTAGTTCCTAAAGCTCGTTTCTTATTAATGTGCCTATTTTGGAGCTGTAACGCTATCTATCAAGATCAAACTTGAATTCTAGAGGCCGCCAAGTATCAGAAACGCTTACAGGTCGCCCTCCAAAGAGATTCCTTAGCCCCGAGTGTTACTGCCTTAGGCGAATTCCGCGGTCCTCTTTCTGTACGATAAAACCACGTGGCCCTGTACTCTGCAGATACCAACCGATCTACGATAATTAAGCCCCAGATCGCCTTATAATCCGGGGCCGTCGATGCTGCGATTATCGTCCCCGTTTTGCCTATATGTTTCGATTTCGCGTTTATCCCAATCCCCGCATTCTAAGGATGCCATACCCGATTATAGGGTGTACATTCTATAGCGAAGCTAGAGAAGTCGAACGACTCCTATATTGAACCCGCCACTGGTCCCATCGTGAGTATGACATCTTGAATTATGATTTCGGCTAACACACGGCACCTATCTTACTAAATTCCCGATTCGGCCACGTTATTGTCTTGCTAGTAACGCGATGGTACGGTACTACGATTCTGCTCCGTGACACTACTATAGGCTCAGCAAGCCCCGTCTAGAAATAAGGTCATGAAGAGGGGTGGTCGTAACCATATACACTACTATGCCCTCTAAATTTGATAAACCATGTAAAGGAGGTAGTACATCAAGACAACGTGCTGGTGCCCAATGATTGCTTCTACGGATCGTACACAACGACCTCCTTCATTGGGTATAATTGATCTAACAACCTTGGCAGATTTCCATCATCCGTTGATCAATTTCTATGAACGGACATATCCTAGCTATCTATGTGCCATCTCAGACGACGTGAAAATATCGCCATATAAAGTACTGTCCCAGGTATATCAAGGAAGATGTTGTTTCGTTTTATGGCACCGATGGGTCCGTAGATATACGCATTCGTCCGTCACTGGCCAGTAAAGGCTTTGGAACAACTGCCAAGGAGGCATCAACCAATAGGCTAATGCTGGCTAAAGGGAAACATATTACAGAATAAGCTTAGCAGACCGGCGCATGGAAGAAAGCCTAAAAATGAAAGGGCCTATTATTTGCACCGAAAGACGTCATTAGTCACTTCTTACATACTATGTAGTCGATGTAAGCTAGCGAGTTGTGTCCCATCGCCACTTGGGTTACGCGGGGCATAGGAAACAAGCTGAGCATCGCCCAGCTCGCAGCGCTTCAGCATCAATAGAAGTGTCAACGCCTAGAAAAGATCGACAAGGAGATAGGCCTGAAAGCGATCAGTCTCGTGTGCGGGCAACTCTGTGAATGGGCATAGAGCCGAGGCACGTTTCTTTCGGTGCCTGAGAAACAGCGTGTAAGGCCCAATCACCAGAGTTCTGGCTCAAGAGTCAAGCGAGCGTCGCTCTCGGGACTACTGCCGAGATGCAGGCCACAGGCGCATGTGCATTACCGACCGTTTTAAGCGGGGGGTTAATATTATTTCATCCGTCGCTGATATAGCCTTAGCTTAGAGATATACGGTCTTGGTGTGCTACGAAATATGCCCCATTAAGATAACGAACAGGCAGACACCTCGCACGCGCCGGGAATATGGCAACACGCTCAAATCTCGTAGCAAAGTGCCGCGCCAGACGAGTCTCGCGCCCCTTCCGTCATACACAGGGTCGCACCCAAAGCGGTTACTAGACGCTCATATAGTGTACCCCGGATTATTTCTCGGCAATATTGAGGGCCGTGCTAAACACTTGATATCACCCTACAGGTCTGGAAGAAATGGTTATTTCGATGCTGTTGACAAGCGGGCTTGGCCTCGATACGCCGCTTCGCCCTATTTGGGCCTGCTCGACATCAGGCTCCGTTCGCTCACGCAGATAAGGAAAAATGATTCAAAAGGGGAACGGACGCCCACGGAGAGGCTACCGGGTCTAGATTTACTCTCGTTTTCTTCGCGTGATTGTCGCTTCTTGTTTGTCTCCCCGTGGTATCAAGACCAGCAGGAAATTCATTCAACATGGCCAACCAGCAGATTCCATACTCCATGACGAACCACGACGAAGAGAAGGGGCTGCACCGCACGCCCACGGGGGTGACGATGTCTCCCGAGCTTTTCGAGAAAGTACGAGCTCTCGCGATTCCTTTTCTCTGCTTAGATCGAGAATGGATGTCGACTTACAAGACTAGCTTTACTTGACTCCCAAGGTTCCTCGTGCCGGCGATTACAACAAGCGGTTTGCCAACCCAACGCCTCTTGGCTTCATCGGGTGAGCTTCTCCGACCCCGTCATCGAACGACGGCCAGGCTAGGACGGGCCGCTGACTGCTACTAGTTTCGTTATCTCCACTGCTACCTTTTCCATGGTCATCATGGGCTTTGGAGGAACCGGAGGACTATCACCCGTGGCGTACGTGTGCCCCGCTTGCCTTGATCTACGTCACATACAAGCTAAAGAACAGAAAGGGGCATATTCTTCTTCGTGGGGCCGGTCACGATGATCCTCGCCCTCATCTTCGAGTGGATCTTAGGGAACTTCTTCTCCATGATGGTGATGGGGCTATTCGCCGTGTTTTGGTTATCATTCGGGCTCCTCGAAGTGCCGAATCTCGCTCTCGGCATCCCCTTTGCCACGCCCGAAGACCCGACCGGCACGGCATCGAGGGAGTATAACGCTGCGATCGGAATCTACCTTATAGTCTGGGGCTTTGCCTTCTTCACGTTTTTCGTCTTCACTACTAGGCTCAACACGGTATTGGCGACAATATTCAGTCTTACCACGGCCGGGACCTGGGTTCTGGCGACTGCATACTTCAAGGCATCTTGGGGCGACTATGAGGGAGCGGCAAGTTTCCAAAAGGTACGTCTTCCCAGATACGGCAGACGGAATTGGATACTGACATTAGCTGATGAAAGGCTGGCGGCGCAATCATTTTTGCCGTGTCAATGCTGGGTTGGTACATGTGCTCTGTTATCATGGCGGGAGAGATGCGAATCAGGTTCAACTTCCCGGTCGGAGACTTGAGCCATTTCTGGCCCAGCACCGACGTAGAGCTGGCGACGCGTGAGCACAGCGACTAAGTTCTGGGGAAGTAATTGACCCGGCGGGCAGGAGAAAAAACCACAAAAATTGTATAACTAGAAGACATGGGATAGGCCGGACATCAGCCTGATTGCTCGGATACATTACATGGTAATATCGACTTATTCATAATCTTGAACTTCTAAGGAAGAGGGGTTGCACAGCAATCACAGCTTGCCACACAAGCAATCCAATGAGAGAGGCAAGACAATTAGGGTCATATTGGTGGCGCCATAAGAATACAATCTGTTAGCAATTGATTTTATCAGTGCCCCCCTTCGCCTATTACAGATGGAGCTCCTAGACCAGAGAGCTTTCATTGTCGTTATTGTCGATATAGAAGGGCCCCCTCATTCTGCCAAGCCGCATGGCGATTCGTCATCCGTCCCTCTTTAACTCAACGGCGGTCGTTTCGGAATGGTAGAACTTGCGGGTTCCCGTGCGAATAATCTTCAATTGCGACTTGCAATGCGGATCGGGACAAGCGATCAGAGCGTCCGTTGTCATCCAGTCGTTTGTGTGTGTCATCCTCTGCTTCGCAGCGAGCAGTGGCAGCACAGATGCTAGAATCAACTGTCAGGGCCCTAAATCGTCGTCTTATTCATTACTCTCATGACCTACAAAGACTATATATGCTGATGCCCTGCCCGGGCGGCAAGTAGAGCATTTCGCCCTGTAGCGTGAAATAATCCCCCTCTTGCGCACCGCAGAGGATCCGCTCGCCTGGCGGACAGACGACCTCCACGCGAAGGTCGTATAATTCGAAATCGTCTTGAGGCATAGTGCGCGGGACGTGTTGTTGTCACAATGAGGCCAAAAATTTAAAATGTTATTAATGTTCCAAATGCAATTGAATGATGCCCAAGATACTACGACCTAGCCTATTCTGCTGGCAGTGGAATCCCGAAAAGCCGACCGATGCTTGCCGTTTGCTCCATCCAACTCCTCTCCTCGCTTGGAGCCGACAAAAGTGGAGAGCCCCCGATAAGTCTACCTCGCAGAACGGGATAGTCAGAAAACAAACCGGTCTTTTTCACTTCATTTCCTTGTTTCCAAATAAAAAAATTAATAAACTAAGAGGAAAGGGAGGGAAAAGAAAGTCTCGATATAAGTCGAGCAAGCAACCTAGTATCGAAAACCCTCACCCCCCACACGTATCTTATCGGAGGCACACGAATGCCCCCCAATAGTTACCAAAACACAGCAGCGTATCTTAGAGTCTTGCGCAGTTTTATATTGGTGGTCATTTGATATTTCTCACTACGACTAAGTCTACTGACGTATGGCCGCAGAGATCATCTAAATAAGGATGAAAAAGTATGATACCGTGATACACGCCTTAATGCATCTTCCGGTACTCGTTGCCACAGTCACCCAATTTCTCGAAGAGCTCAAGAGCTCTCTCATTCTCATCACCCAGAGAAATCTTGTCGATTGCCTTTATCCCATGCACATTAGTCTCGCTTGTCGGATATAGGTACTCAGGGAGGAAACGGGGGTGGGGGTTAGATAAGGGGTTAGGGGAGCAACAAAGGGAAATATCGTGGGGATGACGTTGGAGAAAAGTAGAATTGCAGGACTGACCTGGATATCATCATGATCTAGTTCGAAGTCGAATACAGCTAGGTTGTCTTCATCATGCGTTGTCACGCCAAGTCGCGTTCCCACGATGACTGATGATAAGGAGGCGTAATTAGCATGCCTTCTAGATGATACCCAACCCATGGCGTGCGAAAAGTATATCCCTAACTCGGAAGGGCGTAGCGGACTGCTGCTAGGGGAACACTCACCTGCGCCGACCTGCGGCTTTTGTAGAACCCATCGAATGGCCACATTTGTAAGGCTTACACCATGCTTTTCTGCGATGGTGGAGAGTTTGTGCAACAACTCTTGGAAGTCGTCCCAAGTTCCCCAATCATATATCATTCCCAAGTACTAATTCATCAAGTCAGAGAGACCTACTCGGCCGCAGGCATATCATGTTTTTCATGGGTCATAAATTTACCTTGCGTTGGGATGGCGTGAGGTGGCTAGAAGCAGAATACATTTCTGGTGAATGCTGGTCAAGCCAACGGCTTGAAAGAAAACCACCACACTACACGTAAATCAGCTGCAGGTTCATTCACATATCTCCGAGTACCTACGAATGAACCATATGTGAGAAGCTTTAGGTCGTATTTCTTTGACACGGTACACATTCTCTGGAGTGGGCGAGAGTCTACAACGGAGAACTAGATGTCGTTTCGTCAACGGGTTTCTACAGCGAACAAACGATATTCTCACCTGTATCTGGTTGGACACGAGTCCAACGGCACCGGTCTTCGAAAGAAGGTATTCGCAGGCCTCTTCCACGTGGGTCGAATCGAAGTTACATAATCCAACGGCACTAACTAGCTCCGGATGAGTCTTCGTGAGGGCGACAAGCTTTACTAGGATATCGAGATATTCTTTTGCTTCGTACTAAGTATGGTATTAGGATATACCGGGGTTCACATGTGGAGAAAAGGGAGGCTAGATAGGAGTTAGTAGTCACTCACATCGTACCAATGGAACTGGAGGAGCTCAACTCTGCCGCCGAGTCGCCTACACCGTTCTTTCACGGCCTCCAGCACCCACTCGTCGGTGACCTCAAGGCCAATTGGCTTGAATATGCACCATTTTGTAGCCGCGAACACCTTGTCCTTGACCTGCGGTGGGAGTCTGTTGCGAAAATGCCCATATACAAGCTCCGCATCTCCCTATGGCAGTCGGTCTAAGCATCATCTCACTCTCTAGGGGTTCCAACGATAGTAAGTTCTTACATAATGGTCCGCCATATCCGCTGCCGACCACCCCTTCTCGACTAGCCGTGTAAGAGCTGCGTCTTGGGAACTGGCAGATCCCGCTCCCCAGGCAGGCGACGAAAGCTGCCAGAAACCGTTGAAAATCCGCGGAACCTCGAAGGGGCCAAGAGTAAAGGTCTCAGCAGCCCGGCCCACTGTGATGTCTAACCGAGGAAGGGAGTCATCGTCTGTCTCGCCTAATGCCCTTGAATTCAATATGCGCAGAACGTCAGCAACCTGTCTTTGTGACCTTCGGAATGGATAATCTAGAGCCCCTGGCTCATACGTCTCGCAGTAATAGCGGCACTCCTTTAGCTTCGCATGAAGCATGACGAGCTGATATTCAAGTTTATCGTCCTCTGTAAGGCCAACTTCTTTCAAAGCCTGGATTGCCTGTACTATGTCGCCAGCAAAGCCTACTAAGGCTTGGTGTAGCTTGGAGCCAACCGTCCAACTTGCATGTGCGCCACGTAAGGCCTCTACAAAGTGACTTAAACTAGTTGCCTGGATTAGTGCAACCACGAACCATCAGGGCGAATATGGTATACCTACTACGGTAACGAAAGCTCCACCAGTTTGCTCGAGAAAAGGCACCTTGTGAGGGCCAGGTACCTCGTGGCCTCTTCGGTCAGCTCGTCAGCTGCGGGGAATAGCACCTTAAAGGGCACGAATTCGGGTTTCGTGTCCTGAAGCCGCTCCCGAATATGCTGGACAAAGGGCTGTTGCGTAGCCGAACCCTGAGCGATGAGAACTCGTAAAGCCGATCGAAGATATTCCGGGGGCACTACTATGATTGAGACCCTCATTCTATGGCCACCCAGTGATTCGACTTACGATTCGATATCAGGACATCGTCCATCATGTTCCTAACGAGAGCTGTCAGCGCTACTTGTTGGTCGCTACCGACGCTGCTATTGAATCATTGCTGTTGAATCTACTCACACGTGTCCCACCATTATGACGCTGTTCGGTGGCCTCGTGTTGGGGTAGAGAACTGTGTACTGTATGTAGGCTAAGATGGCAATCCGCTCTCCCTAGGTGTATCACTTTGAATTCAAAGTATCAATTAGCATTAGAGGTAACTCTACGGCATCAAAAGGAATTCTAGAACCTCGACGTTGCAATCGGGAATAGCAGCTTATCGCGAGAGCTACATTTAGTTACTGACCCGCCCACCTATCTAGTCTTTCTGGGTTGAAGCGGGGGATCTTCTGATAACTAAGTACCCAACCTGCCCGATTCGTATCTTGTCCTACTCCTCAAGGCCATGGCATTTACTTCTTCCCTTTCGTTTTCTTTTTAAATATTTTTTCTTCGTTTCGGGTTCTATTCCTGCTTCTCTTTTTCCAATATCTCCCTCCCCTCTCCGTACGTTGACCCCTACCTACACCAGAGCCGACGCTGCCCATATTCTTAGCGCCTCTATTAGTCGGGTCCACCAAAGCCGCATCGGTGCAGGCAGATGACTTCAATGATGCGACTCAACACGAAAACGACGAGGACTGCTTATCGGCGTATTGATCATACTTGGGTAGCCTAGAAAAGGCTACCCAAGAATAATATCTCTGAGATGAGATGATGATTATTAAGGGAGAAGAAACATGCGACCTTTTTGGAACATGACGAATGTTCGCTGTTGCGCCATCCGTGCTAAGCTGATGTGCTCTCTCGCCAGCACCCCGGTTGGCCAATGAATTTACCTTATTCGCTCAAAACCATGTCAACGGGCTTAATACGATTGACAATGCGAGCCAGCGTACAACTACTTACAACAATCATGCCCTCAACCTCACTTATAATCACCATCAGTCTGTGCCTTTTTTTTCTATTAATAACTTAGCAAGCGAGTCGATAGAAGATATATGTATCTGTGATGGTAATCTAAGTCCGTTCCCCGCACAATAATGCGGAGAGATCTGCGAAAGCCATGGGGATGTGGAGTAGACGTCTAGCTTAGCTGACTACCGTACAGGGCAGCACCTATAAGTAGTCTTATAGCGAACAGGGTATGCATAACAGGGGTGGGATGGAGATCTCGTCACGATAGTGCAGCTTCACGTATGTTTCCATCTACATCTCCAATTTGAGCTACCCGTTGAGGATTCGGTACGAGTTAGAGGCGGTTGCTTGAAAGAAAGTGTATACTCCGAACCGAGAGAGAATGGTCATATACAAGACAGGCAGAAAGAGAGAGAAAGGGCAAAGAGGAGAAGAAGAAGGTCGCAGCTGTGCTGTGCTGTGCTGACAGAAGCAGATACACTGCTTACTTACAACCCGCGCTTGTCACGAGAGCTCCAGCTACAAACATTAGCTCTTGCTAAGCTGAGCTAAGCTCGTGGCCTACCCGGTGATGCCTCTGCGGCCGCTGCGTCCATCGCAAAGCACTCCCCGTGTTGACGATGACGACGACAACGGCTGTACGGGGCAAGCCCCCAAGGCGGAAAGAAGGCTAGGCCCCATTGCCATACCAACCGCTTTGCCCAGGACGAAGCGTGCTACGTGCTCACAATGCAGAATACGTAAGGTCCGCTGTGACGGGCGAGACGGCCTCTGCCAAAACTGCGATCGCTTAGGCTTCGAATGTTCATTTCAACAGTCCCCGAGTAAGTCGCCGGGCCGGTACCTGAAATCGCCCGAGCGTCGGAGGCGCATGCAGGCATGTATTCCCTGTCATCTCAAGAAAACGCGCTGCCACGGCGAGTTGCCGAGCTGTTTCAACTGCACCCGAAAGGGCCAAGAATGCACATACCCGGCGGCGAGGAAAACAGGTGTTTCGACTCCTGCTGCTGCGCCGGACGGCGACCGGTCGTCTACAACACCAGGACGGGAGACGCCGGTGCAGCATACTCCGATAGTGGTCCGTGAGAATCCACCATCACCCCCTGAGCTAGACCGGAGCACGGCCGAGAAGGTCTCGGGAACTCCATTGCCAGATACTGCGACGGTTGCGGAACATATAGAAGACTACTTTAACCACTTATACCCTCTTCCCTTTTTCGCCTTCCTTCACAAACACACCGTCATCCGGCGATGCCGTGATGGCACCGTCAACGAGCCGCTCAAGTTCGCCAGTAAGTAGTAATTATTAGTGTCGTCTTCTTCTCGATCCGATGTTTTGGGGGATGTAAAGGCTTTTTTGAGGCCAAGACATATCCTAAAGCTTCCCGCATCACGATCTCTAACACCGATTATTATAGTCTGCGCCATCACATCGCTACACCTCCAACGTGCGCCGCACCATCACCCTCTCTGGGCCCAGGAGGCCGAGCAGATAATTCTCCAACAAATCGGCCGTCCCTCCATCTTTCACCTCCAAGCTCTGCTCCTCGTCATCCGCTATCGTATTGAGACTGGCGAGTTCCCCACTGCTTTTGTAAGTGAAGATAATTCCCCCCCCCCCCCCCCTGTCCTCGGACTCTTCCGCTGGAAAGGCGTTGAAATGAGCGCGCCCAGACAATGACTACTTCGGCAAACCAATCGAAACACTCCGAACCCCAAACTTTGGGTGAAGACAGCCACTGACCTCTAATGGGGTGTCTAGATGTTAGCCGCCCTTGCGGCCCGGACGGCCGTCGCCTTACGGCTCAACTACGAGCGCTCCGAACTAGCCTTCGTAGCACAAGAAGCGCGCCGACGGCTCTTTTGGGCGTTGTACCTCCTCGACGACTACTTCTGCGTCGGCCTGCGCGAATTCGAGCTCTGTC
This sequence comes from Xylaria grammica, assembly GCA_004353285.2. Lineage (NCBI taxonomy): Eukaryota > Fungi > Ascomycota > Sordariomycetes > Xylariales > Xylariaceae > Xylaria > Xylaria grammica. The sequence goes on from NGZP02000025.1 coordinate 1,695,520, forward strand.
CCGAGGAGACGATCTATCTGCAGCTGCCGTGCCGGGAAGAAATCTTCGAGGCCGGACAGCAATGCCACACGGGGACGCTCCGGCCAAGCGCATCCGACAACATCGCGGCTATGGGGCTTCGCGGATCCTACGTGCGACTTATTTCGGCAAGACGGGCTATCATGAGGTGCGTAACAGAGTAAGGGATGGCGGAAGCAAGCTGACTGATGAGCGCTTCTAGGTTCAACCGACGGGTCGGCCTTGGTGAAGAATCCTCGTCGACGATCAGGAGTCGTATTCAGCAGTTCGAGCAGGAGCTAGCTCGTCTGCGGGCCGCCCTCAGCCCCGAACACCAGTACTCGGTTTCAAACCTGACTTTAAGCGAATGGCCGGCCCAGTTCGTGATGCTGCATAGTACGTCATACCCGGCGTTTTCCACCCTCATTGACAACCACGAACACACACAGACGCAGCAAAGTGCTTATTCCATTGCCTCAACCTATACTAACCGGAGATCCCTAGTGTCGTATTATCAGTGCCACTGCGACTTATACCGCATGTTTCTGACAGGCTACAGCGAGGCAGCTCCATCCGGACTCCTCGCAAACATCCCCCTGCAAGACCGCCTCACGAGTAAGTCACCTCAATATTAGTCCCATAGTCCGCATTATACCGCACCGAAAGCGAAAGAGACCCCTCACGCCAGGTTTCCACCTCCCTACCTACCTACCAGGTCCTCACTCCGCACCAAAAGCCACAACTGACACCGCGAACCTAGTGCAAGCGCAATGCCTCGAGCACGCCGAGAACATAATCCGGATCCTGGGCGATTTCATCACGAACCGCCCCAGCGGGAGCAAGCTCCTTCTCCTCGAGCGCGACGCGGCGGTCTGCGCGTTCGAGAGCGCGCGTCTCGTCATGTTCGGGGCGCGCCTCCTGTGCGCGACCTCGACGCTCGAGGCGTCCATCCACAAAGCCCGCGCCGTCTCGCTGCACTTCATCACCGCGTTCTTCGCGTACTCGGCGTCGACGCGGCCTCTGGTAAGTCCCCCTCATCCACGCACTCAGTCTCCCTCGTGCACACCCCCGGAACAACTCACTAAGCGACCACCTACGTCGCGCCACAGAGCACGGCCCTAGAACATCTCATATCAAGCTACTCAAAGCGGCTCTCCGCCCAGCCGCAGCCGCAGACCCGGACGCAGGAAGCGCTCGCGGAGCCCGAGCCCGAGCCTGCGGCCCCGCGGTCCTCGTCCAAGATATCGCAGTACGCGAGCTCGCGGCAGCGTTTATCAGTGCAGAGTCTCCTCCTGCAATCCGACTTCGCAGACGACAGCCACGAGATCGCCGCGCCGTATCCCGCGCCGCCGCCGTCGTCATCGAGCGCCGCGGACCAGGCGGAGCCGGCGTATCCTCCGTCGTATCTGCAAGCAAGGGCGAACAGCCTCCTCCCCAGCCTCGGCAGTATGAGAGGGAGCATCAGCACGAGCGATCTGTCCCCGCCGATATCCGCCTCGTCGTCGTCAAGCGGGATCTCCGGCCGGCCCGCTGCGCTGGCAGCCGGATCCGGGGCCGGGACGCTTCTGGCCTTCCCCCCGAGCAATTACGGAAGCACCATGACCCAACCCCCGTCCCAACCACAATCACAGCCACAGCTCCAACCCATCGCGCCGCCGCACCAGCCTTCGCGCTCCGCTTCCTCTTCTCCGTGGATCGTGACCATCGACGCGCATCGAGAAGACGCCGGACTAATATTCAATCCCTGGATGGGTTTCACGGGGACAGAAGAATTTTACGGGTTATCGGAGGGGCTCAGCGAAGAATACTAATGGTTCATTCTGTAACATATCACTACCATGTATAGAGTCCGGTTAATGACCTAGTTTTCGTAATGTAGGGTAATTAATAAGCTGAAAGGTACGCAAGAGTCATAATCGATTTCTCATATAAACTACCAAGCTAATGCAATGGGTATGCGGCCGCAAAACTCCCAAAAAAGACAAAAACGCAATGCTATACAAAAGGGATGCCCCCGGTCTACCGTATGGTACTTTCCAAATATGCTCTTATATATTGGCCCTTCCTTTAAAGGGATGGGGCAACGATGTGGTTTAGCCACACACGCAATATCATGATGCTCTACCAGCATCCGAAGGCTAGGGCGTGATGTTGCGTGAACACGTCTCAGCTCGGCCTAACAGCCAAGTACGCCATTGAAAGTCGCGTTTATAGGAGTTAGTTTGTTTTCGGCCTTCCCTTGCTCTCGAGACTGAAGCGGCGCGGAAACCGGCATTTCTCGCAGCTCTCAGAGTGTCGCTACGCGTAGGAACCGGAGACTAATCCGCGTTGGGACCCAGCAGTAGATTCATGGGGCAGTGGCATGCTACATCAAGACTCATTCCGGGGACTCGCTCAAGGTTGTAGGTTGCAGGAAGGGCCCGAGTGGAACTACGGAGAAACAGCTTGCCAGTGAACCTATCGTTGGTGTTGACTTCTACTGATATACGGCTCCGTCCCCAAAAAAGCTAAGACTTCGGTAAGGTCGCCTACTAAGTTCTCACGTTCTCATCACGCCAACGAGCAGATATTTTGGGGTAAATCCTCACCCCCGCAAGGGCCCCCAGGGTCGGAAACATCCGCATCAGCATGGCTTTCGACATCAGCGTCCGAAGCGCTCGTTCCGAACCCGGTCTCTTTGCTGAGAACCGAGGGCGGCGACGTTGCGGATGCGGTTTCTAAAGCGTGGGTAATGTCGCTGTCAGCAGCCTTATTAGAGCTTAGCAGTGCAGTGGCGATAGAATGTCTCTTAGGAGAAGGAACTGTATGTTTAACTGCAGGTCGTGTTGAAGATGTCGCGGGTTGACAGAAATCGAATGATTCCACGTCGAAAGTAGAAGATATTATGGGGCCCGTCTGTGGCCCGCTTATGAGTGCGTAATGCTTCGGAAACTTTTTCAGTTTGAAATTGGGCTTTCCGCGAGGATGCCGTATCGTGATCTCGAGCCGCTCGTCGCTATCCGAATCATCATCCAGGGTATTGTAAGGTGATTCATAGGGGAGGCCGTAATTATACGAGTTGACTAGACTACTACCACTGGACCTCCGATAACGATGCATTAGTTTCTCTTTGGGAGCTGAACCCTCGATTTGTGCAGGCACTGCTGCGAGTCGTTCACGGCCTCCTTTATGCCCAGTTGCTGATGAATCCGTGGCCATTCTCCGCAGGTTAACTTGGCTTTTGCTAAAGACAACACGAGCTCGCAGTGCATGGACAGCGCGATCCAAGGCAAGCTCAATAGCGCAACGGTCCCATATGCGAGCCAACTTGGGCCACGTAGCGCGCTCACCAAGAAGACATGAACGCGTCATGAACTCGGCCGTAGGGTTTCTCAAGATCTTGGGGAGATCGAAGACGCCAATGGCCGGTAAGATGTTGATGTCGCCTGCATACTTCTGACTTAGAATTGACCGAAGCTTGCTGACTAGATTGGGAAACACGCCGATTTCCGCCATGAACTGCATCCTATGCAATGCCTCAGTCTTGGCAAGAGACGTCATGGTGTGTAACCAATCGAACTCTTCCTTGTAGATCACGGAATGGTGGCCGTTGGGAGAGGGGCACGGCATATCGTCTTTAACCAAAAAGGGGACGACGTGAGGGTTTACCTGAGAGACAATGAAGTGATTTACGTTGAACATCTCGGAGAGTCTCGTCATAGGGAGGTCATTGTCGACGGAGCCATCTATCCACACCTGGGGTGTCGGATTCCAAGGACTGTGTTCTCCCGTCAGGGGATTCTTAACAAGAAGCGCGCCAGCGCTAAAGACAAGCGGAACAGAGCAAGAGGCGGCAACAGCAGACCAGATCATGACGTTGGGCGCCGTGACGTAGTTGAGGAGCCGAGGGAGCTCATAAATGGACGCCGTAGACACACATATATTACATATACGTCTGGTACGGTTGTAAGCCTCTTGGAAAGTGATGTCCCCTAGCAGCTCGCGCATCACACGAGTTAGATGTTTGATATCCGACCAACTGCCTTCCGTTAACAATCTACGCAAATGATCAATAAGTCCGTCCTCATTCCCGTGTTCTTCGAAGACAGCCAAATCGCCGTGAGGAAATTCCCTGATGACTTGGGGTATCTCGTCATCTGTTTTAGCGCAAAAGACGGCGCACACGATGGAGCCGGCCGACGCGCCAGAGATGATCCGTGGCAGGAGCTTAGCCTCAAATAAAGCCTTGAGAACACCAATATGGGTCATACCGAAGGTACCGCCACCGCTTAGTAGCAGGGCACTGCGGCCAAAACTCTGGCGGGCGTATAGCATACCATCCAGCAGGTCCCGCGGCCCAAATGTATTGTCACCGTCATCATCATCCTCGTAAGAGTCGTCGGGGATGCGTGAGTAGGAAGTACTGCGCTCGACAAGGGCAGCAATCGTCTGTAGTGCGGAGTCGACATAGCGCTCGATTAACTTCTTGGTGCCACAATAAGAGTGGCGGTATAGGTCGATATTGCCCATGCCTCCAAGATCCCGTGACAGAGCAGTCCTGACAAGATGCATCATAGCACGCACATCACCGGCCATGCGGGCCTCATCAAGATCTTGGAGGCGCATGGCAAGGATTTCTGGGTTGTAGTCCCCAGTCGATCTGTCGGCCTTCCACTCTTCGTTGCCCTCTAGTATGTCGAGCTCCTGGGCAGCAGCATCCCACTGACGACAAGACTCGGCACTGTGCATACGGGCGAGGAGGACTTGGCGGCGCTCATCACGAAGCCTCACCTCCTCGCGCTCATGGGGAGTCAGGCCATCTTTGAAATACAATAGCTTGTCAACGGCCTTCGAGACGGATATAACGGCCGATGACGAGGAACGCGAGCACGTAGTCGAAGAGGCAGTAGCCGTGGCAGTAGTTAGTTTCGCCGGATGTTTAGTGTCCTTAGTCTCGAGTCGGGCGGCACGAATCGGGGGAGCAGATGGGAGAAGGTTGATAAAGAATGTCATCTCGTCTCTATGCCCCGGTAGATGTAGAGAGACGATAATGACATTCTATTATTGCGGAGCGTAGGAGCGTAGAAGGAGGCGGAGGACGAGAGCGCACGGCATACCAAGCCATAGAGGGGAGGATATAAAGGGTCAGCTACCTAGGTAGTCAGTCGATACTGTTCCAGTGTTGAGGTGCGCAACTCAGAATCGGGCTATTTCGATAGTGACGACTATGTCGAAACCCATGACGGCACTACGCGAGATAGACTAAGACGGGACAACAAAGCAATGAAGCAGAGAATGTCCGCTGTAGGAACAATTAAATAAAGGTAGTGTGCAAGATAAAGATAGGTGCCTAGGTATGTACGTATGTTCTTAGAAGTATCTATTCAGGTATGGAAAAGAGAATCGGGCATGGAGATTTAGCAGAGACAAAGACGATGAAGCGGGAGACGGCAGACCGGGCAGATGACCGGATCTCCACCACTTCCCAGATTATTACTTCAGTACTTTATATCTTAGTGTCAATTGGCTCGGCTGTTGCACCGTGTACCTAGGTACTGTGTGCTAAGTTCTACTAGTAGTAGTACTGTAGTCTGTAGCACACTACTGAGGATAAGGAGTCTTAGACACACTAAAGACTCTACTAGAGAGCATGTGAAGCTTCCAAGGTTGGGAGATCACCGGGGCGGTACCTAAACCCGGGGATCACGTTCTACTAGAGGTAGTACGTAGTAGGAGACTCTAGGGTCCATTCAGCTGGGCAGAGGTGAGGCACCCGCACCAATGGACGCCAATGGAGGCCAGGGCGATACTAAAAGGGGCAATTGACGGACGGACCCAGGGCCGACCCCAGGCGGGGGAGGGGATCGAATAGTGGAGACACCCGCGCCCAGCTGATCAGAGATTAGGTGTCCCCTACCTCACTGCCGACATGACACACAACGACACCAAGGGATACGGTGGGTGTGGGGTTACTTCAAAGTTACCCTACCTCTTCTGCCCTACCTAACCTGTGTCAACCTACTTAGCAGCTCTGCCTACTGCTTATCCCCTGAGCAAAGACGCATTGGCACAATTACGTAGGTACTGTAACGTAAGCATGCCAAATGATGTACTGTAAAACGTTCGAATGCTATTTCCATCCTGTATACGTATAGTATGTATAGGTGCATATAGATTAATCCCCTCAGCTACCCGAGTACCCGGGTACCAGGGTCCGTCATATGTGTAAGGTAGGATGCCATTCACTACCTAGGTATTCATTGTATGATGATGCATGCAGAGGTAGCACTCGACACTGACATCAAGACAGCAAAACTATCGCTAGTAACTATTCAGTATCGGGTCACGGCCGGTGAATCCCCAGCAGTGGGTTCCCTTTCTACGACTCAGACCGATGTCGCACCGGCTGCTAGCGTGGCTTTTTCGTGTCATGCAAGCTCTGGTCAGAACTCCGGGCTTAAGGCGCCAATGACTCTAGGGAGGGAAAAAGCCACGATTCAGATATGAAACCCCGCTGAATGGAGTACGACATCCGCCGCGCCGGGCCATCCGTCAAGCATCATCCCTCAAGACGAGTGCGCGTCATGATTGAAATGACGGGGGGATCCGCAAGTTGTGCGTGGAAAGACAGTTCGGGCCCCCTATTTCTCGGACAGATGGACAATCTGTATATAATATAATCTCTTTAGTCTCCAACTTCCACTCATTTACTCAAGTTGAACAATATAAAGGCTGAGACCCTCTTATAGACTTTCAGATAGAACTACACCCCTATTGTTGCTTACTGAGACTCATATAAAACCTTACGTCATTCGCGGTGTGCAGCGGTGAGTTCTGTAGCAAATACGCCTATGGCATCTCTCACTATGCAAGTCAAGTTAGAAAGACTTCTTCCTGTTTAGGGTAAGAAGCAAGGGCTAGGACATCTTGACGAGTGGAAGAAGTAGCTAAACGGAATGTGAATGAACCGATAAAAGTATGCCGGAGGACAAAACTAGCAAAACTCACATTGGTAAATCACGTCACCTTCCGTCCAAAAATGCCCAGCCCCAGCTACTTCCAGATACCGGAACTGCGAGGTATTAACGACTGAGAGCTGCCGAATCCACTCGCGGATTTTCCTATAGCTAATCAATCCGTCCTGGTCGCCGTAGATGACCAAGGTAGGGTTCAATGTGAACAATGCATCATCTGCGACGGATGCATCTTGTGTGGCAGGCCCCGACCTCCTTATCCAGGGTGACGACCAGGGACTGGAGAACGACATAGTGGCCAATCTAGTGACCATACCGACCGGCGGCGAGACAGCGAGATAGGCGCTCCGGAATGTGATATTCCCCTCCACCTTCTCTAAGCAATGGTCCATTTTTGCGTCGATTTCGCATTCACTTGGCCAGCGAGGAGATCGTCGGTACACCACCTTCGCGCGCGAGAGCAAACCCCGGACGCTTTCCCGAATTCGTTCTTCTCTTTGGAACTCGGCCGGATCACGGCTCCTTCCCGAAATATCTTCATCTCCACCAACGCGCATGCCTAGAGACCTCCGCGGAGAGGTAGGCCCGAGCTTCTGAGAATTATGTGCTTCAGCTAGATGCTGGGCGCGCAGTCGAATATCGGCTCCTGCTGTATGTATCGCGGGTGTGGCGAAGTAAGACAAGATGGTATCCAACGGCGGAAGGCGGATCGTAATTATTGCTCCGTAAGAATAGCCTGCCATGAGCATCGTTGGTAGCCGGGCTGGGTCCGGGCGATGGGAAGGGAGAGACGCGTTCAGGTGGTGAACATAGTAAGCCAGAAAGCCGACGACAGAGACATAGTCGGCTTGCTCGGGTTTGGACGTCCATGAAGTGCGGCCCTCTGATGACGCAGCGCCCCTATCATTCCCGAGATGGATATGTCAATGGAGGCATGTTGTCGTAGAATAGGTAGTACGGACCTGAAATTAAATGTGGCCACAAGGAATCCGAGGTGGAGGAGCGTTCCGGCAGCAACATCGACTATGGGATCGTCAAAACACCCACCCAACGGCGCATATGGATGAGCGACGACGGCGGCATGTCCCGACCAAGGCTCACCAGGGTGCGACGGATCGCGCAGGCTCGGCGGATGGTAAAGGCGGCAGTCTAGTCTGGTATCGTCGGAAATGCTGGGGAGCGTGAAGCTCAAGCTGGGTCGCGGGAGCATGATTGGTTTGGCGGGGCAAGATGATGCATGGTGTAGTGTAAATAGGTAGACGCGGCAAGTGTCCTTTTATTTCTATTTACTTGGCAGCTGGAATTCGAGCGGTAAACAGGACCGTCTCGACGAACGGGAGACGGTCGTGTCGTAAATGCCGAGTTGGAATGGCGAAGTTGAGGAATTTAGTCGACAAGCAGTACTAAATTTGCTATCTTATCTTTCGACGGGCACCCAATTCGGGCATCGGTAGGTGACTACTTAGGTATCCAGTGATGATCCTCATGTCTTACCCCCAAGATAAAATATCATCCCTCACTAGACGAATTCAACTGCGACCATTGTTTGGTGACTTTCGACGTAATGAATCATTCACGAGGCGCGGCTAATATATTTCCAGAGCCTCATTCACGCTTGAAGGATTAAAGCCCAAAATAATGGGGATTGAAGCACCAAACTGGTTGTCATGATATTATATAAGATCCCCCTAACTCCGTAAAGAAACGCGAGATAGTCATTCACCGACCCTAACATTCCATTCCCGCATCGAAATCTATAATATGAAGCCGTGGCTCGTCATGGTCGTCCCGCCCTACGTTAGGGGAAGCCCCCCAAGTGAAATATACAACGACGATGAAGATGTGATATGTGTCGCCCTCATCGGTCTGTAGCCTAGCCCAAAATTCGACTTCCTCCTAGGAGCCAGCAATTCCAAGGCCGACACGAGATCCCATATGCCTCTCTCCTCGCCCGCCATCGCGTTCGCGGTCCACCGTTGCTCGCATCCGTCTGCCCTCCATCAATCCCCGCAGGCCACGTTTTTGCAGCCCAATGACGCTGCTTAACTCGCCAGTCCAAACCTCCTTGATGACTCCGCGCTCGCTATCTTCAACCTCGCTACCCCACTCACTTCCCGAGACACTCGTCGTCGCGCTTAGTTCAGCGCTCCCGGGTCGATTTATCGGAACGCTCGTGTTGATTCGAAGGCCATCCATACTGCGTACTGACTCATCCATACTAGCCTGTGATATCGACTGGGACCGGCTACCAAGGGAGTTGAGGCCGCTAGTCGCAGCGTTCGGTGATTCCAACGCGGTGAAGTAATTAGGATTCAAGCTGCCGTCGACGCCTCGGCCCCCGCCCGCCGCCATAGCCGTAGCATTGAATACGGCCGCAGCGTTGCGCGAATCAAGCAAGGCATGAAGGCGCTCCACGACGGCTTCTAACAGCCCGTCAATCTTGTAAGGCCGGGCGATCTGGAGCAGCGAGCATAGAATTTGTGGTGTACAAAGTAGCGACGATGGAGGTGGAAGGGATGATGTGTAAAGGAAATGGAGAAGCGCCTGTACCGTTAGACACGTGTGAGGGAGATATAAACAGCGCGGCCGAGAGCCAGGAGGTATAGATGCCGGCGTGGGGGAAGAGTTGATGGTGCTGGGATCTACGGGGCCACTGATACTTGAGATAGACGTGCCCGAAGTGCTAGGTGGCTTTACCGAACTCGCGGACGAGTTTCCCAAAGTCGTTGCCAAGGACATGCTGCTGTCACCCGTGTTTCGATTTGTTTGTGTTATAGTCAGAGTAGACGCACGGGTGCCCGCCTGGCTAGACAGGCCAGTCCTTAGGGTCATGGCATCGCTGCCATCTTGTGTGGCAGCCCCCTCACGAAGCAACTGCACGAAATATGGCCCCCATCTTCTGCCCACGACCCTTGAGTTGATCGGTATTCTCTCTCCGCCAATGCATAAGATTTCCATGTCTGCTAGTTCCCGGAGCATCAAAGCCTTCTCTCCCAGGTCCTCGGCCGCACGCGAAAGGAATCTGCCGCCTCCCGTCCAGCCAGCTTTCCTCGCTACACTGAGACCAGGTGCCACGAATGGACTGCTAGCAGACAAGAAACCTGACATAGGCGTAGCCTTGCGTGGATTGTCATAAAAGCCAAATGCCTCTAGCTCAACCATGCATACGTTGGAAAAATTAATGCGCCGATGATTATAATCGTCGACGAGGCTCCTTTTACGATTGCCCAAAATGACAAACGTATTTCTTCTATTCCATAAGACACCTCGGTTCCAACTGCCTTGGCTGAAGACGCTAGCTCCGGCATCGATGCGAGACCACGTCAGTGTCTTGAGATCCAATGCCCACAGTGCATACTCCTGTTTAGAGCTAGTCAGGTATGTGCCACTGACCACGAAGTACGTATCTATGACGCCGCCATTCGGGAAACGCAAACCTGGCGGTGAGTAGCTGCCCGACATGGGCTTCTCCGCTAACGAGCCATCTGATCCCCTAATTTGAAGTTCGAGTTTAACATCTAAGAAGTTATAGTTCGAGTATATGAGCATAGATGAACCAGGCTCTTTATTCTCCGAGCCCATTCCTCCCTCCTGACGTGATGCCGCATTACTAGACCTGCCGACCCTAGCAGTTACATTCGGAGGGAGAGGCGCAACCACACTACGGTATGCACCGCATGACTTCCCCAGTGGTTGGGTAGATGTCCATTTCAGACTGCGTAAATTGAATACACTAATCTGTTCGATGTAGTGATTCGCTCCATCTTGCCCGCCGACTATTATCATCTCGGCGCCCCCGGTGCCGTCGATATTGATTCCAATCCTGCCCTCGTTTGGATTCCCAGTAGATGGGTTATGCTGAAGGGCGGACAGGGGCGCTTTATGGGAAACAAATGTGGCTGACGACGGCATTATACAAGCACAGTGAGCATACCGACCTTGCGGGGTATCCTGTGAAGGAATATACGTCCACTTCTTGGTGAGAACATCATAAATGTAAATATCGGACATGACGGTAACTTCCGGTTGTTGATCTTGTGATGCAGATGTAGGTTGGGGATTCGCAGTCGGAGACATGCCTCCGTAGCAAACCATTTTCGTATCCCCTAGAGCACACATGGAATGAAAGTAACGAGGAGGTGGAATATCGCCGGTGGTCTCAATCTTGGTCCAATGCCGCCGGATAAGATCCAGCTCGTATAAATCCGAGGTCAAGGGTGCTGGTCGACTACGTGATAGGATCCGCCCTCCAAAAACATACAACTTATCCCCCAGGATTGTAGTGGTAGCACCAACTAGTGGGTGAGGCTCCCGGCCAGTCGTTCGATGCACATTACACATCAAACCAGACAGGTGGGCTGACGATCCGGAAGATGACGTCCCAACGGGCGGCCCAAGGGCCGGCGTTCGAGTAGATGAGGGAACTTGGGGGGAAGGACCGGCGGACTGCGGTCCATTACTCCGAGGAGTTAGGTTATCGCCTTGACCTTCTCCATCAATCCTGCTGAATCCCCCAAAGGCTCCCTGGCCATTGCTGGTATCGAAACTTCCGCCATACATCTGGCCCGGTGGTAACGAAGTGCTAGAGTCCATGGTATTCGATCTACTTTCCATACTTGTGTTATCCTCAGTATCACTACTACTAAGGAAGGTGGTGATGGTAGTCGGTATATTGGTGGTAGAGACGAGCGGCGTGAGGGGACTCGACGGTGAGAGCGACGGTGATGGTGGCGCAGGTAGAGGCTTTTCGAGGCTATCTTGTAAGCTCAGGTCCCTAGCATGCTGGCGCCGTTTTGGTGGTGGTATCGAAGCTGAGGTCGCAGGTTCGCGCGTGGAGTCGGTGGCCAAAGCTTGGGCAGCGTGTCTCGACGACGATCGGGCGAGCCTGAAGGAGTCTTCACGGGCAGGAATTGCCTTCTTTAGTCCGCGATAGACGTCAGACAATAATTCGGAAGGTGATCTGGTGACTCCCAACGCCGATGACGACCTGTGGTCTTGATCGCGGAGCTGAGTGAGCGGAAAGTTGTCAAGAGCCTGCCAACTCCCTCGACGCCCTGTGCCACCCCAAGTTAGTTCCGAGTCTCGCATATTGTGGTTGTGGTTGTGATTATGATTGTAATTGTTGTTGGTGTTTGCGTTGCCTCTGCCCCTCCTGCTTAGATATGACTCGAGGAGGCTGGCATCGGAATCGAGGGAAGATCAGAGTCAGGGCACCTGAATATTGAATACAAAAAGCACGGCGATCATGGTCAAGCGCAACGCAAAACGACGAATGTGTGGGGCTACTAATCAAGACCCGAGATATTCCTCATACACGATGCCCCTCGGCCGCCCCAGAGGCCACGAGATGGGGGCCTTGTCGCAACAAGGCAGATCGCATGGCATAGCGGACGGACGGGCTCGGCAGAAGAACGGTTCTAAATCCAAAGATGGTATAGAGTACCAGGCGCCCGGTGATGAGGAAGACGGGGATACCGGGTTTCCCAGGCCGTGACTGAAAATGGACGCACGTACCTCAATTTCGTTCTCTAGTCTCCCTACTAGCGAGCACCTTCTCTTCGTGCGCGTCGTGCAGATTGCGACCGCGATGTGGCTAGAGCTGCACGGAGCTCGATAGGTAAAATAGAAGCAGGGAATTTAAAATTGGGTGGGTGCTGATGCTGGGGAATGTGTCCGTCTTCCCTGTCGCCTCGCCCTCGGGGGTGCTTGTCGCCCTTGCACCCTCGTGTGTAGCGTTTCAACTGTGGTAGGAGCGTATTCGGGTGGATGCCGAGGGAGGTGGCAGCAGGCGGGACGCGAAGAGATGTGTCAAGAAGGCGACGATAGTAGGTCGAAGGGTCAATGACAAACACACAGACAAGACAGACAGACAGACAGACAGACAGACACGGGCTGGGAGGCAAGGAGGCGGACGACAAGTTCAGATGCTCCTCCTGACGATGGACCTGATTGTGGGGGGGCGTGAGCAGAGGCAGGCGAGGAATACAGTATCCAGAGCACGCTAGTATACACTAGATAGATAGGGGTCCTCACCTAGAGTAGTACCTAGAGGGCAGAACCTTACAGTGTGAGAAAGACGAGTACACTATTTTAGTCTACCTAGGTGCCTACCTAGATATTAGGTGCCGTACACTATAACTCCACCTCGAAGCTGCAGGTACAATAGGTACTGCAACGATTCCTTTGGATGCACCAGACGGCCAACTGAACACCCCACTCCAGACTCGAGGAACAACAGAGCTCGAGTCTTCGCAGGGCATCATAATAGGTGTCAATTCTAACCTAAAATAATACACAAGATACTAACAGTAGATAGGTAGCAGTATGTCACCTCAACTGCTTGAGGACTACCTCAGTCTAGAGAATGTCGAGAAAAAAAATCAGAAAAAAAAAACGATCTGCATTAGAGACGTCAAGACGACTTTATCTGCTTACCTACACTATTTATGTAGGTATCCCAGACATATTGGCCCTACCTATGTTATATACACTGTACGTGATATTCCATCTACCTAGCCCAAATGGCCATAGTGAGGAGGATCCCTATCGACTTTCGTGATGCGCCTGCCTACAGTAGATAAATGCTTACTTAGTACTATGCCCGTTTAGTTAGTATTCTTGAAGATTTCTAGTGTACCGCAAAGATAGTGTTGTCACGAGACGAACGTAGATTTGCTTAGATAGATCTAATCGGGAGTCGACAGGTCAACCCAATCTGTCATGTCGAATAAGAAGGCGTGATACTGTACGTGCAGATTCAAGGAAGCCGTTTCGAAGCCGTAAGCCACGTGTTTTGCAAGGGTTTACACCTCAGGAAGGTATTCCGAGGCCGCATGATACAGCACCCAGGCTCCGTACCGTACAAGCCCCCTTTCGGGTGCTGTACCTGTGTAGACTGACTTACTAGAGGTAGTAGATTGGGCGCAGTCGGGGTTGGCATTGAAATGGGTAACTAACGTATCCAAGTGAGTCGCCCTCTTCTCAAGAGTATCGTAGCAGAATTGGCATTTGTAATCAAACGAGTCTCCATTAACTAGGCTAGTTAAATCCAGGCCTCTGGCAGGCGAATGATGAATCACCAGTATTGATTTCGTCTACGCGCGCAAAAGATAGTCGTGCTTACGGGGACACGAATTTCTTCCAATGCAGGGGGTTGTTGATCCAAATCCCGACACAAGGAGGCTGCTGCTTGGAGCCCCTTTTACGGTGGCTACTGGGCTACTGCATAGTATGACCTACCTATGCTATATTATCAAGCATTTCGAGATCCAGAAGCCCGGTTACTGGCGAGTATAGATTCATCTCCCCCAATTAATCGGCCACGCCGAAGAAGATACTGATAGAGTCTTACAATATAAGAGATATACGAGCGCTTTAGATTTATATATTCTTTAATTTATTTCTTTATATTAACAGTCCTACAAGATCAATGCTCACAGCAAGCGATGACAATTCCTAGCCTACAAAATTTGTAAAAATAGCTATCATGTCCCGCTGTTACCCAATACCGAGCATTTTAGAGCAAATGAGTGGACGTGAGAGTCGAAGTATGTTCGCTCTACTGCGAAGGCAGGGTGGTAAAGCGGAGGTAGGGCTTGACAGTGCGGAAGTTGGGGAAAAGCTCCTTGGCCTGCTCGTTCTTCACACTGGGGGCGACAATGACGTCGTCACCGGGGACCCAGTTGATGGGAGTGGTGACCTTGTGCTTGTCACCGGTCTGTAGCGAGTCGACGATGCGCAGCACCTCAGCCGAGTTACGGCCAGTGGAGGCAGGGTAAGACAGGATCGTGCGGATCTTCTTGCTAGGGTCGATGATGAAGACGGAGCGGATGGTGAAAGCGATGCCCTTCTCGTCGACGTTGGTGGTGTCCTGGTAGTCGATCCTGTGGATTGACTCGTTAGCCCATTGTTCATCTATCGGGTCTTCTGTCAAGCTGCGAGGAATTGCTTACATGTCGTACAAGTAAGCGACCTTGCGCTCCTTGTCGGCGATGATGGGGAAGGAGACCTTGCCGCCGGTGACCTCATCGATGTCCTTAATCCATCCCTCGTGGCTGCCGAGCGTGTTGGCGGACAGACCGATCAGCTTAACGCCGCGCTTGGTAAACTCGGGCTCGAGCTTGGCAAAGGCGCCGAGCTCGGTAGTGCAGACGGGGGTGAAGTCCTCGGGGTGAGAGAAGAAAACGACCCAGTTGCTGCCAACGAACTCGTGGAAGTCGATGGGGCCGTTGGTGGTCTCAGCCTTGAAGTTGGGCGCGACGGTGCCGAGGCGCAGACTATACGAACGAATCCAATGGTGTTAGTCAATGGCTTGAGGCCTTAAGCGAAATTGATACGGCCGGCGGCAAGGGATGCAAAGTGTGAGGTGATGCGCCGGGGTGGTGAGGATCGGAGAGGCACTTACGGTTCAGGTCGAGACTCGGTAGCCATGGTGAATATCTATTCAAGTCTGGAAGCTGTTGAGGGAGGTAAAGAAGTGTGGGTATTGAGAGTAAGAAAAGGTATTGCAAGGAAGGGTATCACAGAATAATAGTCTAAAGAATAGAAAGCCAAAGCTGAAAGAAGGAGGGGTAGACCCGGAAGATATTTAACTATTGCTAGCTGAGTTCACGATGGCGCGATCTGTCTGCGTAATTATAAATGGGGGGGTTTGATGGTGGCCGTCCATCCTCTTCCTTTTCTCTCTCTCTCTCTCTTTTTGTCCCTCACCATCTAGATTTAGACCACATGTATCTAGCTAGCTACGTCTAACTACTACGTATCCGACACTTACACACACTTATCACACATATAGTCAGCATAGACCATACTATTTCTGGGACTACTCTTATTTACATCTCACACACCCCGTCTTCTCTCCTTACCTAATAGGTCAATTCCCCCGTAAGACAAGAGGCCAATGTCGAAAACAAGGCTCGATTCGGTGATGGTGTGATGTTTTCTACAGGTATGGCTCCGAAACCGCGGGTGGCGTGACGAGTGTATATGATACAAGGAAAGGTACTTACTTGTGTATCCACGCGCATCTTCCAAGTCAGCCCGATTTGTACGCGTATACTGATCCGACCAACCCCTTGAACCCTCGCTCTGCCCGTACTCTGCCTCGTAGTATTTCTGTAGATAGATACATGCTTGCGACGCCAGGCTGTGTGATTCGACTCTTAGCTCCATGACGAGAAACCTTCAGAGCCCCTCGGCGGCCCTCCTACGGCCTCCCTACTGCCCCCCATCAACCCCCTCAGACCCCCTCTACCAAACCCCGCAACCCCTCACTAGCCCCTTTACAGACAAACGCTATTGAATTGCGTGCTGCGTGCCGCACCTCATTGGTGTTGTTCGACGGCGAGCCCCGCCCCCTCCAATATTGTCATTTCTGCCTGCTATAATGTCATCATCCCGACTGCCCATCCCCGGCACCCCTACTTTCGGTGCCGTCAGGAGGACAGCCGGCCGTCGCGGCTATCGGGCACTTCTCTTCGCCTTGATTTTCATATTATTATAGGAGAGTCTAGCAGATCATGTTCAAGACTTCGAGCAGATGGGGGCTTCCACCCTCTACGCATCGAGGAGGAGTATGCGGTCGGTCTAACTACCTAGGTAGACAACAGCCAAATACGTCCGCATCGATGTGTGTCTCAATAACCGATCCGTATCTCAGTCTTGGGCCTACCCCCCTCCGATCTAGGTCAACTTCGAACATGGACACTCCATCTTGAGGCTTTGGATGCGGTACTCCTCAGCGCTATATCTCGGTCTTGAAATATCGGCTGCTTTACTTAATCCCTAATACCTGCAGGACCCAGGAAGGAAGGCTGGGGCAGATATCAAGAATGGAATCTCAGGAATGATCTATTTGGCCAAATTCATATGACTTATGCTATAGGAAGCGGAGAGATGAATTCGATACCATCTGCCCAGCGATGCTTTGACATAGCATGCAATTTGATGTCAAAGTAGTAGAATGCTCCCACATCCTATCATGGGATTTTGTTGGACGATGGAAAATGCGATTTGATACAAAGCTGAATAACAGGCATGCGTAACGGATAGCTTGACCTCGCTTCGCTATCAAATACGTGTTTCTCCATTTCCTTCCCCCATATGTGACAAACTAGGGCTGCCAATCATATTCGACGTCGATTATTCCGGAATACAACAAGAACCATATATGAACGCAGTCGGGGAATGGGGTCCCTAATCCCAGGTCGAACGTCCCGTTCCTCGGGGCTTTTGGCTTTCCGGACTTAAGATTGCGCTTGAACGCCGTTGCGTGGACCATGAACCGGATACACACGCCACTTTTCCTGGAATTATGATGATGAAACGTACCACAACGAATCTCGCTCGTGAAGTCTCGCGGCCTTGTTGGAGATGTGCCCCTTCGACGCAACAGCACAACCGCCGTCTTTTCTATCCCTCCCGGGCTCGTGTGCAGTCGTCGCAGAGGCCGTCAGCGTCCGACTCTTCGGTGGTGATGTCCCTCTCCTCACATTCCCCCGTCTCGGCGAAATCATCGCAGTCGCTCGTCTTGATCTCATCGCTGGTGTACCAGGCACCGCAGTCTTCGCAGTACCACTTTAACAACATATATGTACACATCTGTCCTCGTGCTGAGCTGCTGCTAATGCGGCCAGGGTCTCCGGTAGAAAAGGGTAATTAGCGGGTGCGCTTGACGTAGGTGGAGGTGGGCAACACTGGGCCATCTTACTCACTAGAGCCTCGGTGTGGTTTCAAGAATTCATCTTTCCGAATGGCTGATCACAATAGTTCCGGCCGCCCAGACCAGGCTCACGGGACCGGCCGTCTTGTATAACATGGTGCGGGCTCATCTCCAGCCCTTATCCCTGGCATGCGGGCACGAGCAGCGGTTGCACCACGCTGGCATGATAGCCCCGAGTACGAGCATATGCCGCTTGGGTGAGGCGAATCAGGCACGTCGAAACGACAAATGTGTACCTAGACTGTTAGGACACATAGAAACCGAGGATGAAGTAATAGAATCAGGCTTTTATTGATTGGATGCATTAGTAGAGGTGACACCTTCGGCTGCAGATTGAACCCATCCCCGACGAACTACACCTCTAGGAGTCCAAAAGTGGGTAGTTATTCATTAGCCAGGTTACAGCCAGGTTACACTCACGTTAGGCCCCTTGCTGTCGCTAGAAGAGCCTCGGAATACACGTCGCCGAATCTGTGGCCTCCACATGCTCGGAATCCATCCATCGGACAAATCCGGTACGATATCGTCATGTTGCCTGGTGTATAAGACCCCCTCTAAGCATGCACATTATACCAAAAGTCGAAAGTTCGCCCGCCTTCGACCCATTTGGTAATCTGTCGCGCATCTAGAAGCTAGATAGCCTGATGAAAGGAAAAAAATGAACTCATGACTAGGTATAATGTATTAAAGTGTGAATACCTAATCGAAAAGGATTCTATTTAATTGCTACTGAACCGCGGGAGCCGCCGCAAATGTGGTGCTGCACAACATCAGATTTGTGTTTTCCTAGACATGTTAGTAGCTGGATAGGTTGCATTCACTTTTTCTTGGGAGACATACCCGATTCCACTCAAGTTCTCTAGGTCTAGCCGGTTCCGCTTGTCGACACCGCCGGCTATGGGGTTCGCCCGGTAGTTGAACAAGTAGTAGTGAAGTTGGCCGTCACCGGGGCCGAACTTCTGGTCCTCAAGAAACAAACCGTTATCCATCAACGACAAGGCATTGTACACGTCGAACTTATATTGCTTGCAGTATACCAAAGAATCCGACACTAGTGCATTAAGCCGTGCCTTCAGCGCATCTTTGCTTACGGGATCGGTCAGGCCAACCTCGGTTGCATAGTAGAATAAGTATGCTGCCTTGATATTCGTGTGCTTTGGGTGATTGATCACTGACGACTCGAGGCAATAGAACGAGACGAAGTCCGTTATCTTCTTATGATCGTCCTTCGAGGAGAGTTAGTACTCTATTCAGAAACCAGATGGGCAGGCGCCTTACCTCAACCACATAGGACCATACAACCTGTTCCTCGGGCGCGTCTTTCTTGTTGTGTAACAGCCAATGTTCGACCTCGTGCTTGTCGAAAGTTGCAGCCATGTCATATTTCGCAAGGTACCGTGTAAGTAGGTCCTGTACCGCCGGGATATCTTTCTTTTGCATCTCTCTCAAGCCCCTCGTCGAGGTTCGCTCGGGCACCGCATACTTTCTTATCTGAAATTGGGGCTTGCTATTGGCTGGTAACGGGCTGAATCCAACATCATACAGCTTTTGCCAATTAATAGCCCGGTGGTAATATCGACAGGTACTAACGGGTTTGGGGAGAACGATACCGCCAGTGTAGATAGCCTGGAAAACGCCTTCAAGGTTACACAGACGTGTGATCTCCTTGATGAGGACAGGTGCGAGACGTTTAGAGCGGAGTTTCTTGTGTATACAAAGGAAATTAACCTCGGAAGCGTGGAGGGTTTTGTCTCGAATGCGTAGTTCTACGGGGATGGCGGCGATGAAGGCGACGAGCTTCTTGGATTGAGATGCTCTGACTCCCCTATGCCACTCCTTCTTCCACCCTGGAGGCATCATGGCCCTAGTGGTTGAAACGTGTTAGCCCATCACTGATTTGCTTACCGCTTCGAGGCACAGACCTCACCATTTCAAAATACTAGCAGAATAGTTGAAGCGGAACATTGCCTCGTCATCCTCAACGTAGTGGCCGTTCAGAAGCTCCCAGACCTCCTTAAGCTGGGCAGCGTCGAGTAGATCGAGGGTAGCCCACTCGAAGCCGTCGATCAATGGCGCGGGTTCCTTTGAGATCTCGTCGACAGTTTGTATCTTGATGGGACCTTCCTCAAACGGCTCATTAGCAGCTTGTTCCTCGCCAAACTTAGGCACGGGCTGAGTGGCCCAAAACTTGTATGCGCCCATATCCTTGACGTTTTTGCCGCTCGAGGCGAGGCCGGTCATGATGTCTTGCAGGTTGAGCCGACGGAGAGCTTCGGCGGCAGCATTTGGGTTGTCGTCGGAGCCGTTAGCCAGCTCAGTGGCTAAAGCAGGGTTCAAGTCGAGAAGCTGAGTGACCTGCTCGTTGGACAGGCCATCGATGGCCTTATGAAGCTTCTTAGCTGCCTTCTCCTTCTCCTTGCCCTTACGATTCGATGGTTTAGACTCTTCGGCCATGGTGACGGGTTACTGGGGCGAGGTTGGCAAAAAGTCGAGAATAGTGCCACAGGCAAACGGCTCTAGGGTACCCGTGTGGAAGCGACTGTGCTACCGAGCGAAACTGCGAAACTAGGTAGTAGATGGAGTTGTTGAAAACGCGGTTACGGCACAATGTCAGTCAGTAGGTAGGTAGTAGGTACCTACATTAGTTTGAAATTTGGCCAGGTTGCGGGGGTTGATCCCAGTACATGTGCTTGTCTTAGTGGGGTAATCATACCTAGGTACGTGGACTGAGTGAGACCATGGTTGGGATGACCTCACCTACCCGGGAAGCCGAACGTGCAAAAGTGTACAGCTACTTTAGGTACCTAACCTATACCCCCAGGTCCGCCGTAAGCACCTTATGGTATCACGGGGATTTCCATGGTTATATAATAACGAGGGTAGTATGAATTCCTACGTGCCTTAAGGTTATTGGAAGCTTTGGTGGGGAAGAGAGAGTGCATCGATACGCCGCCACTCCCCAAGTATACCCAAGTACACAGGTCTATGAACCTACCTACCCGGTAGATATATCTATCTAGATCCTAAGTTCTTAGGTCCAGCTTAGGTCAGTACTTAAACATATCGAAGGACCTACCTAGGTTAGGTACCTCTTAGTCCCTACTAAAAGCGTTGCGCAAGCGTTACGTGTGCGTCGAGGTTATGATCTTTATGTACCTAGGTATTTATCTCGATGCTATATCTGGAATTGTGTTTGGACACTATAGTGGCTTCGGTTTACCGTCATATTAATGTATTCGAATCTAATGAAAATGCTCTCACGACTGCGAGTGCGACAGCGGAGGATAGCAGAACACTATTATGGCCTATATCGCCCAAGTTAGCCGATCTATTTTACGTGTGCGTATATCTTAGTAAGTTGACATACCTCCGTATGGTACTAGTTCTTGTCGGATGATAATATCTGGCTCGGTTGCGACGATGGAAATGAAGGTTTTGTCATCAAATCGGGCACTCTTTTGCTCTTTCCACGATTGAAACGATTCATCATCTAAGGTTTGGTTAGTAATCGCTTGGGCGGCTGATTTGAAAAGTGCGTCGCTTTCGTGACACGGAATTTCCATATCGTTCTTGGCGTGAATCAGCGTTAGGCGCAGCTTCGTCCGCGTCGAGCGAACTATCTCAGCAAGCCGACCGGAAGATTCCCACTTGTCTACAACGAAACTCTGGAAAAGGCGTAGCAACGGCGGGATTGGCCGCAGGGGGGAGAGAACCGGAATGAAGCCTGCACCACTGTAACTACTGAGTAGAGTAGGCGCATTCGAGAAGCCGGCAACCATGATTACACCAGCGAACTCGATCCCTCTTATCACAAAATGTTCGACAACGGCACTCGTTACGGCAGTCCCCAAACTATGTCCCAATACAACAATGCGATCAGGCGGTACGCCAGCTACATTCATCGCCCAGTCCACCGCGGTAACACCATCTTGGATTAGGCCGGCTTCAGATGGAAAGCCCTGTGCGAAATACAGTTAGCTGTTTCCTTGAACAGAACGAGCCCAAAGGCTCGCGGAGATAGGGCCATGGCAACTATCAAGGGCACTTTGGGACTTACTGTGGACTTCCCGTAACCCCGGTAATCAATGCTGAGAATATGGAAACTCGAGGTATCCGTAAGAGCATGGAAATGCTCGGTTCTCAGACCTTGGGCAATATGCCCCGCATTCTGCATCGGCTAGTTAGTTGCGGCCGATCTAAAGAGCCTCGATGCTCCTGCTACATGGATAACCTACTCCATGGACTGAGGTGGGATTTAATTAAATTAAGCTTCAAACGATGTAGGGCACCCCATCTCGAGTATCAATGGTATAACTTACATGAAATCACGAGCTGGGCACCAGGGTCATCTCTGAGTATATTGAAGGACTCAGTCGTAGTGATATTATCAGAATGCCCACCAGGTGCAGCTTGGAGTCTAGCTTCGTGCTTCAGAACAGATCTTAGGGGCAAAACATGCCACGCATAAATTGACTCGTCGCCGGATGTGAGAGTAAACGGCGTGACCTGGTTCCTTGCAAAACCCCAGTATTGTGGCTTGTCGAGATTATGCCAGAACAAAGTATTCAGGCGGTGGGCATAAAAGAAACTGGCGAACGGTGAGCGGAAATGTACGCGGATAATGATAGCACGAAGGAAACAAGGAAACCCACTGTCTTTGAAAAAAGGGAAACCCTCCAAGGAATAAGAAAGTTATGTAGAGACCGATTGGGACACCGAGGCTGATGCCCAAGGGAATTGCCCATTGAGAAGGCCGAGGAGCCATATTACTCAAGAAAGGGCCGCGGCAGTTTAAAGTTGAGGGAGCTGTAGTATATACGTCTAACTGAGGCGGTTTTATCATGCCTGTTGTAGGGGTAGGTAATAGCCTAGCTGACTAACCTAACCTAAAGGTTTAGTATACCAAAAAGATTGATTAACTATCCGTACATTAGGTCTGTGATATTCATCTTTTAGGAAACTTCGATCTCCAAGAGCAGGTGATTCAAAGATTTATCTAAACATCAACAAACACGGTCAAGTATCGTACCTAGCTCATCGACGTAACCTATCTTCCTCATTATCTGCATACCTAGGTAGGGAGGGTACCTATTAAGGTTCCTTAAGCCTTACTTACATAAGTACCTATCTAAGAGGTTAGGTACCCACTGCCCTACCTAACCTACCTATAGCAGTGCCTATAGGCTATAGGTACCCGCCTGTCTTTTTTGCACGCGGCGCTTCTTGGCTCAACCTAAACCCACAACACCCCAACTATGCCTACAGTATTCTACCTACCCTCCTACCTCTTTGGTCCCTTCTGAAGCTTAGAGATATTTTGTCAGCACGCAACCCTCAAAGCCCACATCCCATTTCCTCACCTTATCCTCAACCCAACCTTCTAGCGTCTCACATAGCACGTAGTTCGCAAACTTGTCTGTACTAATGTAGTTTTTTCACTTCCGCACCCGATATACGATATACGGATAGAGCCCATCAGCACTCATTTGCATCTCGGAATCTCTGGCCAAGCCGGCGAGCCAGCACGCGCGCGTGTCTATCCCGTCTATCCCGTCTGTCCCATAGTATCGCGTGGATCAATTGCCCTATCTCGCATGTCTTGATCTATTAGCGATTTGCGCACCCATGGAGAGGAAACGAAAGCTGCCCGCGAGGGCCGCCGCCCGAGTGGAACATGTTTCCAAGAAACGGAATTCTACGCCGCCCGACGCTTCAACATCTACACCACCGTCTGCCTTAACCTCCCCTCAGCCTGCCGATTCTGTCGCCCAAGAGCAACCGCCGCCGCCGCCCACCTCTACTCCGTTGCCCAAGTCGGTCCAACCCGGTCAGCCCTTGCCGACCGTCGAGAAGCCGCAGCCCGATGACCTCTCCCATAAAGACTACCAGTCTATACAAGAAAGGTACCCTTTGCCTACCTATCCATACTATGTCTGCCACGTGTAGTTCTGACTGGCATCTGTGCAGCGGTGTAATGGCCGAGTCACTTTCGAGATCGCGCCAGAAATGGATACACGATGGCGTGTTTGAAAAGTACTGGACAAAACCTATCAAGAGAAAAGGTGTCGTGAAAGAGGATTCAAATAACCCAGCTAAAGATACTATGGCCAAAATTGGCCAGATTACTATCACTGTTGAGCCCCATGTGTTCGAAGCCACCATGTTTGCCGTGAAGGACCCAAAGCCCGCGCCCACGAGCACGTCGTCCTTCCGACCCATCGTGCAGTACGGCCCTCCCAACGGTGCCATGCCTCCCCCGCCGAAGCCTACCGCTGCATCAGCGACGGCGCCTTCGTCCTCACCAGCTACTATAGCCTCACCTTCTAAACCGCAAACGTCTGCCCAAACTCCACAGCCAGCTCAGCCAGTTGCCCCCTCGCTACAATCCATTCCGCCACCCAAGGAGGATAACAAACTAGCCACACAACAACACCCGTCTATACCCGCGGCCCCACGCTCAGCTTCGCCATTGCCTCGACATATTGATTTACAGCGGCCTCAGCTGCCAACTTCTATCGACAGCCCTAGTTCTGTCATATCTCCACGAGGTCTCGAATCCGTACTTGCAGCACCCCAGCCTGCGCATGCACCTGCGCCAGGCCCTGCGCATCCCCGACCGCCACAGCCTCCTCTTTCTCAACCACCTGCGCCTCCGGGTCATCCACTCCACGCTCCAACTACATCACCAGCTCCCCTTAGTAGCGGCTCAAGTCTACCAGTTAGCTCTGTCGGTACTACGAAGGCGACCCCTGCTACCTCTAAACCTGCACAACCTCCTGCGTCGGGCGCAGATCCTATCATAGTAACACTTGCCGAGAGAGCATCCGAGGATCCTCACCTACGAGATCTTATGAAACGAGTTGCTGTTGGAGAGGCCGCGGCCCATGAGCTAGCACATTTCCAGAGGATTATTGACCAGATTACTCTTGACTACAAGAAGAAAGGGGGCCAACAAGGCCCATCTCCCGACCGGCTCATTATCGAAGGCAAATCCGTAAAATACTATGCAGATGAAGTGCGAGCCATCGTGGATATCCTTCTAGCGTCTAATCCGAATCAGCGATTTAATGACATACGGCCGCCGCCCGGAGTTGACCCTGTAATCATACTTCTAGTCAGAGATGCGTTAGACAAGCCGGCGACTAAGTCCATGATCCAGCGAATTGCGGAAGGGAAGCCTAGATACACGGATGCCTTGGATTTTAAGAGTCAAATCGAGAGATTCAGTATAATCGCGAAGAATGAACTTAAAGCTCCTCCACCGACTACTACTAATTCACAGTCCACACCCCAAAGTATGCCTACGCAAACGAAGGGAGAAGATACTACAAAAAAATCGCCCGCTCCTACTCCGGCCCAAGCCCAGAGCACCTCCGCATCACAACAAGCCTTGCGGTCAAAAGGTCCGCCGCCTCCGACAAAACCCGATATTGCCGCTATCGTCCTTGAGTTTGCTGGTGGTAACGGGGATCGGTATCTTTTCCCCAAGTACAGCATTCTTGAGTTTACTGCGGGCGGTACTCAGGTTATCGCCTCCTTCCTGATAGTCCGTCGGGGTAGCAAGCTAGAATATGGGGGAGATCGGACGTTGGATTACTATCAACCTGTCACACTTCGACTTCATTCGCACTCGCCAAAAATCCTGGAGAACCTGGCCCGAGTGGTGGCACCACAGGATGAGGTACAGCGATACATGGATGACGTTATGGATAACATGACTCGAGCCGAGTTCCTTTTGCTCGCAATGCGCCTCCCTCGAGCAGAAAGGGAGGACCCAGCGGACGAACGTTCAGACACACCTAGAGCCTCCGAAGCGCCTCAATCTTCACAGCTGCAAGGTGTATTATGGGATACCAGGGCGACATCTACAAGACCTACATCGACGAAACCGACCTCTAAGACCACCAGTGAGGATGAACACTATCAAAGTTTTATTGCCACCGTTAGTCAATAGCTATTAGGCCATGCCGTACTATCCTTTATGTTGCGAGAGTACCTGGGCGTTGAGTTAACGATATTGTGCGAATTATTCGTGTCCTTAGACGGTTAGTAATGGCTCGCGTTTGGCCTAGGTATATCTGGCTTGGAAGGGTTCTGTAAATTAGATACCACTAGGGGCTTTGGCGTTGTCGCTAACGAAAGCGTAAGAGGTGCTTAAAGTGATAAAGCGAGATTTACATCATAATTATCCATCTGTTCAAATCGCGCTCAGGGCACGATCATAAACGGCTGGCGTTGTCTATTGCTCATTTAATCGCTCGCCCTTTGCACACATCTCGGCAAGTAACCCGTTAAACCACTGGGTCCTTTCCATTATTGGGGCATCTGGAACACTAGAGTTAGTAATCTCTCTTCGGGCGATAGAATGCGCCATTTCGAGGGATAGCAAGCAAGAGGAGAGATGGCTGCCTCCCCGAAATCCGCCAGAAATGCCGCTTTCCGGTTCGAAGTACTTACGGCCCATTCCATCCACCACCAGGCCTTTGCCGGGTTGCAGATACTCGATCAGCTTCCTCCCGTGGGGGACGGAGATAACCTTGTCCTCGGTGCCGTGAATCACCAGGATCCTCTGGCGGCCGATCTTGTCGCCGAGCTCACGCAGCTGCGCCGCCGACTTGCGGTGCCAGCCCGTGGCGATGACTTGCAGCAGGAAGCCGGACCGCGTGAAGCCCTCGCGGTCGCGCTGCTTCGTGATCTCCTGCGCCGCGAAGCGCGCGTAGTTGCTCTCGAAGCGGCGGTACGGCCACCCGCCTGCGGGCGTGCGGCACCGCGGCACCGTCTCGTCCGGCAAGACGGCGTCGTCGGGCTCGGCGAGCCATCCCGCGGGGAAGATGTTGCTTGCGGTGTAGGTGACTGTGCGGTCTAGGCTGTTCCCGGGGTTATGTATTAGTAGGAATATCTAGTGTGGTCCGGTGGGCGATTCTTGCAGAAGACGCCCTAGACCTGTTGCGGATGTTGAAGATTAGAGAAGCGTTAAGTAGACTGACCTCTTGGGAAGAAGCATTGTGATGCGGTTTACCATGTTCTCTGAAAAGCTCGTCGTGTTCTCAATGGCCGCTGCTGTGCAAATTAGGTTCAAACTGGCTATCCGTTGTGGCGCTGCGTAGGCAAGTTCTTGAGCGATCACTTCGAGAAATTCTAGAGTTAGCTCTTATTATTCTCCCAATAGGTCCTTATCAAGGGCAACTTCAGACTGTGTATTCGAGAGCCCGCGCTGTAAAAGAAGCATAGGAGTAATCTCGGGTGTTACTCACTGCCTCCCACTGTAGTTCGGATATCGAGTTAGTGGTTTCTAACTATAGTCATCTGAGGTAGGACGTTGAAGACGAGTAAAGCATACTACTAAGGCCACAAATGTGTAATTGGCGCTCATTGGTCCAGGATAGATGATCCAGAACTTCTAGGAGATCAGCCGCCATAGCCGACGTGCTGTACCGCATCATGGGCTTATCAGAGCGACCCATGCCTCTGTTGTCGATGAGGAGCACCGAGTACTGGTCGCCATTTACGTGTCCAAAATGCAGAGTCTGCCTTTGCCAGGATGATTTGAGGACCCCCAGACCTTGAATCAGCTTGGGCACCTTTATCAGCTTCTATATTTTCCATCTCGTTGAAACTTTGCTATTACTATAACGCCAACTGGGCAGGGGTTATGGCCTTGAAGAGAGGACTGGGAGATAACCATCGTGGATCCGGGGCTTTGTCTCATCCTTCTCATCACAAGAACGGGAAAAGAAAACGGCAAAGTTGCCAAGATATGAACATACGACAATCTTCACGGGGCCTTCGCCGTGTATCTCCCAGTGGATATTGAACGGACCGCCTCTCCCGGCTGCAACGGGCAACATCCCTTCCTGATGCGGTTCAAGCTGCCATATCGCCGTGGGGAACGCGTCTGTTTTGACTATCTGATCAACAGACGGGAAAGTAGCCACGGTAGACCTATCTAGAGTTGTTAGTTATGATCAAGATCACTGATTCATCTCATCGACGGTGCTAGGTATTTATAGTTGTGGTCGATAAGACGAGGCACTTACATATTTGAGCAGGGCTAGGCGTCTTTCATAAATTTCTACTGCAGTCATATAGCCGTACGTCTCATTCCAACTGTATGTTTACGTCAACGCCTTAGTTACAGTGTGACGTGGTAAAATAACTAAGCCCGTCGATAAGAGGTGTGTCGTCGACGCAATGCGCTGGTATTGGTCGAAATGTATTGTATACATAGTAGGTATGTACTCAGCAGGTATTGTCAAGAAGAGATGACATCACTTAATCGGGGCCTGATTCCTCGATTAAGGTATCCGATGACCGTGCCTATTATACTGTATCCACTGTACAACACACTGTCGTCAGCTGCTTACACTGCCTAGTAGGTAGGTAGGCATATAGAAACGAGCAACATGGAGAGGCTTCATTGAGGGAAGAAGACGGCCGTGTGACATGCTACTTCCTGACTCATAGCGATGATAAATCAAAGCATACGTCAGCACCGTATGACGCCGTCAAATTTCATGGCAGAAGGCAGAGTTTTGTCGACGGCCTCCGGGATAAAAGGGCGGCTGACGGTGTCGAGCTCCGATGGGTCTCGGAGCTTTCTGGGCTTTCTTAGGCACGGGGCCCTAGGACTTCTTTCAACCTCCGAAGATGCTCGGCCGTGCTGGGGCTAACTGTAGGATATATAAGTGATGGGAGAATATGCCACTTGTCCAAGATAGTTCATGACTGAAACCATCGTGAAGACATCTAACCTAGAAATCTCAAATCCGCCAATGTACATCTCAACACCTTCAGCACAAAGTGTAGCTGCAACTATTCCCGTGCCCTCCACAATGGACCCTCGTAGTCTTCTCGCGCCCCTTCATCTCCTCTCCTTCTCGACCCTACTAGGTTCACAAATCTACCAAACCTTCCTCGTCACCAAGATCTGCTACGTCAGCCTGCCGCGCAGCGCCTTCACCACTCTCCAAAAGCGACTATTCCCCATCTACTTCCGCAGCCAGTCCCTGCTGCTGATCCTAACGGTTGCGACGATCCCATCGCAGGGCCCGCTTACACTGATCGCAAACAAGGCGGCCTGGATCCCCTTCACTGTTGCCGGCGTGACAGCGGCCCTAAACTGGTGGGTTTACGGGCCACGGACCCGACAAATTATGATCGAAAGGACCCACCAAGGTGCGTCGATTCCTGGTGTGCTATGATCTCACCTTATTCATACCTTGCGCAGGTACATTACGTTACGGTTGTCTAGGGCAACAAGTGCTAATTTATTTGTATTTTGACGCAACAGAAACACGAGACGGGCTGCAGAAACAGACCACAGATGACAACGTCGTCGAGGCCCCTAGCCTCGAGATGCAGCGTATACAGCGGTCCTTCAAGCGCAACCACGCCATGAGCATTCACCTCAACCTCCTGACTATTGGCGCCATGCTGTGGTGGGGTTGGAAGTTGGCTTCGAGCTTGAACCTGGAGCTGAAGTAGTCAGGATAGCTAGACGAGGACTTGTACACTATGCAGCAGTCCGTAGGCGGCCGTAGCCCCGTCTACCTGGCATTCGGTGGCTCTACCCACAATCCGGATGCCCTGCACAGTAGCCCTGCATACTCGGTCAGAGCCGGTATACGGCACAGTGAGCAAGGTGTATGAGGTTAGCGTATTTGAGATTGGTATACAAGGGGGCAGATGGTTGATAGGCGAGATCCGATTCGTCGGTGCCAGAAAGTACGGCACATGTACCCTACGCGTCGGTGAGGCGCCGTAGTTATAGCTATCGTTTTCTATCCAGTCGGTTTGCAGAAACAGGATCCCACCCAACAACTCCCCCAGTCTTCGAAATAACTCGGGGAGAGGAGATGTCTCACTGCCGGGAATAACTCTAAACTCACTGCACGCGTACCACATACATAGTATATGTACACTATGGTGTACCATACTACTAGTACTACTTATGTATGTACAACAGAGCTGAATAGCCACCGTACTAGCCAAATGTGTATAAGTGAAGAGGCGTACCCCAGCAATAGCGACATAGAAGTTTGGTAGGTAGGTCGGCGTGACCAGAGACAACGAGCACCAACATGCCAAGAATGCCATGGTAATTGGTAAAGGCCTGTTGGCGCAAACACGCGTCGTGCGTTGCGATACCGGCTATATATACGCTGGACAGTGAGAGAGTTGCGTGATGTGCAGCCCATTTATTACTCACGAATGAGCGTACAGTACAGATATAGGGATGTCGTTATATGTCGTAAATCCGCCTCCTCCCATGCCGGTTTGGTTAGCACTCGGACCGTTGGAGGTTGTGGTGGAGCACTTGCTGGAATAGGCATGGAGACATGTCCAGATTCGTATCTAGCAAACGGTTTATTTCCCAGGCTAGGATCTGGCACATATCGTCTAGATGACAATAGGGCTAGCGGAAAAACGTCAGTAGTGTGCACGGAACTACACTGCGCTACACTACACTACACACCCCCCCCCGGTAGGCCTCTTCAGGAGAAGGCCTGAATCGGGAGATTATTAAGTCCAGACCGAGTACGCGTGGTGTGGTATGGTCGCCGGCGTTAATACCGAGTTGGGAGCCGTGAATGAACGGGAGCAGGAAGGGGTTATATAGTGCCCTATTCCTGTGGCCAAACTGGCCGACGATGTTGAGGCTTTTGTTCCGAGGGCCGGCCTATTAGATTTGATATCAGACTCTCGTTGATCAAGCTGACGTACTTTGGAGCAGGGTGAAGGTGAAGATCCGGAGTTTCTACCCCGCAGACCCAGCAGATCGTTAGTATGTGTCTACGTGGCCTACTGTAGTTAGTAGCAGAGAGGGACTTTTGATGCATAACTTTCTTAGTTAGTTAGATATTTTATGAAGACAGTTCTCGGCTTCCCTGAAGGACATACAACACACAGTCTACAGTACAAAGCAATACCTATTCCGTAAACGTTGTCTGGCTACACTAATTTAGGTCCCTGGTATACTAGTGTATATACGATAGTCCAAGTAGGCCCCCAGTCCCGAAAATCCCTTCTTCCCTGCCAAGCGGAAGGGACGGGCCTGGTCCGGACTGGAATATGTTGGGAACGGCTCGTATTTGGTCTTTTCCAGATCTCCCTGCCAATCGAGGGACTCCTCATCTCCCTATCTAGTGTAGTCGTGAGAAAAGTACATACAGGGGCCCATGTAGTGTCAATGTAAGGGTATTTGATGGGATGGAGATGGCCGTTCTTGGTAGTTTGAATCCAACGGCATATCCCCATCCAATGCAAACAGAGCATTGGGGCCGCAACCAGGGAGGAGAATCCAGCGCCACGGAACTAGTAATGCAGGAGAATACTAAAGCTCACTGAGTGGACCTAGAGAGCGGTTGTCCGTTGTGAGTTTAGTGCAGATCGTTGGCTATTTACACCATGCACTACGAGGAGGTTATGAAGGGGTGAAACTCCCCTTCACATCTCCTCTCCCCCCCCTCCAACCTTTAATCTATTCCCGTCGTATACTATCGGTCTATCTTCTTTCAGTCATTTCCGCTCGCCATTATTATCATCATGGAGTTTACTGCCGAGATTCGGTTAGTCAGGCTCAAGGAAGGCCATAGCATAGTCGAAGCTGCTTTCTCAGAGGCCTTCAGGGAGAGCCTGGCGGTTACCGCGTTATGCGCGGGGTATGATGGAGGGCACCATGCTGTATTCCAATGTGCCGACGAAACGGATCTCCTAGCCATAGTAGGGTATCATAATCACGAGTATCCGGACGCCGATAAGCTGAGCTCACGTATCTTTGAGCTCCTCACGAATGTAGAGCTCCTGAACGTTAAACTCGAGGCCGTTCAGCTTGCTCTAGACTCCGAAAGCATCGCCATATTATTTTCCGAATCACAGCCAGCTGACGCAGACTCCCTTCCCGGAAAGGGGGATTGGAGTGTGTCGGTGCCCGAGGGCGTCAATGATCATGCGAGCGAGCAGACCAAGAGGACATGGGTTCACATAGTAACGTCGGAAGACGCTGGTCGGTTAAGCCAAATAGGCCCTATCAAGCGGTTTAGCAAAGTGATGGAATCCCGTATCGTTTCGCAGGATGCAGAGTAAACGAAAGAAGCACGCCAAGCCGTATCTAGAGCGTCTTTTACCTCGGCCCCTGCGACGTCAAGAGCAGCCGTTTCGCGCTGGGTACGATCCCTCATACGGCCTCATCTTCTCGGATGCTTCGCCAGAGTACGACTACCGTCCTGGCGCGATCGCCCTGCGGGATCAATTGGAGGAGACCTGCCAACGCTGCGACCGAGCCATCGTCGGCTTCCTCAAATAGGGGTGGTGGAAGGTCATCTGTCCTGCTATGGCTGAGACGAGAGCGTCCGTGCACGTACAGTGCGGTTGGGCCTCGCAATTTCTTGGCTTGAACCTCCCCTATACAGATTTAGCATGCTGAGCCGAACCCACCCGCCTGCTAGACGCCTGTTCACGATAAATAAAGCACAAGGCTATTTATTTGGCTAGCTCTTGGAGCTAACCTACTCAGAAAATCCGCCGCGGGTCGTCAGGAAAATCGCTAAGAGAGGAGCGAGAGACAGACGACGAAGAGCGTAGGGTACGGAAGTCTAGTCCCGACTTCCGGGGGTCGTTACTCGCGGTACTACATACAGTGTGTCATGTCAGGAAGCAGACGGAGAAGCAGGCCAGCCTGTTCCTATATTTGATCTCATCACTAGGATACGTAAACAATAAGATTCGCCTCCTCCTTCGAGAGTCACTTGAGTGAAAAATGAAAATTGGTGCCTATTGATGAGTTTATTTGTTGTTTTTTCTCTTTTCTTCTACGGACTGCTCCAAAAATCATGTACAGGATAATGTGCTAGGCTTAGAGTTGCGGTTATTGATTGATTGACATGCGCCGCTCCGCTTCGATGCCGGTTCTGGTCATATGAGACAGCTCTTATAGGCCGCTTATGCCACAAATGCCCTCGCGGATCTCTTATTGTTATTGTTATTGTTGTTGTTGTTGTGACGGTTGCCGTTACCAGATCGGTGACCCCGGGAATTGCCGTCAGTGGCGGCATCCGACGTAGCAACGGCCGCAGCAGACGTCGTCGTAGCCGCCTCGTCTGGCACGAATGTCTGGGTCGGGGCGGCAGAGCTCACAACGGAGATCTGGAGCAGCTTAGAAACAATAGCGGCGTTCTTCAACCCTTCTTCAGAGCCGGCCGCCTGGTTCGCCGCGAGGGCCGCGGGCAAATCCTTGACGTCCTGCGCAACCTGTGCGTTGACCTTCTCAAGGCTTAGGATGGTGTCGACGTCGGAGGGCTTCAGCGCAACGGCTTCCGTATCAACTTGTTGGACGGGGAAGCAACCACCGAAAGGACCGGCTAGGGCGTTGTTTCTGCAACGAACGGTGCAGACATTGCCAGCGGAGGCTAGATGCATTATTGAGTCAGCAAAACCGAGATATCGTCATATCGAGGAAGAGAGTACTCACAGCCAGTGCAATTGAGGCTGCTTGGCATCGTCACTTTAATGGTAAAGTCCTCTTCCTTGGCCTGACTGAAACCATTCACACCGGGGACGTTGTCCGCAACAGCAACGTTAGGAAAGGTGATGACTCCGTTATTTCCTTGCGCAATCTATTTATTGTGTTAGACAGGACGAGTAAATGGACCACCAGGGAGAGAATAGCTTACCACATCGCAGGTATAAGGTCCGGCGCCGTCTGCATTGACTTGGTCTACAGTTTTTTTCTTTAGATTGGAATCCCCATGTATAATCGGGAGAGTCTACTTACGAATTGTCACGTCTATCGTAGAGCCTGCCTTTACTTGCGTAACGGCACCCGCGGCTAGGGCATTCTCTGTGTTCTCGCCGATGTCGATGTTTCCATCAAGCTCAGTACGGCCACACTCGTTCACAATGTTCGCACTGATCTCGGCATCTCGGATGATGGTGGTGTCTTGTTGACACGGGCTGATTGATGTACAATTCCTTGGGAGTTGCGAGTTGACTGCAAATGAGAATTTGTTAGTGCCTGTTGGTTGAAAGGTCACGTTAGTTACTGACCTTTGAAGCCCACACTGGCCGGTGATCCCTTGATACCCTGAGCACCTAATATCACACCATGCGCATTCGCCAACGCCAAAAGGGCCGTTAATGATAGGAAGGTCGAAGAGGAAAACATATTGACTAAAAGTAAGTTTAAACAGCACCAGGCTAGATGAGCAAAAGTATATGCAAGCGAATGTCACAAGATGAAGAGGCAACAGATCCACAGGATCGCCAGAAACGAAGAGAAACAAGGCGTTGAAGAAGACAGGAAAGGAATGAGATGCTGGAAACGAAATGGACTTGGAGGTTAGGGATTGTCGTAAGATATACATGTCTTATAACGGTCACGATGGGGCATGCTGCCGTCTTCTCAGCACGGCGCTGTGGGCCTGCATGTTTGTGGTTTATGGGGAATACAGTCGGCAGATAGAGAGAGAAGAGGGTGGTTGGGCCCGCATGAGACTCTCTAACGAAGCTCGTATCATGGAGGTGGATTCTATGAAATTTCCAGACAGCCATCCTCCCCGTCCCACATCTTAGTAGGAGAGCGCAAATATTTGATCACTATCCTATTTGGTCGACCAGCCTGGTGTGTCGGCGCCTAGTTAGATATCTACACTAACCTAGTCGATATCATGAACTGTAAGTATGAGAGAGAGGAGCAGTAAGCCAAGGCTCGGCTGCGGTGTCAATTGCCGCTCTTGAGTAGTAGATGAACAAGGAGCTACGAATCAACTACGCCAGTATACAATTGGTGTACTTGAGGTTGGGTGGGCTTGTGACAGAGAAATCTGAACCTGCCAAGAAGACCAGTGGATAATTACAGGCGTACTCACCCCTATCCGCTCTATTGTTTCGGTGTTAAGAAAATGGGTCGACGCCAGGGCTGTAGGAGTGATTTATGGGCAGATATCATGGGCACCACTAGGCGTTTCTTGAGGTCCATAATGAAATGGTGAGACGATATCGGTTAGACGAATGAAGCGACGCAGGCATAACAATGTTGATGTCGATGATTGTTGATAAAGCACCTCTATGCAGGATTCGCCAGCAACAAAGGGTTGTCCGAGCTAAGGTGTGATATTATAATATTCTAGCAGCAGAGATATCGTAGGTCGATAGCTATGTCGTCGCGATGAGAACCTACAACAAGGGCTTCAGCAATTCAAGGTGATCAGCGACTGAGCGGAAATGATCCTCATGATCTTTGTTGATCTCCCATGAGGCAACGAGATGGGATCCCTGTAGCACCAAGCCCTGCTAGAAACACTTAAATTGTGGACTGTCGGGGTCTCGCCAAGAACAGCAGTTTCTGTGACCCCAGTCAGAATCCAGTCCAGTACCCGGTAGTATGAAGAAACCAGCTACGAGTTTCACTAAGCATTAGATTCCCTAACATATTACGTCGCATCATCTGCCCATATTCAAGACCCAATGTGACCATTAACCCGGCCGTCGCTGTTCCAACCCGCTTCACAATTGCCTAACTGGGACTTTCGCGCGCCATGATTCGACTCCAGCTGCTTGAATTCTGGCAAGTTTTACCGTTGTTTGGATTCTGGAAATCAACGACAGCGTTTGGAAGAATGCCCCGATGTAACCGCCGTACTAGTTGTACCTAGTCTAATTGAGACCGACGACCTAGCATCTGTGGCAAAATAGAAGTGCCATTCATGCATTGTGGTCGATTCCCACTCATGAAGT
This sequence comes from Xylaria grammica, assembly GCA_004353285.2. Taxonomy (NCBI): domain Eukaryota; kingdom Fungi; phylum Ascomycota; class Sordariomycetes; order Xylariales; family Xylariaceae; genus Xylaria; species Xylaria grammica. The sequence continues at coordinate 1,730,923 of NGZP02000025.1, forward strand.
GCCCAGGGGCTTTTGACCCGACCAGAAGTGCATCATTCCGCTGGGTCAGAGCTCCGTTAGCATACACCTTACGAAAACTGCTCTCACACGGACTGAGGCATATAAAGAACAAATGTACGTACTAGGCATGCACATTAGGGTCTCTCATCGCGTCACGACAGCTCGCGAAGAATGCCTCTATCTCCTCAGGTTGCCAACCCAGCATCGGCATATGTACGGCACCCACTGCATCATAACTGTTAATGAACCTGTGGCATGGTTCCTTGTCGGTGCAGAATGAGGGCGGAGACTAGGAAAGTACTAACTAGCTGGCAAGAATTGTTCTGCGGCCGTTCGGTAGTATAGTCCTATGAGCCTCATTGTCCTAGCGTTCTTATTAGTCCCGATGCATAGCAGACGACGAAATGAACGCATTTGCACTGAAAGGCTTCGTCGTACACGTAGACTCTCTAGTAGAGCAAGCGGTGACTAGACGTACTTATCTCTAGGCCACGTCCCATATGGAAGCTTGATACTGTTATGTTGAATGTTTACAAAACCAGCCTCAGCTAGGTACTGGCCACCAAATACAGCTGCGTGTGATTTGGTACCGAACTTGGCGAATGCTTCGACCATGATGTTAGTGAACACAAGGATCGGCCAATCCGGCGGGAGGGTGCCATCGTCGCAGTGGACCATGCCATCGACGTCTTGCAGCTCGATCCACGCGCCTGGCTTCAGATTCCTAATGGGGCCTAGGTTAGTATCGTATCATGATCCATATAGCCGACATCAACGGAGATTATTACTCATAAGCGTTTTTGAGAAGCTGGACGGGGTTTCTGTCAAAAGGCCCCCGGTCAGCTTGAGGGTCGCAAGCAATAATGTTCGGGCTTTAGGGTAAATACTTAAGGATTGGAATCATATTTCGTAAGTGGACAAAGTCCCAATCCCCTCCATTCTCCCAGGTATCTTCTACCTGTAATTGATTGTCAGTGCCAATCCAGAAGTTCCCTTACCCAGCACATCCATTCGCGGAGAATGGCTCGCTTACGTCGTCAATCATGAACTTGCAATTCGCGGGGATCCCTCCAACACTAAAGTCAGCAAATTTCATCTTGCTAAGACAAGTGCAATGGGGTTTGGGATATATGACGTTCTTAGAGATGTGCTCGAGTGCTATCTACTAGCACTAGAGGGAAATAATCCACGAAGAGTTGGTACTTACATATTGGTTGTATTGGGCTTAGGTCTATAAAAAAATTCAACGTGAGTTTTGCACCATTCAACACAATAGGGGAGGGGCGGTTGTCGGCCGAATGAGCACATACCTACGCCTGCGACCTCAGCTGACGGGTACTTATCAGCAATTTCAATCGCCCAAATGCCCGTGCCTGTACCAAGATCGAGTATCTTCAGCGGATTCTTTGATATGGGGGCGAAGAACAGCCGTCCGTCGGTAGCCTCGAGCATCATCGCATGGAGCATATCTTCTCGATTCTGCTCGTGCTCGTCGTTCGGAATGGGATACCGACCGTGCCTAGCATTTTCTCATCAGCCAATGTCGCCGAGTCCGCCTATAGACGTGCGATGCAACTCTGATGTGCGCTAGGGAAGTGGACTACCTGAATCTGTGGTAGCGCCGTCCATTATGGAACGCGTGTTGATAGATGCTCGAGCCAATGCTGGAAGCGGAATCGGACATCGACTCTTCGTCGTAGTCGCTCGGAACGAATTCGTCCTCCTCGTCCTCTGTGCCGCCGGCTTCGATGAGGGCCGCAACATGCTCTTCGCTCATATCGATGTCCATACTAGTGGACGGACTGGCCGCCGCACGGTGCGTGTCCAAGGCATTATCCGGAGTGTTATAATCTAAGCCTGTGTGCGCGTAACTCTGTCAGGGTGTATCTCGTCGCCGTGGGAAATGGCATCTGGAGTGGTGGTCATCTAGTCTTACTAGGGGTTTCGCCCTCCATGATACCAAATTTCTCGTCGGCACGGAACAATATGTCACTCGTTCTAGTATCTTACCAAATCCTGCCGGAGGTGGAAGCTGTTGGGAGGTAAGAATGGCCCGTGTTCCGTTGTAGCACACGTGCTTATGGACAGGAGAGGGGTTTGCGGCACAGAATAATGAGGTAATACGTTGTATATCTAGATGGGTCGGTACTAGGTCGGCAAGGTATATCGAATAGTTGGATGCTAGTGCAAATCCCTTTCTTCTTGGCCTTGTAGATTATGCTAGGAGACCACACCGTAGAACGGGCTTGAGAACTCCTCTCTTCATCAATCTATACGGAAACCTGCAGCCTTCAGCAAACAGGGCAATTGTCTCAGCACAGCCCGGCAGGGTTACCGGGCTTAGGACGTGTCCTACCCCTCCCACTCTCTGCGGTACTTAATATTAAGCGTACAGTACATCGTCATCATTGGTAGCCTTTATTTTCTTCTATATATCTTTTCTTTTGTTGCTGGATTGCGGGGTCTATTCTCTGGATTCGAGGATGGCTGGCTGATCCTTCACATCAGAACCATAATTTTGCAGGTTCCGGGAGCATGTTTACTTAGTCATAATGCCAAGGGTGAATCCCTTGCATACGCGGAACAACTACCGACCCGGAATCTACTTAGTATGTAGATCGTGTACTATATGTGTATGCGCTATCTACACACCTCTCATCCTTTTGGAGCCGTACGTTTATGGTCCAATACCGGGTGCTATTCAAACCCGAATCACAATCACCGCCACGATGCTACTAGCGATCTAGATAGTCTATATAATGTTTCACCTAGGAGGTCACCTGAAGACATAGTCCGGCTTTCAACTACTCATTTCTTAGATACTTATTTTTATCAGTCTGTTATCGGCTCGGCTCTTAGATACTAGTCCCGTAAGAGTACTACTAGTAGAATTCTCTCCACCAGGCCTAGACGACGCCACCCCCGCCACAATCTACGCTCACTGTTTTTCTTAAAATCCCTACCCGTCTAGAACCCGTCTTCCGCCCGTCGCTAGTCTACTCAGCTGCCAAGGGACGTCGTTCCGGCGGCACAGCGTCAGGTACGAAAAGATATGGCGAGCTCAAAAGCGGACGAAACGCCGTTACCGAATAACGAACAATATCTATCCTAACCAGTAGAATGGTAGCAGAGCAGTAGTGTCGATCACACCCTGCACACTTCAGTGCAGGGTGTGTGGAGCATCCCTGGGCCTGGGCCGAAGCTGACAAACGATCTCAAGCATCCCCCGGGCTTTCAATCGTGGAGTAGTTCTCGCCGCCCTCTACGTAAACGATGTGGACCGCGGTGAACGAGGCTTCAAAGTCAGCGGTAGTGCCAAGTCACTCGTATCTTGTAGACGTTCAAGGATCCGGATAAACCAACATCCTTAGGTTAGCTAGTAACTCATCTCATTCGCCCGTAAGTACTGTGCTTTAAATAAAATCCTATAGTTCCCTCTCAGCAGTCTTGTTTCATCACCGAAGCAAAAAATTACTCTTAGTCGATGTGGCGAGTTATTAAAACACTCAGCAGTCGGTCGTGTGAATACCTCCCATTTTTATAAGCTCGATATATTCGTTATCTTTTTCTGCCTTGCTTCTTTAACCCGGGGACTAACTTTTTGTCATTATGACCTATTAGACGTCAATCCTTGACCGTTACCGTCCTGTCGGGTCGCGATTTCGACCACACCTTTTTACGGTAGACGTCTTGGGTCGCACACAGCTTCAGGGAAACCGGGCAAGCCACCAAGCCACTCGTCACCTAGTGTAGACCACAGTATGGGAGTAATAGAGGAGGGTGGTGCAACCTCGTATGCGCTCGTACCTATAGCACTGTTTCTATACAGTATTGGCTTGTGCCTACTGGTAGCCATTGCCTATAGCGTTTGGTCATGGCAGCGCTTGCGGCATATACCCGGACCGTCTCTGGCCTCTGTTTCGTCGCTCTGGATGGTGAGGAAATCCCTAAGCGGGACATTTCACCAACACTTACACCATGCCGCCGAGATCTACGGTACAGCTGCTTCAACCCGCTAGTGCAAAGACAAAGGGGAAAAAAATGACAACTAACCCTCGCCAACAGGCCCGCTTGTTCGCATCGGCCCTAATGAGCTTCTGTCAACCGACCCCGATGTGCTGCGAATGATGTCGGCCGTTCGTTCACCCTATACAAAGGGTGTCTTCTACGAAACGGGTCGCATTACACCCGAAGAAGATACAGTCGTCTCACTTCGCGATGACACCGAGCACCGGGCCCTGCGAGCCAAGATGGGAACCGCTGTAAGCTTCCTCGTCCGCCTTTCTTGAAACGGCTGAGTTCGCAACTGACACCAATTGCTCCAAACTTGAAGTTCGGCGGCAAGAAGAACGAAGGATTTGGATTTGGCGCGGGCATCGACCGCCAAATCCTAGCACTCGTCAATCTGATTGACGCCAAATACATATCCACGGCAACTGAGTACCGCCCCGTGCAATTCTTCCAGAAGGTTTCGTTCTTTGCGCTGGACGTCATTGGTGACATTTCATTCGGCGGAGCCTTTGGCTATCTAAGCCAAGATGCAGATCTCTACCAATACCATCAGATCAACGACGAGTCGCTACCCGTGATGAATATCATGGCGACGATGCCGTGGCTAGCTAATATTCTGCATAAGTGGCCGTTCAACATGATGTTACCCACAGAGGGAGACAGGGTAGGCTTTGGCCGTTTGATGGGGTGAGGGTTTTCTTTGCCTGAGAAATGCAAACGTACTACACCAAGCTCGTTAGCTCACACTTCTCAGGCTCGTTAAGTCGGTGGTTGATGGACGCCTAGCGCCCGGCGCGAAACCACAGAAGGACATGATGCAAGCGTTCATCAATAGCGGTATGACACGGGGCGAGTTAACGCAACAGGTATTTGTTCAGATGTAAGGACCCCCATTCATGATCCGGATAAAATATTACGTAACTAAACGCGCAATGACTTTAGCATTGCTGGCTCTGTATCGACGACTGCAGCAGTTTGCATGACCCTGCTCTGCCTCCTCACCAATCCCTCGGCGTACTCGGCACTACAACGCGAGATAGACGGCGCGCTCTCCGTAGGGAGGCTCAGCAGCCCAGTCGCCGACTCCGAAGCGAAGAGCATGCCGTACCTCCAAGCCGTTCTCAAGGAGGGCCTGAGGTTCTACCCTCCCGTGCTCGGACTAGGAGGCAAGCAGGTCCCCAAAGGTGGTGACGTCATTAACGGTTACTACGTGCCCGAGGGGACCCAGATCGGCATGAACTTCTTCGGCCTCATGCGTTCCAAGGAGATCTGGGGCCCCGACGCCGGCCTGTTTCGGCCCGAGCGATGGCTCGAGGCTGATCCGGACCGGGTGAGAAGGATGAACATGGTGGTAGATCTCGACTTTGGCTTCGGCAAGTACCAGTGCCTTGGGAAGCCGATCGCCATGATGGAACTGAACAAGATTTTCGTCGAGTTGTTGCGCCGATATGACTTCACTATTGTGAACCCTCAGAACCCCATCAAGGCTTGGAGCGCTATATTCTGGGTGGTGGATGACTTCTGGCTCAGGATAACACGAAGAGATTCGACGACCCGGTACTAGTTCAAGATGGGTTATGCCTTTTTCTAAAGTGGATTCGAGTATCTTAAGCTTGCCTTTGACTGCATTTGCTTCGTCTTATGCAATGCACCATTCTTGTTATTATAGTGCCTTTGACGATCGGTACATGCGTCGTTCCTATATAGTATTTACAATATTAGCTGCGCGAAAAATCCAGACATAATAAGGAATTTTTGGCTAACATTAGGGTCGCTACTATATGTTGTTAAAAAAAAAGGATTATTTGATAGGAATTTAGCTCGTGGCGCTACGTTGAGATAGCCAAAATGTGTACGGCGGTTACAAACACAATGGAACCCTCCATCACCGGCCCCGGGAAGATGAGATAGAGAGAGCATCAAACGTTTGGACAGCAAATAGAAAGAAGCTGTGGTCCTATTCACAAATCCGGTATCTGCCTAACTTCGTATCAAATCGATTATTTACCTACATGTGGGTAAGAAACGTCGCCCAAGGTGACACAACCTAAGCCCAAACCGCCACGCCCCAACCAATCAAGTCAGCCGGCCGCAGCCGGTCAGCTCCCTAGTTGACGCCCTCGGTATCGGATATTTTGAAGACGTATTTCACAGCATTCGCCTTGCCGTCCCGCAAGTTCTCCAAGGCGTACTGAACGCCGCCCAATCCACCCGGCACCAGCTCCTGGGGCTGCGGCTTGAACCAGCCCTCGAGGAGGCCGCGGGCAAAATAGCGGAAGTACACATACGCGAAATCCTTGGCATCCTTATGCGACGCGCCTACGGTGGTCAGCGAGCGCTCGACGTAGTCGGGGACCTCGCTGTAGTCCTTGCCGGGCAGCACGAGGGTGATCTTGGCGCCCTTTGCGAGGACCTTGCCGAGGGTGGCGTAGCTGCCGTTCTCCGAGACGGCGTCGAAGGCGTGGAGCAGGGGCTTGCCGTCGGCCGCCTTGCGCAGGTTCTCCGCGAGCGCCTCGTCGCCTTCGCGGTAGTCCAGGATCACGTCGCCTTTGCTGCGGTCGATGAGCTTTTCGACGTGCGCGATCGAGCGCCCCGCGACGCAGATCAGCGGGTGGATGTTGCTCTGCTGCGCGAGCTGGATGGCGTAGGACCCCACGGCGGTTGCGGCGCCGTAGATAACCACCGGGATGGGCTCGGTGGCCGGCACCCAGGGCTGCGGAAGTCCGAGCCGGAGATACAGGCCGATTGCCGACGTCATCGCAGCTAAGGGGATAGCAGCAGCCTCTGCTGACGTATTAGCTGGTGAGGCCATTATAGGGGGCTAAAGCCGTAGCGGTTTCCGCCTCACCTTCGAAACTTGTGTGCTTGGGGATATGGAACGTTGTGTGTTGCCAAGCCAGAGCATACTCCGCGTAGGAGCCGTTTGGCGTCATCATCTCGTGGAAGGCGGCCACGCGGTCGCCTGGCTTGAACTCAAAGACGTTCTCGCCGACTTCATGAACAATACCGGCGATGTCGTCTCCTTGGTTCGCCGTGGTGTTCGTCCAAAGGGGGATCTTCCAGTCTTTCGGGTTGGAACCACTTATAACGACCTTGATAACGACCTGCTCGGGCCCCGGCTTGGGGATCGGCGAGTCGATGATCTGGACCTTGGGCCCTGAGACGGCGTTAGCTGGGTTGAATCTACTTTGCCCTCGATGCTAGACTGGGGGATGCTAGCGTGGGGATACCTTTGCTGACAACCGCTTCTTTCATTGTGACTCCAGAGCACGTTGTGCGTAGATGGTACTAGGAAAGATGAAGATGGGGCTGGGCCTTCGAGCCACGTATTCTACAGTTTGTAGATGAGGGGGGATGGGTGAAGCCTGCCTGTCGGAGGGTCGGAGTACAGCTTTGGAAACATAATCGCCTTAATTACCCTGGCGATATCCGAAATCACAATCTAGCCGAGCGGGAGCTAACACGGCACTTCCAAACGGTTTGACCATGGCGTCATTGCAATGTGCGGGGCTCTGGGGTGTGCTACTATGTATGTATGTATAACAAAAGGAGCCTAAGGCCCAGTATCCAGCTAATTCAGTCCTCGACGTGGGTCCGAGATGCTCAAAGGGATGAGGCCTTGTTTTCTGAAATCTTCCACCTCCAAGCTCTAGTATTAGCTCTTGGTATACGGAGTACAGATGGCTTAATCATTTGAGTCAGCCGTAATTTGAGTCGGGCAAAAATACTGCTATCAAGTCATCAGGAATGATGTCTGAGCTTCAAGATTCAAATATTACCGCTTCGTTAAATTATCCGTGCCATTACTTTAGGATATTCGCTCGGATCATTTACGAGCTTTTTGTGTACAATACAAAGCGGCATAGCCTCCTGTGCCTGGGAATTGCACACGTCTGATTTAATAAAAAACCAGCTCGCAGCTACTAGCTATGGGTCTTTTGCGTCGACTTCGCGCGGGCGTCTTATACCCCTGGTTCTATGATGGAATACAGAAGTCGATCCAGCTACCAAGGTAAGCTAGTCGGTTCTTCATGCCGTCCTGGAATTCATGTTCTCTATATATTTCTTCAAACTCCGCATAGCTGAGGCGGCCCCATCCGCCGCGCGCCCTTGCCTCTTGCTCGGCCTGGTCTAGCATCTTCCACTTAGCTAATGTTGAACGTGGAATATCATCATCCGGCGTGTCTGGCCTCGTTATGTGCACTTCTGAGACAGAGGGCATTCTCTGATCACCTGTGGATGCCCTCGATGTCTTAGATACGGATACTGAACTCTCATCCCGGTCTTGATTGCTAGGTATTTGCGTAGACACGCCGTGAGGTGCTTGTGGTGTACTGTTGGGCATGAATTGCGGCATCGTGGGATCGCGGTGGTCAGGCAAACCGGCGGCAGAATGGTCTGAAGAAGACCTTGTCGCTGACGGAAGATTTCTGGGTTGAGCATTCTCAAAATCTTGCTCGACGTTTTGCCTTTGACTGTGAGCTGCCTCATGTGGACGTTCGTGGTCGGCAGGATCTAGGCTCACAACAGTATAGCCGCTAGTACCTAGTAACTCTTGAAGGCTTTGCTGCTGGGCCGGCCGTCCATCAAACACAGGCCTGAACGTCGGTGGTTCCGGGGGCTCTTTCGTAGACTTCTCATCCTCATCCTGTGGGTTGAAATTATCAAGCAGGTGACGGTATTTTTCTCGCTGCTCCTTGCTCTCGGCTGCGAGGACCGCAAGATCTTCCTTCTTCTTGAATAGTGCATCTAACAACTCGTTAAATGCTTGTTGAGTGATTTGGTAAAGAATCTCTTTTCCAGCATCCCGCTCAGCGTCTGGGATTTCCATGCCGCCCCAGCGCTCTGGCACGCTACGCGAGGATGTAGACGGGTTTGACCTAGTTTCGAAGTCGTCGGTATCCTCAGCAAAACGCACTTTCGATGATGATCGCGACCTAGGCGATAGAAGTGGCGGCGCCGACTTCGAGGGCTCCGTAATATCGTTGACGTTGGTTAGTATGTCTTGCTCGTCACGCCAACCTTGAGGAGGCATAGCCCCTTCTTCCTCGTCCAAATAAAACTGGCGTCGCTTCCATCGCTCGTAAAGCTGCTTTCGTGCAATTACCCGTTTCCGCTTATCAAAATTTAATTGCTGCGGACTTGTAAACGTCGCGGGTTGGGGCTGTATATGTATCTCTGTGGGTAACGCGTTAACGAAGTCCCTAGCGTCAGGCAGCCCCGGAGAGGCAGCGCGATTTCCATCATCATCGACAGAGGGATGGCTCATTTCTCCCTCGTCGTCCATCCGATCGTCGGGGCTACTATCATAGTCTTCATCAGAAGAGCCGGCCTCACCATCGTCGGCCAAAAAGACTCTTGGGTCTTGTTGACGGATTGAATCGAGGATTTCATCGAGCTGAGCGTGATCACCAGAGAGTAATGAAGCGAGATCAACAGTATTACGAGGCGGGTTTAGGATGCCCGACCAGTAGTGAGTATCTCTCGCTGGAGATTGAGGCCTGCGAGACGACGACCCAAAAGACTCGGTGAAAAGACTTTGGTTACTATTTCGAGTGAATAGCTCTCGAAGTATATCCTCACGGGTGGCCGCATCGGGCTTGTCTTCGCTCACGGCGCCTTTGCCGTCCAGGACGTCAACCTCACCCCCAGATCGGAAGACTTTACCCTCCATCAGTCGGCCGCCCTCAGCATCGGGGATTCTTTGGTCTCTGCCAAATAGACTGCTGATAGGTTGTCTGCCGCTCACAAGTTGCTGAACTTCGATGTTAGTCATCATATAATCGTCCAAGCCTTCGACTGTGTCACGGTGCATCTGCCTGTAGGACACATAATATGCCCTAAACATGCGTAAGAAGTCGCGACGGTTAACATAACCATCACCATCGACATCGTAACCATCAAAAGTCCTCTTCAATTTATCCTTCCGTCTCTTGTACGAAACACCTTGCAGATACTCCTCGAAGCCGATAAGATCATCGTGATTGGTATCGTAGAATGCAAACATGCGATCGTGAATTAAATTCGGGGTAGGGTGACGATAACCGGCAGATGGCACTAGGCAGCGTTCAAATGTCTTGCGGTCCATAGCGAGGCCGAGATTATTGGGATCCTCCCTCCACTCGGTGTTTGCCATGAATGTCCACTGCTCCCAGAGAGCATCTAGCTCGACGCGTTCGAAGCCAGTCTCGTGCGACCACTTAGCAAGTAGGTTTTTCGGTAGGTTTTGTTGGATACTGCTGGGGTCTCCGGGGTACCAAGGGGGTTGTACGTGCCTCGCAGCCGAGGATGGGACAGGAACCTTGACTTTGTAGAAGACATGTGCTTTATTATGGGAGCCTTGAGATTCGCACATCTCACAGAGATCAAAGTCGGGGCAGTTGGCACAACGATAACGGATACCACGAATGGGTAGCATACCACACCCATTACACAGACAACCACGGTGCACGTAAGCATTGCGGCGCGCGTTGTCTTCTGATACCCTAAACAGCAGGGTGACTATATTTTCGCCGGTGCGCGGGGGTGGAGAGGAGTTATCTTGGATATACCATCGGCTAGAGTCAGGAATGGAAGGCATAGGAACCGAGGCGGCGCTGGGGTCTGCACCACTCGGGTCAGCAGCGGCCTCGTTCGAAGAGCCATCGAAGGGGAACGTGGAAACATCGACATGTTCATCGCGGTCATCGCCATGGGATTCAGTGCCCGAGGAGTCATCTTGTTGCTGATCGGGGCGTCGTGGGCGTCGTACTGCGTTGCGACGCTGTAGGCGTGCGCCCGAACTTGGACTTGGATCAAGGACGTCGGGGTCTAGTTGCTCGGCTGAGTGGCGATGATAATAGTAGTAACCCAAAGAAAATACGGCGGCGGCCGAGGCCAGGGCAATCGCTATCCTAGGGCGGGTGAGTGTCGATGCGACTGCTGTGGACGACGACGAGGCCATGCCGATAGCTCGAGGATCATCGCGGCCGATAATGTTACCGAGGAAGAAAAGAAGGGGATATGGCGTTACGACGACAGAGCTTCTTGGTCGAACTTGGAAGACGGCATGGGTGGAGGCTCAAAGGAAGAATGTCCTGCTCTCCTGTCTCTACCAATAGTGTATTGTGGTGTTTGATGTTTTTCTTTTCTTTCGGGTCCTGTTTCTTTTTCTGGGGGGGGGGGGCGTCTTCCTATACAGTATCGTACACTCTGTTGAAGTCGAAGTGACCGCGTGGTTGGGTGCTTGTGCTTTGGGTTGAATGTAGGTTGCTCGCCAGTAGAGGAGGTTATTGATGGCGGCTGGCTGGACAGTAGCGTAACCATGCACAGATAGCAGCTACCTGCTGATCTGACCTACCAGACTAGACAAGGTGACGGGTGGAATGCGACGTGCAGGCGTGCAGGCGATAAATTTAGGCGGTGGATGGTGGCAAGATAAGTGAGACATGGGGAGGCTGTTGTTTGTACCACTACGGTAGCCCGTCCATTTGTGCCGGGCCCTACCCCCTACAACGCCACCCGCCCAATCGACAACATGAAAACCCGTCGAGTGCATCGCATTACTAGGAAATACAATCGCCGTGCCACGCGGTCGTCATGGATTATCCAAAAATCCCAAAGGCATGCTTTAGTTTTACTAAGTACCTAGGTAGAGTTGGCAAGTGTTTTATGGCAGGCTTCAGATACATGATAAGTGCACAAGCCGTCAAACCCGGCCAGCTAATACCTAACAAAAAGGAATATGGTAGAATCGGATACAGACTTTTCACCTGCTAGTTCATTGCTACGTACCTAGGTAGGCTCCTTATACGTCGAGTGATTACATTGCCTCTTGTTTCGCTGGCTTGTCGGTCATCCGAATAATGCCTACTCCGCTTACATTCCCAGTACTCTAGGTTAGCTCTCCGAAACGCATTCTGTGGTGGGTATCTATTGCCCATATATTATTGCCAATGTAAATAGTTTCGGAATCGTTACCTGATTTTTCTTGTTAAATTTCAGTGCTTTAATTTCTACTAACATACCTCGTTGGGTAAATGCCGTCACTGCCTACTAAGTATGTAATGTGGCACGACGCTCGTGCGACTTTGACGCTCTTTAACCACCAGCTTTACGTTTCCGGGCCTGGCCGCCGTGGCGGTCGCTCCGTTTTAGCATTCCTCGTGAAGAAGGCTATGAATTCAACCACGTGTATGCCCGCCACGATTTTGAAATGAAGAGGGCCTTTGCTTTACTTTCATAATATCAAGTGCTATACAGTACTCCGGGTTCGAGAGTGTTGTATATTAAAGAACAGAAGCAAGCGATGTTTTGTCCAAGAGTATCACTACGGCTACTCTATAATCTACACACAATTACAGCCTCAAACGTAATGGAAAGGCGACGTATCCTAATGAGTACCGACGTTAGAGAAGTAGTAGGGGCGGAATTGAAGGGGATGAGGATGGACGTCGTATACCTACGTAGTACTAGTAGCTAAAGAGGCTGTGCTGAAGCTACCAAAATAGGCCCCGTAAGATTGCCACTGCCTCGTGGGACTCGTACGCGCTCTATGGCAGCCCAACGATCTGGTATGTAGGAGGAATATGTTTTTGTAACCAAGTTATGAGGGCCATTCAAGGCTTGAAGCCCGCGAGAGAGTATATGATGTATAGCCGTTTTGAATCAAGCTAAGTCGCAGATTTGTTAGATCAGCAAGCAGATCTAAACATTGAAACTGCTCAGTACTTAGTAGATCTGGCTGCCGCTTTCGGTAATTAGACGCTACCTAAGTGAGAGGTGGAAATTAATGAACCTAGTTGACTCGGACACCGCTCGGAGAGCCGTCTACCCACCTAATGTAGGTAAGAAGCCTTAGGTACCTGATAGACATACCACCTCCGACTTCTAGAACGCCGCCCCTCTACGCTACTGGGTAGGTAATTTAGTGAACTTAGTGACCACCCCATTATCTAAGTACCTAGGTAGTTAAGGTTTTTTCTCCTTTTTATTTGTGCCCTTCCAACATGATAAACGAGTCCGGTTGATAAGTATGCCTCTAGGTATTTATTTCTACACGGGAAACGGCCCTTTAAATCTACAACGGGGCAGGCTGTCCTATACGCCAGCAGCTCTGCTAAGTCTAGGTAACTCATCCATGTTACTGTAGATCCCGTAGATCCTGTGTAAACATAGGGGCCATGGTAACATGGAGGGACCGCTCCAGCCATTAGAGGCGGCATCTGATTCTGGGCAGCCCCCAGGTGACTCCAGTCACTACCTAGTCTAGAGTCCCTCCCTCTTGGCCTAGACGGCTTCTGGACGGACTAGCTTACACTAATAGCAGAGCCTGAGGATTAGCAGCGAAGTCGTAGCAGGAAAGCATGAGCGGAAACACGGCAGCGCCTGCGTGTCCACGTCATCCTACGTTCGCTTGTCGCGTCGTAAGCAGCCCAAGACCCCGTGGCTCATGAAAATATTATCATCCGAGAGTCCTATATGAACCTGAAACTGCCGACATGAAGTAATGAAAATGTCTATACGATACATTCTTTTTATGCCCAAGTCCGGTTGTCGTCGAACATAATCCATCGCTCGTTTCTGTTTGATATTTCCGTCTAATAAGCCGAACCGTTTATATTTTGATAAAATAGTACATAGCGGTTGATGGCACCCGTTTCCGAAACCCACTTCGCCGACTACTTCATCCGGGGGACCAAGGCTGCCGTTGCCATTGCCGGCGCCGAGGTAGCTAGAGTCGCTTCTCGAGATGTTGTCTCACGCCGTGATCTATCTGTCACCAGCGACTCCCAGAAGGTGACACTAGGCATCATCGCCCTCTACGTCGTTGTTATTGCCATTTTGTGGAATGTCCCCTACGTGAGGTGGTCCTTGTGGCCCTTTAAGGTCTGCGCACACCCCGTCGACACTCCCTTTTCACGTTCTTATACTATCAGACTGTTGCGACTACGTGTAAGCAAATGTGCCGGGAGGACATTTCTAACTCTGTTATAGATGCTTGTCATCGCCTTCCACGAATTTGGCCACGCCATTACTGCCGTTCTGACCGGTGGCCGAGTCAAGTCTATTTCGCTTGACCCCCACGAAGGCGGCGTCACGCATATGGTGGGCGGCAAGAGCGCTATCACCTTGCCAGCCGGTTACTTGGGGTCCTCTCTCATTGGCGCGATTCTCATCTTTACCGGTTTCAACATTGTAGCGAGCAAGATTGTCAGTATCGTCCTCGGCGTGTGCTTTCTGCTTACGCTATGGTGGGGTAAAAGGGATTGGTTGACTATTACCACTATCCTACTTGCCGTCGGACTTCTCGTCGCCAGCTGGTTCATCGTCCACGCCGAAGGATTACGATTCGTTGTCCTTTTCATCGGAGTCATGAGTTCGCTGTATAGCGTTTGGGACATTGTATGGCCCCTTTCCCCATATCACTTACAAGTTTTGCACTTATTCGGTCGCTAATACGAACAGTGTGATGATCTGATCCTACGCAAAGTGAACAGCTCCGATGCCAGCGTTTTCGCAAAACGCTACGGCGGCTCCTCGCAGTGCTGGGGCGTCATCTGGTCAATAATTTCCATTTTGTTTCTAGCGGCGGGCATTATTGCCGGCATTGCCGCTTTCCCTCAATCCTTTGAACAGCAGGAGAATGATTCGAAACATTTCCTGCCAACGCGATGAGGAGGAGTAATGACTTTTACGACTTTTTCTTGTCATTAAATTGTAAATTACGAGACAAATGGTTATGGGTGGGTCCTCCGCAGGGGAAAACGGCATCTTGACTGTAACAAGTCTATACATTGGTGGTTACTAGGGCGTACGATAGTAGTATACGGTAATTGGCCACTCTCTGCCACTATTATAGGTGTGAATTTAATTGAACAAAGCTTGTCGTACATCCGTATATCTATCCCAACCGAACAACATCTCCAAACCCCTTTCGATCGAGCTTGCAGATGTGCGAGAGATCAGTACCAGAACATATGGCAATCTGTGAAATGGCGTAGAGAAAGCTGCTATCCTCTCGAGAGTACTGGTGAGTTTGATATTGCGCTGCAGCCTCGGGATACCCGCATAACATATATTGATGCACAATTGATGGTAATCCGTTTGTACACTACGCGGAAAATCCCATCCTTCTCGGTACTTAAAACTTCGTTAGCAATGGATCCCCCTGCGTGTGATGGCTTGAGTGTCGCACGGGCAGATCACCGCCCCCAAACACTGTCTAGGTAAATAGATTCTACCTGGGTAGCTATATAAGTATTTATCCATACTCATCACATTACTAAATAAACCCAGAGCGGTGCAGTGGTAGCATAACCTGTGACAAACATGCCACTTACGTACACAGTAGTGCGGGAGGCGGTGGGGGTCCCCGGGTTCGGTTCCTAGCTTTAGGCCTTTATTTCTTCCCGATTTAAATGCTAATCTCAACAACGCACATACCTAGGGTAAGCTTTCGCGTAAATGTTAATCAATACTAGATAGAATCTCAGCCTGTAAAACAGAAGGTTTTCAGGTAGTCAACGAGCCTCAAAACCGTAAAATATTATTGTTCGTTTAAGTTCAAGTATTCTCGGGGAAGCCTTTATTCAGCCCGGCCTTTGTTATATAATAGCATCCCATTCTTGTAAGCTAGTTAAAGTTAGTGATATACTCCTATAAAGCTTCCAACTTCCAACACCATCACATGAATCTTGTGTCTTCAGCGTCCATTTCTTATGGGCGCCAAATTGGTAGTCGGGCCGGCGACGAGCGGCGAATCGTTGACTGGCTTCCTTTTCGAACCTCTGAACGCGGTTATTAGGCTTAGGGCGCGGATCTGGTGGTATCTATCAGTAAGACTGCTCGTTCATTTGGCGCGGATGACTGGAGCCCTATTCGGATTCTAGCCTGATTTTTAGCAGCGCCTGTCAGACAAGTCTCTACCCGTCACGTCTTATCTCCACAAACGCTCGGCTCATGAAGCCACCAACCTCCCCGTATTCACATAGTGCCCGTTAACCCGATCTACCCCCAATGCCTATAGTGATCTTGTGGACGGACGCGATGCGGTATCACGGGCCTCAAACGCGGTTGTCTGGAGACTGACCATGACGGGGCCTGGGAGACTAGGGCTCACAGTTGCGGCAGAGTTCATGGAGATATTATCGCAGTCTTCACTCGTTGGCTTGGGGAAGTATTCGTTTACGGTTAATGAGTGAGGAGAGAGCAGCAATGGTAAGAAACGGGCTAGAAGAGGTGAATGAGATAAATCTGCATTGGGCATCTTCTCCTTTGCCGATAAAAACACCGATATTGTGTACGTAGTAAGTGTATAAAGCAAGATCCAATACGTTGTAACTATAAGCAGTTGCTTTGTATCATACCTGCTAGCAAATTTGAAATATCGAGATACATCAACGCTCGGGAGCTTGAAACCTGTAAGGACCTTATTTTTCCAAGGTTCTCTAGCTTGAATGCGTTGAACCGCAATGATTGTCGCCTTGGGGCCCGTCGTCAACTCTATGTTCGATTATTCTAGGCGACTCCCTACGGATAGTTCTGCTCACATGTTGAAGACGCGAACCGCAGAAGTGGTCTTGCATTTTGCCCATTTGACCATTAATTCGCAGCGCCTATCATGTGCCTTAAATGTGCATTTTCTAATCTCCGGAATTCCCCTGCCAAGCTTGGAGTGGCCTGCTGTAAG
The DNA here is from genome assembly GCA_004353285.2 of Xylaria grammica. Classification (NCBI taxonomy): domain Eukaryota; kingdom Fungi; phylum Ascomycota; class Sordariomycetes; order Xylariales; family Xylariaceae; genus Xylaria; species Xylaria grammica. Next base: position 1,747,604 of record NGZP02000025.1, read on the forward strand.
CGTGCTGTAGCTCCACTGGCAATCCTCTTCGGGGTGTAGTTCGCATGTTACTACCACCTTTATACGTATTAGAGAGACGCTCAGGGTTCAGAAAAGCCCTTGCCAACATACTTACATGTAATAAAGGCTCGCCTAATACTAACTGAGGCCATCTCCGCTTTCATGACCCCGGGCAACACTGGACAACCCCGGGCTATGGGAGGCCAAAAAGGTGTGTTCGGATGTCATTCTCTACACCAAAACTTACCTACCTACCTAGGGGTAATTAACTAGGTTAGGTTAGCATGTATCTCTGTAATTTGATAGGTATATAAATAATTTGCGTGAATGCCACTATAATTAGTCTCTCATCCTCTTCACCGTACATGTTGTTCGTCACTTGTACGTGTTAACCCATCTTAACTGTCGGATTATCACTCGTTCATCTCGTTCAGTTATTGTACATTTGCCCTTCAAGCACAATAATAATACTAATTGCCATCTCGGCTGTCATTCATTAAAATAACTCGAGTCTCTCATTCACCATCAAAGATGACGGGCGAGCGTTCTACAGGCTTGGTAGCAGCCATGCTTCTTCTCGCATCTTTTCTGCCCGTGGCAACGGCGCAGACTCTCACCGCTGACCTACCCACAGGTCTTCCGGCCTCTTGCACGCCCCTAGCGACGCTCCTCAGCGAGTACCCCCCACCTAACGATGGGAGGGTCGTGGACGACGCCCTGAATAACGGGGTTAATGAATTATTCACCCGCTTTGAAGCAACGGTGACGGCGAGCACCACAGTGAATCGCACTTCTTTTTGTGACTTTATCATCTCCACACAAATTCCATCTGCCACACCATCAGCGACTTCCGCGCTGTCCAGCTACATCTCGGCCGCCGGCATCTGGCTGGAGGACCACGGATTGGAGGAGGCGAAATCGCTACATTCAGGTAACTGCGAACGGGTGGTCCAAAGCGATGAGGACGAATTGGCGAGAGGTCGTTTGGATTTTGTGATTGCGTTTGGACCGTGTTATGAGCTGCTGGGTTGGGATCAGAGGGCGGCTGCTAGTTCTAGTGCGACGACAACTGACGCGAGTTCTACACTGACCGTTGCACCGACTGCCACACCGAGCGGGTCCGAGTCTACACAGGCGACACCTTCACCCACTGGTGAGTCAAGCGAGGTGGATACGTCGCCGCCCAGTGCTGGGAGCAGGAGGGTGGCGGATGCGTTTGTGATTTTAGGGACGGCTGTGTGTGTGATATTATTTCTTTCGTCGTAAAGCCGAAATAAATAATAGCTCGTAGGTAGCGCTGTAATAATAATCACCAGTTAAGACATACCTAGCCTAAACATGTGATGCTCACAAGTTTAAATCCCGGAGGCAAGGAAGACAGTTGGTATCGAAATACGTGTCGAACTCTAATTTCAAAAGTGAGTCATGGCCTTGGTGGTGCTTCTATCTCGATTCGCAGCCATCTTGAAAGCATTTATCGCTCGATCAGTACATAACACTCGTCGGAGAAGCAGATATCCCTTTCAAGTTTTCCAGCTGTTCTAAATCCCGAGACTGTAAAATATATGGAGGATTAGTACAGTGGCAGCATTATCATGCCGTCGCGTTAGTTTTCCTTGCATCTAGGACTTCAGTACTCGAGATGCCTTTGTTTCCCATCACCCAGATGGCCGTACGCGTATGCATGGCCGTGCGACAGATGATTATAATGGTAGTAGCCGCTAGCTAAAAAGGTGTATTGCGGCAAAGGAAACGTTGATCTTGTAGCTTATAGCGTAAAAAAGAGCTCTTGTGCAATAGCGCACAGCTTTCTATACTGCAAAATTGCTATATAGTGAAGAATTAGCTATTTGGGAAAAGCGATAGGGTTCAACGGAAGAGTTACGGTATCGAGGGAAACTTTAACATCACGGCGTATATAGAAGGCGATGTTCCAGTCATATCTGGCCATTTCATATCAAACGTACACATCATCATCATTGCCCACAAGAGCCTTCGGTATACAGAAACTACAACACTCATTCGTGTAGATCAACCCGCTCCAGAGTGTTCACTGCTGACACTAAGGCCGCTTACTACTACCGAACAATCATACATCGAGATTACCTACTTTTCCGTTACTACTATGAAGCTTCCAGCTCTAGTCCATATCGTATCGGCGTGTAGCTTCATAACTACAGCCATGGCACGTAACGAGGTGAGATACGAACATGATTGTCGTCGCATACCCAGAAGTTCTAATCACGTCGTATTCTAGACGTTGACCGTCGTTGCCGCCAACAGCAGCAGTCTTGTCCTAGTTAATGCAACTAGCCAGGCTATGAGCCTCGTGAACCAATCTCTTCAGCCAAATATTGAAAATATGGATGAAGAGAAACGCTTGGGCGGGGAAGAAGGTTTTGTCGGCAAATGCCGTGCGCACAACGCCAAAGCGTGCAAGACGTGTAAACTGGCCTGTCTCTCTTGGTTGCTTCTTTGGCCAGTATGTATGGTAGCGGTGTGCCACCAAGGGGGGAACGGTCCATGCTGTGTATGGAAGAGGCCACCATTTCAGGCGGTGGTCAGTCAAGATGTGTAAATGAATAAATCATGTAACGTATAAGGGGCCATTTCACTATATGAGTCTATTCCATAAAGCCGGGACTCTGCCCATGTAGTTAGATTTTTACCTGTGGGGGGGCGCTTTGATAGTTCACAGTCAAGTTGACGTTGTCTCCCGAACCTCCCTCCCTATGAACCTACCAAGTAGGTCATTTACTGCTCCTGCATTGACCTATAATCAATAGAGCTATATTGGCCATGACACCCCATCACCTACAAGAGCAGTCGTACTTGATGGTGCCTACCCTACCTTACTACAAAAGCTGATGGGTTATTACTACGTCTTCATTAGGGAACCATGGTTTCCGTGGATGGTTAGTTTCTTAACTAGCAAGACTGAGCAAGATACCTACTGAATCTATTATGGTTAGCTCATCGATTCAACCAATTAGAGCCCTGAGGCTCCTGGAGTCCTATTCTAGATAAATTGACATGCACCTAATCGAAAATAGGGAGAAAGAAAAAAAAGGCAGTCTCAGCCGAAGTACATCCGTACCACAATGTAGACTACGCCTCGAGATCGATGTGTGGGTGCTTAAAATGAAGCCGCGGTTAATGCCCGAATACCATTGCACCTCCATTATCATATTCTTTCCATTCGGGCACCGCTGGAGAGGCACACTTTCCGAATTCACTCCCCATTCCAAGGCGCTTACTTCAGTAAGTAGGCTCGAAAATGTACTGATCATGTCGTTGGTGGTACTTTGCGGTGGGAAGGAGGCGGTGAGCACTGAGCAAATAGACTTGTAATCAATCAAACTTGAACATCATCCGGAACCTCAAGTCCAACCTTGCTCGAAACTCAGTCAAACTCAGTAGCTATGCCCACGATTGAGTCTCACCCGGTGATGATTCCCATTTAGACAGTCGTTGGCTGTGTGGTGTCTACCTACCTAGTTAGGTTCCTACCCGAGGTTTGTAGCGAGAAATATGACAAACAGAGAAGTCGCGCGGTACGCTTGCCTGGTTGCGTGGAAATATCGTCATGTTGATTCGTGATGCGAAAGCAACTGGACCTTTCACAACGCAGCTGCCTTTTCTTTTTGATTTTTTTCCTTTTGGCAAAAGGAGCTCTTGCTGAACGATGCTACTGGCTTGTGATCAGGCACTGGACTCTGGCGGTATACTCTCCACGCCGATATATTGTTTACCTCGCTGCAAGAAGTGTGATTTAATTCTCGAGCTCGTTCGAAGCATATTACTAGCTAGCAGTATCAACTATTTCACCGTAAGGAATGAAAGCCTCACCGTAGGTAAAATGACATCTTGTCTTTCGAGAATGTACCTACCTATTACAGACGGCCGGAGTGCCTGGTTCCCAAGGTTCGTGCGTGAGGCGAGAACGTATGTCTCTACCTTCCTTGCTCACATGGACATAAACAGCTCTTTCTCTGATATACACTCTTCGATAAGGGGGACAGTACGACTCTCCAGACCCATTCTCTGGCGAGTATTTAATCTCAATCTGCTCCCCCGAGTTCCAAACTTCTCCCTTTTCCCTTTTCCCTTTTCTCCCAGGCACACACAAACACATGCTTAACCAACATCACTTACAAATATTACCAACTGTCCCCAAGCCCCAAGTCCCAGCTCCCTCCAGATCGGCCAAGCCGAGCCCAACCACTCAGACAAGTACCACCAAGAACCGCGCCTTATCCACGGCCAACTCCCCCCGGCAATCAAACACACTCTGTCTGCTACTCGCCTCCCGTCTTGACAATGTCCGGCTCACGTCAATTCCCCTCTCCACCGCCTGTAAGTTCTCTAACCATTCTCATTGACAGTCAGCCATCACCACCATCTCCTCACACATGTTCTGGTGTTGCGTTGTCTGTCCTGTCGTTGGCGTGCCGCTTACATATACTGTCTTTCGACGTTCAGGCCTACGAACTACAAGATCTCGATTACGACGGCATCCGCGTTGCGGCGGCGGTGGAGGAAGGGAGGCCGGATTCGTCTCGACGGTTGAGGACGGCGGAGCAAGGGGGTCTCGAGTTGGCGTGGATAAAGGCAACGTTCGCGGTGGGAGTTTCCATACTCATCCTAGCAGTGGTTGGGCTTGGCCTCGGGGTCTGGCAGATCATCGCACACTTATATTAGCCAGATAAACCCCGAGGGTCGACTGTGAGGTCGCGAGCTGGGCGCGGGGGGAGGGGACAGTTGGTTACTACAACATCAATATCAACAATTCATTTATTATCATTACATCCACTCGCTCAATCAACCAGATCTGCTGGTTAGTGATCACTTGTTGTGACTTGATAACTACACATACGCTAAAGAGTGAGAAACGCTTATTATCCTATCCTACACATACAAGCTAAACGAGTAATACATCCATACGTGTCCCTAGGAACAAAATGACAGCCAACTATTGGTCGTCTAGAGCTAAACTCAGATCCAACCCAACTCTAGTTTACAACACGTACAGCGTATTCGGCGAGGATGCAGCTCACGCCTGCTTGACTCCAGTGACAGGGCACACGCCTGAGGCGACATTCATATTTGGATGGCCAATGACTTTATCCTTGTGGTGGCCGATTTTGGCTTTAGTGACGGGGCATTCAGCTTCGTCTGCTTTGCCCTGCATGATGCTGGGATGGTCGGGTGGGAGAACAGCGGTCACGGGCCCCGCGACGGGACAGACCACATCGTCCATCTCTTTGCTCTTCGCTTCGTTGACGACCGTCTTCAGCGCCGGGCAGGCTTGGGCATCTGATGAGCCCGTCGACTGGGTTATAGGGTTATTGGGGACGGAGGGATGCTTGTGTAGATTTCCGTGGTGCTCCGTCTTAGCCCCGACGACGGGACAGGTCTGGCCGGGCCTAGATAGGTCGACGTCGGGATGAGAAGGAGGCAAAGTGCTGTTGGTAGTGCCAACAACGGGACAGGCTTGAGTGGTCGACATGTTTAGAAGGGATTGGTCCAGTACCGATATATGCTAATATGGGTTTGTGATTTCCCCCGTGTCATAGGGCGAGGGTGTTTTTTTGCGTATGGGTATGTGTAAGAAGCTACGGGAAGAATGGAGACCAAGCGGGTCTATAGGTATGTTTATTGCAATACGCTTGGTGGTGAGCTGTGTGGTATTCCTGAAATGAGGGGAGATGAGACTAACCCGGGCACATGTGTAATGATGAGGGAGGGCGACTAGTTAAGACAACCTGAACCCGGTGCACCTGTGTGTAAGCCCATGAAGAACTCTCTTTGACTTTATCTAAAGTTGGGACCCGGTAGCTAGGTCATTTGCCTGCTTTACCTCGAAGTAATCTCGTACCTTTCCTGCCAGGGACTTGGCGGCACTATTAGTACCTAGGTAGTCTTCTGTACAAGGTGATTACGGTATAGAGTCTCATCCCGCCTACGACTACGACGTGAATACAAACAATACAGATCATGGCCATTGCGGTCTGTAGCTATAATCGCTGCACTCGAGTACCAGCAACAAAGAAGTGACACTAAGTCAGTACATCGCTAAGAGGTATCCCCATCACTGTACGGTCTAGCCCAGGGACATTACGTCATAGGCAACGCTATTGGGGGAACGAGTTCAACGCGAGAGAGTGGAGATGGTAATCAAAGCGATGATGATTGGACGCGGGAACAACAGACAATCTGGGGTAACCCAGGTTCTGCCCAGGATAACTACTTAGCGACAATGGGTATTATTAGGTGAGTGATCGATCGGGCGAAGTGACGAAATATTCTCGGCAACTCGGCGGGAAACCTGGTTTCGTATGACGGTACTCCGTAGACGCCTACCTTATTTAGGTACTATCTAGGTTAGTGACGACAGGGCTTGCGGCGTTGGTAGTGGCTGAGCAAGCAGAGGTCTATACGGAGCTTCTGACGGAGTGAGGAAGCCAAATAATGTGATAGAGGGAGAACACGGAATTATAGACACAGTTGGACTCGAAACTGAGCTCTTCGGTCTACCTACCTAGGTATTCTCTACTAAAGTAAGTTGACGTGATGGGGTTAGGTAGTTTCCCACTACATCAATGTATAGAGGCTGATAGGTTGATGCATGCTGCAGGTAGCCCCACAGTCGATAATGAACTAGTCCCATACTAACCAATCTAAGAATTTAGCCCACTTTCACCGCCCGGCAGAAAACGCTCACCACCAAAATTTTGGTTGAAGCTAGCTAGCCCGTCGGTAAAGTTCTGGCGCGAGCTTGAGAGTTGTATGGTAGAGTTGTCGCGCCTCACTTAATGCCCTATTAGTCCATGATTTCTTGTTCGATATTGAAATTGGCGATTTAATCTAAGCAGAAAACGTTCTGCGACTCTCCAATAGGAGATACTACCGCCAAAATGCCCCAAAAAGAGGTGTAAGAGTCGCACGCATATAGTTGATTATCCCATATTTCTAATCTCTTATTTGCTTAGGGATTCGCGCATTCCGACTTTGATCAGCAACTGCATTCAAACAAACCAGCGCGGGCTTTTTCTCCTTGTTGGCGACGAGAGCAAGGATGTTATCGCTAAGCTATATTATGTCTTGACCCAACTCAATTTGAAATCCAACAAAAGCGTACTATGGGCCTATTCAAAGAAGCTCATAGGTACGCGTCCAATCGTATATCGGCCTGTTTGGAGGATCACTGACAATGAGATTGAATACAGGCTTTACGAGCCATCGAGCGAAGAGAGAGAAGAAAATCCAGAAAGAGATCAAAAGAGGCATTCGCGAACCGAACACCGAGGACCCCTTCGAGCTATTCGTTTCCGTGTCCGATATACGCTACACTTATTATAAGGAGACGGACAAGATTCTGGGTAATACGTATGGAATGGCAATCCTGCAGGACTTTGAGGGAATCACACCCAATGTACTGGCGAGAACTATCGAGACCGTCCAAGGTGGAGGACTATGTATCCTTCTCCTAAGGGGAATTCGAAGCCTGAAGCAGCTTTACACGCTATCCATGAGTGTTCACTCGAGGTTCCGCACTGAGGCCCACCAAGATGTTGTCGCCCGGTTCAACGAACGTTTCCTTCTCTCTCTCGGAGGCTGCCAAAACTGCCTTGTGATTGACGATGAGCTCAACGTGCTCCCCATCAGTGGTGCTAAAGGGGTAACGCCGCTGCCCCCTCCAGATTTGGACGAGCCAAAGACCGAGGCACAGAAAGAACTACAGTCGATCAAAGAGTCCCTAGAGGAGACCGAAATTGTCGGATCACTGGTCGGTCTCGCACGTACCGTCGATCAGGCGAAAGCCATTTTAACATTTATCGATGCAATTACCGAGAAAAAGCTGAGAGGGACGGCTACGTTAACGGCCGCCCGTGGTCGCGGAAAGTCGGCTTGTCTTGGACTCGCCATTGCAGCCGCTGTTGCTCTCGGCTACTCCAATATTTTTGTTACATCCCCTTCACCGTGAGTTCTATTTCAGTTACCTTTCGTTATCGACAGGCGGCAAAACCACAAATCTACGTGTCCTAGGAGCTCTGTCCCCTTGCGAACTCTGGGAATTTATGCTAGAGAATATTTACTGACCTTTCACAATCCAGTGAGAACTTGAAAACCCTATTCCAATTCGTGTTCAAGGGTTTTGACGCACTCGGATATCAAGATCACACGGATTACCAAATTGTCCAATCCACCAATCCCGATTTCCAGAAAGCTATCGTTAGAGTGAACGTCACTAGGACCCACCGTCAGACAATCCAATATATCCGCCCGGAAGATGCTCACGTCTTAGGACAATGTGAGTTGTTAGTCATTGACGAAGCCGCAGCGATCCCGCTCCCTTTGGTGAAAAAACTCATTGGTAGCTATCTTGTTTTTATGGCCTCGACGGTGAATGGGTATGAGGGTACTGGCAGGTCACTCTCCTTGAAACTGATAAAGCAGTTGAGAGAGCAGTCGAGAGCAGGCGCGGCTGTAACCGATACTGAAACCGTTGACCGCTCAACGGGTAGGACTTCCAAAACATCGACTGATGATCATCTCCCTGGCACACGATCCCTGCGAGAGATTGTACTCGAAGAACCTATCAGGTACTCTCAAGGAGACGCCGTCGAGAAGTGGCTTAACAATCTCCTCGTGCTAGATACGCCTCAAGCTCGACCACTTTCAAAAGGTTGTCCTGATCCGGAAAGCTGTCATCTTTTGAAAATCAACCGAGACACGCTTTTCAGTTTTCACCCGGTTGCGGAGAAGTTTCTTCAGCAGCTTGTGCAGCTTTTCGTTGCGAGTCACTACAAGAACACACCCGACGACTTGCAGTTACTTAGCGATGCCCCTTCACATGAACTTTATGTTCTATGTGCACCTCTCGATCCCAACTCAAACCGTCTCCCGGAGCCCCTCTGTGCGATCCAGGTAGCTCTCGAAGGACAAATCTCCCGCCAGAGTGTTCTCAACAGTCTTAGCCGTGGTTCCCGGCCTGCGGGTGATTTAATTCCCTGGCTGGTGAGTCAACAGTTTCAAGACGACGAATTTGCCTCGTTGAGCGGTGCTCGTGTTGTTCGAATCGCAACTTCTCCCGAGTTCACAGGCATGGGATATGGAGCGAAGGCCCTCTCGGATCTAGTCTCATTTTATGAAGGAAAATTCGCTAGCCTATCCGAAGGTGAACTTGAGAACGAAACCGACATAGTTCGAGTGACAGATGCGGAGTTAGAGAACGGTACATTGAAAGATGAGATCAGCGTTCGCGATATTGCTACTCTCCCACCCCTCTTCTCTAAGCTTTCAGAGTGTCGGCCTAGCGCTATAGAATACGTCGGTGTCAGTTACGGCCTCACACAGGAATTGCACAAATTTTGGCGGAAAAGTAAGTTTCTTCCTGTTTTAGGATATGTGCATCTCACATGACGGCATTTCAAAGCAATAGATGCAAAAGGGATAGTCTACTTCTAACTGACAACAATCTGGCTAACTGTTCTTTTCTCGCAGATGGATTTGCGCCAGTCTACCTGAGACAAACGCCAAACGATCGTGAGTCATATTCTAAACCTATGCTCTTCCCGTAAACCCTCGCAAGAAGGCCGCAGGAACCCTCCAGATCGGACCACCCCCGTGGGTGCCAATTTTGAGCCCTCCGCGTGCCCCCAGGAACTCATCAGACCCGCATGGGGGTAGCGATCACTGACTCCCATCTTAGTAACCGGTGAACATACATGCGTCATGCTGCGGCCCCTTGAATCAAGCGAAAACACCTGGTTAGGATCATACGCCAATGACTTCCACACCCGATTCCTTTCGCTTTTGTCCTTCCGATTCCGATCTTTCGATTCAGTAACAGCCCTTAGCATTAACGACAGCGCCACCTCTGGGGCTCGACTTGACCCGTCGTACAGCCCTATACCGTTCACGAAAGAGTCTCTAGACCAAATTCTCACGCCCTTCGATTTGAAACGTTTGGCATCATATGCTAATAATCTTCTAGACTATCACGTTATTTGTAAGTAATGACGCATCGTTTCTTTCGTCGACATATTTTACGGATCTAGATTGTCTATATTAACTGGGCATTTTCGTAACTTACATTCAATACGGGTGTAGACACTGCTAGAAAAGACGAAATGCTGACTTCAATATAGTGGATTTGATGCCTCGTGTGTCGGAGCCTTACTTCCGCGGCCGTTTGAATGAGGTCAAGTTGAGCGGCCTCCAGCAAGCTATGCTTCTGGCAATATCGTTGCAACGGAAAGATCTAGATACTTTTGCAGCCGAACGAACATTGCCCACGTCTCAGATTTTGGCTATGTTCATCAAGATTGTGAAGAAATTCGTCGTATACTTCGAAGGACTAGTTTCAGGTGCCCATGAAGCTTCTCTCCCCAAAAACACCGTTGGTGTTAGCGTCGCCAACGCGAGCGGAGTACATGATGACGAGGTCGTCGACACACGGTTTAAGCCTCTCGAAAAGTCGCTAGAGGAAGAACTAGAAGAAGGTGGAGACGAAGCTTTAAAAGAAATACGGCAAAAACAACGGGAGCTGATCGACTCCTTACCTCTAGATCAGTAGGTTTTCAATCTCCTTCTCTGCCGACTCTGGGGCTGTAATACTAATTAGATGCTAGGTACGAGGTAGAAGGTGATACCCCCGCATGGGATGATGCTGAGAAGCAAGTGCGAAGTGCGGCCAAGCGAGGCCAAGTCAACCCGGTTGTCAGTGTCAAATCTAGCAAGGCAAAGAGAAAAGCAGGCGCTACGGCCGCCGAGGTTTATGAAGAAGCATTCGGGGAGAAGCCACATAAGAAGGCGAAAAAATCTAAGAAAAGCCACTAAAACCGAGCACATGGAGGATGTGGTGTACAAAAGATGCATTATCTGGTGTTAAGGAGTCACAAAAGGCGGCCGTAGTTCCGACTCGTTATATTCAATGACGTCAAATTTGGATTCTATAAGCAATTCTGCCCCCTCCCCCTCTGCTTCCGTTTCCACAAGCCCGTACTTTTCCATATTAAGGGACGTGCCTCCGGCCTCGGGGGCTCGTACTACATAGGTCGCATGTGGGCGGAGGCTAGATAGGAGGACTCGGCCAGCATGGATACAGCCATCTCCACATGCAACCAATACTAGCGGTTGGATATCCACTCAGAGGTTATCTTCCCGAAGCTGCAGGAATGCACAAAGACAACTAACTGTACTGAAACCCGATGCCTTTTCTTACTTCGCGGGCTGCCTAGTTCGAGGTAGCCCCTGGTTCGACTTCTACTGTTATTGTTACCCATGGTTAGAATTGGGAATACGAATCAGTACGTAAAGGATTAGTCGAAACGCAACACCCATTCGAGAATTCCACTATATACCGCCATACCTTCTACGTAGTAGAAAGGTTTTTGTATATAGCAATGATCCTCAGTCTAGCTAGTCTAGGCTCTTTGCTCAACAACAAAAAAACATCGTACCCCACACCTAGGTAGAGAGGGTTTTGACATATACTATCATGCCCTCTCCATCCATCACAGAAACGGAAGGTTGACTCTAGAAAATGCTCCTTCAAGTTAACTCTTCCGGTGTTCTTCTTGGCAATCGTCTATTGACTGCAATAGTAAAATCCCAAGCACCTACAGCGAAAGACAATTATATGAGCGGTGAAAAAAAGCATCAAAGTCGATGACGCGTCATTCGATCACCCCCTAACTTAGGAGGTACTGTATGTCGGGGAATTGCCGCGTACCCATGTAGGCAGTAATCACCAGCGCTTCTATTGGCGCTTGGCGCCGCTGCTATTATGATGGATGCAACTCGAACTATCGAAATAAAGTAACCTGCCAAAAGGATTTGCGCAGGGACCGCTTCCACGCCTTAATCAGCAAGTAGCCTTATATACTCCACAATACCCGTATTTTATGACCACGAACATGGAGAGAAGTACAATTCTTTCAAATAGTTATATGCTAGGAAACAAGCTATCTAGTTGCTAAAAAGTTTGCTTATGTAAAATATTAAGCAACCGTTGTTATAATATAGTTGATACAGCTAAGTAGGGGGTCGACTCCGGGCAGTAGGAATAGTAGAACCTTCCTTCATCATCAATATACTCACTACCTCTGTAACACTTATCAATAGAATTGAAAAACCCTTATGTCGATCGAAAGTATGTAGTTTTCCTTTAAGCTTTTCAACATCTTAATTTGGTAAAGACACGTTGCCCATGACTTGGGATCTAGTGACAGTCCATATATGTTATGGCTTAGTTGCTACGTAAACTTATACGTAGTTTTGTTTCTTCTACATCCGATGGAGCGAAATTTGATTTCATAGTATTACCATTGAAGAATTGTGTCTCTTATGAACGTTGAGCAACATGTCGAAAAGGTCTTTTTCTTCCCAAAACCCCCTTCTACCTATCCTTCCTACACAGTATCAACCCTGAAACTCATCCACCCAGCCCCCGACGCTGATTCAGCGACACACCCTGAACTTCCATCCCCCTTTGCCTCATCAGGCGTCTTGTCCGAGCACGCCATGTCGTCGAAAAGACGCACCACCATACCGGAACTTATGCTTGTGACTTTGGCGCTGAATGCGCCGGCGGCCTTGTACTCGCCATCCGGGAAGAGGTTGACGCTCTGGCAGCCGGCACCGGGTGAGGAGGTGTACGAAACGTCTGCCTCGCCGTTGGATAGGCAGGTGGTGTTACTGTGGTAGAGGGCGATGGAGATGGATTGTGCGGAAGTGGAGGCCGCGAAGAAAGCGAAAGCCGTCCGGCTCAGAAACTTATGATGCATCTCTGTGGTAAGATGAGAAGAGATTGATGAGAGGGCTCGATGCAGCAGGTGCACGGCGTATAGAGAAGCTGTATGTGAGAAGGGTTTTTTTGCTTGCGGAGGTGACTGAAGCAAGACGACGAGCTGCTTGGGCGAACAAGCAAAGTCCTAATTTATGAGACTCGAGGCTGGAAGCTTGGAGGGAGATTGCTCGTCGGCAATGCCAACTCCTGGAAATTTGAATCGTCGTTTCGCTTGGATGTCGCACTGACACTGTGCCCCAAGACATGTTGGCTGTTGGCCCGACATTCCTACAGCCATGCCTGAAAAAAGAATTGCTTCGTCACTGTGCCGTGGCAAAAGGATTTGATTGAGAGGGTGATGTGGCGGCTACCAAGTCGCCCAAGTAGGTACTTTGTTCGGAAGCCACGAAAAGTCTGTGCGGGCGCTGTACGCGCCGCTGAGACCCTGTTGCACCTACTTGAATATGGATACCTAAACGCGTTGATCGGCGAATATCACGAGCCATACCTGCAGCCCAGCCAACAGTTAGACCCCAACGAAGGGGAAATGGAACAGAGGATTTGATCTCAAACAAACTAATTTTAAATGGCTAGGGAGCAAGCATCACCCCGCAAGGTCCTTTGATTTGGTTGACATGCGGATGTATTTGTAGCGTCCATTTTTTTATTTCAGCTTTGCAATAAGTAGGTACTTTGAAGGTTCAGCCTTGTCACTGCATAGAACGGTACGGTAACGGGAAAACGAGGAATATAGCCGGGGGGAGCATCCGGGCACCGCTGCACTTGTGCCCACACCCCTACTGTGAGCCTTGCGGGTAATGGAATGAAAGGAGTGCGCCGTAGGCCAAATCAAATTGTAGCTAATCATACACCTGCCACTACAGTACTGCAAGACAAGAAAGCATCTCAAGCCAAGCCCTCTGCCTGGTCGTCGTCATCTAGGTCCGGCACACCCTCAAACGGTTCCAATAAAGGAGCCATCTCTGGGCACGCCTGGATATCTTCACAGAAACGGCCGCCTAGATCCTTGATAACCTCGCACCTCTCGTCCATCGTAAGCGTGTTTTGCAGGCCCAAACTCTGCGGGTACAGTCCATCCCATCTTTGACTCGTATTGAGCGTCCACACACCACCGCTCGCCGGAAAGCCCACGTCGAGGCTCATATCCTTCGCCGGCTTCACACAGCCATCTATAGTCTCGCACCAGGTGACAGGGTAGGGCCATTTTGGCGGCAGTTGCCAAAACCTTGCGCCGTACATGCGCAGGCGCGCGCAAAATGCGTCCTCGTCCGCCTGTTCGAGCGCGCGGGCCGTGTCCTGGAAGCGATCGATAGCTAGAGAAGACATCTCCACGGGCGTGAGCTTTTTGATCCACACCCCGCCGTGCTGCCAGCAAGCGACCTTGCCGTAGTGGAGGCTGTAGCGCTTGAGAGGCTCGAATGGCTCAACTGGTTCCTCGGGCCAGTCAGAGTCAGAGTCATCATCCCAGTCAGGAGGAGGGAAGTGTGAGGTAGGTGTTCGGTAGAGGTAAAAACGAGCGAAGACGAGGAATAAGAGAGTGAGAATAACGAGAAGGGTTTTAGAAATGCGCGTCCGACTAGGTTTGGCGTCCGGGGTACGAAGTGCAGGCATTTCGGCCTTGGTAGATTTCACATCAAGAGAGGAAGCCATGATTGTTTACCGCGATGAGAATGATTGTCAAATGAGTCGTTGTGATTTGGTATGTAATCGCTCATTCGAATACTAAGGGTCGTGTAGAAAGAAGCATACGTGGCAGACTGGGAAGTCGGAGGTTTGTGAGTAGTGAGGAGGAGGACGTCGGGAGGAGGACGTCATGTTGGGTGCACTGTGCACAGACACAATGGAACCAACAGCACATTCGAACACGCCCTAAATGGTAGGCAGATAGCGCTCCTCCGCATCTAACCAATCCCATGCTGTACCAATCGAAGCACGCCGTAATGTAAATGCTTCAGCTCAGCACTGCAATTTTAAGAGATTTCCATACTGTTGGCTACAGAGTCCGAGAGGGCTAACTGTCCAAAAATGAATTTTTTAGTTAGATATACACCTAAGCTTTTTAAATATGGCCTAATTAGGCCAGGTAGTAGGGCTACTATATACAAGCAGATATTATATAAAGCAGTTAAAAATTTTTTTCTTTAGCTTTTTTTAAAATTTTTTTTTAGTAAGTAAAAAGATAATAGTTATATAACTTTATATATATTTACTAATAGTTATATTTAAACATATAAGTTTTTACTATAATTTATATATATATATAAACTATTATATATAAGTATATAATATAGCTTTAGTTAAAAAATCTTAAAATATTAAAGTTAATATTATATAAACTAAAGCTAATATTATTAAAGCTTAAGCTAAAGCTATATAAAAAGCAATTAATTAAAAAAAAAAAACTATAACTTTATATAAATAAAATATATAAAATGCTAAAATTATAAACTAACTTTAATTTAAAAAAATAAAGTTAAACTTTTAATATTATAATAAAAATAGTTTTATTAATAATAAAATATTTTTTAACTTTTTAAAAAACTTTATTAAAACTAGCAACTTTATAAATAAACTATATATAAGTTATTTTAATAATATTTATAATATTATTAAAAATAATTAAATATATATAGCTATATATAAGCTTATATAAATATTTATTAACTAATTTAAGTTATTTTATATTTAATTATACTTAAAGAAATTTAAATTAAAAATATATTTAAAAAATATAAAATTAAAATAAATTAATAATAGTAAGCATTAGCTATTATAGCTTATATAATATTTAAGCAAATAAATATTAAAGATTATTAAGCTTATATAAGCTTAAAAAGCTATAGTTTTTTTAATAAATATATTTTATTTAATTTAAAATATTTTAATAATGCTTATTTTTATTGCTAATACTTTTTTTTAGCTATATTTTATATATTTTATAAAAAGTAAAAAAAATTAAAGTCTATTAAAAATTATAAATATTTATATAAAAGTTTATAAGTTAATATTAATTTAATTAGTAAATAATAAAGCAAAATTAAGCTTAAAGTTTTTTAATATTATTTTAGCTATATTTAAAAATATAATTATAGCTAAGCTTAAATATTTTATATATTAAATTAAAGCTAAGCTAAATATATATAATAATAATAAAATTAAAATTTTATTATATAAGCATATATAATATTAATTAAGTATATAAATATAATATTTTAATATTTATAAAAGTTTTATAATAGTTTATAATAGTTTAAAATAATTTATAAGTATTTACTAGCTTATAAATAAATAATATTTATTTTTTTATATAAATTTAATATAATTAAGTTAATATAATATAAATAAAATAAATAAAATAAATAAAATAAATAAAATAAATAAAATAAATAAAATAAATAAAATAAATAAAATAAATAAAATAAATAAAATAAATAAAATAAATAAAATAAATAAAATAAATAAAATAAATAAAATAAATAAAATAAATAAAATAAATAAAATAAATAAAATAAATAAAATAAATAAAATAAATAAAATAAATAAAATAAATAAAATAAATAAAATAAATAAAATAAATAAAATAAATAAAATAAATAAAATAAATAAAATAAATAAAATAAATAAAATAAATAAAATAAATAAAATAAATAAAATAAATAAAATAAATAAAATAAATAAAATAAATAAAATAAATAAAATAAATAAAATAAATAAAATAAACTAATTATATAAAATTATTATTTTAAATATTTATTAGTTAATATTTTAATTTATAAAATTAATATAATAAAAATATAACTTTAAAATATTATTAATATATTAAAAGTTTAAATATTTAATAATATAAAACTATTTATTTTAAATTTTATAATTAAAATTAATAAATTAATTAATATAAAATATTATTATAATAATATATTTTATTTATAAACTTAAAATATTATAAAGCTTATAAATTAAAAGCTAAATTAATAATTAAAATATTTATTTATTTACTTTAAATTTTATATATAATTTTTTATAATATTAATTAATAAATATAACTTTATTAAAAGTAGCTATAAAAATTAATATTTATAATTTATTATTATTATTATTATTTAATATAAAAATAAATAATAAATTAAAAAAATAAATATTTAAGCTAATATAATAAATATAAAAAGTTTAATAATATATTTATAAAATAATATTTAAAATATAAAAAAAATAAAAAAAATAAGCTAACTATAAATAAAAACTAATAAATTTTATAGTTAATAATTATATATTTTTTAAAAAAAAGCTTTATAATTTAAATATTAATAATTAAATTAAATTTATAATAAATAAAGCTATTTAAAATATTATAAATATAAAAATATAATTATATTTTAAATTTTTTAAACTTTTATAAAATAATTAACTTATTTTATATTAATAAACTATAAAAAGCTATAAATAATTTATTATTATAATAAATATAATTATTATTTAAAATAAAAAAAACTAATAATAAAATAAAATTTAAAGTAAAAAAAAAATTATAATTTAAACTATATAAAAAATATAAAATATTATAATATTAAATAATATAATAAAAATATAACTTTAATAATATATAATATTTTATTAAAAATTTTAAAAACTTATTAATATAATTAAAAATTTTTTATAAATAATATAAAAAAGCATTAAATTTTTTAATAAAACTTTAATATTAAATAAAAATAATAGCTAAAAAGATATAAGTAAAAAATTATTTAAATAATAATTTAGCTAAAAAAATAAGCTTTATAATAATTATAATAATTATTAATATAATAATTTTTAATTTAACTTTTTATTAATAAAACTATTAATAATAAAAAAAACTTATTATATATATAATATATTATTAGCTTTTATAAATATTAGTTTTTTTTTTTTTTTGTTTTAGCTTAAAATCTTTATTTATAATGTTAATAAAGCTATAAACTAGCTTTTAATAATTATAATAATAATAATAATTTTTTTTTTATATTTTAATAATATTATTAAATATTAAAAGCATTAATATTAACTATATTTAAAAGCATTTAAAAGCTTTAGTATATAATAATATTTATATATATAATAATATTTAATTTTTTTTCTTTTTAGCTTTATATGCTAGTAAAAGTTTTTATATTAAATAAAAACTTTATTTATATAAAAGTTTTTTTTTTTTTTTTTTTTTTTTTTAGTTAAAACATTTAATATAATATAATATAAAATTATATTTTATTTGCTTTATATTATATATAATTATATAAAGCTTATTTAATATTAATTAATAGTTATAAAATATATTATAAATTAGCTAAAATAAAAATAAAGTTTATTTAAAAGTATTAATACTTAAGTTTTTTATATTATATTTTAACTTGTTTTATTATATAAAGCTATTTTAGTTTATATTATTTATATTTATATAATATTTTTTGTTTATAAAAATAAAAGAAAAAATTAAAGTTATTATTATATAATATTAAATTAAGCTAAAAATTTAAAAAGCTAAACCTTTAATATTATATTATAGCAAAAAAGATAATATATAATTATATTAAATAAACTATTATATAAAAATAAAATAATATATTTATTATATAATAATTATTAAAATAAATATTTTTATATTTTATAATATAAAAAAGTTAATAAAACTATAAAATTAGCTTATAAACTTTTAACTAATTAATTTTAATATATATAAAAATATAGCTAAAAAAATTAAAATTAGCTTAAATATTATATAAACTTATATTAATATAATATAATAAAATATAAATATTAACTTTAAAATTATAATTAAATAATAGCTTAATATATAAATAGCTTATTAAGCTATTTATTATTATTATATAATAAATAAAAATAATATAATATATATAAAATATATAAAAAACTTTAAAAGCTAAATAATAAACTATTTTAAATAAATATATTATATAATTAATAAAAAATTATTTAAAGTTTTAAAAAAAAATATTTTTATATAACTAAAAAAATAAAAAAAGTTAAATATATTAAATAACTTTATAAGTATTATATAATATATATTAGCTTTATTTATATTAAGCTAATAATTTTAGTTAAATTTTTAAAATATATTAACTTTTTAAAGTTTTATATAATAAAAAACTTATATTTAAAAATAATTAATAATATATAATTTTAAATATTAAAAGTTTAATATATTTAAAGCTTTATATAATTAACTATTAAGTTTTAATTAAAATTTATATATAAATATATATTAAAGCTAAGCTATAAGCTAAACTTTTAACTTATATATAAATATTTTATTATATATTACCTTTTTTAAACTTTAAAGTAATAAATATATATATATATAATATTAAAAGCTATTTTAATAAACTTAATATTAAACTTACTTTTTATAAAAAACATATAAAATAAAATAATATTATTTAAAAAGTATATACTATTTTAAAAAACTTAAAAGTATAAGTAAAACTATTTAAATAAACTATATAATTTTTTATATAATAAAATATAACTATTTATTAATATATACTAAAAACTTAAAATTATAAAAAACTAATATTATATAATATTTTTAACTATTTTATAAAGTTATATAAAAAATTATTATATTTATTATATTAGCTTTAATAAAACTTAAAATAAAATTTATTATATAATAAATATTTACTTTAATATAAATATAAATTATAATTATTATTAAGCTAATTAAATTATAATTACTTTTATAATAGTTATAATAATTACTAATATAATACTTTTTAATTTAACTTTTTATTAATAAAACTATTAATAAAAAAAAAAACTTATTATATATATAATATATTATTAGCTTTTATATATGCTAGTTTTTTTTTTTTCTTTTTTTTTTAGCTTAAAATTTTTGTTTATAGTATTAATAAAGCTATAAACTAGCCTTTAACAATTATAATACTATTTTAAGCTTTTTTTTTTATTATTAAATATTTTATAAATATATTATTTATAATTATTATAATTATAAACTTAAACTAACTATTTATTATATTATTATATATTTAACTTAAAATAAATATATTATTATTAAAAACTAAAACTTATAACTTTTTTAAAGTAATAACTTATAAAGATTAATAATTTAAAATAATTTAAAAAAATTTAAGACTATATTATATTAAATAGTATTTTATTTATAAATTTAAGCGTAAATACTTTAAAACTAATTATAAAAAAAAACTTTAATTTTAAGTTTTTAAAAGCTAAATAAAAATAAAACTTTAATGCTATTTTAAATAATATAGCAGCTAAATAAGTAATATTAAAAAACTTATAAGCTTAAATCTTTTAATTAATATAATAGTTAAAATAAGCTTAATAAAATTAAACCTTAAAATTAAAATAAAATAATATTATTAAAAGCGCTTTTAATAATATTACTTTTTAACTAATAAGTATAATAGCTTAAACTATTTTTAAAAATATAAAAAAAATAATAGTAAATAGCTTTAACTTATTATATAATAATAAAGCTAAAAATTAAAAATTAAACTTAAAATATTTTATTAGCAATAAAAAATAATTTAACTATTAGCTAAGCAAGCTAGCTAATAAATTTAAAAAAAATATTATTATTTATTATATTAAAAAAAGCTATATATATTATATTATATTTTTATTATAAAATAATATTATATAAGCTTTTAAAATATATTTTTATTTTATTATTAAAATATATAATAATATAGCTAAAATAATTTAAGCTTTAAAAACTATTTATTATAACTTAAATTAGTTAGCTAAAGCTTATAATAAGTTAAATAAATATTATTATAAAGCTAAATAAAATATTTACTAATTTATTATTTAATTTAATACTTTAGCATTAAAAGCTAAGTTTGTTAAATTAAAATAGTTTTAAATTTTTTAAAAGCATATAAATTTTAATTTAAAAAGTAAAATCTTTAAAGCTAATATAAACTTATATATAAGCTATAAATACTTTTATAATAAAATATTTAAAGCTATATATAACTATAAATATAGCTATTATTAAAAGCATTAGTATTAACTACGCTTAAAGGCATTTAAAGGCTTTAGCGTATAATAGTATCTTTACGTGCAATAGTGCTTATCTTTTTATCTTTTTAGCTTTATATGCTAGTAAAAGTTTTTACACTAAGTAAAAACTCTGCTTATATAAAGGTTTTACTTTTTTTTTTTTTTTTTTTAGTTAAAGCATTTAATATAGTATAATATAAGATTATATTCTATTTGCTTTATATTATATATAATTATATAAAGCTTATTTAATATTAATTAATAGTTATAAAATATACTATAAATTAGCTAAAATAAAAATAAAGCTTATTTATATAATTTAATATATAAGTTTTTATATTATACTTTAACTTGCTTTATTATATAAAGCTATTTTAGTTTATACGTTGTTTATATTTATATAGCATTTCTTGTTTGCAAAAATAAAAATAAAAATTAAACCTATTGCTATATAATATTAAATTAAGCTAAAAACTTAAAAGGCTAAACCTTTAATATTATATTATAGCAAAAAAAATAATATATAATTATATTAAATAAACTATTATATAAAAAGTAAAACAATATACTTATTATATAATAATTACTAAAATAAATGCTTTTATATTTTATAATATAAAAAGGTTAGCAAAACTATAAAACTAGCCTATAAACCTTTAACTAAGCAATTTTAATATATATAAAAGTATAGCTAAAAAGATTAAGATTAGCTTAAATATTATATAAACCTATATTAATATAATATAATAAAATATAAATATTAACTTTAAAACTATAATTAAGCAATAGCTTAATATATAAGCAGCCTATTAAGCTATTTATTATTATTATATAATAAATAAAAGCAATATAGCATATATAAAATATATAAAAAACTTTAAAGGCTAGATAATAAACTACTTTAAATAAATATATTATATAACTAGCAAAAGATTGCTTAAAGTCTTAAAAGAAAAAAGTATTTTTATATAACTAAAAAAATAAAAAAGGTTAAATATATTAAACAACCTTATATAAATACTTAAAAAAAACTATACTATAAAAAATAACTAACTAAGTTTTTTATTAATAAATAATTTTATAAGCATTATATAAAATATATTAGCTTTGCTTATATTAAGCTAATAATTTTAGCTAAATTTTTAAAATATATTAACCTTTTAAAATCTTATATAATAAAAAAACCTATACTTAAAAGCAGCTAATAATATATAATTTTAAATACTAAAAGTTTAATATGCTTAAAGCCTTATATAACTAACTATTAAGTTTTAACTAAAACTTATATATAAGCATATACTAAAGCTAAGCTATAAGCTAAACTTTTAACTTATATATAAATACTTTATTATATATTACTTTTTTTAAACTTTAAAGTAGCAAATATACTTATATATAATATTAAAACCTGCTTTAATAAATTTAATATTAAACTTACTTTTTATTAGGAACATATAAAATAAAATAATATTACTTAAAAAGTATATGCTATTTTAAAAGACTTAAAAGCATAAGCAGAACTATTTAAGCAAGCTATATAACTTTTTATATAATAAAGCATAGCTATTTATTAATGCATACTAAAGACTTAAAATTATAAAAAATTAATACTATATAATATTTTTAACTATTTTATAAGGTTATATAAAAAACTATTATATTTATTATATTAGCTTTAATAAAACTTAAAGCAAGATTTATTATATAATAAATATTTACTTTAATATAAATATAAATTATAGTTACTATTAAGCTAACTAAACTATAATTACTTTTATATAAATAAATAAAAAAAATTTAAACTTAGCATTATATATAATATTAAATTTAATAATTAATAAGCTTATAAAAGCATAATAAGCATTTAATATAAGTTACTAAAAGGAAATCTAACTAAGTATAACTATTATATAAGCATGCTATAAAATAGCAGAGCTAAATATAGCTTTTATACTTTAAAAGCTATTATATAAAGGCTTTTTTACTAACTTATAAGCTTGCTTTTATATAATAAAAAATATATTATTAAAAAGCTTTATATAAAAGAATAATAATATATATTTTACTAATAAGCAGTATATTTAAAGCAACTATATAAAAAGCTTTAAACTAAAGTTTTAACTAAGGCATAAAAATTAGTTTAACGTATAATAAAGGCAGCTATAAGCATAAAAATAAAGCTTTTACTTTTATATAAATAAAACCTGCTTTATATGCTAAAAAAAAAGTTGCTAGTTAACTAAACATACTTTATAAAAATAAGCATATATAAAAAACTAATATTTTAATTTATATAAAATAATTAATAGCTTATAACCTATGCTTAATAAATTCTTATTATTTTTAATAAAATATAAAAGATATTTTAAGTTAAATAAAAGTAATAAAAATATTAATAAAAAAATTAAAAAGTAATTTATTTAATTTTTTATAAATAATATGTTTTTTTATTATATAACTAGAAAAAATATTTAAAACTATAACGCAAGCATTTTATGCAACTAATTTATTTTAAATAACTAATATTATATAAAGTATTAAAGTAAACTTTAAAATATAAGCGCTTTAAACTATTTAACGGTAAGAAAAGCATAATTAAAAATATATTTTAAGATTTACTTTTATATAAAGGTTAGCTAAACCTTAAAAACTGCAAATATTAAGTTTAAAAAAAGTAATATTATTATAGCTATAAGTACTATATAAATAAATAACCTGCTAAGCATTACTATATACTATATTTTAAATAGCTTTATATTTTTTTTTTTTTACTAAAAAATATTAATTAACTATAAACATACTATAATAATATAAAAAATATAATTATATAAAAAGATAAAAAAACTATACTTATTATATAAAAATAAAAATATTTATTTTTTAATATTAGCTTATATAAAGCTAATATTTACTTTATAAAAATAAAGTTATAGCAGCTATATTGCTATTTTAGTTACTTTTATATAAAGAGATTATATAATATATTTAGTTATATAAGCTATAATATAAACTATTTTGCTTTAAAAAAGATTTAAAAGTTTTGCTATTATTGTTAATTATATAACTAAGCATTATAAAAGTTTAAATTTTTAATTAAAAATAACTGTAATTTTAATTATAAAGTAATTATTAACGCTATATAACTAAAAAATAGCTAGATTTTTTATATAATTAATACTATAATATTATTTTAAGTAGTAATATTTTTTAAATTTATATTTGCATAAAATGCATAAAAAGTATTATATAAGTGCTAAATTAATATATACTAAAAATCTTTTAACTATATTATATATAACCTAAAAATAAATTTTTTATTTAAAAAGTTTTAAAATTAAGCAAAAATTATAAGCATATAATACTATGTAATGCTTATAAAAGCATATTAAGTAATTAGTAAAATTAAATAAGCTTATAAACTATTTTATTATATATATAATATTTTTAAAGCTAAAATTAACTATTATATAAAAAAAAGTTAATTTTATAAATAATAGTAAAAGCATTAAATAATACTGCTAAATTAAATAGCTTTATATTAATATTGCTAGTTTTTAAAGCTTACTTTAAAGTTAACTAAAACTTTCTTTTTTTATTAAATATTATATAAAAAGCTAAAGCAATTAAAAAAGCTATAAAAATATTATGCAATAAAAAAGCTAAGGTTAAAATTAATTATATAATTAACTAATATAACAGGCTTATTTTATATAATATATTATCTTTACTTTTTTAAAGTAAAGTTTTTATATAGCGCAAAAAAAAAAGATAAAATAGTTTATACAAAATATAATTAATTAAAAAATCTAACATAATTATTAACTTAATAAATAGCTTAATCTGCTTTTAATATATATAAGTTAAGCTATATTATTATATAACTAAAGATCTACCTTTTAATAACTTAAAAGATTTACTTTTAACTAACTTAAAAAATCTACCTTTAAATAACCTAAAGAAAAAACTACCTACTATATAACATTTTTAACCTTTAGTTGTATAAAAAAAAAGAAAAAGACTAAAAAAAAATGTTAGCTTTTATATCTCTTTTATATAATAAACTAGTTATATATTTTTAACCTAAAAAAAAAAATAAAGCTATATACTAACTATTAAGCTATGCAAAAATAAAATAATTAATATGCTTAAAGCATTATTTAAAAAATTAAACGCAATTAAAATTAATAACCTTATTATATAAAGCATATTTTAGTTTATATAATATAATTTAACTTAATATAATAATATTTATATTTTTAAATCTTACTTTATATAAAAAGTTAAAAAAAAAATAACTAAGCTATATAAAAAGTTTAAGCTAATTATATAAAGGTATAACAATATAAAAAAAGAAATAGTGCTAACTTAATTACTTATAATTTAAAAAATAAGTTAATATTTAATATTTGCATTAAAACCTTTTTTTATATAAAACTTTAATGCTTTTAGCAAACTATAAAATATTATGTAAGTATATATATAGTTATAAAATAAACTAGCTTAAAAAATTATTATATAACTTTTTTTAAAACTAAAATCTAAGTATTTAAAAAGAATAGTTTTAAAGATTATATAACTATTATATAATTTAATAAAGTTAAGTTTATATTAGTTTAAAACTTACTATTAATATTACTACTAAAACTTAAAAATAAATATATTTATATATAACTTATGCTTGCTAATATTTATAAGGTAATTAAATAACTTTAAAATTATTAGCTTATAAATAAATAATATGTTTAGCTTTATAACTTTATTTTTTTTAAAAAAAGAAAAATAAAAGCTATAAAAAGCAAAGTTTTATATAAAGCTTAAAAAAGTCTTATAAGTAGATTATCTAATAAAATTTAATAAAAGCTAAATTAACTTATTATTTAAAGGCAATATTACTTTAACCTAAAAAGGTTAAACAAGTTAACTTATTAAAATTAACCTTTATATAAAAGATTTTATATAATAATATATCTTTTAATATATAAAAAAAGCATATATTAGCAGTATTTGCTAGCTAAAAATATTATATAACCTATTAGCTATAGCATAAGTTATAAACTTTATATTAACTAATATATAAGCTTTAAACTAAAAGATTAAATAGTAAATAAATAACTAAAACTATAGCCTAACCTATATATTATTAAACTTATATTATATAAAGCTATTTATTTTTATAAATAAATCTTTTGCTAATAATATTAATATAAGCTTTTAGCTTAAATTTTTTATTATATTAGTAACTAAGCATTATATAAAGCAAAATTTTAACTTTAAAATAAAAGGAAATATTATATACTAAAACTTAAGCAAATATAAAAAGGTTATAAAAAGCATACTAGCTAGTAAGCTATATAGCATAATTAATAGCTTTAATAGCATAATTACCTTTTATATAATAATTTAAAAGATTATAGCTATACTTAAAATTTCTTTAATTTTAGCTATTTTATATTTAAATTTAAAGTTATTATATAACTATTTAGTAAAGCTTAAAACTATATAAAAAAAACGCTTTATAATAAATATTATATTATTATAAAAGTTATATAAAAAAAAAGAGATTTTTAATATATAATAAATTAATAGCAAAAATAATCTTATAAATGCTTTTATTAAACGTATATTTAACTAAATATTAAAAACTTTTATATTTATAAATAAATTAATTATATAAGTAAAAGCATTTATAAAAAAGGCTTAAAAAGGTTATATATAATAAAAAGTTATATATAATATAGCAAGTTATAAAGCATTTTAAAAAGAAAAAATACAAAAGTAAAAATATTATATAAATAATATAACATATAAAAATAGATTAAAAACATAAAAACTTTAAAAAATACCAAAAAAAAATATTATAACCTTTTTTTTTTCTTATTATAAGCTTTTTTTCCTTTTTTTTTTTAACTATAATAAAAATACCTTGCTTTATATAAGCGTTAAACATATACAGCGTAAGCACTACTTTAAAATCTAAGGACTTAATAGCATAATATAAATAATGCCTTAAAATAACTATAATACTTTCTTTAAGCATTTTTTTAGCAATTTGCTATAATTAAACTATAACTTTAAACTAGTATAGCCTTAAAATATCTTTTTTAATAAATAAGTTTTGCTTATATATTAGCAAAAATATTAAAAGCTAATACTTTAAATATAATATTAAATAATAAAATAGTAGTAATAACTTTTTTTTTATCTTATTATATAATAAAATATATTAGCTAAAAAATATATTAAGAACTATTT
Source organism: Xylaria grammica (assembly GCA_004353285.2). Lineage (NCBI taxonomy): Eukaryota > Fungi > Ascomycota > Sordariomycetes > Xylariales > Xylariaceae > Xylaria > Xylaria grammica. Next base: position 1,774,716 of record NGZP02000025.1, read on the forward strand.
GCATAAAAAAAAAAATAAAAATATATATACGTTTATATATAGTGTTTATATAAAGGCTTTATAGGCTTTACTTTTTATTAAAAGGCTATAAACTTTTATATAACCTTTATTTTTAATACGCATAAAGTTTTAAAACTATAATATACCTTTAAAGGCAGGCAATATAAAATAAAAGCAGGTAGTAGCTATAGCTGCTACTAATAATCTTACTTAAACTATTATTAGTATAACCTATAAAGCAGCAAAAGAAAATATTATATATAATAATAATAATAGTAATAATAATAGTAGCAGCAATAATAGTACTGCTATTACTATTGCTATTATTACTATTATATAATAACTAATATTTTAGGTTAGCATATATTTAAAATAATAGCAAAAATATATATATAATAATATATATATGTGTATATATATATATATATATATATATGTATATATATATATATAAATAGTTAAAAGAGTAAAAAGAATAAAAGACTAGCTAAAAATTTTAGCTTTATTTATATATAAAAAGCCTTTTATATAATTAAACCTTTTTAATTAATAGCAACTGCTATATTAAATAGCGCTTTTTTGCTTAAACTAGCTATTATATATATAACTATATTATAACTACTTATTTAACTATATAAAAGCTAAATAACTAAAATTTAAATAAATTGCAAGCGTTACTATTAAGTTAAAACAATAATAATGCTTTATTTAAAAGGTGATTAGCTATATAGCTTACTTTTTAGTTTGCATATAAAGGTTTATTACTTAGCTATAACTTTATTAAACTAAAAAAGAAATTATTACATGATAGCAAAAACAATAAATTTAAGCTTATATAAAGTTATTTGTTATTTTTATTTCTTTAAATCTATTATATGCTAAAAAGAGCATAGTTAAAAAAAAGATAGCTAATATTAAAAGCATTAGTATTAACTGCGCTTAAAGGCACTTAAAAGCTTTAGTATACGATAATATTTTTATATGCAATAATGCTTATCTTTTTATTTCTTTAGCTTTATACGCTAGCAAAAGTTTTTATACTAAGTAAAAACTTTACTTATATAAAGGTTTTACTTTTTTTTCTTTTCTTTTTTAGTTAAAGCATTTAATATAATATAATATAAGATTATATTTTATTTGCTTTATATTACGTACGATTATATAAAGCTTATTTAACAGCTATTAATATTATTAAAAATATAACTAAAAACTAGTAAATAAGCTTATTATTAATAAAGCTTTAGCTATTTAATATAATATTAAACTAAATGCTATAAAAACTTTAAAATAACTAAAAAAAGCTTTAAAAAAAAAAAGGTTTATTAAGCTAATAATATATATTTTATTTATAGAAAATTTAAATATTATGCTATTAAATGCTTTAATAAGCTTAAACTTAAAAAGGTTATAAAAATATAACCTATTAAAAACGTTAAAAAATAAAAAGATTTAACTAATAAGTTTTTTAACTTAAAAAACTAATAAAATTATTAAAAGTTTTTATAATAATTTAGTTATAATTTTTAGCTAAAATAAATAATAATAAAAAAAACTTTATTTTTATAAGATTATTTAGTTATAAATAAATAATATTAAAATAAAAGCTATTATATTATATAATATTAAAGCTTAAGTTTTTTTAATAATAAGCTTAAAGTTAGCTTAATAAATATATTAATAGCTAAAAGCTAAATTAATAATATTAATATAAAAACAATTTTTTTTTAATTATAAAAAAAAACTTATAGAAAATATAAAGTAATATTTATATGCTATCTTTAAAATTAATAAAAAAAAATTTAAAAATTAACTTTTTTAAGTTATTAATATAAAGCTAAATATTATAATTAGCTTAAACTAGCTAGCTAAACATTAAATTTTTTTAAACTATATTAATAAAAAGCTAGTATAGCTTAATAACTTATTATTTTTTATAAAGTTTTTATTAATAATAAAAATTTTATAAATAAAAGCTTTAAAATATTAAGTTAACTTTATTGTTTAAAAAAACGCTAATTGCTAAAATTAAGCACTAAAAAAATAATATTAAATATTTTAATAAAAAATATTAAATAATATTAATAATAACTTTAAAATAATTATAAATATTATATAATAAATTAATTAAAACTTAAATAGATAATAATAAGCTTAACTAGCTAAAAAAATATTAAAATAACTTATATTAATAAAGTTTATTATATTAATAAAATAAATAAAAAATATAAAATTATAAAAAATATTTAATAAAAAGTATATTTTTTTTTTATTTAATAAAAATTTAAAATATATAGCATTAGTTTATAAGATATTATTAAAACTATTAGCTTTTTTAAAAGGCTTTTTTTTTAAAATTAAAGTAAATATTATAGCACTTTTTTAACTTAGTTTTAACGTTATATTAAAACCTATTAATAAAAAGCTTAATAACTTACTTTTAAAATATTATACTTTAATTTAATATTTTTTATTAAAAAAAAAAGTTATTAACTAATTATTAGCTTTAAGCTTTATTAAGCTATATATAAAAGTTTATATAGCTTTTATTTTATTTGCTTTAAAGCTTTATTTATAAAAATAATAATTTTATATTAATTATTAATAAAAAAATAAATATTTAAAAAACTATATTATTTTTACTTTAAACTTATATAATATTATTTTTAATAGCTATTAAGCTAAAAAATACTTTAAATTTAATATTATTAAAGCTTTTTATAAAATAAAAATAATATTAAAATTAAAATATTTTATTACTTTTAAAACTTAATAAAATATTTTTTAATAATTAGTTTTATTTTTTAAACTTAAAGTAAAACTAGTTTAATAATAAACTTTTATTAATATATAGTTATAAAAATTACTAGATAAGTTTATAAATATATATGCTAATAATATTTTAATATATATTAGCTTAAAAAGCTATTATAAACTTATAGTTTTTATTAAAAATTAAACTTATAAATATATTTTAATTATATAAAAATAATAATTTAGCTAAAAAAGCTTTTTAGTTTTTAGCTTTATATTTAAAATAGCTTAGTATTAATAATAAGCATTTAAATATAATATAAGTTATTATTATTATAATATTATATTTTAAAAATCTTTTTATTTACTATAAAATATTAGCTAATAATATAGTTAAAAAACTAATAATAAAATTTATAACTATTATTTTTATAGGTTTTAAGTTTTTAAATTAAATTAATTAATAGTTTTTATATAGTTTTTTTTAACTTATAATATATATTTAATAGCTATTATAATATTTAAAATAAAACTTTACTTTATATATTTTAAAATAAATAAATAACCTTTTAAGTTTTATATTATTTGCTTTTATTTAAAATAGTGCTTATTATTATATGCTATTATTAAAAACTTTTTAACTTAATTTTTAAAGATATATAGTTTATAGGTTTTTTTATAGTTAATATTATATAATAATTTATTTATTATTATAAATAAATAGCTAAAATAAAAAAAGTTTTTAATATTTTTATTATTATTATAAAAAGTTTAAAAGATTTTATAATATTTAAAGTTTTTTATATAATTAATAGCAATTTTATTTTTAATTAAGTTATTAAAAACTACTTTAATAATAACTTTATTAAACTATATATTATTAAAAACTATTATTTTATTAAACTATTTAATTTTATTATTTTTATTAAGTTTATTTAAAATAGCTTGCAAGCAATTAAATATATTAAAAATAAAATTATAATGTTTTAAAATATAATATACTTATAAGCTATACTATAATAAATAAATAAAAGCATTAATTAGTTATTTATTTACTTTATTAATAAACATTATATTTATATTAGTTTAGTTTAAAATGCTTTTTATTATAAAGTAATTTATTAATATAATTATAAGGTTATAAAAAGCTTTAACAGTTATTTTAAGTTTTTTATAAGCTTATATAATATATATAACTTTTATTTTAAAAAGGCTATATTATATTTTTAATTAAAATATATAATAACTAAAAAATATAATAAATAAAACTTAAGTGCTAAAAACTATTTAGCTTAGTTTTTACTTATAACTATTTTTAACATAAAAAAATATAACTTTAAATTTATATTTAAGCAATATATTAACTTATATATATAACTACTTTTTAAAATTATAATAGTAAATAATTATATTTTTATATATTAATTTTTAAATTACTTTAAATATAGCTTTTTTTTTTATAAGCTTATATTAAGTTAATTTAATATAAGCTATTTATTTGCTAAAGTTTTTAGTTTTAATAAGCTTTTTTTAATGCTTTTTATTAAATAAAGCTATTTTATGCTTTTATAATAGCTTTATAATTTTAATATAATATAAAAGCAATAATTAAAAAAAACTAATAGCATTAATATATTTTTTAAGCGCTTTAAGCTAGCTAAAAAATATAAAGTTATAAAAAGTAGTTAGTTTTTTTTTAAAAGTAAAAATATTAAAGCTATTTATTTAAAAGCTAAATAGCTTAATAAATAAATAACCTTAAAAAAACTTTTTTACTAAAAAGGCAATATTTTTTTTTTAAAATATAATAAAACTTTACTATAAATATTTAATATATTTTTTAGCTATATTTAAAAAAATTATAATATTATTAATAAATACTTTATAAAAGTTTTAATATAGCTTAAATTTTTTATTTATAAACTATTAAATATAAACTAAAAAATTATAAAAGCTTATTATTACTATAATAAACCTTTTTAATTTTTTATAACTAACTATTATAAAGCAATTATAATATGTTAAATATATTAAAAATTAAAAAAAAAACTTTATTATATTTATATAAATAATATATTTTTTACTATATAATATAATAATAACTTTAAATTATAAAAATAATAAATAGTTATTAAAGATAGCAACTTTATTTAAAGCTTAAAAATTAATAACTAAATAAAAATATAATTTATTATAAAAGATTTTTTTTGCTATAAAAGTAAAATATATAAAAAAGTAAGGCTTATTAATTTATTTTATTTTTATTTATTTATATAATTAATTATATAGCATATTAAAAATCTTATAATTTTAAAAACTTAAAGAATATAGTTAGCTGTTTAGCTTATATTTTTATTAATTATTTATAAAAAGTATTTTTATTTGCTTATTTTTTAATATTTTAATTAAACTAATATTATTTTATATGTTAAAAAACTTAGCTAAAACCTTTTTAACTAAGTTAAACATATAATCTTTACTAGTATAAACTATTTGCTTTTTAAATAAAATAGTTTTTTTACTATTAAAAAGCCTTTTAATATTTAAAGTTATATAAACTTTTAAAATCTTTAATAGTAAATTATTTTTATTTATTTTTATAATTAATATAGTAATAAATAACATTTTAATAAGTTTAAGTAATAATTTAGTTATAAAGAATATAGCATTAAATAATAGCGTTTTATTAGTTGCTATGCTTTTATATTTAAAATTATTAATTATATTAGCAAAATAGCTTTTAAAAAAATATTACAAGCTTTTATTATATTAATTAAATTATTAGTAAAATAAATATAAAGTAATAAGTTAATTTATTATATAATAAAAGCTTTAAATATTAATATTAGCTTATATTTTTAATTTATTATATATGTTTATAGCATTTTAAAATTATTAAAAAGCTATAATTAAGTTTTATTAATATTAAGCTTAGTTAATATAGCTTTAATACTAAAAATATTATTAAGTTTTATTAGTATGCTAGCTATTATTATAGCTTTAATATAATTTTTTTAAGTTATATTAATAAATGTTTTATTATTATTTTGTTTTTATATAATGCTTACTTAAGTATTTTTTAATATTTTCTTTATATTAGAGTAAAGCTTATTAAGGGAGTTAGATAGGGAATATAAGGAAAAAAGGGTTGTCTTAGCAGATTAAAGGCACAAAGAAACGCAAAACAAAACAACATCCACGCGCAGAATTAACTTATTTGCCTTTACTAATATCTTTAAGCTATAATTAATTAATTCCTTATGCTATATTGCATTTTAAACATGTAAAAGTATAATGTTTAAACTATTTTTATATAGCGGCCATATAAGCCTCTGCTTACCTACTAACTTAAAGCAAGAAATTAGATAGCCGTTTTTAATAGTGTCCTAAGTAAGGCCTCTTTCTTACTTACGTAACTCTAACAATATTTTAGGTTCCTTTAGCGTTCTTTATTCTGCTGCTATAAGCGGTAGCATTAACAGTAATCCTAAGCAAAGCGTTTTTCCTCTTTCTTTTAAAAGAAGCAGCTTTACTAAGAGGATTTGCAATGCTTTAATCAAGAGTTTTCCTTCTACCGGTGCTATACTCTTTTTTTAGAACATAAAGATTAAGGCAATTAAAAGAAATCTAAAATAATAAAAGAAGTAAGAGTTAGGTTAACCTTTAGGATAGCTATAAAGAGCTTTTTTAACTGCTAAAGCCTTGCTTTCCTGCCTTAAAAAAAGAGGGGTTCTTTGCAATTAAGATCCCTTGCATTGCTGTGCTAGCAATTATTGCTAAATTATACACTCTTTATCGCAAAAAGACAAACCAAGTATTAAAATAATAACAGCTTACGTATGCCCGTTTAAAGAACCAAAATATAAAGTACTAATAAAAAAAACCTTATTCTAACAAGCTGCAAAACTTACGTAAGTCTCCTAAGGATCATAAGATACTGCTAGGATAACCCTGCAATAAGTTAGAAAATATTGCTTTAAGAAAAAAAAAACTTAATATTATATTAAGATATATAAAAAAAATCTAAAGCTACTAGCAATAACAAAGATACTAAATAATTAAGAAAGCTTAGAAAATATAACTTAGCAAGCCTATAAGTAGCTAAAGGTTACATAAGGCTACACGCAAGTTAAAAAGAATACTAAAAACAAACATCTAGAGGATAGCTTAAGGCTTTATAGTTAAAGCTAGCAGCTATTACAGACGCGTATAAATTAGAAGGTATTAATAATAGGAAACAGAAAAAAAAAAAAAAAAAAAAAAACTAGAGATACTAGCACATCTATAGCCTTTATAACCCTTTTTTTTTAAGAACAGATTAGCCTTTTAAAGAGCAGGCTAATATACTTTTACTATAAATTACAAAAAGCTATTAAAACAACCATTACAATACAGTAAACTTAGCATATTATATTTAGCCTAATTATAATAACTCCTATTTTTTACCTAGCAAAATAATAACAAGTATAAAATCTTTAAACTAAAATCTCTACATGCTTAGTTTAGCAGGTAGCCTATTAGCTAATATAAAAAAGGCTAGGCTAAGTTAAAGCACTTTTAAAAGCAGCTTAAAAAAGCGCTATAGCATAGCCTTTATAGCTTTTAACCTTTAAATTAACCCTTATTTATTATTTAATAGGTTAAAAGTTAATAAATAAATAGATAATTTAAATGCTGCTTTTTGTACTAAACAAATAAAAGATGCAGACAAAATTTAGCAAGCTTTTACTTATATTACTACCTTTTAAATTAAGCGCATTATAAAAATGGTCCTAAGGGACTGCAAGAACTAAAGCAAAGCTTATAATCAACTAAAGGCTAAGTTTAAACTTAGAGACTTTTAGCTAAATCGCTTTGCAGTCACTATTCTCTAAGACTTTAAAACTTAGCCTAAACTCTTTAATCTAATAAACCTAAAGGCTTATTTCTTTTAGCACAAGGTTTATATTAAGAATATAAAAAAAAGCAGAGAGCTTTACGCTCTTACTTAGTTCACACCTAAGCTTTTAAAAGGCTTAAGAAAAAAGGTTATTAATAAAGTTATAAAGGCTGCCTAAAAGACTTACAATAAACTTCAGATCATAGATTATAATAACTTACACAAAACCTTAAGTAAGTAAGTTAATACTAAGTTTAAGCTAGAACTTTACTTTTAACGTAATAAAAAGGCTGCTATAGCATAAAAACGGCTTAATTATCTTTATAATTAAAAGCTAAACCGGCCGCTATATCTATATAAAGCATATATAGATTGCAAATTTATAACTAGCTTAACAGCTCTGCTTAGCAAGAAAAAGGTTTAAATAAACAGCTAAACTATAAAACTAGCCTAAAAGGCTTAAGCTCTTAATAAAGTAAATAAATTAATAAAACGTATTAAAAAGCTTAAGATAAAGCAAGAAAAGATTACATTAACTAAAAATAAACTAAAGTTTATACTAAAAAAGGTTAGCAACCTATATATAGCTTTAAGCAGGCCAAATCTATAGAATCCTTAGTATTATAAATTTATAGTTTCTTAAGCTATAGCTTCTCTAAACTTAGATATAAACCTTGTTAAGCCTTCTTAAAGAGGAGGATATTCTTAAAAAGGCAAAAGAAAAAGAGGACAAATGCTAAACCTTCCTTGTTAATAGTACCTTAAAAACCTATATGCAGCTAGAAGTATTATATGTTAAAAATGCAGGCAAAATAATTATTTTGCTAATAAGTGCAACTTATTTAACAAGATAAGTTAAGAAGGAATATTATATTAGAATAAGCGGTAGTATTTTAAAGGCTTTTTGTTTTTAAATTCCTTTAAGTGCATTAAAGTGCCTAAAGAAGTAGTAAAAGCTAGCCAAGCTAGTAATAGCGTTATAATAAAAACTTTGCAGTAGATATATAATTATGTCCTAAGAAGAAATAAAGACTTTTGCTATAAGGCATACTATTAACTTTAAAAAAAAAACGCTGTTCTTAAAAATAAAAAAATTAAAGCTTTTTAAAATATATTTTCTCTTAGGACTGCTACCAGAACTGCGGCTAAAAAAAGTAACTAAAGTAATTAAAGCAATCCCTTAGCCAACTCAGGAACTAAAGAAAACCCTATTCTAAGAATATATAATATAAGGGTAGTAAGAGTATGCAACGCTTATAGCAACAAACTTTTAACAAGACAGCACAATAACAAGTTTGTTAATAAAAACTAGGTTTAAGATTTTGTTTAAAATACTACTATTAATCTAAACAAAAACAAGACTTTTTAAGGCTTTATGCTTAAGGATAAAAACTTTACTATCAACATTTTAGCAGTTAATTAGAAAAAGAAAGCTTATAAAAGGGCTGCTTTTTATCTAACTAGACCCTAAGCATTAGAAAGGCTAACAAAAGTACTTAAAACTAGGAATAATAAAGATTTACTTTCTAAAGGCAAGCCTAATAAGAGTATAACTGATTATAATAATACCTATAAGCAATATAAGCCACTAGATTACCTAGCAACTAGAAAAAAGGCTAGAGTCTAAAAAAAAAAACTTAAAAGGAACTAGATATAAGCAAAAAAAACAAAGGAGTTACTAAATAAAAAGGCTAATATAACCTTTAAAAAGTTAATAGTAAAAGTACTTAGGTATTTTAAAACCTTTATATAGGCTATTACTTAGGTTAGGACGCAGGCTTTTGTTAATGCTAACAAGGTTTTTTAGTTTACTTTTAGCTTTTTGCCTAAACCTATAACTAGTAATAAAGCTGTAAACCTAATATAGTTAAGCATTAACATCTTATAAGTATTTAAGGTTAGTAAAGACTTACAGCTTGTCCTTTTAGCTAACTAAGAGCTTATAATTAATAAAAACCTTAAAAAAGCTATAGATAATAACTATTAAAGTAAGGAGTACTTAGCATTAAGCTAGGGACAATTTAGCCTTAAGACATAAAGGCAAAACTTATTAACCTAGCCTAGCAAGAAATAAAAGCACCTTAAGAATGCCTAAAAGCAAAACAATAATTTAACTTTAATTAAACATATGCTCCTGTCCTTAGATATTAGCATTACTTTAGCTTAAGCTAAAAGCCTTACTATTTTAGGACAAAAACAAAAGGACGTATTAGCTAGCTAAGTTAGGACTAGATTTAAGAATAGGGTTTTTACTTATATATATATGCCTATGCAACACTTTTAAAAAATAGTCCTGCTTTTAACTACTTATAATAACAGTTTAAAAACTAAAAAAGGACTTTTTGCTATTATTTATAGAAGTGCTAATACCTATAAACTACTGTTGCTTTTATTATTAGATTTTCTGTCTCTAGAAGTTACCTTAGACGTAGTAACTAATAAGAAAGTAAACAATTATAAAACTTAGTTGCTAAAAAACCGATCTGCTTATATAAAGTTTTACAAGTTTAATTACAATAAAAATAAAAATAAAGATAATAGTAAAAAGTCCTGTAAAGACTATGCTTTTTATACTTTTATGTTAGCATATAAACTAACTAATAATTGCAAAGGCGGCGGCAGTAGTAAGCCTAGTCGGTCGGTCTTATTAGACGCATATTTAGTATTAGCTAATTTAAAAAAGCAGCTTTATGCCTTTCTAGTTCTAACTAGCATAAATAAGGTTAAAGACTACATTAAGACTAGCCCCTGTCTTACCGTCTATATAAGATTATAAAAAAGTAAAAATGCTATTACTAGTATTATTAATACTAGCGCTTAAGCTAGTATTATAGTAGACAGCTTTATTAATAGGTATTAACTTTTAATATAAAATACTATAGTGACCTAAAAAGGCTTTTATTTATAGGCTACTTTTATATACTGCGTTAGATATTTAAAAACTATTATATAAATTGCTAAATAATTGCTAGATCTTTTTATCTATGTAGTAAAAAACAAGACTATATCTTTTTTATTGCTGCTAGGAATAAATTTTATTATAAAATCCTAGATAGCTTTTTATTATTAAAACAAATATATAATAGCAAAGATAAACTTTAAAGGCTATAAGATAGTAGTACTAGTTACTACTTAAAAAGAAAAAAAAAACTGCTTAATTAAAGAAGTAGTTAAGGACTTGTTAAAAAACCAGACGTTATCTACCTACTATAAAAGCATATAAATAGCGTCTTAAAGCCTTTTATACCCTTTGCAAGTAGGAAAAAAGTTAATAATTAAAAATATCCTTATAAAAGCGCTAGAATTAGTAGTTAAGTTTAATAAAAAGACTTGGATTTATACCCTTTGCTGTTTAACCTAAAGTTAAAAGAAGTAAATACTGTACTTCTTAAGGTGCGCATACTTAAACCTAATAAAAAGGTAAAAGCAGTCTTTAATAATGATTAGTTTATCTTTTTACTTTAGGTAGTTATTATAACTGCCTTAAACTAAGGCTAGCAAGAGCGGCTTAAAAGAGTTAAACGCTGCATAAAATTAAGGTTTTAACCTGTTTTACTAGTAGAAAGTCCTTATATAGTAGCTAAAGATAGCCTAAATATATAGAAAAAGCAGGAATAAGTCCTTTCTATTAATATAATATATAAAAAAAAAGATAAAAAAGTACTGCTAAGGGATAATGTCCTTTTTAATAGGACTATTTCTTTAAGGACTTATAATTAAAAATATAAAGCTTTTAAATTAGCTTTTTAAAACTTTAAAAGCAAGGAACTTTTTAATTAAAAAGGAGTATATAAAAATATATACCTAAGATTTGCAGAGGCATTAAAAAAAACTAAGTTAACTAAAGAGAGACTTTAACTAGTCAGAAAATCTATTATAGATATAGATTTAACAGAGGCTAAAACTAAAATCTTTATTAAAATATTGTTTTAAAAAGAGATAGCACTTTCTTAGGATTTTTTAAAGATTAGCTAAATTAGTAAACAAATATCCTTTTTATATAAGATTAAAACAATCTCCTATACTGCTTAGCAAGTTAAAAGTATCTTAATACTAGGGCCTTTAAAGGAGGTTATTATTAAAGTTCTTAAAACAAGACTTAAGAATGGCTTTTTAAAGAAGGCTTACTTAGCATATCGTAATGCTTAGTTTTTAGTTAAAAAAAAAAATAAAAAGGTTCGTTTAATTAATTTAGCAATTTAACTAAATAAAGTTACTATTAAAGACGCTAACCTTCCTTTAAGTTGCAATAAGTTTGCTAAAGATTTTATAATATATAAAATGCTATTAGTAGTTAACTTATTTTTTAAATATAACTAAGTTCCCTTTTCTAAGTTTAGCTAAGCTATAACTGCATTTGCTACCCTTTTTAAAGCGCTTTAAATAACTGCTTTTCTTTAAAATGCTATTAACTTTATAGCTTAATTTTTAAAAGTAATATTATAAGTTTTATATAACATATTATTAATAAAGTATAAGCTGTTTTTTAATAATATTAAGGTTAAAAGACTAATTATAATGTATAATAATTGCAAGGTTGCCCTAGGAATTAAGCAATATGTTTTTAAATATTTTAAAAATCTAAATGCTATTCTGCTAAACTTTAAGCTTGCTAAGGTAACTGCTAGTGTTATAAAAAGTAACTAGTGCAAGCAGTTAGCTTAAATAGTAGGATATATATATAAGACTAATAAAAAACTTTTAGTATATGCTAAGATTATTAAGATAATTAAGTAGCTACTATGTAATAATATTATAAAGGTTAAGGCTTTTTTTAGCTTTACTATATATTATTATATTTAGATTAAGGGGTATGCGTTAATTATAGTGCTATTAACTATTTTACTACGAAAGAATAAGCCGTTTTAATTTTTTAAACCTTAGCTTAATGCTATAAAAACCTTAAAGGCTGCTTTAACGTTACTACTAATTTTAGTTACGCTTAACTACAAAAGAAATATTATATAGCTTAAAGTAAATGCGTTAAAAACTAGCTAAAAAGCTTTATTATGTTAAAAAATAAACGGCTAAGTAAAGCCTTTACAATATAAGTTAAAAGCATGGAAAAAAGCAAAGTTAAATTATAATGCTACAAAACAAAAGTGCTTAGCTATTGTAAAAACACTCTAAAGGCTAAGAAATTACTTATACAGCATTAAATTCTACCTTAAAACAGACGCTAAAGTGTTAATTGCCTAGCTAAATAATAGGTTTTTAGCTTTTTTAAGTGTACAACTTATAAGATAAATAGCTTTTATTAAACTATTTAACTTTAAATTTTACTATATACTAAGAAAAAAGCATACTGCAGCTAATAAACTATTAAGAAAACCTTTTAAGCTATCTAATAAGTTAGACGCTAAATAAAAAGGAAATATAAAAAACTTTATTAACCTTTAACTATATGCAATAGCTATTACAATAAACGTAACAACTAAACAAAAACCTTTTAAAAGGGCTGGTCTTACCTTAAAATTAGTGTGGTCAGACAAAAGTAAAAAGATCGCAAGGTTCCTTGTTACTAGCAATACTTCCGACCGTTTAAGGACCAAAACAAGACGGAAACACTTTAAAAAAGAGGCCTTAAAATTTTTTTTAAGCAAGTCTCTGCTTTAGAAAAAAACAAAAAAAAAAGAACTTCTAAGAAAAATCGTTAACAACCCTAATAAAAAAAAGATACTAATTAAAATAAGCTATAAAAGCTTTATACATAAAGAACAGCTTGCTATAACAGCAAAAGTTTGCTAAGGATATTATTAGAAAGGCCTCTATAAAGATATTTATAATGCAATTAAGTGCTGCCCCTAATGCTAAAGATCACAGGATAAAAAGCAAGCAAAAAAGCACAAAATAAACTATCCCTTAGACCTATTAGTTTCTTAAGTAGTAGATATTTAAACTATACTAGCAAGTAATAGCTACAAGGCTATAATTAAAGCCTATTATAAAATAATAGCATAGTTAAAAGCTAAATTACTAAAAAAGGTTAACTTTACTATAGTCCTTAGGTTTTTAAAGAAAAAGATTGTTTATTAACATAAAGTGCCTATAAAGATAAAGTGCAATAATAATACTAAATTCCTAAAAAAGGTAAAAGCAGCAGCAGCTCTTCTAAAATATAAACTAAACTATAAACCTACATATTATCTTTAGTCTTAAGGCCTTATTAAAAAAAGCTATTAGCTAATTAAGAAAAGCTTTATAAAAATAATAAATAAAACTAAAAGGAATTAAATAAGTTATTTAGATCTAATAATACTAGCAAACCAAACGGCTATTTAATATTATAGCTACTTTTCTTATAAACTAGTTTATAGAAGGCTTTTTATTATACTAGTTAAAAACGTTATTCTTACATAGCAAATTATAAAATAAAACAAAATAAATAGCTATAAAGACTTAATTGCAGCCTAAGTTAGGCAGCTTAAGCGCTACAATATAAATATTTAAAAAGTTAAAAGCATTATAATAAAAAAAAGAAAAAGAATAACTAATATGCACAATATCTAAAATAGCTACAAGATTTCTGCACCTTTTGCTAAAGGCAATCTAGTACTCCTATACAACACTTTACTATCTACAAATATGTTAAACGCTAAGAAGCTACTTTACTAATAGCTAAGCCCTTTTAGAATAGCTAAAGCTTTAGATTATAGAAAGTATAAACTAAAGAACTTAACTAAAGTCCCTTATAAGGGAGTGTTTTTAGCCAAGCAGTTAAAAGCTTTTATTAAAGACAAAGTAAGTTATTAAAAACCTAAGGATCTAAATTAAAACTTATAAACAACAGAAAAACCACTGCTCAATATCAAGGAAAAATTAAACTAAAAAGAAATAAGTAATTAAAGACTAAAGAAAAGAAATCGCGCAAAAAGATAAGAAAATATAATAGATTACCTCTAAATAGGTTAATATAAGAACAGGAGAAATTAATCTCTAACGCTATAAGTAGACCCTTATTCTTATATTTATTTTTAAACCTTTGATTTAACTAAGAAAAAGGCCAGAAACTCCGAAAAAAAGGCGTTTTTTATAAAAAAGGCTTAGATATTACTATCAAAACAAAGGAAAGATATAAACAATAAAGTATAAACTTATTCCTTAACTATATTTGCTTTTAGCAGACATTTAAGAAAAAATAGTTAATTACCTTTATAAAGTTGCAACTTTATTATTATATTTACTAAAAAGCTACTCCTAGTAAGAAAGATTTTATACCTAAGTATAAAAGTTAGTTTTTATGCTTATCTTTGCTTTAAATAAAGGATATTGTAAAACTTAGTTTTAAAGCAGTTGGTTAATTCTTTTGCTAGCTCCTTTTTAAAAGGGTTTTCGTTAGCAGCGCTATCTTCTAGCATAGCTACTAAGCGTTTAAAGAAAACAAGAATTGCAGGTTGATTTTAAGGCTAATACTAGTCTCCTTAATTATTATAAACGTTCTTATTGCCACCTATGCTACCTTTTTTAAGTCCCTTTCTAATACCTTCTAAGCGTTAAAGAACGCCCTTTTACTAGTAGCAGCAGCAACGTCTATAGTACTTTTAGTACTGTTTATTTTGTTTAAATTATATACTACAAAAGTTGCTACTACGCCTACTAGCGTTATCTTCTACTAAACTTACTTTTGCAATTAAGCTACTAACTAAAGCATACTAAAAGCAGTAAGAAAGCTTAACATAAACGGCTGCAGTGCTAATATAAAAGAGCAAAATAAGCAAAAAGATTAAAAGTAACAAAAAAAAGGGACAACATTAACAAGGAAAAAATATAAAGATAAGGTAACATTAAAGAGAAAGTAATAACAGTTATAAGGGCTAAATAACATAAAGAACTAAGTTAATTAAGCGCAGAAAAATATAGGCTGTATGGTTTCCTAATAACTATAAATTTTATTATTTATTTCCTTATTTTACTTAATAGTTAAGGTAGCTAGGGAATAAAAAAAAAAAGTTAAATTTTCTTTAATTACAAAAAGAACTGCAATTTAATACAAAACGTTAGATTAGGATCAGCTATGCATATATAATCAACATATCCTTTTCTTACTCTTTTTAGTACTGCTACTTATTATTTTTTATCTTTTACTCCTAAATACCTTTTAACTAGTTTTATATTAATTTTTTCCCTTCTTTACGCCTATTTTTATTTATAATTATACAACATCTATTATAATAACTAACAAGGTAAGGGTTTATAAAACTATGCTCCTAGCAAAAGTAAGAAGAAAAAAGTAGCTAGCTAGGCTAGTTTTAGAAACTAAAAACACAACTAAGCAGGTATACTATATAAAGCCTTTAGAAAAACAAGTTAGCACAAAAAAGATGGAACAGCTAGGAAAAACTTATTAATTATACCTAAAAGAAGTTACTACTTCTTTTAATAGTCTTAATAGATTGCTAGAAGACAATTTTAACAAGGGCATTAAGCAATAGTATAATAATCAAAGGAAAGTTTTCTAATATAAGGTCTTTAAGAACATCCTTTATTAAAGGAGAGGTTCTAAAATAAATATTAAAGCTAAATCTAAAATTAAAAAAACAGTATTGCCTCTAAATACTAAAAACGCAGTTAGCACAAGCAAAAGTTAAATAGCCTAAAAAGAAATAACACAGAAAAAAAGGATGCATGCTAGTATAATCAGAAAAGTCTAAAAAAGTAAAAAGCAATTTGTAACGCCTACAAAAGGCAGCGTTCTAAGTTCTAAACAATTAAATAAATAAAGCAACAATATAACGATTATCTTAAAGCAGGCAAAATAGGTACTTTCCTTAAAGACTACTTTCTCTAGCTTTAACATATAGCGGCCTAGCTAGAGGCCTTCTAGCTAAAAAAGATCTAAAGAACTTAATATAGCCTAAGATCTCTAGGCTAGCTTTAATTCTTGTGAAAAAGTCCTAGGAGATCTCCTACTAAACATAACAACCTTTAGCACGACCTTTTAAGATGTAGATCTACAACCCCTCTAAAGCCTATATAGTTAGTAATCGCAACAAAAAAACAGCTAAAAGGTTTGCCTTTCTTACTTAATTCTATTTAAAAGTATATACTTTATTATTAATATAGCTATATCTGCAAGTAACTCTTTATGCAATATCTATATTATTAATTTAGGTAATAAACCACTAATCTCTAACTGCAAAAAAAAAAGAAAAGTATAGCCTTAGCACTGCGCTGCTATTTTAATAAGCAAAGCAGCATAAATTGTTAGAACTTATAGTAATAAAATCTAATTATTAAAATAAAACTAAAAAAAGATAAAACAATTACTTATAAAGTAAAAAGATAAACTGTAAATAAAAGGAATAAAATTGCAAAAGAGATTATAAAAGTAATAGTATAAGTAAAAAATAGCAAAAAAACCTACACTTTTAGCAGACCTAACAAAGTAATAACAAATAAAAAAGTTACCTACTTGCTACTGCTATACTTAATTATATTAACTATACCAACTATAATAAAAATGTTAAAAATTTAATTAAAGGAATTATTTAATTATAAAAACACTAGTCCTTAAGTTGTTAGGCTATATTCTTTAAACAAGATTTAATAAAAAAAAAGTGCATAAGTATTAGTAAAAGTGCTTCTAGACTTAACCCCACACCCCCTTTATTTATTTTAAGTCTTTATACTTAACTTAATATAACTTTCTTACTACTAGCACTACTATAACCACTATAACAATACAGCTATATTATCTGTTTACTAGATTAAATTACTGCTAAACACTTCTAACCAACATAAACCCCTTCTAATAATACGTTCCTAGTTATTGCCTTTTCTTAAACCTAATATAATCACTTTACATTACTATTCCTGCAGACATTATTGCAGATAACTATTACTATAGATTTGCTAGTAAAAGATATTACTAATTTAATGCTTAAGCATATTATAAACCTATGCTAGAACATCTGCAATTAAAGATTAAAAAATGCTTTTACTAATAAGATAAGCAATTAAAAGAAAGAAAAATATACTAACTGCCTTGTTTAAAAGCTAGTTTTTAAATATATTAAGACTTTTCTTACTAACCTGCCCTTTTTTACTAAGTTAGCTAAAATAAAAAGCATCCTAAATACTTTTAATGTTTTTAGCTTATTATTGCAACAACTATTCCCTAGTCTTTTAAGCAAAAGTACAAAAAAAAAATAGCTAAATAAGGTCTTTTCTGCTATAATTAACATACTTTTCTGCATTAAGGCCAAAAATAAGCTACTAACATAAGAAATAAATGCCTTTGCTGCACTGTTCTTTAAAAACCTTTATAAAAAAGTAACCTATAAACATAAGTTTGCTGCTACTTTTAATTAAAATAAGTTCGGAATAATACTACCTAAAATAACTATACAAGACATTTATTCAGGTGCTAGACTACTAATCTTTAAAAGAAATAAATTAGTAAGAAGGAGCAGCTACTAGTTTGCAATTATTGTTTATATTAGTCTGCGCATAGTTTACTTTTTCGATTCTTTTAAAGCTAGTTTTGCTAGAAAATATTATTATGCGGTCTACGAGCATATTGTTATAAAGTTATAGCTAAAGAACTTTACTAAGAAAAAACAGACTATCTTATATCCGAACAAAGCATTTTTTAGTGCATTCTTTAAACAAAAAAACAGCTAGCGCTATAGGCTTCTTACGATTATAGCTATATCTAACATAGTCTAACACCTGCATATAATCGGAGCATATCTTTGTAATCTATAAGACAAAAAAAGGCGCCCTAACTTTTTTAACAATATATAGAACGCTTTTAATAGGAATATTTAACTTGCAATATGCTACAAAGTACTAAAGGTATAAAAAGCTAGTAAACTATCTATAGCTAACTTAGATACTAAGGCAGTTATGCTTAGTACTAAGAAACCTATTGCAAAAAAGGCAGCTATATTATTAGCTTAGTTTAATAGTATGCAAAAATTTGCGCATTTTTTTAAAACTATATATCTTGCAGGGCTAAATAAGTAAAATCTAAAGTTTAGTTTTTTCTTATAAGCAAAAAGAAATTGTATAGTCTAAAACTTTAATATAAAATACTTTAATTAAAGCTATGCTAATAAAGCATTTAAAGATCTTTATAACTTTAATATTGCCTACTTCTTTAGTTCTTAAAGAAGTAATATCGCTATGCACCTAAGGAATGCCCTAATTAGACTAAAAGCAAGAAAGTAGTTAAATAAACTAGAAGTTTTAGCTATGCTAAAGTTCTTTTTAAAGCTTTACCTTAAGCATGGTCTTTTACTTTTTAAAATTATTTTCGAAAACAAATACAGTATGCTTATAGAAAATCACGAAGAATTAACATAAGATAAAGCATAAAACAATAAAGTAAAAAGCACTAAAGCTTATTTTGTTATTTTAAGACGCTGCTGCTATAGTTACTAGACTATAATACTTATAAACCTACACAACTAACTAGCCTATTTATTTAATTTACTCTCTAAAAAAAAAGGCAGCATTAAAAAGACGATAAAACAACTATAAATCTCGTAGAAAGCTAGGTTTAGCATAGCTACTATGCCTACTTAACTAATTAGCTTGCCTATGTACAACTAGTTTAACAGATATATATGTAGGTACCTTAGCCTTTATATGCTATACTTAATATTCTGCTGGCCTAACAATATTATTACATACAAAAAAAAAAGCTAAAACAAAAAGCAGTTATTAGCTTAGGTATACCGCAAATAAATAGCAGCACTTATTAAAACATATGTTAATATCTAGATCAAAAAAAGTCTGCTATTCTTGCTTTCTAATTCTTATACTATAAGAAAAGTTTATAATTAAAAAGCACAGGACCTAAAAGCATTAAAGAAGGTAGTAGATCTATTAGAGCTTATACACAGAAATAATTAAAATACTTAAGCCTAGTTATACAAAATGCCTTTTTAGCTAAATAACCGCTTAGCTTAATTAAAAAAGCTAAAAAAAAGACTAATTAATAATGCTTAAATATTTGCTAATTATGTTAATCCTAACCTTAATAATCCTAATACTAATTAGCTTATTCACTAGCAAACAGTAATAGCTATATTGCTTATATAAAGCTTATATTAAAAACAGCAAAATAGCAAGTTATCCTTTTAGGATTTAAGTATGCTAGTTAGGACCTTTATAAGCCTTTATACTAATATTGCCAGATATACTCTAAAGATTGCAGTTAAGCCTATAATAAGGAATATTCTTACAAAAGGCGATATAACAAAGCTAATAGCATAAATAAATAAAAAATATACTATAAATGCAGTAATACTAGGCAAAAAAAGAGCTAATTTACAGTAGAAGCTTATTTTAATATATACTTAACAAAAAATAGTTTTTATGTTTTATATAAAAGTTGTTAATGCTTAAGAAAGCCTTGATATAAAAAAGAGAATAATAAATATATAGCTACTAATGCTGCCTAGTATAGCTAAACCTATAGCGTTTTATACTATTGCAACATTTGCTAACCAGGGAAGAGCTAAGTCTAGGTTCCTTAGCGCACTCTTCTTATATTACCTATATTACGCCCCTAGAGTATTGCTAGAATATATGCAGAAAACCTGAAACTACTAGTTAAAGTAGCATATAAGAAACTTATATAACAAAATAATGCTATATCTAAGAATTAAGCCTAAAAAAGCTCCTACAGACAATATTTACGCACTATTAAGTAAGCTAAAGAAACTAAAACTTAAGAAATTATATAATCAAAGCAAAAACATTACTAAAAAGCCAATTAAAAAAGGAAGCATTAAGAAAAAAAGCACAACTAGTAAACCAACTTTGCATAAACAGACCTAACAAACCTACTTTAAAGTATTCTTTAACCTCCTTCTACGCTTGAAGTTATACTACAAACAGTATAAGGACATACTAGATATAGCCAAGTTCTCTTAAAATAATACTTTAAATAACGTTCTGCTACTAGAGTTTTCTTAATTAAGCAATCCCTAGCAGCAAGCCTCTCAACTACAGCAAGAAAAAGTAGCCTTTCTATATAAATGGCCTAAAGATACTTAGTCTAATATTGCACACAGACCTACTCCTTTATACCTAGACAGCTAAAAAGAATAAGATTGGTATAACCAGAGTGTTAAAGCATTAAAAGAAGCAAAACAAGCACCAGAAGTGCAAAAGATTAAAAAAAGCAGAAATAATCTTATAAAACTCGATAATAAAGGCAAGGGAGCTAAAAAGCCAGTTAAAAAAAAATAAGAAAAAAAAGATAGATTAATTATATATACTACTAAGTCAAAGCATTAAATTAATAATTAAGCCGTATTAAAGTTAACTACATCTCAATTAGGGAGAATTAAAGTAAAGCTTATTAAAAGAGTTAGATAAAGGATATAAAAAAAAAAGGGTTGTCTTAGCAGATTAAAGGCACAAAGGAACGCAAAACAGAACAACATCCACGCGCAGAATTAACTTATTTGCCTTCACTAATATCTTTAAGCTATAATCAATTAATTCCCTATGCCGTATTGCATTTTAAACATATAGAAGTATAGTGTTTAGACTATCTCTACATAGCAGCCATATAAGCCTCTGCTCACCCACTAACTCAAAGCAAGAGATCAAATAGCCGTTTTCAATATTAAAGCTAAAATTAAATATTATTATTATATAAAAAGTAATAGATTTTACTAGTGCTATAATAAAGTTTTTTTATAATAGTTTAAACATAAAATTATAATTAAATAATAAAATAATATAATTATATAATATATATAAAGTTTTATTAAAAAAAATAATAATTTCTTTTTATAATATTATTTTATATATATATATATATACTTATAAGTATACTTTAAATTTTTAATAGAAGTTTTTTACGTTAGTAAACTTAATACTTTAATTTTTAAAGCTAATTATAATTTTTTATAGATTAAAAAAGCTAATATTAAATAAAAAAAATATATTAAAGTCTTTTTTTAATATTTAAGCACTTTTTATTACTTTAAATAAAACTAAAAGTTTTTTATTATTTTAACTTAATAAATATAAAGTAAATATAATATATTTTTTATATTTAACATATTTTTTTTAATGCTTTTAATTTTACTAGTTTTTTATTTAATAGTATACTTTAAAGTATTAAAAAATTTTTTTATAATTAAGCTTTTTTTATAGCTTATATTATAATAAACTTTTATATTAAGTTTATTTAATAAACTATATATAACTATTTAAAAATAAAAATAATAATTACTTATTTATTTATTTATTAATTTATTTAGTTTATATAGTTATAAAAAAGCTTTATAAGTTTAAAGTAAAGTTACTTTTTTAAATAATACCTTTTTAGCGTTATATGCTAATTTAGCTATTATATTATTTAATATATTACTTTTATAATTAAATAAATATTAAAATAGCTTATTATATAATTTAAAAATAATATTATATTATATATATATTAATTAAAACTTATATATAAATAATATATTAGTTATATTTTTAAGTAGTTAATGCTTATATTTATAAATATATTAATTTTTTTGCTTTTTTAAATTAAATATTTTTTTATAAAATTTACAGGTTAAAAAAAAGTTAATAATAATATAAGCGCTATTAAAATTAAATAATTTATTTGCTAAATTATTAAAGTTTAATTTAATGTTAATATAATAATTAAATTTTAAGTTTTATATAGCTATATTAACTTAGTTATATTTTTTTATTTATATTTATTTTTATGCTTTTTTTAACTATTTTTTTATTTATTGCGTTTAATTTTTTAGTTTTTTTTTTTATTATTTAACTTATTTTTTTTTATATTAATTATATTTTTTAAATTTAATATTATTTAGTTTATAATCTTTATATATTTAATTATATTTAAAAGATAATAATTGCTTTTAAACTTAAAATTAGTTTTTAAAAAATTTTAAGTACTTATTTTTAGCTATAAATAATAAAAGTAGTTTTGCTTTTATTATTATAATTATATAATTAGCATATATTTTCTTTAATTTAAAAGCTTATAAAAAACTTTTAATATTAAAGTTTATTATTATTTAAACTTATATTATAATATTATATTAGTTAATATTATTACTAGTAAATATTTTTATTGCCTTTATATATTAAACCTTTTTTTAAATATAATATATTATAGCATTTTTATTATAGGCTATATTTTTTAAATAAAGATTTATTTTAATAAATTTTTTATTAGCTAAAGCAAGTTATATTAAAAATTAAGTTTTTATTTCTTTAAAAATCTTTATTAAACCTTTTTATTTAAGTTTTTTATAATAAATACTAATAAGTTTATTATTTTATTATAATAATATTTAGCTAGCTATTATAATAAAAAGTATAAATAAAATCTATTATTTATTTAATTTAGCTATTTTTTTATTTTTTATAAAAAACTTAATATATTTAATAAAATAATAAATATTTATAAAAATAATTTTATTTTTATTTGTTATTATTTTTATATTTTTAAAATTATAATAATTTAAGTTAAAAATATTAATAATTTTTTTTTTTAAATAGTATAAGGTAATAATATTTACTATTAATATAGCTATATTTAATATAACGCTAGCTTTATTAAAAGTACTTAATTAGTTATTATAATTAAAAATATTAAGTATATTTAAATAATTATTATTATTTTTACTATTATTTAACTTATTATTATTAAAGTTATTACTAAAATTAAATATGCTATTTATATTATATTAGTTTTTTTAAGCTTATTTTTTAGCTTTTATTAACTATTAATAAATTATAAGGTATATTAATAGTTTATTAGTATTTATTTACTTTAAGTTTTTTATTATATTAATAAATGCTTTAAAATATATATAAGTGCTAAGTTATTTAAATATTAAATATAATTAAGCTAATAAAGTTTAGCTAAATGTTATAAGTATAAAAGGCTAAATTATTAACAGTTTAAAAGTTTTTAATATAAATGTTAAAACTATAATAATTAATAGTTTTTTTTTTTTATTTAATAAAATAATAAAATAATTATAAAAACTACCTTTTATAATATTATTAGCTATTTAATATTAGTTTTATATAAATTTTCTATTAAAGTTTAAGTTTTTTTATAAAATTAAAGCATATAAAAATATTAGTTATAGTTAAGCAAAAATAAAATAATATATTAAAAGCATTTAAATATAAATTATTTATAAAAAGTAAATTGTTTATATTTTTAGTTTTTTATTTTTTTATTTTAGTTTTATATTATTTTATTATAAATATAGTTAACTATTTTACTTATTTTAAAAATTATATTATTAACTATTTTTATAAACTATTTTAATTTTTTAACTTTTTTTTTATTAGTAGCGTTAGCTATTATATAGTTAACATTATAAGCTAAAGTTTATATTTATTTATTTTATTATATTAATTTTTATAAGATTTAATTTTAAGTTTTTTTATTATTTATTATTTATTTAAAAAGTAATATTTAATTTTTATTTACTTTTAACTTAAATAAAACAAATAAAAAAGTGTTTATAGTTATAATATTTTATTAAATATATAATATTATTAATATTAGTTTTTTTAATATTAAAACTAAGCTTATTAATAGTTATATTAATAATAATATAAATAAATTAAGCGTTTAAAGCGTTAATAGTTAATAGCTTAATATGCTAATAAATATTTAAAGTTTAATTAAAATAAATAGTTTAGCAAAAAAGTTAAAGTTTAATTTAAGTTTAAATTATTTTTTAAAAGTAAAAATTTTTTTAGCTTTAATTAATTTAAATATAAAGTTTTTAATTAATAATAAGGTTTAAAACTTAAAAATTAATAATTTTAGCTTGTTTTATTAACTATTATTTAATATAGCAAAGTTTTTAATAATAAATAAATATAATCTATAAGTAATAAAGTTTAGCTTATTTATAAAAAAAATATTTTTTTATAGATTAAATAAAATTATAAAATAAAACTTTTTTTATAAATTAAATAAAATAAAATAGTATAAGCTATTAATTTAATAACTTTATATATATAAAAAATTTTATTTATATAAAGCAGCTAAAATAAGCATAAAATTATAAAATTAAAGTTATAATAAATTATATAAATAATATAATAGTTATAATAATTACTAATATAATAGTTTTTAATTTAACTTTTTATTAATAAAACTATTAATAAAAAAAAAAACTTATTATATATATAAAATAATTAGCTTATTAATTATTAATGCTTGCTTTTTTTAAACTTAAAGTATTTATTAAAGTAAAAATAAATATTTTATATAATATTACTAAAGATATTATTTAGTAATAGCAACTTAATAGCTAATAAAAACTTATTAAATATTTTTTAAAGATAATAATATTATATAAAAAAGTATACTTTATATAAAATTATAAACTTTTAGTAATAATATAAATATTAAAATATTATTATTTAAAACTATTAAAAATAAAGTTTTTTATAGTTATTAATTATTAAGCTTTAGTTTATTTTTTAATTAAAAAAATATTATTAATATAATAAATATAATAAGTTAACTTTTTATTTAATTTTAATATTATATTTTAATATTATTTAAGCTAGCAAAATATAGTTACTAATATACTTTTATAAAAAAAATAGATTTACTTACTATTAAAGCATAAAAAGCTAAAAAATAAAACATAAAATTAATTAACTTTATAAAAATAGCTATAT